>OZ014511.1:45237031-45897050 GCA_963966075.1 Aphodius sticticus | reverse complement strand
AGAAGAATCTTTATGAAATTTATAATAATTATTTAATATGCATCAATAAACAATATAAAAGTCATAAAAGCTCAGGCCAGTCACTCATAAATTAACCAGATTTTTTTGAAGTGACAAAGACTGATAAACTTGCACTAGAGACAGTTAAAAAATCACAATTCGTAAAATAATAGAAGAATCTTTATGAAATTTATAATAATTATTTAATATGCATCAATAAACAATATAAAAGTCATAAAAGCTCAGGCCAGTCACTCATAAATTAACCAGATTTTTTTGAAGTGACAAAGACTGATAAACTTGCACTAGAGACAGTTAAAAAATCACAATTCGTAAAATAATAGAAGAATCTTTATGAAATTTATAATAATTATTTAATATGCATCAATAAACAATATAAAAGTCATAAAAGCTCAGGCCAGTCACTCATAAATTAACCAGATTTTTTTGAAGTGACAAAGACTGATAAACTTGCACTAGAGACAGTTAAAAAATCACAATTCGTAAAATAATAGAAGAATCTTTATGAAATTTATAATAATTATTTAATATGCATCAATAAACAATATAAAAGTCATAAAAGCTCAGGCCAGTCACTCATAAATTAACCAGATTTTTTTGAAGTGACAAAGACTGATAAACTTGCACTAGAGACAGTTAAAAAATCACAATTCGTAAAATAATAGAAGAATCTTTATGAAATTTATAATAATTATTTAATATGCATCAATAAACAATATAAAAGTCATAAAAGCTCAGGCCAGTCACTCATAAATTAACCAGATTTTTTTGAAGTCACAAAGACTGATAAACTTGCACTAGAGACAGTTAAAAAATCACAATTCGTAAAATAATAGAAGAATCTTTATGAAATTTATAATAATTATTTAATATGCATCAATAAACAATATAAAAGTCATAAAAGCTCAGGCCAGTCACTCATAAATTAACCAGATTTTTTTGAAGTGACAAAGACTGATAAACTTGCACTAGAGACAGTTAAAAAATCACAATTCGTAAAATAATAGAAGAATCTTTATGAAATTTATAATAATTATTTAATATGCATCAATAAACAATATAAAAGTCATAAAAGCTCAGGCCAGTCACTCATAAATTAACCAGATTTTTTTGAAGTGACAAAGACTGATAAACTTGCACTAGAGACAGTTAAAACATCACAATTCGTAAAATAATAGAAGAATCTTTATGAAATTTATAATAATTATTTAATATGCATCAATAAACAATATAAAAGTCATAAAAGCTCAGGCCAGTCACTCATAAATTAACCAGATTTTTTTGAAGTCACAAAGACTGATAAACTTGCACTAGAGACAGTTAAAAAATCACAATTCGTAAAATAATAGAAGAATCTTTATGAAATTTATAATAATTATTTAATATGCATCAATAAACAATATAAAAGTCATAAAAGCTCAGGCCAGTCACTCATAAATTAACCAGATTTTTTTGAAGTCACAAAGACTGATAAACTTGCACTAGAGACAGTTAAAAAATCACAATTCGTAAAATAATAGAAGAATCTTTATGAAATTTATAATAATTATTTAATATGCATCAATAAACAATATAAAAGTTATAAAAGCTCAGGCCAGTCACTCATAAATTAACCAGATTTTTTGAAGTGACAAAGACTGATAAACTTGCACTAGAGACAGTTAAAAAATCACAATTCGTAAAATAATAGAAGAATCTTTATGAAATTTATAATAATTATTTAATATGCATCAATAAACAATATAAAAGTCATAAAAGCTCAGGCCAGTCACTCATAAATTAACCAGATTTTTTTGAAGTCACAAAGACTGATAAACTTGCACTAGAGACAGTTAAAAAATCACAATTCGTAAAATAATAGAAGAATCTTTATGAAATTTATAATAATTATTTAATATGCATCAATAAACAATATAAAAAGTCATAAAAGCTCAGGCCAGTCACTCATAAATTAACCAGATTTTTTTGAAGTGACAAAGACTGATAAACTTGCACTAGAGACAGTTAAAAAATCACAATTCGTAAAATAATAGAAGAATCTTTATGAAATTTATAATAATTATTTAATATGCATCAATAAACAATATAAAAGTCATAAAAGCTCAGGCCAGTCACTCATAAATTAACCAGATTTTTTTGAAGTGACAAAGACTGATAAACTTGCACTAGAGACAGTTAAAAAATCACAATTCGTAAAATAATAGAAGAATCTTTATGAAATTTATAATAATTATTTAATATGCATCAATAAACAATATAAAAGTCATAAAAGCTCAGGCCAGTCACTCATAAATTAACCAGATTTTTTTGAAGTCACAAAGACTGATAAACTTGCACTAGAGACAGTTAAAAAATCACAATTCGTAAAATAATAGAAGAATCTTTATGAAATTTATAATAATTATTTAATATGCATCAATAAACAATATAAAAGTCATAAAAGCTCAGGTCAGTCACTCATAAATTAACCAGATTTTTTTGAAGTGACAAAGACTGATAAACTTGCACTAGAGACAGTTAAAAAATCACAATTCGTAAAATAATAGAAGAATCTTTATGAAATTTATAATAATTATTTAATATGCATCAATAAACAATATAAAAGTCATAAAAGCTCAGGCCAGTCACTCATAAATTAACCAGATTTTTTTGAAGTGACAAAGACTGATAAACTTGCACTAGAGACAGTTAAAAAATCACAATTCGTAAAATAATAGAAGAATCTTTATGAAATTTATAATAATTATTTAATATGCATCAATAAACAATATAAAAGTCATAAAAGCTCAGGCCAGTCACTCATAAATTAACCAGATTTTTTTGAAGTCACAAAGACTGATAAACTTGCACTAGAGACAGTTAAAAAATCACAATTCGTAAAATAATAGAAGAATCTTTATGAAATTTATAATAATTATTTAATATGCATCAATAAACAATATAAAAGTCATAAAAGCTCAGGCCAGTCACTCATAAATTAACCAGATTTTTTTGAAGTGACAAAGACTGATAAACTTGCACTAGAGACAGTTAAAAAATCACAATTCGTAAAATAATAGAAGAATCTTTATGAAATTTATAATAATTATTTAATATGCATCAATAAACAATATAAAAGTCATAAAAGCTCAGGCCAGTCACTCATAAATTAACCAGATTTTTTTGAAGTCACAAAGACTGATAAACTTGCACTAGAGACAGTTAAAAAATCACAATTCGTAAAATAATAGAAGAATCTTTATGAAATTTATAATAATTATTTAATATGCATCAATAAACAATATAAAAGTCATAAAAGCTCAGGCCAGTCACTCATAAATTAACCAGATTTTTTTGAAGTGACAAAGACTGATAAACTTGCACTAGAGACAGTTAAAAAATCACAATTCGTAAAATAATAGAAGAATCTTTATGAAATTTATAATAATTATTTAATATGCATCAATAAACAATATAAAAGTCATAAAAGCTCAGGCCAGTCACTCATAAATTAACCAGATTTTTTTGAAGTGACAAAGACTGATAAACTTGCACTAGAGACAGTTAAAAAATCACAATTCGTAAAATAATAGAAGAATCTTTATGAAATTTATAATAATTATTTAATATGCATCAATAAACAATATAAAAGTCATAAAAGCTCAGGCCAGTCACTCATAAATTAACCAGATTTTTTTGAAGTCACAAAGACTGATAAACTTGCTCTAGAGACAGTTAAAAAATCACAACTCGAAAAATAATAGAAGAATCTTTATGAAATTTATAATAATTATTTAATATGCATCAATAAACAATATAAAAGTCATAAAAGCTCAGGCCAGTCACTCATAAATTAACCAGATTTTTTTGAAGTGACAAAGACTGATAAACTTGCACTAGAGACAGTTAAAAAATCACAATTCGTAAAATAATAGAAGAATCTTTATGAAATTTATAATAATTATTTAATATGCATCAATAAACAATTTAAAAGTCATAAAAGCTCAGGCCAGTCACTCATAAATTAACCAGATTTTTTTGAAGTCACAAAGACTGATAAACTTGCACTAGAGACAGTTAAAAAATCACAATTCGTAAAATAATAGAAGAATCTTTATGAAATTTATAATAATTATTTAATATGCATCAATAAACAATATAAAAGTCATAAAAGCTCAGGCCAGTCACTCATAAATTAACCAGATTTTTTTGAAGTGACAAAGACTGATAAACTTGCACTAGAGACAGTTAAAAAATCACAATTCGTAAAATAATAGAAGAATCTTTATGAAATTTATAATAATTATTTAATATGCATCAATAAACAATATAAAAGTCATAAAAGCTCAGGCCAGTCACTCATAAATTAACCAGATTTTTTTGAAGTCACAAAGACTGATAAACTTGCACTAGAGACAGTTAAAAAATCACAATTCGTAAAATAATAGAAGAATCTTTATGAAATTTATAATAATTATTTAATATGCATCAATAAACAATATAAAAGTCATAAAAGCTCAGGCCAGTCACTCATAAATTAACCAGATTTTTTTGAAGTGACAAAGACTGATAAACTTGCACTAGAGACAGTTAAAAAATCACAATTCGTAAAATAATAGAAGAATCTTTATGAAATGTATAATAATTATTTAATATGCATCAATAAACAATATAAAAGTCATAAAAGCTCAGGCCAGTCACTCATAAATTAACCAGATTTTTTTGAAGTGACAAAGACTGATAAACTTGCACTAGAGACAGTTAAAAAATCACAATTCGTAAAATAATAGAAGAATATTTATGAAATTTATAATAATTATTTAATATGCATCAATAAACAATATAAAAGTCATAAAAGCTCAGGCCAGTCACTCATAAATTAACCAGATTTTTTTGAAGTCACAAAGACTGATAAACTTGCTCTAGAGACAGTTAAAAAATCACAACTCGAAAAATAATAGAAGAATCTTTATGAAATTTATAATAATTATTTAATATGCATCAATAAACAATATAAAAGTCATAAAAGCTCAGGCCAGTCACTCATAAATTAACCAGATTTTTTTGAAGTGACAAAGACTGATAAACTTGCACTAGAGACAGTTAAAAAATCACAATTCGTAAAATAATAGAAGAATCTTTATGAAATTTATAATAATTATTTAATATGCATCAATAAACAATATAAAAGTCATAAAAGCTCAGGCCAGTCACTCATAAATTAACCAGATTTTTTTGAAGTCACAAAGACTGATAAACTTGCTCTAAAGACAGTTAAAAAATCACAACTCGAAAAATAATAGAAGAATCTTTATGAAATTTATAATAATTATTTAATATGCATCAATAAACAATATAAAAGTCATAAAAGCTCAGGCCAGTCACTCATAAATTAACCAGATTTTTTTGAAGTGACAAAGACTGATAAACTTGCACTAGAGACAGTTAAAAAATCACAATTCGTAAAATAATAGAAGAATCTTTATGAAATTTATAATAATTATTTAATATGCATCAATAAACAATATAAAAGTCATAAAAGCTCAGGCCAGTCACTCATAAATTAACCAGATTTTTTTGAAGTGACAAAGACTGATAAACTTGCACTAGAGACAGTTAAAAAATCACAATTCGTAAAATAATAGAAGAATCTTTATGAAATTTATAATAATTATTTAATATGCATCAATAAACGATATAAAAGTCATGAAAGCTCAGGCCAGTCAATCATAAATTAAACAGAATTTTTTGAAGTACCAAAGCCTGTTAAGAATTGCACTAGAGGCAGTTAAAAAGTCACAACTCGAAAAATAATAGGAGAATCGTTATGAAATTTATAATAATTATTTAATATGCATCAATAAATAATATAAAAGTCATAAAAGCTCAGGCCAGTCACTCATAATGAACCAGAATTTTTTGAAGTAATAAAGACTGATAAAAATTGCACTAGAGACAGTCAAAAAATCACAACTCGAAAAATATTTATAGAATCTTGATGAAATTTATAATAATTATTTAATATGCATCAATAAACAATATAAAAGTCATAAAAGCTCAGGTTAGTCACTCATAAATTAACCAGAATTTTTTGAAGTAACAAAAACTGTTAAAAATTGCAGTAGACAGTTAAAAAATCACAACTCAAAAAATCGCAGGGGAATATCGATGAATAATTATTGAAAACGCTTCGATAAACAAAGTGTCTCCTTTTTACTGCAAAATTAAATATATTATTTTATTATTACAACAACAAAAAAAATGGTACATACACTGGTTGTTTTTTCCGATAGAAAAACACTGATAAATCATCGTCATCGGTAAAAGTTTTTGTTGCTTGAGGTTCGCTTACAACATTCTGCATGTCCAAGTAATCTTGAAGTAAATTTTGAATCTACAACACCAAAGAAACTTTTTTATACAAAAAAATATCATTTAAATGAGTATATCTTACGATAAATTGCACTTGTGTCCAGTAGAGTTTCATATCGTAGAGCGCGACATCAATTTTGTGTGCGGCGACAGCTTGACTTAAATAATTTAAAAGAACGTTGTGCGCCTGCGCAACTTGTTTGAATTGTTCGAAAAGCGTATGCATGAATTCTAACAGCACGTTCTTTGTTTCTTGTTTGTCGTTACCCTGTAGATTGATGAAGTCGTTTATAAATAAAGTTGTCCTTTGCACGATGTGGAGTAATTCTTCTTTAATATTCACTTTTATCAACTAGAAATTAGAATTAGAACTAAAATTGGATAAATAAACGTATAACACGAGAAATAAAACATTTGGTTGAGACTTACGTTCACGGCGTATGGAATTTTTCCGAGCCGGGCTAAACATTTTACGAGAATAGCGACAAAATGATTCGGGTCGCTTTCTTGGTTCAAAACGTACAAATCTTCTTCTACGTCAAAACTTTTCGATCGTTTTTCAGCTCTATAATTGCGAAATTAATTATTAATTAATTAATTAACAATTATGAACGTTTATTATTTAATTTCGTGGAAAAAAATATAAATAAAAACTTACTTAGCAATCGGGTCATCAAACAATTGCCGGGATATGTTCCGTTTGGACGACATACGGAATTTATTGCTTCTTCTCAAAGGGGTATTTGCAAACCCCTCTCTACCAGAATTCTGCCTACTAAGGGTGAAAACATGCTGCGATGTTTTAACGTATATTTGTTGCTTGAGTTCGCTCAATAAAGTCACGTGGAGTTCCTAAAATTGTATATTATTAAAATAACAAAATAAAATATCACAAGATTGTGCGGTCAGAGTCAATAATATATTGATTTCCGGGGGAAGACCTGAAGATGCCTACTTGCAATTGAGTGCCAAACGCGGTTTCCCAGAAATCAATTTATTAAAATATCACAATATTAAAATATGAATCGAAATAACAGCGTTTTATTTTATATAAAATAAAGACTTGTCCAGAGTTTCCAAAAATGGCAACATTTGTGACAACTTTATAATTCGATATAAAAAAAAAAATTTTAAGTGAATATGGTTATATTATAGCCGAACTTTTGTACTCCTACAAACACGAACGAGCATGGCTTTATACACATATCAGCTCCAGCAATAGGGCATTTGACTGTATTCAAAATATGATTTGCAGGGATGTTAAATTACGGCAATTAATTTTTTTTGCAAATTACTGTTGAAATTAAAATTATTAGTTTCAAATATTAAACTTCGACGTAAATAAAAATTAAAAATGGCAAATTACGTTGCGACTTATCTAATAAAAATATTTGGTAAATAAAAGTAATTATTTTGTAGATAACTAGCAAACTGACTAAGGTTGTTTTAATTTCCGTAATTAATTTTTTCAGTAAATTACTGCTGAAATTAAAATTATTACTTTTAAACTTAAATTACCACGTAATTAAAAAGTGCAATTGGTAAATTATATTTTCTTAAATTACCGAGTAATTCAAAATGATTATTTATCGATGACAGTAAGTTATGTAAAAAAAAATTTGGGTACAGCTTTATAAGTCATTATATTGTACATAACCACCAATTGCATGATGCTTCTCCTGATTTAATAGTAGTAATTCATTATTAAAATAAAAGCTGGGACTACAATAAAAATACTTTTTATACCAGCAATTTATAAAATGAACAGTCTAACAGCATAATTATAGTATAAAATAGTGTAATTTCTTACCGACTCACAAAACAACAACAAACAATGATCACTACGGTGATTCAAATTGGCTATTTTTATTTAGAAAGCAACGATCCCCCCAAATCCTTTCCAAATCCAAAAAAAGTGGACACGTATTGTTTTTTTTTCGAAATTTTGATTCTTAATGGTGCCTGTCGAGGCCTCAAATTTACATAGGAAAATGCATGGAAAAAAGACAATTTTTGGTATTTTTCGAATAATTGTTTGGGGTTTGGAAAAACTTAAGACTAAAGTTATAGGACTTATAGAGGACTTTCCAAGGAAGAATTTGACCTATCATATATATGAAGTTGATGCCCCCAACCCACCCCCACAGTGCCCTGAAAACTACCTTTAAATGAAAACATGTAGATTCTTCAGAAAATTGACCCTTCTAATTATATCATTCTCTTTTTTTCTCATAGAAGTCATTATTATAAGTCTAGTGGAATGCCTATAAACATTTGTCAGTTAATTTCCATTTGTTTAAACAAATTTTTAGGTGTTTAAATAAATCGTTTTTCTCGAAAATCCGTCTGAATTCTGTTTTCTGAGTTCGAAATGGCAGTTCATACCTTAGAGTGACATTATTCATTAAAAAAATTCCTCCTATTGTTTAAACAATAAATTATTATTCATTTTCAACTTTTTTCTAATTATGGTAGAAAATTTAATATTTTTAAAAGAAATGTTACTCCCCAATTTCCCGAAAAAAGGATTTTAAATAAATTCAATTTTTTCGAATAAATGATATTGAAAACAAATAATACTTTACTTAATAATGACTTGAACCAGGTCTCTGGTTCAAATCCAGGTTGTGGCTGTAATTTTTAATTTATTTTAAAATTTACATACCACCTGTATATCACCATTATGCATTTGAATAATATTTTATTATTTAAACAATGGAAATTATCACAAAATATAAATGATTTCACTTGACAATAACAGTTGACCAGACCGATCTAAAATAATGAATGTTAGGAGAATTGCAAAAAAAATGTTTAAACAAATGGAATTTGTTTAAACAAATATGGGTTTATCAGCTAATAACACAGGCAAGATACCTCGAACATGAAATTCATAAGTTAGTGTCACAAAAACCTGACTTCCGCCATAATTAGAACAACAGTTGAAAATTAATAATCATTGATAGTTTAAACAATAGGAAAAATTTGTTTAATGAATAATGTCACTCTAAGATAGTAAACTGCCATTTCGAACTCAGGAAACAGATGTTCGACGGAGTTTCGAGAAAAACGAATTATTTAAACAAATGGAATTTGTTTAAACCAATGGAAATTACCTGACAAATGTTTATAAACATTCAACTAGACTTATATAGGTAAAACTACGAGAGCTGAAGGTGAGTCATCGATTCCAGCTGTTATTTTGCTGATACGTTGCAGACTATTCCCGTGCGTTAGAAAGAAACAGAGTGCTTTTTCATGCGTCTGTTCTTACGCTTTTAGGCGATGACTCACCTTCAGCTCTCGTAGTTTTACCTATAGTAATGATTGCTATGAGAAAAAAGAGAATGAAGTGATTAGAACGGTAAATTTTCTGAAGAATGTAAAGTTTTATTTTAAGCGTAGTTTTCAGGGCACTATGGGGGTGGGTTGGGGGCGTCAAAGCCATATGTATAATAGCTCAAATTCTTCATTGGAAAGTCCTCCACAAGTCCTATAACTTTAATCTTAAGTTTTCCCAAACCCCGAAGAATTATTCGAAAAATACCAAAAAATGTATTTTTCCCATGCATTTCCTTATGTAAATTTGAGGTATCGATAGACACCATTAAAAATCAAAATTTTGAAGAAAAAATAAATACGTGTCCACTTTTTTTGGATTTGGAAACGATTTTGGGGATCGTTGCTTTCTATCATCACAAAAATTTTTGCAATGCATTTTTGAACCACCCTAATGATCACATTTTATCCAGACACCAGAACATTTCTTTAAATCATGAATTTGATAGTAGGTGATTTAAAATGTGCATTATTGGCTCTGCTGAATTGAGTACTTTAACAAAATATATCACAGAAAAGTTATAGATTTACATAAAAATGATACCCACTAAACCAAATTTTGGCATAATAAAAAAAGTGATTAAACGGTGATTAAATAGATATAACGAACCTCTTTTTTCTGTTCAATCTCTGCACATAACTCCTTAATACCAGCTATATCCTCCAAACCGTCTTTCTTTGACGAAATAGCCTCTAATAATAAATCCGTAGCATGCAAATATTCCTTTTTATTCAAATGACTTTGAACTTTCGTCGGAACTTCACGCAGTTTCTCACTAAAAAAAACACAAAAAATAACCTCACGCCCCGCAAATATAAATTAAATACATACATTTCATCCAAAAACTGCAACATATACTTATATTCGAGACCTTTGATCCATAATTTCTCCAATTCGTTACGTTTTCCGTACAACGTATTCTTACAATCCTTCAAATTATCTTTAATACGGTGAATTTTCGATCGGGACTCACTCACTTCATGCGTTAACTTCGTAAAAATGCTCATAACCTGCGTAAGATCTTCCTCGTGGTGTTGTACGAGATCGTCCAAACGTTTATCGCACTGTTTGTAGTCCGATTCAAGTTTTGCCTTTTCCCGATCTCGTTGTTCATTTGTTTCGGTTGCGGATAGTGTTCGGATAACAGACATCAGTAAACCACTCTATAATTTATCAGAAATGTTAGAAAAGATTGTGAAAAAGTTGGATAAAAGTGAATTCTTACCGTTTCTTTGGTGGCTTTGACGCCCCTTGGTGGTTTAATGGGTGGTGGCTCCATATTTTTGATAAAATAATCAACTATTTTATCGGTTAATGTTAAATGCGTGCTATATTAGTACCGCTTTTCCTGATTCCACTAAAAAAACTCGCAAAACACGTATAAAAACATAACCATCGTCGTGTTTTTGACAGCTGTGTGTATAGTTATAGTGGCGCGCTCTGGTGGCGACGCGACGAACCGTCTGGCGGGAAAATTCGTAATTCAAGTGATCCATGTATTCGAAAATTAACCATAGCGAAACAAAAGTGGATAGTAAATAAAATGTTATCAAAATTCTAACAGCTCATCCTCTATACATTCAAAATTTTGTGTGTGTGAAAGTTTTTGTTAATTTTGTAAGATCAAAATTTGAGGTACCACATCCAAAATGGTGAGAATTTTTTGCGTATACGGAATTTGGGTTATCGGTACAATGTTTGACGTTTTTTTAGAGGGAATGTATATCGGTGCATATTGGACAGGCCGGCGTCCAAATTGGCAACACGACCTGGGAACTTTATTGTTTGGAACATGGCATTGAAGCGGACGGAAAAGCGTCTACTACGACGACTGATAATTGTTACGGAACTTTCTTTTCGGAAGTTGAAAATGGAAAAATGGTTCCCAGAGCTGTCATGGTAGATTTAGAGCCAACCGTTGTCGGTAAGTTTCATTATAGGACCAAACGTAACAATAACTTAAAATTAGCCAAAACGTAAACCCGTTTCTATATGAGAATTTTGAATTTCCGGCAGTGGTAAAGACTCTATCGCGTTCATTATACTTAGTTTTTATAGTTCTGCATCTTGTAATGGTTCACTGCAATTGAATCAGCGAGTGGAAGAAACGATCAAGTCCAAAATTTGACATTTCAAACTAGTCATTTTGTATAAAATTTTTTGATCGTCTATTTTCCTCTGGAAAATTTTACTTCAGAACTACCAATGACATTTACTACAAAGTTTCTGTTATAACCAAATCAGTAAAATGTACAGTTGTCAAATTACCTACAGTTTTCTTCAGTTTTCCAAAAACACCCAATATTCTGTTCTCCACCTGTTCAATTAATTTGTTTCAAAATTTAATTTGTCCTCAAAAATATAAATTCATAAATGTCAGAACAGGACTACGTGCTGGCAATATACAGGGTGCCTCACGGAACTGGTACATTAGAAGTTTCTCATGTTCTACTATTTCTGGAAATTTGAAATTTTGGAATTAGAATTTACTCGATCTGAGCTCTTCAGCTAAAATATTCTCAAGTTAACTGTCACGTCCGGTCACAGGAAGTCGGTATCAACTTTGTTATTTTAAAAGGAATGATATAATATTAATTTTATTTTTGGTTTCTACGTATCAAAACACACCATTTTTAATAAGGTTTCCCTATACCTAAATATCATCATTTTTGAGTACTGTTGACTTTACAAACTTTTTGGTGATTTTTACGGTTACGTTTAAAATTTAATATCTCGGTTATTATTGAAACTAGAAGTTTCATGATTGGTGGTCCAAAACTAGAAACATAACGAAATGAGACGATGTTTAGTTCATCATGATATCTTATAGAGAGTCTTCAAAATTTACAAGACAAAAATTAAATTTTCAAACGTAAAAACCCTTTTTCTTTTCAAATGGAACATCCTGTATACCGATCAACCATTCGATAGGAAATCTTATTCCCTATCAATTAATATTAGGGTTCCCTATATCATCTATCTTTAATAGTTATATTGTCACTTTCTTTAAATCCATTTTGAATACTCCCATTTAATAATGTGGGACGAAATTAGATACGAAATTTACAACGATAATTTAAATAGTGATAGATATTTAGAAATTTTGTGCAGATGTGTGAACAATTTTTGCGAAACTCTTCCCCTCAATATTTTACGCGACTGCTTTTATCAAATGGACGGCGCACCAGCACATTCTTCGCATGTGGTATCCCTTCAACTTAATCAGATGTTTGACGATAGGTGGTTCGGAAATAGGGGACCCCGGCGGTGGCCACCAGAAGCTCACCAGATTTAACACCATTAGACTTTTATTTCTGGGGTCATGTGAACAGTCGGGTCTATTCCACACCAGTTAATACTCGAGAAGAATTGACTAACAGAGTAGTAGCCGCCATTAATGGACTTCAGCGACAAGAAATCCGAAGAACGACGATGACAGAAGTACAGCGAAAAGTTTTAAAATGTTTGGGGCAGAACGGGCCGCATTTCGAACAACATAATTAAGTTTTAATTTAATATAGATAATAGATATCCCAAATATATTATTTTAGTTTTAACAAACCTTTTCAGTATTTTTCAGTTTTCCTGCTGTTCCAAAGTTGTTACGTTCTTATAAATGAAGAATAAATCGTTTTGTATTTAGTTTGCATTCTTTTATACTGACAATATCTCAAAAACTATTAAAGATAGGATATAGGGACCCTAATATTGATTGATAGGGAATACGAGTTCCTATCCAATGGCGTATCGGTATACAGAGTGTTCCATTTGAAAAAAATGAGGTTATTACGTTTGAAAATTCAATTATTGTGTTGTAAATTTTGAACACCCTGTATAAGATATCATGATGAACTAAACATCGTCTTATTTTGTTATGTTTCTAGTTTTGGACCACCAATCATGAAACTTATAGTTTCAATAATAACAGAGAGAAAATTAAAAAAACTCAAAAGGTGATATTTAGGTATAGGGAAACTATCAAAAATGATGTATTTTGATATGTAAAAATCAAAAATAAAATAAAAATTATATCATTCCATTTAAAATAACAAAGAAAAAACAATTTCAAGTTTCCAGAAATAGTAGAACATGAGAAACTTCTAATGTACCAGTTCCGTGAGATACTCTATAGACAATAAATGTCACTGGCATGAGAAAGTCACACGGTGACTAAAAGTCCATTTTAGTCGTCAAATTTTCACGTTTGTTTGTTATTTCAGACGAAATTCGAACTGGAAAATACAAGCAGCTGTACCATCCGGAGCAGCTGCTTACGGGTAAAGAGGATGCAGCTAACAATTACGCGCGGGGGCATTACAGCATTGGCAAGGAGATGATAGACCTGGTGATGGAACGTTTGTATAAGTTGGCGGAGAATTGCTGCGGCCTGCAGGGTTTCTTTGTTTTTCACTCATTTGGGGGTGGTACTGGATCCGGGTTCACGTCCCTGCTGATGCAAAAGTTGTCGCAGGACTTTGGCAAGAAGAGCAAGCTAGAGTTCGTCGTATATCCCGCACCACAGGTCAGTATTTTTATACGCACGATATGTTAAGGGAATGTTGAAGAATGAGATTGGAAAAAAAGTACAGTAACATGAGGAATTCACATTGAAATTGAAAACATGATAGAACGTCATATTTTATAATAAGAAAAGGTATAGCATCTACTATCGGTCGCAAAAGTATTGGGTCTTGTGTTTGGAGGTTCGTAACTCTGCAACGACTGAATAAAAAAAATTGAAATAAACTGTTATACTCCTGAGTTATGTTTACATAACATGAGGGACAATCAAAATTTTCTGCCCTTACGTTTGGACAGAAGCGCGAGAAAAGGGTAAAAATGTACCCTAAGCTGTTTTTAATAAACGCTGGTGTTTCCAATCCTTTCTCCTAAACCACTTGCCCAAAAAAAATTAAATTTACACAAATTATAACTCAAGATCTTGTCTACAGATTGGCATTTGTAATTTCCTAATTTTCCTTGCAATAAAGGCTATAAACAAGATTTACCTGAAAGCGGATATCTCGGCAACGCGACAGGAACAAAAACAATCGCAAAATTTTGCTTAATGAGACTCAATTAACTATAGCACAGCTGTTGTATCTGTCAAAAATCACCATCACGAGAAGGTACTTCTATAAGATTTTATAGCAAAAAAATTGCGAGTTTAATGCAATTGAATTAATCTGGGCTTACGTAAAAAATAAAGTTGCAAAAGGCCACTATACATTTAAAATTAAAGATATGTTAAATTTATGCAACGAAGCACTGTATCAAAAGAGATATGGCGAGATTGTGTTGCATAATATCATCAACAGCTGATTTTCGGCAGAAATAATATTGTGAAGTAATAAGAAATCACAAAACAGAATATGTATACAATTCCACAAATAAAGAAAAAAAATCACGTATGCTAGTTTAAAAAATAAAACCGAACGAGAAGATGACAAAAATATTGAGTACGGTCCTGAGAGTTGATCGTTTGAAATCGCCGCACAAAGGCTTGCATCGCTTCCCGCTCGTAATCACTTTTCCTCGAAGGGAACCATCCTGCGCACAGAATCGACTACATTCATGTCACTCTTAAAAATTGCCAAATAACTTTAATGTTATTATACATCAATGGATGAGTATCACAATAAATACAATACAATACAATAATGTTTATTTCTCAATACAACTCCACTGGAGGCATTACAGAAAGTAATGCACCAACAAACAAAATGCAACAACAAAACAAGCAACACAACAATCCTAACCTAATGCTCGAACATACTATTCACATTTGAATTGACAAATTCCTCCACGGTATAGAAAGCACTCTTGAGTTAAAAACTTGTTTCAATCGAGTTTTAAATTTTCCCACAGGTAGATGTTTCATCTCATCACTTAACATATTATAAAATTTTATGCCTTGATAAATAGCCGACTGTTTACATATTTGCAAGCGATGGAACGGTATTGATAGATCATCTTTTTTTCTTGTATTGTAATCGTGCTTACTACTTTGAGAATGAAAAAGCTGGAAGTTTGTTTTAATATATACTAAGCAGTTGAAGATGTAAAGTGAAGGCACAGTTAATATTTGTAAATGTCTAAAAAGATCTCTACAGGGACTGCAACTCACTCCTGACAAAATCCTCACAACCTTCTTTTGAATTAAAAACACCCTACATGCATGGCTTGAACTTCCCCACAAAATAGCGCTATAATTAATTATGCTGTGGAAGTTAGCATAGTATAGCGTTACAGCAGTTTCAAAGCTAGTAATGTGTGTTAATTTTCTGAGTTGGTATGCGACAACATTAAGCTTCTTGCACAGATTGTCAACGTGGGGTCCCCAATTTAAACCGGAATCGATTTGAACTCCAAACAGTTTAACGTGTTCAAAATTTGCTGCATTCGTGCTGAAAGTAATTTTTTTGCGTTTTCGATGTGTTTAAGCATAATTTGTTTGCACAGAACCACTGCTTAGATTCCGCAAGACTGGTGTCTTCCCTACGAAGTAGTTCACCCACCGTCTCAGTGCTGTTTATTATTGTGGTATCATCCGCAAAAAGAATTGGTGTACTCGCACTCAGACTGCTCCTCAAGTCATTTACATAAATTAAAAACAAAATTGGCCCCAAAATTGAACCTTGTGGAACTCCATGCTTTATGGTCAGTTCAGAAGATCTTTTATTTTCAGTAATGACCACTTGTTTTCTATTACTGAGATAAGACTCAAACATTTTTAAAGCGTGACCCGTTACCCGTAATGTTCCAACTTCTGCAAAAGATTGGCATGACTAACACAATCAAAAGCTTTTGATAAATCCATAAGCAATGCCGATGACTTGTTAGAGTTGTTAAAATTTGTGAGTATAGTTTCAATCAGACTTATTAATGCCTTCATTGTTGAACGATTCTTCAGATAGCCAAACTGCTCCGAACAGAAATAGGAATGTTTTTCGAAACAAGTCAACAATCTCGTCTTCAGCAGAGTTTCAAGTATTTTCGATAGTACTGGCAATATAGATATTGGCCTGTAGTTATTTATTATCATATTCGAATCCTTCTTGTGTAGCGGGATAACCTTAGCAAATTTCAATGCATCAGGAAAGCAAGCATCCTGAAGACATTTATTTAATAATAGTTATTGGCTCTATGATACAAGGTGAAACATACTTTATCACTCTTGCTGTGAAACCATAAATATCCTCCGTGGTACTATTATTCATACGATAAATAATATTAAAAACCTCAACTTCATTAGTTGCCTCCAAGAAAAATGAACCAGCATTGTCGACAATTACACCCCGCAAATATTCCTCTGCGCGCACAAATGGTGGAGGAATTAAATCCAAAATATTTTGTGGTGTTTCTATAAAAAGTGTTGAATAAATCAGGTGACATATTATGCAAAGATGGAGGACTGTTTACGTGCTAACTGCGATGTCCTGCTATTGTTTGTTTCTGAGATATCCTGACCAAAAATTAAAAATTTTTTGGTAAGTGGTTTACGAGCAAAAATCGGAAAGTCAAGCATTATTTTATAACCGCAAAAATCGGGTACCTATTTCTACTTCTCTCGCGCTCCTGGCCAAACCGATGGGCAGAAAAATTTGATAGTCACTCCTGTTATGTAGAAATGATTCAGGACTATAATGCACTTTGTTTAATTTTTTTTTGTTCAGCCGTTTCAGAGTTATGGGAGTTTCAATACACAGGTTTCAATACTTAGCAACCGATAGTAGTTTTGGAGAAAAATACCATAAAAAACAATGGAGGTATTTATAAAACTTCTGAAGAACATATCAAAACATAAACATATGAAACTATATCTATGACCGGTGGGCAAAAGAGTATAAAAGGATACCTTTTTAATAGTGACATACTCATTTGCCCACGCATCATAGATATATCAAACTACATACAAACATATAATGTACATAAACATGAGTCACTAGCACATTTTATCACAAATACTGTAATGGCGTCTGTTACCAAACGGTACCACTAATGGGAACGTACCTTAACCAAATTTATAGGTTAGACAGTAATGTCAAATGGCTGCCAAATTCCAAAACGCGCGCGCACTCTACCGGCTGCAAACGAAAAGTAGCCCACAATCCACAGATACGTTTCCAACACAGTGTTGTCGAAAATAACTTTTATTTGCGGGAAGCAAAAAAAAGCATATTAAAGCGTTTTGAATACATTCCAGGTTTGCACTGCAGTGGTGGAACCGTACAACTCCATCCTGACCACACACATGACGCTCAATCATTCCGACTGCGCCTTCATGGTGGACAACGAGGCCATCTACGACATCTGCAGGAGGAAATTAGGCATCGAACGCCCGGACTACTCGAACCTGAACCGGCTGATAAGCCAGGTGGTCTCCTCGATAACGGCGAGCCTGCGCTTCGACGGCGCCCTCAACGTTGACCTCACGGAATTCCAGACGAATCTGGTGCCGTACCCTCGCATTCACTTCC
Source organism: Aphodius sticticus (assembly GCA_963966075.1). Classification (NCBI taxonomy): domain Eukaryota; kingdom Metazoa; phylum Arthropoda; class Insecta; order Coleoptera; family Scarabaeidae; genus Aphodius; species Aphodius sticticus. Next base: position 45,878,858 of record OZ014511.1, on the reverse strand, counting down.
CCTTGGCGTCGTACGCACCAGTTGTCTCGATAGACAAAGCCTACCACGAGGGAATGTCCGTCTCGGAGATCACGGCGGAGCTCTTCGAGCCCCAGAATCAGATGGTGAAATGCGACCCGAGGCAGGGGAAGTACATGGCCTGCTGCCTCCTCTATCGCGGCGACGTGGTGCCGAAAGACGTGAACGCCGCGATCGCCCAGATGAAGGCGAAGAGCAACGTCAGATTTGTTGACTGGTGCCCGACCGGGTTCAAGGTGGGCATCAATTATCAACCGCCGACTGTCGTTCCGGGCGGCGATTTGGCCAGAGTGCAGAGGGCTGTCTGTATGTTGTCGAATACGACGGCCATTGCCGCCGCTTGGAATAAGTTGAATAGGAAGTTTGATCTGATGTTCGCGAAGCGGGCGTTTGTGCACTGGTACACGGGGGAAGGCATGGAGGAAGGGGAATTCCAGGAGGCCAGGGAAGACCTCGCCGCTCTCGAGAGGGACTACGAAGAGGTATCTGCCGAATGTTGTGACTTTGACGATGACAAACTGTCCGACATGTAATAAACTTTTGAATTAAGGCTCTATCTTGTTATATAACGGAAAATACACATCTTTCATCCTGTTTATAAGATTTTTGTATGTTTTCATTTGTATTATGTCCAATGGTCATCCGACAGTTTATAAACAATAAAAAGATTCCAAAGTGGTTGCGTTTCTCACCGAGTGTATTTCGTTCTTATTGTTTTAGATAGAAGCGCTCGACAACGACGAGGACTGCACGGAGGCTTTTTGCAGACTCACCGCCGCTCCTATCTTGCGCAAATATGATTGAATATATCCGGTTTTTTGTGTACGCTTGTCTTATTTTACCCAAATCGATTATATTCAACAATATACAGGGTGTTAGTAAATAAGTGTGACAAACTTTAGGGGGTGACTGCATGAAAAAAAGAGTTTGCTATATAAACGTATGTCCGCAAACGCTTCGTTTTCAGAGATAGGGGGGTGTTTTTCTTAAAAACTGACGGTTGAAGCTTGTCACGCCTGAGACGTTATTTTCAACCCTTTTTTGTAGCTTTGCGCCTATTTAAAATTTTTTATTAGTGTTATTTTCTCGTATTGTTTTAGTTTAATGTTATTGTATTAGTTCTTCAAAAAATCTGATGTGGCCAGGCACATGACTTTATCATACTATATATAAAATTAATAGTTTAGCTGTATGAGATTCTATATGATCGAGATCATATCATCTGCATTAAAATAAAACTAGTAGAACTAGACAGATTGGATATTGTACTCCGTTGACATCGAGTACACCATCCAAATGACACTTTTTTTTTTTTTAAATAAAATGAGTTTTATTAGAAAAGGCATCTCAAAATAAACAATTACAACTGAAGAAACATTAATTGAGCCCATCTAAACGGCAATGTATCGGCGAAGCCGGTTTCCAACATTACCGGAAAAAAATTTAAAACTACTTAATCTATAGTCGCTGTCTTGCAATTAACAATTTCCTGACAGAAGACTTCATTTCCTGACAGTTCCTGACACTTAGGTGTTATTGGGTGTAAAAAGTGTAACGGTGTACAATATCCGAACACAGCTTATATTGACAGTAGGTATTGTCAAAACATTAGCGTTTTACACTACCTACTATCATTAGAATCAAAATATCTGACATATACTGGCTACTAGTTTTAATGCAGTACGACCGATCTCGATGAAATAGAATTTGCTCATGCAGCTAAACTATTGATTGTACCAAAAAATTTCATAGTCATAAATTATTCAGAATTTCCTCTACTTTAATTTATTATTTAACTATTTCGACGAAATTCGGGAAATGGCGGCTTATTTGCAAAATCTTTCAAAAATGCTAAGACTAAACCTCCAGTTCCTTTGGACCTTTTTCAACAGAAAACTTTTCAGCTCGGAGTTTGGTCATGACACTTCTAAATAGGAAGTTTCGTACCGATGCCTTTAGTAGTTTCTCCGGAATCGTCGCCACAAAAAACGGTTACACACACACACACAGACATTTTTTTGTACCTTGGTCAAATATGTTCAGGTGACCCAATAGGACATATTTCCGCTAAAATCTCAAAATTTTTTCTTTGCACGATTACAATACTTTATCATACAGCGTATGATAAAGTAAAAAATTTAGATCATTAAGAAGTTTTATTCTTTTGCATAAAAACGGTGCCCCCTACGAAAAAAAGGCAGAGAGATTTTTTGTCACAAATTGAACGAGGAATTCCAAAATGACTTTTAATTTGAAATATCCCAGTGGCGTACCATTTTTTCTTTAAAAAAATTGATATCATTACCCGTATGCGCGCCGATGATGAACATAAAATTCTTGCATGTAAAAAATGTGCAATAACCTCTTAAAACCCACTAAATTCCATTTGCATATCTCCACCAGTTTCAGAGCAATAAATAATTCGTCAGTTTTTAAGAAAACACTCCGTATCTCAGAAAACGAAGAATTTGCGGACATACGTTTATATAGCAAACTGTCATTATTTTTCATGCAGAATCATCCCCAGAAGTTTGTCGCACTTATTTATTAACACACTGTATAATAATAAGCACAATTCACAGAAAGACAACGTTATTAAGAGGAATCAGTACTGCTGGTACGTCCTATAAAATAATAGTCAGCCTAATATTGTATCAATTTTCTCATGTTATAATTCAAATTATAGATAAAGGTGTATACTTGCAAACATGTATATGTATTACTTGTTGTTGTTGTATCCACGCTACGTGATAAAATATAACTTATTCATGTACTCAAAGAAGTAAAGTTTTGAGTGAAAAAAGCATGAAAGATATTGATATTTTAACGTAAAATTTTGTACACTTATAGAGGAAGGTGTAACTTAGACCTATTATGTGGTACATTTTTCAATTTTAACCTGAGTTCTTCGTAAAAAAAATACAAAATCAGCCAATTTTATGTCATATTCAGAAAATGATTTGTCAAAAACTAACAGAACTATCAAAAATCTACCACTAGACGCAAAATTATATATCTTTTATCTTTAATTTGGTGTATCTCTTTTACGATTATGTGTACTAATTGCTGAGAAAAAGCCTCAGAACTTTTGCGTGTCTTGCAAGCAAAACGTAGGGGGTATGGATTCCCCTTAAGTTGCAAGCTTTGCCTACCTGCGTGTAGATGGCGACAACACACACACAGATTCTAACCCCACTTGTAATTCGGCAGGAAAATTCATTGCAACATATTTATTTTCATATTTCACATAACAATACACATTTGGAATAGTTACTATTAAATATAATATACACACAATAATACAGAGAGATTCAATAAGTTACGTTTTCAACAGTTTGCTTAACCTATCGATTTCTGCGCCCAGAGTGTCGACGTTTCCCTTTAAAAATAAATCGGATAACCGTACGTCATTAAATGCTATTCTCAAAGGTTACTTACTTTCAACGTGATATTTTCGAGCAGCGCGTCTTCCAGTACAGCTTGAAATTTACGATTTATATCCAGCGACAATTCCAATGTTAAATTTTCGTCGGATACGCGTGAGCTGTACATGGACGCCATTACTCCGGAATGTTTTGCTAAGACCGCCTGCAGATTTCAATATTATTAAAATCTTATATTGTTGTAATGAAAATTAGAAGATAAAAAAAACAACTGAGATATAGACTAAGAGTTAGTGAACGATTTAGTCTAAACAATTCTAAAATGTTAATTTAGCAAAATCAATAAAATAAAGTGTAAATAGCGCAAAATAACAAATACAGTGGGAGCACAGCTATAGACTTACCAAAATTTGGAAGACTGTAAAAGAGGAAATAACTTAGAAGATTTTTTTTATATCGTCTCACATCACACAGTGAATTGTCGGTAATAATCTAGGTGGACAAAAGTCATTTCTAAGAGTCGGTTAATTAATTAATGGTCACATGTTATAAACAAACCCCCCGAGATGACAATTTTAGGTAATAAGTGTGAAAAGCATTCCACATTGAGGAGTTATAGACGCAGGGGAGACCACGTGATAAGGTAGCGCATTCATAACCGGTTTAGTTGCATGTTTGCAGTGTTTTCGATAGTACACCCTAACACTTGTGGTTGATAATTTAATTTGTACTGTGATGGATTTTACTTTAGAGGGTAAGTACTTTCTTATTTCACTACAAATTAGATTCTATTAACAGACTATGTGGTGTAATAATTATGTTGAAAAGATGATCGAAAATACATGCTGATTTTATATTTGTATACTTTCGTCGAATACAACCCTTTTTATCCATGTTTATTCAATGTATATTTTTTATATAATATAGTTTAAACATTTATCTTTTAAATGACATAAATTTGAATACAATATTTTGCCACACTTTTGCTGAATTGATTTTTTTCAGAACGTGTCTACTCGATTTTAAAGTTGGAGTTTTTTTTAAGAATGGCGAAAACATAGGAAAGAAGAACGAAATGCTCGTCTAATGGATTATATCAGTCACACAGTTATAAGTAATTTCATTGTGTTTGTTCCAAAGTTAATTTATAATTGCATTTTATTTTATTTTTTTTTTTTTTATTTTTTTTTTTTTTTATGAGTTTATTATGAGTTGTTTTTGAATAAGATATTTTTCATATATAAATTCTGTATGATTAAAGCTAATACAGTTTACATACGAATACAGTTTTCTTTTCGAATAATGTTTTATTTAATTATTATTATTGTTTTATTATTATTGATTATAAATTATGCATATTCCTCAGGTTTTTAATTTTTATATTTAATGTCAAGGACATTTTGTTGTTTTTGTCATAATTGAGCAAGTATTTACTATAATCAATAAATAATCAAAAAATTGTAATCATAAATTGATTTACAAAAATATTTCTCTTGTTTTTGCAGATTGGTATAAAATTATCATATTTATAACAAAAAAACCAACCCACTGCTAATTGTGTTTTAATATCATTTTTAGTACCGAGTTATCTGGAATAATATAGTACCTATTATAAAATTTCATAATTTTTGTTGGAGATCAAATGTTATAACGTTCAGTGTTAATATCTAGTTATCTATATATAAAATACATGTTGATATACACATAAAAACAATAATATCGGTGTCACTTCATATATGTATATAAAACGCTCATTATATGAAATTACTTCTTTACGACTTTCTTTACTATATTATCTCTGATCCACCGCAATATACAAGAAACATACTTTATTAATCAACCCCCTCCAAAACCACCCGATTATCGAATGATTTTAAAAACATATTTTTAACTAATTCCCAGGTGTAATAACACATTTGCAAAGTTTCAGAATTTTTAATTATACTTTATTTTTCAACCCCCTCAAATACTACCCTATTGACACTTAAAATTTTATCTGCTATTTATATGTCTTTGTGGGTATAATACTATCACATTTTTTTCTTTTTTTTTTAGATGAATTCAAATTATTAAACGAACATTTACCGTTTCAACCCCCTAAAAGCAACCCCTTAAGGTTTAGATTTTTTTCACTATTTTTCTAGTTACCAAATTATTATTTTAAGTTCATCTAAAACAAAAAAATAATTTTGTCCACCTAAAAGTTGCAAATGAATCACTGTGCATCGCCAACAAATTCAATCTCTATGTAGTACAGAATAAATATTATTAACAAAAAATATTACCTTATTATTATCCATGCTGTTTGAAGACAGGGCACCAGTTTGTTCTCGTAAGATGTAATTGTGCAAAAGCCTGGATTTCTTCTGTATCTCCGAGACTAAAGTGCTGACGTGTTCCTCTAAAAAGTCAATTTTTTCCGATTTCTTAGCGCTGATACGTTGTAGTTTGACGATATGTTCGATTAACGCTTGTTTATCTAGAACACGTTCAGGCTGGACAACCTAAACCGAACAAATATCAACTATCAACCCAAATAAACTCACAATTGCTTACTTTAACTTGTTCGTCGTAAACTGAAGAAGACGTATCTTCGATATGCCTATCGACAGTATTCAGCGACGTACTAGAACTGCTGCTACTAGTGTTGTTGTTCACACACTCGTACTGTTCCAATTTCTTCCGACATTGGTTCAATTCTTTATTGACCTCCTAAAAACACGATTGAAAAAATTAAATTAAAACCTGACCAGTAATAATTGTATTTTCAATCATACCCTAAGGGATAATTCTAGTTTCCGTTTCATTACGACGTTCTCTCCTTTTTGGTCTGCAACCTCCTGTGCCAACTTTTCCGCAAGTTTTGTCGCTTCGCCCAAACTTTTCTGAAGTACTTCGATTTCACTTGACGTTTTGTTACGTACATCGGCCAATTGCGTGGAGAGTAAGTTAGCTTTTGTTTCGTGCTCTTTCGCTGATCTTTTCAATAGGGTCTGTTCGCATATCAACTGTTGGACCTACAGGCAATTATAAGTATGTAGATATAACAACGTAAATCATAAAAAACACTTTTGTTAACTTTGGAACGTCATAACGTCCGAACCGTTCCAAATAGGAAAAATCTAATTATACCAGCGCAATCAGAATTCAATCAAAATTGTATTAAGAACCACAACCTTAATTTGATTGAAGGAAGTTGGGTTTTCGCCGACTGGCTAAAATTTTGTAAGAAATCACATATTTTAAACCATAATTTTGAACTGGCACACCTATCTCAAAAACTAGGACTCAGATCGACATGAAACCTCTATATTACTAAAATGAGTGCGCTGATTACGAATTTACATATAAAAAGTCTCTATCTCCACTGGTTACCGAGTGGTGCTCAAATTACGTTTTTAAAAATAACACAAAAATAAGCGAAATGGACCACATAACTTCAATATGGTACTTCTTAGGCATATAAAAGGATAGATATTTTTGATGTACTCGTCGAAAGCTATCATTTGGTGGTGGGTTAATCTCTCTATCGCCAACGGTTGCAAAGTAATTTTTTTAAAATTTTTTTTCTATCTCAATGTGCTAAATTTAGATCGAAAAGAATATCATATTTTTTTGAGAGATAGAGCTGTCTAATGGGGTCGTGTTTATGCATTGGGCTGTGCTGAGTTCAGCGGTGTGCTCGGTTTTCCCGTAAAGCGTACGGTTTGTCCAGAAAATGTAGAATTAAGATTTTTGCGGTTTTTCACGTTTTTCTCGCAAACCGCTCAACTTAGAGCAACGCGGTCTTCAGAAATGGTTTCCTCGGCCAATTTCCTCTCCAGTGCCGTGTGAATCGTCAAAATCGGATGGTTAGATGGAACACAGTGCGCCTTAACAATTCAAAACATAGTAAAATGGCAATTTTAGCAGTTTTTGATACTTTTAGAAGTCATAACTTCCGTACCGTTCCATATAGAAAAAAATCAATTACTCCAGCCTAATCGGCGTCAAAAACTGTACCAGGGACCAAAATCTCAATTGGGTGGGAGGAGTAGTTTTTGCCAACTGATCAAAAATTTGATAAAAATCGTACTTTCTTGCTTTAAATTTAAAGTGGCACACCTAATTAGAAATTTAGGGCCCGTATCGATATGAAAACTTCGCTATCTTACTAAAATGGATGCGCTGATCACGAATTTACATAGATCTCTATCTCTACTGGTTGCCGAGTTGTGCTCAAATAACGTTTTTTCAAATAACACGAAAATAAGCGAATTGGACCACATAACTTCAATATGGTACTTCTTAGGCATACAAAAGTATACATATTTTTGATGTACTCGTCGAGAGCTATCATTCGGTGGTGGGTTAATCTCTCTATCGCCAACGGTTGCAAAGTAATTTTTTTAAAATTTTTTTTCTATCTCAATGTGCTAAATTTAGATCGAAAAGAATATCAAATTTTTTTGAGAGATAGAGCTGTCTAATGGGGGTCGTGTTTATGCATTGGGCTGTGCTGAGTTCAACGGTGTGCTCGGTTTTCCCGTAAAGCGTACGGTTTGGCCAGAAAGTGGGAAAGTATAGATTCCGCCGTTTCTCGCGTTTTCTCGCAAAGCGCGCATCTTAGAGCAACGCGGTTTTCAGAAATGAATTCCCCGTCCAATTTCCCATCCGATACCGTTTAAAACGTCAACATCGGTTGATTAGATCGGACACAGTTTGCGTTAAAAGTTGCTAATACAGTAAACTGGGTGTTTTGCATTATTTTTGTTAACTTTAGAACGTCATAACTTCCGAACCGTTCCAAATAGGGAAAATCTAATTATACCGGCTTAATCAGCGTCGAAAATTGTATTAAGAACCACAACCTTAATTTGATTGAAGGAAGTTGGGTTTTCGCCGACAGGCTAAAATTTTGTAAGAAATCACAAATTTTAAATCATAATTTTGAACTGGCACACTTATCTCAAAAACTAGGACTCGGATCGACATGAAACCTTCGCTATCTTACTAAAATGAGTGCGCTGATTACGAATTTACATAGAAAAGGTGGCTATCTCTACCGGTTACCGAGTGGTGCTCAAATTACGTTTTTTAAAATAACACAAACATAAGCGAAATGGACCAGATAACTTCGAAATGGTACTTCTTAGGCATATAAAAGTCTACATATTTTTGATGTACTCGTCGAGAGCTATCATTTGGTGGCGGGTAAATCTCTCTATCGCCAACGGTTGCAAAGTTCAATTTTTTTCTACTTCAATGTGCTAAATTTAGACCGAAAAAATAATTATATTTTTTTGAGAGATAGAGCATTCTAATGTGGTCATGCTTATGCATTGGCATCTGCTGAATTCAACGGTGTGCTCGGTTTTCCCGTAAACCATACGGTTTGTCCAGAAAATATAAAATTAGGATTTTAGTGGTTTCTCGCGTTTTTCTCGCGAACCGCGCGTCGTAGAGCAATGTGGTCTTCAAAAACGTTTTCCTCGACCAATTTCCCATCCAGTAACGTTTGAATGGTCAAAATCGGATGACTAGATCGGACACAGTTTGAAATAGATAGATTTCGAAAAATAAATTAATCACCTTCGTCTCCATGGAAGTAAACTCCGACTGCAGACGAACATTCTTATCGGTAAGCTGTTGCGTAAACAACAAAAGCTCAGCCTCCTTGACGCGACAAGATTCCATATCAGACTCCAACTCAACATTCCGCTGCTTCAATAAATTCACCTGCTCCTTGCAAGCAACCAACTGATCTTGTTCACTACAAACAAACAAACAAATAAATAAACAATTCACCTAAAATCCTCACAAAGAAACACAAACAAACAAACAAAAAAATTAAACAAAATCTTCTCAGCCGTGCCTTTGACTCGGTCCCTCACTCGGCACTACTCGGAAAAATGGAGCGCTACGGAGTCAGGGGAGTGGCACTGGATATGTTTGAATCGTACCTATCGAAACGGCTACAGCAGGTCAAGATCAACAACGGAGAACCTAGTGAATTCTATGAAATGAGTATAGGCGTCCCACAAGGCAGTCTTCTAGGTGGCATGCTGTTCATCATCTACATCAACGATCTACCACTAAAAATAGACGCCACAGTGATTATATATGCTGATGACACCACACTTGTCACGACTGCCACATCGGACCAAGACCTTCACACAGAGGCTGCAAAACACATCCAGCAAGCGAAAAAATGGTTCAGTGATAACTCACTGATCCTCAACGAAAGGAAGACTGAACAGATAACTTTCCAGATGGATAGATGGGAGAGACCGGAGAAAGCAGTAAGATTCCTTGGAATCACCATCGATGCTCGTCTAACCTGGCGTGAACACACTGAAAACCTGGGAAAGATGCTGAGCAGAGTAACCTTTGCAATACGCAGAACAGAAAAAACAGCAGGGTATAATGCCGCAAGGGTCGCTTATATGGCACTTTTCCAGTCAAGAGTAGCTTATGGAATAGAAATATGGGGCCATAACCCACACACTAAGTCCATCCTGATAATACAAAAAAGAGCGGTGAGGTGCCTGAACGCGGAACATCCAAGAAGCCACGCAAAACCCCAATTTATCAACCACAAAATCCTTACGGTATATGCTCTGTACATACTAAAATGCCTCTGCGAAGTACATAGACAACACCTACAGATGTCGAAGCAAGCAGACCACCATACACATGCAACAAGAAACAGAAACGACTTGAGACCAGACTTCGCACGCTTGTCAACCACCGCCCACTATGCTACAAATATCCGGATGTACAACGACCTTCCATCGCAATGGAAAAGTAAATCGGGCAGAAGTTTCCGGAACACTCTCAAGGACCACCTGCTGAGCACGGCACCATACAGCATCGAGGAATTTTCAAACCAGATGAGGGAAGAAGTGAAGAAGAAATGAACTATGATTAAAATATACACATACATACATATATACATCATTATTGTTATATCTTTGTTGACTTTGCCCTGTACAGGATGCCAAATAAATTTCTATTTCTATTTCTATTTCTATTTCTATAAACAAAACCACCAAACGTACTTTTTCAACTGCAGTTTAACCTGCGCTAACTCGGCAATTTTCGAGCAGAGATCGGCTGCATCTTGTCGTTGCTGATCGGCGTAACATCGTAACTCGCTCAGCTTCTGTTCCGAGTCCAGACGATCCCTTTCCACCTGTTGTACCTTCATGGATAGTTCGTTATTTTCCTGTAGCGTCTCCTTCTGTTTATTTTGCGATTTTTCCAATTCCAACTGCAGCGATTTGATCTGTTGCTCTTTGTCGTTCTTCTCATGCCTGAGCATGATCAGCGTAGCTTGTTGTTCCTTTAATTGTTGATCTAAAGAATTTATTTAGGTGTTTTTATTTTTTTTTGTAAAGTTTTATGATGGATTTTTTTTATTTATTATTACCTAATACATGGGCACGATTTTCTTGTGATGTATGGAATGTTTTAATACTGTTTTCCGCTTCCTTTTTCGTTTGTTCGACTTCGTTCAATGCGTCTTGCAATTTCGTGGATAAAGAATCGATTTTTATTTCGTTTTCCTAAGTAAACGTTACAATAATTAATTACTACTGTCAACGGAATGTTTAAAACGAATAAATCTTTTAAAAAAGAAACCGTAATTACCTTTCGAATGTCCATTTCAGTTTTCAGATTATTCTGAAGCCATTTCATCTTTGTTTCTAAAGCCCCTAGGTCTGATTTTGTGTGTTGTAGTTCTTGTTGTGACTGTTTTAACTCATGGCACTAAAAGAATATTCACAAAAATTGATACATATCTAAATATGACTTTAGTAAAAAGTCGTTAGTTTTTGAGATATGTGAAATAAAATTTTATACTGTGTATACACCCTTCAATGAGAAAATGTAGATGCTTTAGAAAATTGACCCTTCTAATAATTTCATTCTCCTTTTTTCTCATAGAAGTCATTATTATAAGTCTAGAAGGATGCGTATAAACATTTGTCAGTTAATTTCCATTTGTTTAAACAAATTTTTATGTGTTTAAATAATTCGTTTTTCTCGAAAATCCGTCTGAATTCTGTTTTCTGAGTTCGAAATGGCAGTTTATTATCTTAGAGTGACATTCTAATTATGGTAGAAAATTTAATATTTTTAAAAGAAATGTAACTAAATCCAATTTCCCGAAAAAAGGATTTTAAATAAATTCAATTTTTTCGAATAAATGATATTGAAAACGAATAATATTTTACTTAATAATGATTTGAACCAGGTCCCAGGTTCCTGGTTCAAATCCAGGTTGTGGCTGTAATTTTAATTTATTTTAAAATTTATATACCACTTGTATATCACCATTATGCATTTGAATAATATTTTATTATTTAAACAATGGAAATTACCCCAAAATATAAGTGATGTCATTTGACAATAACAGTTGACCACACCGATCTAAAAAAATGAATGTTAGAATTGCAACAAAATTGTTTAAACAAATGGAATTTGTTTAAACAAATATGGGTTTATTAGCTAACATAGGCAAGATACCTCGAACATGAAATTTATAAGTTATTTTCACAAAAAACCTGACTTCTACCATAATTAGAACAACAGTAGAAAATTAATAATCATTGATAGTTTAAACAATAGGAATAATTTGTTTAATGAATAATGTCACTCTAAGATAATAAACTGCCATTTCGAAGTCAGAAAACAGATGTCCGACGCAGTTTCGAGAAAAGCGAATTATTTAAACAAATGGAATTTGTTTAAACAAATGGAAATTACCTGACAAATGTTTATAAACATTCAACTAGACTTATAGTAATGATTTCTATGAGAAAAAAAGAGAATGAAGTGATTAGAACGGTAAATTTTCTGAAGAATGCACATTTTTCATTTAGGCGTAGTTTTCAGGGCACTGTGGGGGTGGGTTGGGGGCGTCAAAGCCATATGTATAATAGCTCAAATTCTTCATTGGAAAGTCCTCTACAAGTCCTATAACTTTAATCTTAACTTTTCCCAAACCCCGAAGAATTATTCGAAAAATACCAAAAAATGTCTTTTTCCCATGCATTTTCTTATGTAAATTTGATGCATTGATAGGCACCATTAAAAATCAAAATCGAACAAAAAAATAAATACGTGTCCACTTTTTTTGGATTTGGAAATGATTTGGGGGGATCGTTGCTTTCTATCATCACAAAAAGTTTTGCAATGCATTTTTGAACCACCCTAGTGTATACTATGTGTGTGGGTGTGCAACCGCTTTTTGTGGCGACGATTCCGGAGAAACTACTAAAGGTATCGGGACGAAACTTCATATTTAAAAGTTTCATGACCAAACTTAGAACTGAAAAGCTCTTTGTTCAAAAAGGTCCAAAGGAACTGGATGTTTACTGAAAGCATTTTTCAAGGATTTTACAAACGAACCGCCATTTCTGTAATTTCGTCATAGTTAAATAATAAATTTAAGTGGAGGAAATTTTGTATAATTTATGTCTATAACATTTTTTGGTAAAATTAATAGTTTAGCTGCATGAGTAAATTGTATTTGATTGAGATCGGTCGAGTCTGCATTAATATAAAACTAGTTAGCCAGGATTTGACAAATATTTTCATTCTAATGACAATAGGTAGTGTCAAACGCTGATGTTTTGACAATACATTCTGTCAATAGAATGAAAATATCTGTCGAATCATGGCCAAATAATTTTATTTTAATGCAGACACAACTGATCTCGATCAAATAGAATCTCACGCAGCTAAACTATTAATTTTATATATAGTATGATAAAGTCGTGTGCCTGGCCACATCAGATTTTTTTAGTCGCGCTTGAGTTTGATTTGGTGGCAGGCAATTAGAACACATTCTTTAATTTTATTTGTGTTTTGTTTATTTGTAAATAAATACCAGACACATTTGTAGCTGTGGCACTCAAAAAACTGATCTAACGTGACGGTGTTGACAAAATTCATAAAACCGACATAAAATCTCGAAAACTAACGACTTTTGACGTTGAATTTTAGGAAAGCCTGTATATTCCATACCTTATTATCCAACATCTGGCATATTCTAGCTTTTTCCGTTCCCATCTGATTGACCTTGTACTGCAAAATTTCATTTTCCCGCAACGATTCTTTGTATTTCTTATCCAATGCATCTTTCGCCAATTTTTGTTCGATTACGTTTTTCTCACTAACAGCGTACCGTAAAACCATAGTTTCCTTTTCTTTAACAGCTTGGTCCTTATCTTTAAGTACCTATAATAAAAACAATTAAAACAGTCACAACTTAAAACAGAAAACGAAAAAAATTATAAAAAAATGGCTTACATTTTCAAATTTGTTTTGTAAAGCTTCATTGGTACCCGATAACTTCTTATACTGATCGTTCAACGTATTGTACTTATTGTATAGGTCCAATAACTGTCCATCGTAATCTTTACATTTAATACAAGACGCAACGCTTTTGCGGTTATGTTCGTCTGCGTCGTTAAGTACATTTTCGTTCTCGCTATCAAGTATTTTATTATCATCTTCGGATGAATTCACATAGTCGGATTCGCTTTCAGTAAATTCCTTCTCCGTAATCTCTTGTAAACCAATATTTTCAACAACATCTTGTGATAAGACTTGCCCATCTCGAGGTATAATTTCTTCGTTAATTTCAACGTCTTCCATTTCTTGTACTCTGTTGTGGCTATAATTGGAGAAGGAGAAGCCAAAACAGTTTAAGTATCGATGCTACATGTCGAAAACAACCATTTTTCGCAGTTTTACATTAGTTGTGACAAGAACTGTCAAACCACAACCACGTATTCCAAATATCTGTGAAGTTAGCTCTTATTAGAAACAGGGTAGGCAACACAAGTTTCACATACATACAAAACTTTGTATTGTACTCCATAGATGGAGTTACGAGCTATGGAACTTTCCTTTTTGAATTTTGAAACTGAAAGAGAAGACTTTAGTTAAAAAAAAAACGAATAATAATTTATATTGAATTAAATTTATCAATAATATTACCTGCCAACATGTCGAAAACAACTAAATTCGAACTTTCACAGGAACTGTCAAACCACACCACGTATCTCTGAAGTTAGCTCTTATTACAAGCAGGGTAGGCAACACATACAGCACTTTCTATTTTACTTTATAGATGGCACTACGTAGCGTCCCTTTTTTGAATTTTCGTAATTTAAAACTGAAAGAGAAGACTTTAGTTAAAAAAAACGAATAGAAAATTTATTTTGCATTACATTTATCAGTAGGATTACATTTCATCGACCATATTAATTCTAGCTCGTGTTAAAATAGCAACATCGACGATCGATTCAGGAATTAATAACTCCTTAACATCGTATTTAAGTGATTCTTCATACGCAAAGAGAATACTGGTGTCGTAGAGCATCATTTTGCATTGGGCAAGCGCGAGAATGCAATTGCGTATCCGAGCAATTGTTTCCCGTTCAATTCTCGGAATTACCTCGTCTAAATTTTGCGTGAATCCCCCAACACCTGTCTCCTCTGTATTAACAACGGGACTTATCCAAATAAATCCGTTGTTGCCCAGAATTACGCTAGCACCAATCGGTAGATTGTGGAAGCGGATTTTACTCCGTTTGACCAAAGTTGGTGACACTTTGACCAAAACTCCTTGAGAGAGCTAAAAAAAAAGAAAATAATCAATTTTTAAGTTCATCAATTTTTGTTCAATTTTTAATATTTAAATTGTTATTGGAAGAAGATGAAGAGACCTATGAAACGATGTATAGTTTATTTAGTTTTGATCAAAAATGACGGAGTTATAACCTAAAACAGTCTTACCTTTCCGTATTTCAAACTTCTGGTATGTAAAGATAAAGATCCATCGGAAAAGACACTCTGTACCTCAGCACTGATTAAATCACCTTCTTGAAGGTATTTACGCATCATATGTTCGTCTTCTGCTGAACGTCTACGCTAAAAAAAAAATAATAAAAACTATTTATTTTATTTACGACAGAATAAAAACGTAAAAATGGCTTATTATGAAAATAAACCATAATAAAACCAAAAAAAACTTACCAATTCACCTCCGGGTAAATTAACAGACGATAACAGCAGCACAGAGTCCAACCTAGAATTAGTATCGACCTTCCATCTCTTCTGTTGCACCTCCGTAATACGGCCGACTATAACGTCCCCAACTTCACCGTTGAAACGACTTTTTAACGGTTGAATCGATATTAACTTGTTTACTTCTTCTTTTACGCCAGCAACTGAAGCCTTGAGGTATCCGTCGTCCGTGTAGGTGCCATGCCCCCTAAAATTTAGCTTGTGTACAGAGAAAAGTAAGGTTATGTCGAGATTCTAACCTCATAAACTCGTTTTGTTGCGTTATTATCTGTCCTGGGGTGAAGATTTTCGGTATTCTACGTGTCGGGGCAACTGAATAATTCACCCGTTCCGATGCTAAACGAATATGAATCTTTTTCGACATGTTTTTAGGAAAATTCGCGCCGACAGCTCGGATTTTTATAGGTTATGTGCACAATTAGTGGTGATTTTGAGAATACGATGTTGGCAGTGCTATGTTTCGAGTTTTACGACGAACCGTGTGCCATCTATACGCAGATTGGTAAAGCTTTTGTTAGCCGGTAAGAGCGCTCCCTAGACGATAATTGTTATTTTAATAAATAATTAATAAACCGTAGATTTTAGCGCAAAATCTCATAAGCAAATATTAATCCCAGCATCGAGACGCACATTTTGCGTTTTGTTTCACCAAAATCGGACGTATCTAAAATTAGCAAATTTACGTTAAGAAGTACAGTAAAAAAAACCATACATCTCTCATATTTAATATAAACTTTATTTGCGATTAATAGATTAAAAAAACGTTTCCAAACTCAAAAATAAAAATGCCTTTATCGTAAATCACTCACTTCATCATCTTAAAGCTGCGGAAAAAATAATGTGCACTTAAGATTAGGTCTCGATATATATATATATAAATATAAATAAGGATAAATAGAAAAGACTTTACATTACGATAACATTATAAACATTAAAGTAACCGACAGATGATAGAATGAGGCACCGGGTCCCATCCAATTAATAAGGTTAAATTTTGCGGTTTTTAAAATTAGATTAGGTAAGCTCACGTTGCGTAAATTTCTATTAGAACGTCTTCCTATGTATCGCACGTTGTCCCTCTTCGTCGTACTCTCGTTTTGTAACCCACATCTTCTTAAAAGTGTCCAACGCTGCTAGAATTGACCCCCCTATCCATGTAGAATATAACCTCTCTTGAGGCGCAGAGATCTAAATAAAAAAAAAACCAAAAAATATCGAAAAATTTTTTTTTGCAACTTTGATATAAATACCTTAATTTGAATATCCTTCGGGGATATTTTCTTAATTTCCGACAGCAGACGATCACCAAACCCCTAAATCAACAACAAATAAAATTAACGTGAAAAGTATTTGTGACCCCGCATGAGAGAATCACCCTAACTGCCGTCTCTCGTTTTGATAATATTGACTATCATACTTCTGAATCATTTCTACATAAGCTGTATGACTGTCAACATTTTTTGCCTCTCGGTGTAAACATGAGAGCGAGATAAATGAGAAAAGGTCGCCGATTTTTGCACTTTTAAATTAACGTTCGTCTTCCCATTTTTTTCCTCGTGAACCACTTGCCACAAAAGTTTAAATTTTTTTTCAGGTTCCATTTAGAGCTTCTTCTATAGATTGGCGTTTTTGTTTTCTTCAGTTTTTGTGTAACGAACAGTGGCCGGACAAAAATGTATATTTTCCAGTGTCGTGCATGGGCCACGTGCTGGTGGGGACGTGAGCGGCTAGCCGGTCTGGCTTCGGCTCATGGTGTACATACCAGTACACCTGCTTTGGCATTGATCGAGCACAGTCGCTTGCCTTGTTTAAATTTCCGCTTCGTCGATAGATAATTTGAGCAGTTTCTTTCAATTATGTTGTTTCTTGAAATTTTGTGTGAATATCTGTTTTTATTTTCTATGTCAAATTTGTTCTTCTGTTTTATACTTAGAGTGAATTATTTTTTTATTTTATAGTTGTACTTAGTTTGAAAATCCTGCAATGAATCGTTTGCTAGCCGAGTTTGGCAATACTTTCACGTTCGTTAAGAAAGGGGAAGTGGTTTGCAATTTCTGCTCACGAAATTTAATTATTCGTAGTAAACAATGTCTTCGGGCTCACGTAAAAACAAAAAAATACATGGAAAATGTATCAGGAACGTCAACTGAAAACTTTTTTGATGATTTATGTGAAACATTTATTTCTGCTAATATACCTTTTCCAAAAATTAATAATCCTGTTTTTAAAAAAATTATCAAGAACTTGAGAACCGATGAATCCACAATTAGAAAATATTACGTACAAGGGCAATATGACAAAACAATTTCTAAAATAAAGTCAAAACTATCCGATGAATATATTTGGGTTTCTGCAGATGAAACTACGGATATGAAAGGTAGATGTGTGGTCAACGTCGTTGTCGGATTGTTGGACCCGCAAGACTTATATAAACCCTATTTAATATCTACTCAGTTTCGCTGTACCGTCAAAGCTGAAGTGATATGTACAATAGTAAATGACGCCATAAAAAAAGTAGGAATCACAGACGCTACCAAAGTATTACTGTTTGTTTCTGACGCTGCTGCGATTATGTTAAAAGTTGGAAAATTACTTAAATAACATTTTTCAAATATTCTTCATTTGACATGTTTTGCACACGCTATTCATAGAATTTGTGAATTTATTCGGGAAGAATTTCCAGACGTGAATACGCTAATAAGCACATGCAAAAAAATATTATTGAAAGCACCTTCCAGATTGTCTCTTTACAAGGAAAAGTGCCCTAATCTACCTTTGCCACCACAACCAGTTATTACGAGATGGGGTACATGGTTAGAAGTGGCAATTTTTTATGCAAGAAACTTTGATATCAGTAAACCCTTCGTCTTAAATTTGCCTGATGAAGCAGTTAGTATTAAAGACTGCAAAAAAGTACTATCATTACAAGATTTGCATGAACAATTAAAATTTATTGATACAAATTTTGCGCAAGTATTGCCAACCATAAAGTTTCTAGAACAACAAAATGTTGAACTTGCAAGCAGTTTTCAAAGGATTGAATCTCTGTATGAAAGGTTACGAAGCATTGAAGCACCAATCAGTAAAAAATTACAAAAAAAAATTGATGCGGTTGTACATAGAAATCCGGATTTTAATATTTTAAAACAAATCTCTACGTATTCATTTACGGATGAAGGATTTTCTCAAAAATATTCCAATTTGGTGTTGGTTTATTCTTTTGTGCCTGTGACTAGCTGCGATGTAGAAAGATCATTTTCAATTTTTAAAACATCTAAGCAAAATAATTTTACTGAAGATAATTTAGAAAAATATGCAGTAATACAATCGTTCAATGCATATCCAAGAAATGAGTAAAATATTTCAGGGGGCACGTGTTGCTTATAGTTACGACAAACATTTAATATTAAATTCACTCGGTTTACTATCGACCGCCAGCCGCTTCACGCCTATGGATATCAATCCAATCGACCGCAAAAGTCGTCATTGACTCATGCGTGCCCGCTACGCACACTCATAGCTGGGCGACTTCTAGCACTGCGAGACATACATTTTTGTCTGGCCACTGTTTATTACATAAGAACTGCAGAAAACAAAAACAGTCATACAACTTATGTAGAAATGATTCACGAGTACGACATACTTTATTTCAAATTTTTCTGTTCAGTAGTTTTAGGGTTATGGGTCTTCAAACACAGGAGTCAATACTATCGAAACGGAAGAAAAAAAAACATACTTTGAATAACGTAGATCCCCCTGAGAGAACGATATTCCTGTATAGTACTTTACGGAGATCAAGGTCGGACTTCTGTATGGAATACATGAGGACTTCGTGAAGTCCCTCGCATTCCTCGCCAATGAGGAAAGGCCTGAAGAGCACCTCGGGGGCCCTATACCTCGCCGGTCCGATTTTAATCTGGTGTCCATCGGGTAAAACGTAGTTCAGATGTTCAGTTTCTACGGATTCCTCTTTTATGGGATTATTTGCCAGATAGCAAACTTTTTCTTTGATCGTTCGTACAGTTTCGAATTCGGCCGTTGTTTTGAAGAGGATGCCTTCTTTACGTAATAAAGTTCTAAAATTGCGGATGTTAATAAGAACAAAGTCGATTTTTTTTTCGTAAGGACAAGTGGTGGCAAAATAAGACACTTTTCATGGTAAGCAAGATACCAAAGCTACGTTTCTCTTTCTCCAAGAACATTATTCGATACTAAAACTACTTTTTTAAATGAAACGCCTGTATATCATACCATATTATGAATACTAAGGAAGTTGTCTTACTAACTGTGTAAGTTGTACCTGTGTACAGTAAATAGTTTCTGAGATATTCAATTGTTTGTCAAAAAATTGGAATTGCAGACCTTTCTTAAAAACTACGTTAATACTACATTTTTGCAGACATTGTCGTAAAAACTTTGTCACATAATAACTCAACCCATAGCTAGATGCTGATGTCATGAAAAATTAGATGCGCTATACAGGGTGATCGTAGCATGCACTAGTTTTTAAACATTTTTAAATGGCTTTTTCTTGTGATTTTTAAATGGAACAACCTGTATATTATTTGCTAATTGAAATGTCCCTTAAGTTCTTTGTAATTTATATTCGCTATATCATATACCTAATTTCACTAGTTTTTGTGATATTTGGAATATGAAATATGGAATATGGAAAATGTTTTGCAATTTTTACAAACGTACAGCGAGCGAACCTGAAGACCTAGTAACTTCAGTTGGGCTCCGAAGTAAACCAGAAATAGTGTAATTTTAGGGGAACTATAGTGAAAAATTGTTCACTGGTGTGAAAATTGTGCGGAGACGTTTCATTGTAATAGTATGTGCGCTCATACACAAAACCAAACAGAAATGCTAAAACCTGTCTTGATGAGCTACGTTTGAGAACAGATGTGTATTCAGTACAAAGAACAACCAACTTGCTATTGTTTATTGGTTTAAAATATGTTATTTTTTTGGAAAGACAATTCAAAATTGGGATAATTTAATATATTGATAATGTGAACGGAAAGTGGGTTATTTGGAAGTGTTGGAAGTTTTTGTTGCATATTTGGGTTTTGTGTGTGAGCACATAAATCACTTCAAAGAAAACCTGATTTTCAACACTCAGAAGTCAACAAATTTTCACGATAGTTAACCTAAAAGTACAGTGTTTAGGGTTTACTTTAGCAGTACAAATTTGAAATTTTTAAATCGAATGTTCGGTTGCCATACGATAGACGGCAAAATATACTGACAAAATTTCATATAAAATTGTTAATATGTTGATAACGGTAATACTTTGTAGAAGGATCAAGCTGGTTAAATCGTTTCTAAATTATCTCTTCTGTCGCCACTTGAAGACTTTACATCAAACTACCAAATACCTTATTCACAGCAATATTAAAATTTACAATTGCATTACATTTTCATTAAATTGCAAATATCACAAAAAATAGTAAAATTTGGTGTATGACATACTAGATGTAAATTGGAGCGAAATAAAGGGTTATTACAGCCAACACATATTATACAACGGTGTTCCAATGAAAAAACTCGAGAAAAAGCGATTTGAAAAACATCAAAATTTGCCAAGTTCAATAAACACCCTGTGTAGTGTATCTAATATCTTTGGATACTATCATCTACCTACTGGCTTTGACTATTGTCTCACATAGTTTAAAGGCAAAATCGACAAAAATGTCATTTTTACATAGTTTTTAAAAAGATCCTGCAAAGGGCATATTTTAGAAAAACAGATGAATATCGCTGGAACTATTAATGCTGAATTAGCTACATACACGGTTGGATAAACAAATTTAGTACTATTCATAATATAATAAAATATACAGGATGTACCATTTAAAAAACATTACATACTTTCCGGCACACCTAAATGCAACACCCTGTATAAATGAAAATAATTTTACGTTATAGAAAACGGCGAGTCTATCAACTTTTGTATAAAAGAATTTTTTCTTTCTCAAACGATTTATTAACTATCGACCGCCGGGATACTATATAGAGATAATTATTTCTGAAAATATAAGAGATTTTCAAAAAGTGGACGTTAAAAAAAAAAGCAGAAAAATAAAATTGAAACTTTCAACTGCAATTTAGTTATTTTTTGAAGCAGATAAAACACATTTTAATATCTCATAATTGAGTGTCTTATTTTTACACAAACTTATTACCATCTTGTTGTTACAATATTTGATCATACTTACTTCAAATATCTGGAAACGTCACGCCCAGCGACATCTATTCTCATAATACTATGCGGCATCGCAAAACCCTCGTAAATAGGCACAGCGTGCGTCACGCCATCCCCTGAGTCTAAAACTACCCCCGTAGTTCGACCAGTCGAATATCTACCGACAAAACGCACTATAAATTCAACATAACCCCAAAAAATCAACGGCAAACTTACAAACTAAGCACGGCTTGCATCGATATAAATAACGCAGGCACATTAAACGATTCAAACAAGATCTCAGCGGATTTCTCTCGGTTCGCTCTAGGATTTAACGGGGCTTCCGTCAGTAATACAGGATGTTCCTCGGAAAACGTGGAAAGTTGCTCTTTACTATAAACGTAACTCCATATTTTTTCCATGTCGTTCCAATCTGTGACTATGCCGTGTTCCATCGGATAGCTGATTGTTAAGAGGCCTCGGTGTTCTTCAGCCGTTGGCCCCATGAAAACATCACCTTCTAAACCTCCGGCCATGACGCGGACATGTTTCGGGATACCAATACTTCAATGAAAACTCGATTAATGCATTTTTAGGGTTATGAAAGGTGACTTACTAGTTTGGGAATCTACATTTTGGGATTTGGTCGCCCGCAAACCCAGCTTTTATGACGCCTGAACCCTGTAACATAACCATACACACATCATCATTGTTGAAGATGACCGCAGTGCCGGTTTTTGAGCGTTTATTTCAACGAAATAGTGTACTTACGTTATCAATTACGACCGGTTGATTGAGAATAACGTCGTATGCCTCCATAGTTAATTAAAATTATTCTTACACGCCTAAATATGACGAACAACAATCACAGGTTAACTCAGTACTACAGGTAATGTCATTACAGTTACGCGGTACGCCGCCAGATGACGCAACGTATATTTATAAGAAATTGGTATACAGGGGTATGTCACAAATTTTTAAGTGCAAAACTATTATTAAAACACGAATTAATGGTAGAAAAATGAAAATAAATACGTACCTTACATAAGGAGGAGATCAATACGTGTGCAACTGATTGAAATACGTTTGCTATTCGAAAGGACATTATCCTCTAATTAATGGCTGTTGTTCATGGGGCAAAATTCCAAATGTCACAGGCCCTACTAGGCATTTTAATTACCTACAATTTGAGGTATGATAGAAATATATGCAAGAATTTTTGCAAAAGTTATAAACGTTTTTCTGGAGCAACTGATTTAAATACGTCTGCTATTCGAAAGTATATTACCGCTAATTAGGGTATGTTGTCGATGGGGCAAAATCCAAATGTCACAGCCCTACTAGGCGTTTTAATTACCTACAATTTGAGGTATGATAGAAATTTATGCAAGAATTTTTGCAAAAGTTATAAACGTGTTTCTGGAGCAACTGTTTGAAAAACGTCTGCTATTCGAAAGTATATTATCGCGAATTAGGGTATGTTGTCGATGGGGCAAAATCCAAATGTCACAGCCCTACTAGGCGTTTTAATTACCTACAATTTGAGGTATGATAGAAATTTATGCAAGAATTTTTGCAAAAGTTATAAACGTGTTTCTGGAGCAACTGTTTGAAAAACGTCTGCTATTCGAAAGTATATTATCGCGAATTAGGGTATGTTGTCGATGGGGCAAAACTCCAAATGTCACAGCCCTACTAGGCGTTTTAGTTACCTACAATTTGAGGTATGATAGAAATTTATGCAAGTTTTTTTGCAAAAGTTATTAACGTGTTTCTGGAGCAACTGTTTGAAGTACGTCTGCTATTCTAAAGTATATTATCGCTAATTAGGATATGTTGTCGATGGGGCAAAACTCCAAATGTCACAGCCCTACTAGGCGTTTTAGTTACCTACAATTTGAGGTATGATAGAAATTTATGCAAGTATTTTTGCAAAAGTTATAACCGTTTTTCTGGAGCAACTGATTGAAATACGTCTGCTACTCGAAAGTATATTATCGCTAATTAGGGTATGTTGTCGATGGGGTAAAACTTCAAGTGCCACAGCCCTACTAGGCCTTTCAATTACCTACAATTTGAGGTATCATAGAAATATATGCAAGAATTTTTGCAAAAGTTATAAATGTTTTTCTGGAGCAACTGACTGGAATACGTTTGCTATTCGAAAGTATATTATCGCTAATTAGGGTATGTTGTCGATGGGGCAAAATCCAAATGTGACAGCCCTACTAGGGCTGTGATATTGGGCTAACATGGGGCTAACACATACTAAAATCATGTTATCCACGCTTTCCATGATATGTCTCATGTCATCACATAACAAAGTGTCACATCAACAGTCTTCAAGATTTCCCAAAAAGAACCAAAAGATTAAATCGTAGGTTGCAACCAATCCTACAAGATGATGAAACCAGAGCCATCACGTTCAATGCACGTATCTATAAAAGAATTTTCGGACATAATATCTGATAATGCGACCTACTATGAGGAGACAGGAAACTGGAGAAACATTATCTTCCTTCCATACAAGATGTTGACCAGAGTGGTCGTCATGTTGACTTCAGTTCTCAACTGCTATCTGGTCTGTTACATCATCTTATTTCAAGACAACAAATACTCTTATACTTGGACCATATATTACATCTTTGAGTTAATGTATTTCATGAACACAGCTTTGGTGTTACTCCACAGATTCATGCGATACAGAAGGACCAGATCTCACATACCAAAGACCGTGTTTTTACTCGTGCTGGACGTCATCAGTTTGATACCATACTACGAAACGTATTACCTTATCAAGAAGACCTCCCATGGACCTGGGTATAACTTCACTATAGACTACACAAGAGTGAAGGTGTTCCTTCGGTTATTCACTGTTTTTGTCTTTTTCTTGAACGCGAATAATGAACCAGGTTTGAACCACATCTTAGCTACGACAGCACTGCAATTGGTGTGCTTCTCGCTGTATTCTGTCATCTTCAGCGGACTGTGGTATATGGCTGGGAAAGAATCCAATGAAGGAACGTGGATGATCAACTTGAAATATCATTATTTTAACAATAATTCTGACATACACTGGTGGGTGATCTGTAATAATTTCATCACGAATATCTACGTCCATAATTGGTCTGGTATGTTTGATTTGATGATGTTTTTCTGATTCTGGTATTTTGATTCATTTAGTACAGGGGTCTCCAAACTATTTGGTCTCCAAACTATTTGGTCTCCAAACTATTTGGTCTCCAAACTATTTATTTTACTAATTTGTTCAACTAAAATTTGTTCACTACTACCGGTTGCAAAAGTATTTAGCCCTGCGTTTGAAGGCTTATAACTCTGAAACCACTAACAAAAAAAATGTAAATAAAGTCCGTTGGGAAAACCGCTGGGCCAAAAATATTCAAATTCACACTAGGGGTAACTTAAGATCTAGTCTATAGATTGGCTTTTGTGCTTTCGTAAATTTCTTTGTAATAACGGCTCTAAACAAGGTTATTAGGAAAGCAAATATCTCAGCAACGAATTATAGTACAACAACGCGATAAGGACGGAAATAATCGTCATATTTTACTTAATACGACTATTAAAATAGAATCACAATTGAGTTGTCAGTTAATTTTTTAAAGCGATTTATATGTGCGATTAAATTTTCGACTACTGCGCAGTGACGTCTCGGCCTATGGTAGATGCGAACTGAGTTGATGCACGGTCCGTACTAGCCCAATATATCAAAAGCGTAGTTAACACTTTGCAGCGTTGAAGCTGTATGTATAGATTTGTACTGATAACAACGTAATATCATAAATTACGTGTTGAATTTATAACAGCATAAGTGGGTATAGAAATATATTTATTGACGATAGTTGTAGTCAAGACACGTCAAATGCTGCCGCATTAGTTGAAGTCAAGTTGTACATCATTTCAGTTCCATCTCAGAAAAAAGTGTTCACTGCACAAGACACAAGTAGGAAGGTGTGTCATAAATTGTAATTTGTCAAATAAGACATTAGGAATATAAATCATAAAGAAACTCACAACTCTAAAAATGAATGAAAAATGTTTATGAAACGTACTTTCAATTGTTGAATATGCATCAATAAACAACAAAAGTTTATTTCATGATACGAAACCTCCTACAAGGTATTAAAAATTTCCACAATTATTTATTTGTCATTTGGTCCTTACCGTTTTGATATACTGACAAACGACTCTTATTTAAAAATTATTTAAGCCATACATTTAAAATATTGTTGACGTTGGTACGTCATTGAACGAACAGCTAAAGTAAGCAGAAGTTGACCATTGCAAAGCAAAAAGTGGTTTACATAGCAAGAAAATCAGCAACATCTTTCTACGTACATCATCATTATAAACCAATGTTTTTATAAATAAATAACATTTTAAAATTTTATAAACCAAAATAATACATCCCATAAGTTAAAAATAATACGTCTGCTATTTAAAAAAAGCAATATATTATAAGACCAACATTAGAACAAAAAATAGCTGAACCTTTAAAATAAAACAAAAATGAGTCCTATGCGATTACTAGAACCAAAGATATTGAATTTTGAATATGGCAAGGTTTGGCAAATAATCGTAAATCATCCAAACTTTAATCCTTCATATCTCTGAAAATAATTTGTTTTTAATGAATTCCCGACACAGGTATCGACTAAAATTCCGAGAAAATGCCTTAAAAAAATTTGGTGTAATTTAAAAAAGTGAATTTTTTTTGCGAAGTCCGTACGATTTGTAATAAAGCGACCATTATGCCTCGCTCTTATTATTTCTCATGCAATAAGAAACATCAAATCTATCTCTTATTACAGTATAAAGCCGGAGCTACACATTCGTATACTTGCCAAATATCAAATATTTGCCAAGTATATGAATATTTGTCAAGAAAAAAAACCTGCTCTATTCGATTCGTAGCGAGCCCACCTCTAAAATAAATTTATATATTCGACATTCGGCTGTGCGGACGAGTTTTTTTACGCGATATACTTGGTATTCGCAATACCCAGTTGAAGTGGGTATAGCAAATGCAAAGGCGACAAATATTGGTGCATATTTTTGAACTCGATGAACATTTTAGTACGCTGTTTAATTTTTCCACTTTTTAATTTCGTTTTGTGTGTAGTAGGTTGTAGACGAAGATTGACAATAGATTTGTAATTATCATTAGGATTTTTGATTTTTCTAAAGGGCGAAAACCGCATAAAATTGTAATTTTGAGAAACCGTCAGACAGACGCATTTCAGGAAACCGTCAGACAGAAATAAAAAAAAATATTGTTGTTTTTACCTGTCCACATAAACGCAATGTTATTTCTTTCCAAGAAAAACGTACACCATATACAGAGTGTATCCTAAGTTGATGCTTTTCTATGAACAATATAGATGATACTCATTTATGAGCTTTTAAAATATAACCTTTTTGTTAAATAAAAAGCTACACAAAATTGTCTCTGCTATTAAAATATTTTTAATGGTTTTCGTTTCTCTTCAAGTAATAAACATAGTAATAAACAAAGTAATAAACATCATATAAATTTTATTGACGGCATGTCAATAAAAGAATTTATTTGGACAATTATACTTTATTTGCTTGTATTAATATATGTCGATTAGAGACAATTTGGTGTAGCTTTTTTATTCAACAAAAAAGTTATATTTTGAAAGCTCATTTGTTTAAATTTTTCTTTCAGAAACTAATTGATCTGCATTTCAAGCAATATTAAGGCATATTTATACAAAAAACCTAGTAGAACAATTGGATTTAGTAGAACTTTAAAGATGTCGAAGAAACCATATCTAACATATCTTTAATGGGCAATATCTTCCTAATTTAAATAAAAAATATATATTTTTCTCATTAAAATAATAATTTATTTAAACTAGTTTACATCAAATGACCACTTGTATTGTTTTACAGTCTGTTAAAATTAGATGCTGCGAATTAATAATACAGAAAGCTGATGAATTAAACAAAAAATCATTAAAATGAAACAAACAGTTTCGTCAAGATTTGTTTTGTAAATTTCCACAAGAATGCCCTTGTTAGTACGCAGTGAATCCTGCACTTATGTAATTAAAAATATATCGGCATTATAAAATAAAATCTTGCTCGTTTGTAATCAAATTATCAGTTTGATTTCAAAAAGCTAATGTGCAAACAAGGCGAACTAATCAAAAAAATAGCTAGTGCCCTTTCGGTACGCACATGTAGCAAGTCCTCAAAGAAGATTTTCAGAAAATGCTATGTGGCGATCCATCAATGTCCGATGTATTTACTGTTGCAGTGCAACTCTGACGGTCCGAAATCACAAACGAATATTGTACAAATTGGTTGGTATGTCATAGATTGTTTTTAATTTTATATAAATCAGCAGGTAATCAAGGATGGATGAAAAATATTCGGTGAACGAACTTAAAAGGAAAACTAAATCTCTCATGGCAAGTATTTGATATTTGGCAAGTATACGAATATGTAGGCTTAATGCAATGCAATGTTTATGCCCAAGAGTTTGGAGACCCCTGACTTAAGTACCAGTTTCCTATTCGTTCTTCTTTTTTCAGGAGTGTTAACATCTGAAAACAATCAAGAACACCTACTGGTGGTGGTCACAATGCTTGCAGGATACTTCATCCACATCGTCTTTTACTCAATGCTGACTTCGTTGTTCATCAAGCAGATATCGGACCAATATTACTTTTCTTACCGCCTGTTTGTCATCACGAAACTACTGAATAGCTGGAAGGTAAGCAACCCGCTGAAGAAGACCGTGATAACGGTGTACAACACCTTCTGGGAGAAACGGTTTGGACGATCAAAGATGCCGAAGTCCTTCTACGTCGACATCCCGCTAAGTTTGCAGAAAGAAGTCTGCCTGGACACGTATTGGCACTTCTTCAGGCATTCCCATTTCTTCAACGACACCGACATGTGCTTCAACCGCAACCTCTCCTTATTCATGAAATGCTCCTACTTCATGCCAGGTGAGTATCTCTACGCGAAAGGCGAGATGAAGAACAAGATAGTCTACATAGTCTCCGGTGTCATTCAACTCTTATCAAAGGACGACCAGAACTCGCCGGTGATATCATTCTCGAGCGGTACAGTCCTTGGGGAGATATCATGCATCATGATTGTACCATGCTTGAGCAACCTGCGTTGCGCTACCTACTGCGAGGTACAAATTTTGGAATTGAGGACCCTAGCGTACGCGATGGTGAACTTCAATAACATCTCGAATACTTTATGGGCGAAGCTTAACGCTAGACTGGAGGTTGCGCGGAGGTTGCAACACCCGGAACTGGTGAAGCTCAAGGCTAGAGATGAGAATCGGACGTCGATCAGATGGTTTAAAAGCCAATGGAGGAATGTTTCGAATAACGCTCGGCACACCAAACGAGGGTCAGCCTTAGAAGAGAAGCATAGGGTGCCGATAGCTCCTCAACACTACTCGAAGTACCTGAATATGTATGCGCTTAGCGACGAAGTCGAGTTGAAAGTGAAGACTATATGCTTGAAGTCCGAGTGTCCGATGATTATGCACCCGAAGAGCGGGTTTAGGGCTTTCTGCGAGTACGTTATGTTGGTGGTCATCGTTTTGCAGTGCGGTCTGTTGCCTTACTATTTGGTGTTTAACAACCAGCTGAGGGATTGGCAGCTTGGAATGTTCTATTCCATGGACGTTTTCTATGTAGTTGGGCTGTATTTGGACATCTCCACGGCGATTGAGACGAAGGAACGGTTCATCGCTACCATGGGCGAGATTGTATTGCAGAGGATCAAGAGCGTCAAGACTATTGTCGATATAGCGGCGACTATACCTATAGAGTTATTAAGTAGGCATCATCTTTGGGGTGCTTGGCCCAAAAAGCTAATGTAACAATTTTCTATTATGTCTAATCGCTAAGATAGACCAGGCAATAGAGATTTTTGCGTGACAAAAATACTAGCAGGAAGCCGACGATCCCAGGTGGACAACCCAGGCGTTGTCCGATGATTAGTTTTTGCACAATTTCGATTTGAATATTTGTATGCAATATGATTCGGCGAGCCTGGATGCGTCGGAGGTGGTACGATTTTAACTTTTTTTTACGTATTTCGAAAGTAGAAGTATAGTGCTAGAAAACGTCTATTCTGATTTTGCGTTAAAATGTTGCGAAATAGGTGAAAAATGCTGACCGAAAACTGCCGCGCGCTCCAAACCGGTCGAGTAGAGGGGGTAGGCGGTCGACGCGGGGAAGCGCGTATCTATAATAATCAGTGGCCGGACAAAAATGTATATTTTCCAGTGTCGTGCATGGGACAAGTGCTGGCGGTGTATGTAGCTGGTGTACACCAGCTCATGTGGTGTACATACCAGTACACCTGCGTTGGCGTTGCGTCGTAATAAATAATGTCTTCGGGCTCATGTAAAAACAAAAAAAAACACATGGAAAATGTATCAGGAACGTCAACTAAAAACTTTTTTGATGATTTATGTGAAACATTTATTTCTGCTAACATACCTTTCACAAAAATTAATAACCCCGTTTTTAAAAAAAAATTATCAAGAAGTATACTGGACGACTTACCCGATGAATCCACAATTAGAAAATATTACGCACAAGGACAATATGACAAAACAATTTCTACAATAAAGTCAAAACTATCCGATAAATATATTTGGGTTTCTGCAGATGAAACTACGGATATGAAGGGTAGATGTGTGGTCAACGTCGTTGTCGGATTGTTGGACTCGCAAGACATATAAAGCCTATTTAACATCTACTCAGTTTCGCTGTACCGTCAAAGCTGAAGAGACATGTACAATAGTAAATGACGCCATAAAAAAAGTAGGAATCACAGACGCTACCAAAGTATTACTGTTTGTTTCTGACGCTGCTGCGATTATGTTAAAAGTTGGAAAATTACTTAAACAACATTTTTCAAATATTCTTCATTTGACATGTTTTGCAAACGATATTCATAGAATTTGTGAATTTATTCGGGAAGAATTTCCAGACGTGAATACGCTAATAAGCACATGCAAAAAATATTATTGAAAGCTCCTTCCAGATTGTCTCTTTACAAGGAAAAGTGCCCTAATCTACCTTTGCCACCACAACCAGTTATTACGAGATGGGGTACATGGTTAGCAGCGGCAATTTTTTATGCAAGAAATTTTGATGTCATCAAACCCTTCGTCTTAAATTTGCCTGATGAAGGAGTTAATATTAAAGACTGCAAAAAAGTACTATCATTACAAGATTTGCATGAACAATTAAAATTTATTGATACAAATTTTGCGCAAGTATTGCCAACCATAAAGTTTCTAGAACAACAAAATGTTGAACTTGCAAGCAGTTTTCAAAGGATTGAATCCCTGTACGAAAGGTTACGAAGCATTGAAGCACTAATCAGTAAAAAATTACAAAAAAAAATTGATGCTGTAGTACATAGAAATCCGGATTTTAATATTTTAAAACAAATCTCTACGAATTCATTTACGGATGAAGGAATTTCTCAAAAATATTCAAATTTGGTGTTGGTTTATTCTTTTGCGCCTGTGACTAGCTGCGATGTAGAAAGATCATTTTCAAGGTTTAAAGACATTTTAACATCTAAGCGAAATAATTTTACTGAAGACAATTTTGAAAAATATGCAGTAATACAATCGTTCAATGCATATCGAAGAAATGAGTAAAATATTTCAGTGGGCACGTGTTGCATATAGTTACGATAAACATTTAATATTAAATTCACTCGGTTTACTACCGACCGCCAGCCGCTTCGCGTCTATGGATATCAATCCAATCGACCGCATAAGTCGTCATTGACTCATGCGTGCCCGCTACGCACACTCATAGCTGGGCGACTTCTAGCACTGCGAGACATACATTTTTGTCCGGTCACTGATAATAATACAAGCGCGGAGCGCGCGCGTATTACTATATATACGTTTCCCCTCTAATCGCACATTTCCCCCATCACTCGACCACTCTAGCGGGCGCGGGCATTTTCGCTCATGTTCTCAGTAGTTTATTACCCACTTAAACGGGTCTTATCGAAAAATCAGAATAGACGTTTTGTTGCTGTTCGCGTCTAGTCTCCAAATCAGTTTTTTAAATTGCAATCGGACGACCTCAAACGCATCCAGCTCTCCGCAAAAATATTGTCAAAAAAAATTCAAATGAGGATTGTGCGAAAACTATTAATCCGACCGAATCCAGGTTTTGCACACTACAAGTACATGTGGATAGCTACCACTGTGCAAAGTTTCAGGTGTTAATATTCACTGTCCTGCACAGGATGGCACAGGTGGCTTCCTGGTAGTCTTTATCTAAAAAAAGCAATCATTTGTAGCTCTATTGCTTGGCCTAACAGTAAACCAGTTATATTTATTATATATTTATCCAATATACCTACTTTTGACCAACTTTTTGGGTTAAATACCCTACTTTAAGACGTTAGAAAGTTCAAATGGAAAAGTCTCAACTATTTACTGATATACCTAATCGTCTCAATTATGACTTCCAGTGGCATTAGTAACTGATAACCAAAGATTGGTGGACCTGCTACATTTGAATCGCCTATTGAAGATGCACAAGCTCTACTGGGTCATGAGAGACCTACAGTTGAACGTTTGGGTCAATTACATGAGAATCAGAGTTTTCAAATACTCGCTATGGTATACCATAGCTGTCTATATGTTAAGTTCCCTCACTTATGGGATGGTATGTTTCGTGGAGTGCTCGAAGACCGGATGGTTCTACTACAACAGAGTTTTGAGCGAAATGCTAGCGCCGATCGTCAGAATTGAACACCCATCACCTTTTGTCAGATCGATTCACTACACGTCCTCGACGCTGATGATGTTGACCTGGAGGCAGTACTTCTCCTACAGCATACTCGATATGGTCGCAGAACTCTTGATTGGCATCTGTGGATACTACTTGATCAGCTTCTGCTTTGCAGAAATATGCGCATGCGCTGTGATGAATTTGAAACACGAAAGTGACTATAGGGTAAGACCACCAACATACAAATAACTTTGTGATATCTGAGTTTGATACTTGACTACCCTGACCGCTTCCGGGTCAGGGTAGTCAATGCCGTGTGTTAAGATTCGTAAACGCTGACGTTTCGCGAACCATGTTGCTCGCATCTTCAGAGCTAACTAAATACTGAAGACCTACCAACGAAATCTCCCTTATATACCTAAATTTACATCTCACTGCACACATCTGGAGCTACTGCTCCCATGTGTTTTTCCACCTGACCGCGTTGGGATCGATTTCCAGGCCCTACTAATGTCAGTGCCGTCCTCACGGTTGATGTTGTTAGGATGTTTGTAAATTTCGATGGCTTCTCTAATAAGCCTTCGATGATAATTACCCACCCTTGCCAACATCTTCACGTTATCAAAATCCATTGTGTGTCCCGACTCATGGTAGTGTTGAGCAACAGCGGACTGTTAAGTCTTGTCTAGTCGGGCGTCTCTACTGTGCTCCTTGCCTCGACATTCGATGATTCGTCCTGTCTGTCCTACATAGCATGTTCCACACTCACATGTTAACTTGTATACCCCTTCGTTCTTTCGGAGTGGTGTGATATCCTTTGGGTTAGTTACTTTAGCTGGTGCTCTGTACCTTACCGTGATACCCGATTTCTTCAGTAATCTACCGATTCTTTCTGATACCCCACTTACGTATGGTAAGCAAGCGAACCCCTTTGACTCTTGCGGTTCCTCTAAGACTTCCGGTTTTCTTTGTGTGACACCGCGTACGTCGGACTTGGTGTATCCATTCTGACGCAGGGCCCACCCCAAATGTTTCCGTTCGTCGTCCAAGGTGCTGGAGTCGCATACCTTATCGGCTCTGTTGAACAGTGTTAATAACACTTCTATTCTGTTGGGGATGGTATGTCCAAGCCTACCCGTTGACGTTCTGTATACCAGCACATCCAAGAAAGGCAGCTGATTATCCTCTTCTATTTCCATCGTGAATTTGATGGAAGGACAAACATTGTTCAGGTGGTTCAGAAACTCAGTAAGTTTTTCTGTACCGTGTGGCCAAACCACAAAGGTATCATCGATATATCTGACCCAATGCTTGGGTTTGTAGGGACTTGACCTAATGGCTTCTTCTTCAAACGGTTCCATGAAGAAATTGTCGATTACTGGTGAAAGAGGTGATCCCATGGCTGCACCCGCTACCTGCTCCTACATCGCTCCCGCCCACTTGAAGTATGTGGTGGAGAGACAATACTCTACAAGATCAGGTACATCGGTTGGTAGACCTAGGGGGACAAGTGTTGTCCGAAGGCCTTCGACCGCCTCCTTAACCGGAACACACGTAAAGAATGATGTTACGTCGAAACTTACGAGTATATCCCGAGGGTCAATGACGACTTCCTTCAGAATCTCAATAAAATGTTCAGAGTTCTTGACAAAAGATGTAGTTTGTCCTATAAACGGCTGGATGATTTTCGATAAGGGTTTTGTCAACAAATAGGTTGGGGAGCCTATTGCGTTGACGATTGGTCTCAGTTTTATTGACTAGTTAGGATTTCTCAAACTTACAAACTCGTGATCAAACTTACATAACTACATACTTAAATTTTCCTTCCAGGAATACTTCAACTCCTTGAAATACTTTTGCTTCCGCAATACCATAGCCAACAAGCTAACAGAGTGGATGTACAAAGCTGTCGACACACGATGGATACACAGCAACGGTTTTGTGACGTACGGACCAGGGAGTGTGATCAAGCACATGCCCAGTTATCTAAAGCATAGCATCATAACCGTCAGGATTATCAACTGTTTCAAACTGGTACCACTGTTCTGGGGGTGTAACGAAATCTGCTTGAAGGAGTTGGCGTCAGTGGCCAGAGTCCAGATCTTCCCTCCAGGGATGGCGGTTGTACGCACAGACTCCAGGACGTTTAGCCTGCACATCATCATGAGCGGTTGTTGTAAGGCAGAGTCAACAATACCGACGGACAAATACCACGAGAGCTTCACGATATTGAAGTACGGCGCGTGCTTCCCGCTGATTGAAGCGTTGCTGAACATCGATAACTTCCTCAACATCACCTCTGAAACACACCTGGAGTTGATCAGTTTCGATGTCAACGATATGATGCATAAGTTGAAGCATTTCAGCGACATGCACGGCGATCTGGTGGCCGTTTTAGCGGAACACATGAAAGAGAATAAGGTGGTGCTTTCTAGGCAGAAGGGGAGACTACCGAGTATGGTCTCGTGGCCAAAATCGCAGGGGAGGGGAGAGTTTTTCGAGTACAAATGCATCGATGTAGGTACTACGGATGAGGAAGATGCTACACAGTTTTATAATGTCTTCAAAAGATTAGGTGAGATCCGCTATTTGGGCTAAAGTTTCTGAAGGTTATCATCAGATTGCATAAGCATCGCCTGGTGATGATTTTTATCTTTCTACAAAGTCTTATTTTAGGTAAATGGAAGTTTATAAGGCACATGTTCCTTCCAAGAACAATCGAACCAACGTCTACAAAGTATATTTGGTGGGAGTTTACACGATGTATCATCGCCATAATTCAGGTTGCCTATACTCTGGTATTCATGAAGTTTTCGTTGATGACGTATTCATATGTTTACGTGGAAATGATGTTCTTGTGCTTAGCCATGGTCGATTTCTACATCAGAATGCACGTTAGGTAAGTATACTCACGGAAAATATGAAATCTTAGTCTGCCTTTTCGTGAATTTTACCTAAAGTACAAAGAATTTCTAGGCGAAAGTCCGATCTAAATTTGTTGGGTACTTTCTGTGTTACATCGAAAAACTTAGTTATTACTAAGTTACACTTAAAAATGTAAATTAACGTAAATCACGTATGAAAGCCTACTAAAGAAGACAAATGAATTCAGTTGTCAATTTTCGTTGTATAGAAACGACATTAGAAGTAAAATGAGGAATCTTAGTGAAGTGCAAGTTGCTCGTGCTGTCGCAGTTATTCAGCATGGCCACTCTATTCGACATGTAAGCAAGGACCTTCGAGTTTCCCCTTCTGTTATTCAGCGTCTATGGAATCGGTTTCGGGAGACTGGCCAATAAGTTAGAAGAGCTGGACAAGGTCGAAATCCAAAAACTACTCAAAATCAAGACCGATTTCTTGTCCTTTCCTCTCTACGTCAGCGTACTGCCACAGCACGAGACCTAAACGACCTAAGGCGAGCACATGGAATAGAAATTTCTGATCAAACTGTTAGAAACAGATTAAAAGAAGCGAATTTGAAACTAAGAAGACCTGTCCGCGCACCACGCCTTACGCAGCATCACAAATGAGATTTGCGCTGGATCGCAGAGATTGGCAACTTGGGACGCCTGTACTGTTTACAGACGAGTCCAGATTTAGTTTAACTCGTTGCGACGGTCGAGTACGGGTATACTGACGTCCTGGTGAACGCTACGCAGCCGCTACTATACAGGAAGTGGATAATGTTTGGTCGTGGATCTGTGATTGTTTGAGCTGGAATTAGTATAGACAAGAGAACTGATCTTGTTGTGGTTCCTTTAAATGCCATGAATGACATCGAAAACATCTTGGAGGACCATGTGGTGCCTGCTGCATATGGCGTCGGTTGATTGTATTAATCAGTGGTAGATCGTGGTAGATATAATAAATTATGGACGCAGGGCTTGTTGCAGCAACAATTTATTCTGAAGTCGTCCTCGTTCTGTGTTCTCGTTGCCACGAACCGTCAAAATGCTATCAGTTAAGCTACAACTTACTGGAAACTGCTATTCACTCGCCGGTACACGTACAGATGGCGCCATACGCGCGCATACACCGGAAAACTTCAGACATAACACGCAGGAGATGAAATTCGTTGCGGTCGAGAACGAACTTTACGGTTTACGGAGCGTCACTATAATTGCGGAGTGGAAATTATGCACATTGATCTTTTTACGCTACGTAATTACGGTGCGGTCACATCACTATACATGGTCCTTAAGTCCTGACATAAATCCTATTGAAGACGTGTGGGATCAGCTTGGCCGACGTTGTTTTGCGTTATTAATTTACATTTGTAAGTGTAACTTAGAGGTAACTAAGAGTTGTAACATGGTTCTGGGGTCACAATATATAATAAATATCAATATACAGTGCTTCCCAAAAGTAACGGATAAATTCAATAAAACCTTAAATAAAAATATTTCAGAAAAATGCTCTGACACGTCGATTTTTATTTTTAAATTACTATCCTGACATACACTTTTCAGCCCCCCAGCCCTTCGCCCCTAAGGGGTGGCAACCCCAACTTTAAAAATTCAAATAGCAAAGTACCCCTTGCGATACCTCAATTGATAGATTTTCTTATTCTGAATACAACGAAAAAAAGATTATCAAAATCAGTTGATAAATAACCGCGATATTTACCAAAATGTATTCAAAGAAGAACGTCAATATTCGAGTAAGCGCTGTTGAAGCGGGCATAGCAATATCGTTCAAACAATTGCAACTTGTTTTTACTTATGTCAAACACAATTCAGATTTTTCATCATTGAAGAAATAGTAGCAAAATGAGATTTACAGAAACCGAAAGAATCGAAGTTTTAATGATTGGGTTTGGAGATAGAAGCCGGACGCATGACGAAGTTCGTGTTTTGTTCAATGAAACGCACCCGGACCGTCCGCCAATATCGGAATCTACAGTAAGTCGAATCGAAAACAAATTTCGCGATCTCGGTCATGTACGGGATAAGCCTAAGGCAGGATGTCCATTGGCCTTAATTGAAAACCGACAATTGGATGCTATTTTAATGGTGCAGGAAAATCATTCAACCCTTGCGGAGGTCGCTTCACAAGTTAGTGCGTCAAAAAGCACAGTGTCCAGATTATTTCGAAAACACAAATTTCACCCGTATGAAGTGCACTTGGTACAAAAATTGTCCGATGATGACTTTGATCGATGAGTGCAGTTTTGTGAGACAATGATGGAACTCTCTAATGAAAATCCTTGCTTAATTAGAAACATCGTTTTTTTTCTGTTGAGGCAACATTTTGTCTGGATGGCACCGCCAATAAACAAAATTGCCGTTACTAGGCTCGTCAAAATCCGCATTGGATGGTGGAAGCGAACACACAATATCCTCAAAACCTTAATGTGTGGGCTGGTGTGGTGGGTTCTAGAATTATTGGACCATATTTTTCGACGGAACACTGAATGGTGAACGTTATCTGAACTTTCTACGAAATGAACTACTACCTACTTTAGCGGTGTTGTTTCCCAACGCAGAAGATCCTGATAGATACAAGGACAGAATTTGGTTACAGCAAGACGGCCTCCACATTATGCGCGACAAGTTCGAGAATACCTCGATCAAGTATTTCCTAATCCAAATATTCCTAATGGATTGGTAGATGAAGGCTTATTGAATGGCCAGCAAGATCGCCAGATTTAGCCCCACTAGATTATTTTCTTTGGGGCTATTTAAAAAGTAAAGTTTATTTTAATAGACCTGTAAATATTGAGGCGTTAAAGGAAAGAATTCCTGCAGTAATTCACTTAATGACTACAGGAATGTTCGAAAACTCGAAATAAAATGTTAGAAAATGTTCAACAAGCGTTTGGGGATAGATTAGGGCATTGTCTCGTCGTTAACGCGCAGCACTTTGACAATTAATTAAGGATTAGTTAATTAAATTTTGTTATTCCTCAATTTCGTGTATAAATAAATATTGATAAATATCGCCGTTATTTATCAACCGATTTCGATAATTTTTTTTTCCTTGTATTCAGATTAAAAAAGTCTATCAATTGAGGTACCGCAAGGGGTACTTTGCTATTTGAATTTTTAAAGTTGTGGTTACCACCCCTTAGGGGTGAAGGGGTGGGGGGCTGAAAAGTATATATTAGGATAGTAAGTTAAAAGGAAAAATCGACGTGTCGGAGCATTTTTCTCAAATATTTTTATTTAAGATTTTATAGAATTTATCCGTTACCTTTGGGAAGCACTGTATATCGTCCTTTTTCTTTTCAGGTACTACAACGACCTTGGAATTTTGGTCACCCATCCACTATATACAGCCGGACATTATCTGACGACATCATTTGCCTCGGACTTGGCTGGAGTCTTTCCGTTTAAGACACTCAAGGTGCACCGTCTCTTCGGGCATTCCTCGAAACTACACACGCTCATGATACTCTGTATGGTCACCAGACCGGTCCTCTTATACAGGGTGCACATGGGTATCTGCTACGCGCAATCTCGCGTCAGGGAGGGAGTTGCGCTCTTCTTGGAAAACCTCAAGTACGCCGGTCTTGTCATCGTTGTGATTGGCGCCCTTGCTCTCGTACTTGAAGGCCTCACTTGCATAACCGAAACCGAGAATATGGTGTACGTGTGTCCGAACGATTCGTGGATCATCAACCATAACTTTCTGGAGGATTATAAGACGCACACGACGAGCTTCATCAGCTACTACGTGGCGTTTAGCATATTTGCGACTGCGCCGATTGGAACTTTTGAATTTACGAAGAACAGGGAGATGATGGTGCTCCATGCGTTCACTGTCTTGCTGTTCGGCATGAAGTGGTTCGTCCTGGCGAAGATTACAAGCGCTTGGGTATGTATGCTACCAGCAATCCATCATTTCCACGTTTGACAGAAACAGAGACGGCGTGACATCTTTCATCTCGCTTTAATGTCATTGGGGGGCACACAAAGCAAAAGCTTCATAAGAGATCATGTATTTCTGGCTTTCTAAATCAGCTTAAAATAAACCATTTAGTGCGACAGTGATTCAGCTTGAATTTTTTTCTGGGTGTGTGCACCTTATTAAATAAGTTTTGAAGCTGCTTTTGGAATATTTCACGGTTAATGTTATACAAAACGGTGTTAAAAAGTTACTTCAGAAAGTGAGGCTATGTTTCAAACGCGTGTTTTTGCTTTAGTTTTAGTTTAAAAACGGGCAAAATTTGTTGCGTGGTTAACTGCAGGTCCTTTCATAAATTACCAAATGTGCTCAAGCCAAATTATCCCAACAGTTTGTTGTCGCATTTTAGAAGGTATGACGGCTACATGCCATTAAGACTGATCCAAACTTCTCTGAAAGCCAACTACAAAATTGACTACAAAAAAGCGAGCGCTTGCTTGTAATCGAGGATATTGGCTTGAATAAATGTCAAAGCATTGGTTGTATCCAAACAGTGGTATGATAGAAACAAAATTTTAGTGTGATAATATGACAGTTAATCAAAACGACCTGTGTTCGGGACGAAAAAAACGAGCGCTCGAACAGTCTTAGTTGCCCTTCATGAAGTTGGTGCAAAAACTGTCAACAAAATCAGGAAATAAAGTGTAATATTGTACTTACCGCATTATTCTATTCATATTCTACATACATTACAGATTTTTTAAATTATAAATCTATTAATTTACAATCATTGTTTTATTGATTTGTTCCTCTACCTCGACTACACCCTTGCCTTCAGGTTTAGGAAAATCTTTACATAAAATCGCTTTTGGACCATGGCTATGTGTAATCTGCATTTGAATTTGATAACAATAAGCATGTCCTAGTTGTTTAAAATACTCACTGAATTGAATATTTTCCATCATAAACCTGTAAATAACACGCGTTTAAAACATAACCTTATTTTCTGAAGACACTTTTAACATCGTTTTGTATAATACTCACCGTGAAACATTAAAAAATTACCTTCAAAACTTATTCAATAAGGTTCACACACCCAGAAAAAAAATCCAAGCTGAAGAATTTGCGCACCAAATTGTTTATTTTAAGCTGATTTAGAAAGCCAGAAATACATGATCTCTTATGGCGCTTTTGCTTTGTTTGTCCCCAAGGAAATTAAAGAGAGATGAAAGATGTCACGCCGTCTCTGTTTCTGTCAAACATGGAAATTAGGAGCAAACAAGCAAAACAAGAAAGTGCTTACTAAGCTACGTACGTTGGTTCATTTCGAACTTAGTTAAAAGTATGAAAATTGGATTTAACTCGGTTTGCATGTTTGCACCTCTATTTAGTTAATTTAGTTAAGTATTTTTAAAGGAAGTGCATTTTTAACTGTAAACAATAACCTCTTTTGTCACAGAGTTCATCTTATAGCAACCAGTCTTTTTGAAAATTCATTGTAAATAACACTGTTACAAAAAAAGAAACATAAAGGCATAAATGTACTGTTCGGTCAGATCCAATAACAAATGGAAAAGTTATGGACGTTCAAATTCAGAAGTTTCCAATTATTTACAGATTTTTTGAAAAATAAAAAAAAACTAGGAATACTTACAGCAAAACTTAAAAATGTTCACGCGGTTTAAAATGATGGCCTTTAACGTACGATTCACAAAAATAGCAATGCTCCACCTTATGATAAGTTTGATGATGCCATATCATCGGAGTAGAAAAGGCCATTCCAGTTCTTGAGTTATCAACATTTTTTGATTTCCATAACTTCAATTTTGACGAACAAACTACACACACGTATTCTGGTTCATACCAGCGACTTGCGGTGTAAACACGGTCAAAAAATTTGTTGTGTGCTTCAACCACTGATTTATTTTTTACTAATTGTAGCCGATGCTGTTTGTCCACAAACAATCCGCAGACGTAACACAACTTATTGCGATTGCCACACATTTTACTTTTTTTATACTTGCACTGAAGCATGCACTAAAGCTGATTTCTTACTGCTTATGGATGTTTGATTGTTGTTTTTTATGAAATTTGG
Organism: Aphodius sticticus; assembly: GCA_963966075.1. Lineage (NCBI taxonomy): Eukaryota > Metazoa > Arthropoda > Insecta > Coleoptera > Scarabaeidae > Aphodius > Aphodius sticticus. The sequence goes on along the minus strand of OZ014511.1, from coordinate 45,837,449 downwards.
TGAAACTAAAGACCTACATCGTCCTAATCTTAGTATACACACAGAGCGAAGTATATTCTCAAAACGTGAGAAAATTATTTACTTGCGGTTATTGCTTTAGATGAAAGTTAATATTTACTTGGTTTGAAACAATTTCTTTCATTTAAGAATTCCTTGTTCTCACAATTCAAGAATATCCCAATCTCAGAGTTATTAGTTTCGGTTAAGTATATAATTTTCAAACCAAGTAGTTTAAATTCTCAATTCAAGAAGTTGATCAATATCTTGAATCATGTAAGCCATTGCTTGCAACGCGCTTGCGCATTTACACTCAAACGTGCACGAACGTTGCCGAGATTTAAGATTTTTCGCATCGGCCTTTGTCTTCAGTTAGTTGGGGTCTGCTATGGCGTCGTGTTCGCTGACTACCGAGTATTGTCCGGGAAGAGTTCAGTATGTATATATCTTTACAAATTTTGTAGATACTGTACGCAATAACTACGCGATCTATAATATTATGAAAGTATATAGTTTTTATTTTGCGTGAATAGCCTACAGTACTTATGTTCAACGTATTTGCGACGCAGTTCGTAGTTGTGACTAGTGACGCACACGGTACGTAAATTTTGCCTAGCCATATAGTGGTCACCAAATCAACATACATGCCACAGAAATCTTACTTGTGTAATATAATAGAAACAAATTGATGTCTAATAGAATATGGTGTTTTTTTCCATGCCTTAGATATTATAGGTAGTGATAATTTATAAATAGGTAAGTATATATGTAATTAAACAATCGCTAAGTTATTGTCTACTTATTTCACACAATTCCCTACCTTAAAAAAAAAACTAAAACAGTAATTTCTATTCAATACATTATGATCATGTTCTTGAACTAATAATATCTATACTCATTTCAAGAAAATATTTTCTCATTGTCAAGCATATATATTCACTTTAAGAAAATTCCATTATTCTCAACGTGAGAATAGTTTTCTTGAATGAATAATATCTATACTCATTGCAAGAAAATATTTTCTCAGATATACAAGCATATGATCATTTCAATTCAACAATATCTCTTTATTCTTAACTTGAGAAAATATCTACTTGCGGCTATAGCAAACTAATCATTTACTTGGATGAAAGCATATTGCTTTGAGTGAAGTATTTACTTTTCTGTGTGCACAATTGTAATAGGTTAAGATTCTCGATTACGATATTTGGGTACAAGTCGAATAGTACATATTGGATCGACTAAAATACAATAAAACAAGGTAATAAACAAACAAAATAATATCTAGTTAATGTGAATCAAGAGTACGGATTTATTACGGTCGGGCTGTAAGTATATTCCTTCTGGCTAGTGTGAATGTCAAGACGGTGATTACACTTCGATAAATCAGTCAAATTTCAACCGATTCTAATAAACAAACTCGCATTAAACGCAAAAAAAACAGAAGTAAAATATTATTTGTTAAAGTTCAGAAAATCGAATGGAAAATAACGGAGTTCTGGATTTTTAAACACATGCAAGTACCCAAAAACAGCTATTTTGAAAAAAATCGAGATTTTGGGGGTGTTTGGAAAATTTCGTATATGCCATTATGTTCAGTTCTACCAGCTCAACAACTTACACTATGTCTCGTGAAATAGTATATTTTTTTGTCTGTAACACAGTGCAATAATTCATTTCACTTAAAATAAAATAAATTCCCTGGCATAAATTCAATTATGTTTAGTTATAATCAAATTTTTATAGATTTTTTGGGTAGGACGTAGTTTTACAAGATGTTTTCTGTCCATTTTTTCTAAATTATCTTCCTTTTGAATATTGTGGAACAACTCCAACGGTTTTTCGACTTTCCGCTGGCACTGGCACCGGTACTGGGACAGTAACCACAGACACTGGTGCTGGTGCTTGGGTCGCAGGTGCCTCTGGTTCTCCCATCATTCGCATGATTCCTTTCGCGACATCTTTTACCGGTTTGAAAATATCTATGGTGGGAATGGAAATATTCACAGTTCCTAAAGGACCGTCCATAAACAAGGTATTAGCAGCCAACACATTGACGGATGCTTGTAATACCAATGCAACGCCCAGAACGGTACGCAAAGTCAACATGACGATGTCCTGCAAATCTTCAGAAAGAACCACATTGAAGATCAACATGGAAATTATTTTCAAATTGACTTACCGACGATCAATTGAAGGCAAAATCACAATCGCTACTGTCGATTTGGTTATTGTCTTTATATCTTTGTTATTTATATCGTCGGGCACCTACGCCGTTTCATTGTTTGAGATTGGAGTTTTTGAGTGCAATATGTTCTATATTTTGTACAACAATCATCTCATTTTATAAATCACTAGATTTTCGATATTTCGTTTTTGCGTCACGCAAGTTTTTATTGATTTACACAGGCAATAGAAACTTGAAATTGTTTGGAAAAGTTGTGGTATCGGTGATCATGGTATATTGTAGAATCAAAAATATACAGGGTGGTTTGTAAATGAATCTACTATGGTCAAAAGCGTCAATGGTCAAAAGATGTTTAGATATGTCTAGATTTGTAACATCTTGTAATATGTTATATATTTCATATTCCGAAATAATCAAAACCCATAAAAGCTCAGTCACGACTAAAGTAGGTAGAATTTCTTGAAGTAATAAACTCTGATAAAAATTGCACTGAAGACAGTTAAAAAATCACAACTAAAAAAATAATAGAAGAATCTTGATGAAATTTACAATAATTATTTAGTATGCATCAATAAATAATATAAAATCCATAAGAACTCAGGCCAGTCACTCATAAAGCAGGTAGAACTTTCTGAAGTAACAAACACTGATAAAAACTGCGCTTAAGACAGTTAAAAAGTCACAACTCGAAAAATAATAGAAGAATCTTGATGAAATTTACAATAATTATTTAGTATGCATCAATAAATAATATAAAATCCATAAGAACTCAGGCCAGTCACTCATAAAGCAGGTAGAACTTTTTGAAGTAACAAACACTGATAAAAATTGCGCTGAAGACAGTTAAAAAATCACAACTCGAAAAATAATAGAAGAATCTTGATGAAATTTACAATAATTATTTAATATGCATCAATAAATAATATAAAATTCATAAGAACTCAGGCCAGTCACTCATAAAGTAGGTAGAATTTTTTGAATGCACAAAGACTGATAACAAGTGCACTGACAACAGTTAAAAAATCATAACTAAAAAAAGAATAGAAGAATCTTGAGGGCATTTATAATAATTATTTAATATGCATCAATAACTAATATAGAATCCATAAGAACTCAGGCCAGTCACTCATAAAATAGGTAGAGTTTCTTGAAGTAACAAACACTGATAAAAATTGCACTGAAGACAGTTAAAAAATCATAACTAAAAAAATAATGGAAGAATCTTGATGAAATTTACAATAATTATTAAGTATGCATCAATAAATAATATAAAATCCATAAGAACTCAGGCCAGTCACTCACTCATAAAGTAGGTAGAATTTTTTGAATGCACAAAGACTGATAACAAGTGCACTGACGACAGTTAAAAAATCATAACTAAAAAAAGAATAGAAGAATCTTGAGGGCATTTATAATAATTATTTAATATGCATCAATAACTAATATAAAATCCATAAGAACTCAGGCCAGTCACTCATAAAGTAGGTTTTTTTTTTTGAAGTAACAAACACTGATAAAAATTGCACTGAAGACAGTTAAAAAATCATAACTAAAAAAATTATGGAAGAATCTTGATGAAATTTACAATAATTATTAAGTATGCATCAATAAATAATATAAAATCCATAAGAACTCAGGACAGCCACTCATAAAGTAGGTAGAGTTTTTTGAATTAACAAACACTGATAAAAATTGCACTGAAGACAGTTAAAAAATCACAACTTGAAAATTTTTAGAAGAATATTAATGAAATTTACAATAATTATTTAATATGCATCAATAAATAATATAAAATCCATAAGAACTCAGGCCAGTCACTCATAAAGTAGGTAGCATTTTTTAAGTAACAAACAATGATAAAAATTGCACTGAAGACGGTTAAAAAATCACAACTCGAAAAATAACAGAAGAATCTTGATGAAATTTACACTAATTATTTAGTATGCATCAATAAATAATATAAAATCCATAAGAACTCAGGACAGTCACTCATAAAGTAGGTAGAATTGTTTGAAGTAACAAACACTGATAAAAATTGCACTAGAGGCAGTTAAAAAGTCACAACTCGAAAAATAATAGGAGAATCTTGATGAAATTTACTATAATTATTTAGTATGCATCAATAAATAATATAAAATCCATAAGAACTCAGGACAGTCACTCATAAAGTAGGTAGAATTTTTTGAAGTAACAAACACTGATAAAAATTGCACTAGAGGCAGTTAAAAAGTCACAACTCGAAAAATAATAGGAGAATCTTGATGAAATTTACAATAATTATTTAGTATGCATCAATAAATAATTAAAATCCATAAGAACTCAGGCCAGTCACTCATAAAGTAGGTAGAATTTTTTGAAGTAACAAACACTGATAAAAATTGCACTAGAGGCAGTTAAAAAGTCACAACTCGAAAAATAATAGGAGAATCTTGATGAAATTTACAATAATTATTTAGTATGCATCAATAAATAATATAAAATCCATAAGAACTCAGGACAGTCACTCATAAAGTAGGTAGAATTTTTTGAAGTAACAAACACTGATAAAAATTGCACTAGAGGCAGTTAAAAAGTCACAACTCGAAAAATAATAGGAGAATCTTGATGAAATTTACTATAATTATTTAGTATGCATCAATAAATAATATAAAATCCATAAGAACTCAGGACAGTCACTCATAAAGTAGGTAGAATTTTTTGAAGTAACAAACACTGATAAAAATTGCACTAGAGGCAGTTAAAAAGTCACAACTCGAAAAATAATAGGATAATCTTGATCAAATTTACAATAATTATTTAGTATGCATCAATAAATAATTAAAATCCATAAGAACTCAGGCCAGTCACTCATAAAGTAGGTAGAATTTTTTGAAGTAACAAACACTGATAAAAATTGCACTAGAGGCAGTTAAAAAGTCACAACTCGAAAAATAATAGGAGAATCTTGATGAAATTTACTATAATTATTTAGTATGCATCAATAAATAATATAAAATCCATAAGAACTCAGGACAGTCACTCATAAAGTAGGTAGAATTTTTTGAAGTAACAAACACTGATAAAAATTGCACTAGAGGCAGTTAAAAAGTCACAGCTCGAAAAATAATAGGAGAATCTTGATGAAATTTACAATAATTATTTAGTATGCATCAATAAATAATATAAAATCCATAAGAACTCAGGACAGTCACTCATAAAGTAGGTAGAATTTTTTGAGGTAACAAACACTGATAAAAATTGCACTAGAGGCAGTTAAAAAGTCACAGCTCGAAAAATAATAGGAGAATCTTGATGAAATTTACAATAATTATTTAGTATGCATCAATAAATAATATAAAATCCATAAGAACTCAGGACAGTCACTCATAAAGTAGGTAGAATTTTTTGAAGTAACAAACAGTGATAAAAATTGCACTAGAGGCAGTTAAAAAGTCACAACTCGAAAAATAATAGGAGAATCTTGATGAAATTTACAATAATTATTTAGTATGCATCAATAAATAATTAAAATCCATAAGAACTCAGGCCAGTCACTCATAAAGTAGGTAGAATTTTTTGAAGTAACAAACACTGATAAAAATTGCACTAGAGGCAGTTAAAAAGTCACAACTCGAAAAATAATAGGAGAATCTTGATGAAATTTACTATAATTATTTAGTATGCATCAATAAATAATATAAAATCCATAAGAACTCAGGACAGTCACTCATAAAGTAGGTAGAATTTTTTGAAGTAACAAACACTGATAAAAATTGCACTAGAGGCAGTTAAAAAGTCACAACTCGAAAAATAATAGGATAATCTTGATCAAATTTACAATAATTATTTAGTATGCATCAATAAATAATTAAAATCCATAAGAACTCAGGCCAGTCACTCATAAAGTAGGTAGAATTTTTTGAAGTAACAAACACTGATAAAAATTGCACTAGAGGCAGTTAAAAAGTCACAACTCGAAAAATAATAGGAGAATCTTGATGAAATTTACTATAATTATTTAGTATGCATCAATAAATAATATAAAATCCATAAGAACTCAGGACAGTCACTCATAAAGTAGGTAGAATTTTTTGAAGTAACAAACACTGATAAAAATTGCACTAGAGGCAGTTAAAAAGTCACAACTCGAAAAATAATAGGAGAATCTTGATGAAATTTACAATAATTATTTAGTATGCATCAATAAATAATATAAAATCCATTAGAACTCAGGACAGTCACTCATAAAGTAGGTGGAATTTTTTGAAGTAACAACTGATAAATATTGCACTAGAGACAGTTAAAAAACACAACTCGAAAAATAATAGAAGAATCTTGATGAAATTTACAATAATTATTAAATATGCATCAATAAATAATATAAAATCCATAAGAACTCAGGCCAGTCACTGATAAAGTAGGTAGAATTTTTTGAAGAAGCAATTACTGATAAAAATTGCACTGAATACAGATAAAAAATCACAACTAAAAAAATAACAGAAGAATCTTGATGACATTTATAATAATTATTCAATATGCATCAATAAATAATATAAAACCCATAACTCAGGCCAGTCACTCATGTACTTTTACAAGATGTTCTTTGTTTCCTTTTTAATTTATCTTCTTCCTGATGGAACAACTCCAACTTTTTGCGATTTCGCTGGCACTGGCACTGGGACTGGGACCATAGAAACTTGCGGTGACGGAGCTTGGGTAGTTGAATCCGATGGAACCCCCATCAATCTCTGGATTCCAGCGGCAACATCTTTTACTGGTTTGAACAGATCTATGGCTGTTGGAAGCGAAATATTCACAGTTCCTAAAGGACCGTCCATATAGAAGACATTAGCGCCCAACACATTGACAGATACTTGTAATAGCAATGCAACGCTCAAAATGGTACGCAATGTCAACATGACGATGTCCTGCAAATCTTCAGAAAGAACCATATTGAAGACCAAAATGAAAATTATTTTCAAATTGACTTACCGACGATCAATTGGAGTCGAAATCACAATTGTTACTGTCGATAGGCTTATTATGTTTATATCGTCGGACACCCACGCCGTTTCATTGTTTGAGAATGGAATTTTCGGGCCAATTTGTTTCCAATTTTGTGGAACAATCATGTCATTATAAATCACAACACTTTTGATGATTTTTTTTGCTTCACGTAAGTTTTTATTGCTCTACACGCAATAGAAACTTGAAATTACTTGGAAAAGTGCTGGTATTGGTGATCATGGATTATTGTGGAATCGAAAATATACAGGGTGGCTGATAACTGAATCTACTACGGTTCAAAGCGTCACCGGTCAAAAGATATTTTACTAGATTTGTACTGAGTACCTTATAATACTTTTAATTAATAATATTCTGTGACTATCCATCACATGTTGGTCGAAACTATGTTTTACTAAACTAGAAGATATATTTGATGCGATTTGGTGATGTTCTGTCTATACATATATCCGTAAAATGCTTCCAACAAACACCACTGGACTTGTCGGCTTCCAGTAACATCGGTCTACAAACTGTATCCAAATTTCCTACTGGGCAGGAGTCTTTGGAAATCTACATTTAATTGTTAAATATACCAAAAATTAAGTCATATTTTATTGATTACGGGCCTGTTCATTGTCATTTGACTGACATCTAACGTCACTTACCGATGAAACGTAATTCCCGGTGATTTATTGCAGCCAGGACCCTTTCTGCTGCGACAGCTTCTTACATCACATACTGTCATGCTAATTAGTTATAAAAAATACTTATAGCGCACTAGAAACCACTTAAACCTATATAATGTATCCGCTTGTCAATTTGACTAACGGACGGTATGATCTGACAGAAGGTGGTTCCAATTTTAAGCTCATATGACTCCTCCTCTTTTATACTATCTCGATGTTGCAATTTTATCATAAACAAACCACGGCAAAGAGATAAAAACTTCCCAGGATGGCATCTTCACTTCCATCAGTCATTTCCTGCATTCCTCTTTCAAGTCCACAGTTGTTTTATCTAAACCTTTCAAAGTCTAACTTTCTTTTACCATTACCCATTCATTTCAGATCGGTGGCAACATGATCCTGATACGCTACCAGCACAACATGGAGGTCTTCCTACGTTTCAGCAGGAGGAACCACATCGACAGCGAGCTGATCAACGAAATCGTCAGCCACAACGAGTACATCTGGGAGACCACGAGAGGTGGAGACGTCTCCCAGATCCTAAAGAGTATCCATACCGTCTTGAGCGCCGATTTCGGCCAATTCCTCTACGCACAGTATCTGAGCTTGAGCGAGATATTCTACGACGCTTCGCCAAGCGCCATCCGCTACATGTGCCATCATTGCAAGGAGAAGCACCACAAGAAGGACTCCTACGTCATCAAATGCAACGACATCAACGATAACTTGTACATCGTGTGCAAGGGGCAAGTCGAGGTGACAGTTGCTGATTGCAGGGTATGTAGGTTAGGGCCAGGAGGCATATTTGGGTGCCTGGTACCTTATGGCGCGACAAGGCAGACCATAACCGTTAGGGCTAATGTGCATACAACCGTGTTGACGATACAGTCCAGTAAGTTCACGGATGGTTTGAATAACTTTCCTCCTCAAGCGGCGCGTATGCGAAGAGCTCGGATTCTGGCCACTGAATACCTCCTTCCTAAATACCACATTCGAACAATGCGGGAGATAAAACGCGCCGAGTCTACAAATCTCGTACCGAGCAAGTTGACGCTGATCAAGAAGAATAGATTTCTGATCCACGCCGATAACATCTGGTACCAAGCGTTTAACTACATAGTCAACGTCCATTTGGCTGTGCAGTCCTCGATATTGGTGATGCTCCTCGTCGCTAAGGTCGGCGAGTTTGATATCGCGCTATGGCATAACCCCATGTACATCCTGGACGTCTTCTATTGCACGAAGATCATCATCGGGTTTCATCTGACTTATTTCGACACCGATACCGGTATCCTCGTGACCAACCACGATCTGATCTACAGGAAGTACGTGAGGTCCTGGAGCGGGTTCTGGTTGGACCTCTTCACGGTCCTTCCATTGGATTTCTGCTTCTATTGGTCGTCGAATCCCGTGTTGTATCGAATCGGTTGGATAAACCGTATGTTTCGATGCACCTTCATGATCAAGTATTATAGGACGCAGAAGAATCGGTTGACTGTGAGCAAGTACCAGCGTTGGATATACCTGATGTACATCGTGGTGTTGCTCGTGCACATGACCACCTGCATCTGGTGGCTGGTGGCCTGCCCGGAGGACAGGTGCATCTACAACAAGATCATGAACCACGAGCCGTTCGAGCACAAGATAGCAACGGAACCGATTTACGGCTTTTGGTTGTGCATCAAGCACGTCGTCAACATCTTCACCGCTACCGGCCTCAAGGACATGTCGGCCAATACTTGCGGGGAGTTGCTCGCTTCGATGATCATGATAGCCACGGCTCAAGTGACGGTCGTTGTCCTGACGATCGGCGTTGCTAACATGCTGGTTCTCCAGAAATTCTTGATGACCGAATACGAGACCAGGGCCAAACACATCCTACTCTTCCTTCAAGCCATCAACGTTTCAACGTCCTTGAAGAACAAGGTCTGGTCGTACTTCGTCGAGCTATGGACCAGGTCTTACGGAGCTTGGTTACCAGACTTAGTGAGATATGGACCTAAGTATCTCAAAGAGGCTATCATGCTGGAGTTGTACGGTTGGCACCTGACGTCGCATTACATCTTCGCGGATATCCACGTTGACCTCTTGAGGCAAGTCATCGCTTGTGTCGAACCGAGGAATTTCATGCCTGGTATGTACATTGCTGAGAAGGGCGACGTGGACGCAGCGATGTACTTCATAATGAAGGGCGAGATTCTTGTTTTGGACAAGCATGGCAATAACGAGATTGAGCAGAGCGTCTTGTACCGAGGAAGGTCCTTTGGGGAGCTCCAGGGCATCTATGGGTTTCCTCACGATCGCTCGTATAAGGCCCGATTCCAATGTCAGCTGCTTGTTTTGAAGCGGGAGAGTTGGTATCATCTGTTGCGATGGTTCCCCGCTTCCAGGGATATGATTCAGGAAAGTATGATGGCTCATTTTAGGAAAGCTGAGAAGCTGGTGGTTTAGATATGTTTATTTGTTAAAGTATTGCAAGTATTTAAGAAGAATGTTTTTTTATTCATGCTGATAACATTTGGTATTATGCCTTTAATTATACATCCAGTCAAACGTCCGCTTAGCTGTGCTGTCTTCACTAGTGGTGATGCTTCTCATCTCTAAGGTGGGCGAGTTTGATATCGCGCTATGGCATAAGCCCATGTACATCCTGGACGTCTTCTATTGCACGAAGATCATCATCGGGTTTCATCTGACGTATTTCGACACCGATACCGGTATCCTCGTGACGAACCACGATCTGATCTACAGGAAGTACGTGAGGTCCTGGAGCGGGTTCTGGTTGGACCTCTTCACGGTCCTTCCATTGGATTTTTGCTTCTACTGGTCGTCGAATGCCGTGTTGTATCGAATCGGTTGGATAAACCGTATCTTTCGATGCACCTTCGGGTTCCAGTATTATCGGACGCAGAAAAATCGGTCGACTGTGAGCAAGTACCAGCGTTGGATATACCTGATGTACATCGTGGTGTTGCTTGTGCACATGGCCACCTGCATCTGGTGGTTGGTTGCCTGCCCGGACGACAGATGCATCTACAACAACATCATGAACCACGAACCGTTCGAGCACAAGATAGCAACGGAACCGATGTACGGCTTTTGGTTGTGCATCAAGCACGTCGTCAACATCTTCACCGCCACCGGCCTCAAGGACATGTCGGCCAATACTTGCGGGGAGTTGCTGGCCTCGATGATCATGATAGCCACGGCTCAAGTGACGGTCGTTGTCCTTACGATCGGCGTCGCTAACATGCTGGTTCTCCAGAAGTTCTTGATGACCGAATACGAGACCAGGGCCAAACACATCCTCCTCTTCCTTCAAGCAATCAACGTTTCGACATCCCTGAAGAACAAGGTCTGGTCGTACTTCGTCGAGCTATGGACTAGGTCTTACGGAGCTTGGTTACCGGACTTAGTGAGATACGGACCTAAGTATCTCAAAGAGGCTATCATGCTTGAGTTGTACGGCTGGCACCTGACGTCGCATTACATCTTCGCGGATATCCACGTTGACCTCTTGAGGCAAGTCATCGCTTGCGTCGAACCGAGGAATTTCATGCCTGGTATGTACATTGCTGAGAAGGGCGACGTGGACGCAGCGATATACTTCATAATGAAGGGCGAGATTCTTGTTTTGGACAAGCATGGCAATAACGAGATTGAGCAGAGCGTTTTGTACCGAGGAAGGTGATTTGGGGAGCTCCAGGGCATCTATGGGTTTCCTCACGATCGCTCGTATAAGGCCCGATTCCAATGTCAGCTGCTTGTTTTGAAGCGGGAGAATTGGTATCATCTGTTGCGATGGTTCCCCGCTTCCAGGGAGATGATTCAGGAAAGTATGATGGCTCATTTTAGGAAAGCTGAGAAGCTGGTGGTTTAGTTATGTTTTGTAATATTAAAGAATTGATTTGTTATTAATTTATTGTTTTCTGGTGGTGCAATGTACTTCGGTTCAGGAAAATTGTGTACAACGTGTATATTCTCAAATAAATAAAACGAAACCGAATAGAAAATATGGTTTATTCAAGGCATATTACAATATTGGTAAAAACTAGAACGTAAAATAAATAGATCGTAATAAATATATACACGTACTTCAGATAAAAAATAAATATGCTGTGAGAGGATACACATAAAATTAATATTGCATCGGAGTAACAATAGGAGTCAAGTTTTCACTCATACAAAACTGTCGTCTAGGAACAAACAAATTTGGCCTTTGTGCGAAAATGTCGTTAGGTTTAGCGCTCGAAATATACCAATCTCACCTATCACAGAAAAGAGATCTATGCTGTCTTGTCATCGTTCTGTGAAAGTGAAAACTCGAGAAATATATAGAGGGTCCCATCACCAAGACTACCACCAAAAAAACCCGGAAAATTTGCTTATTGTTCGACTACTTCATTCAATCTTATTACTTATTGGCATTGGAATAGAAAATATCTGACATCTCTAGTGGAGTTGTGTCTTCATGGACAACATCCATTAATTATTTGTTAAGAGTGTGCTTTGATAACATAACAACTCTACAGAAAGGTCATATATCGTTTTGTACAGACTTATATCCAACTGAGAGATTCAGCGTTTAAGGTAAGTGTTTTGATGGGTTTAACCATTTTTTCATGTAATAACAGAATATAGTACTAATATATAGAATCACTAGTAATGCGCATGTTACCCCTAAGGCGAGGACCGATGTCTTCGATGGACACACGTCGCCGAGGGTAATTTTATCTGCAAAAACAATAAAAGTTACCTTCGTACTATTTTTACTAGCTTAACCACCACCTAGAGCAATACTAAGCTTTGTTCGTCCATAACCTTGATGTATAATACCACGTAAAGCGAGCTACTCAATCGGTAGCAAATGAAAACTAGCCCACTAACCAAATTTCTCATTTGCCGCAAACTTCCTTGCACTGCTTGCATATAATAACACCCCAAGCTATATAATATAAAGACAAAATCTACTTACCAACGTCAAAATCGGCGGTCTTATACTCCATCTTTGAATACGTGGCCTGCTTGTCATCGCCAAGATCCAGCACCAAGATCTCCTGACTCAAGGTCATATCATCGTCCTTATCATTCTCAGTCTCGTTGGCCAGAGATCTCTTCTTCCTTCCCCAAGACTCCAACGAATCGCTACCCCAGTCGCAAACTGCTGGCTCGCAAGGTCCCAGGCAATACTTCACGTTGCATTGGAAGATCACACCATAAGACTCCGTAAACCTGAAGGCTTCATACACCGACTGCAGAGCGTTCCCATCGGGAGTAAAAGCTGGGAATATGCTGGGATCGACTGGACATCCTTGGTCGTCGATAATTTCAAAGGTACTCTTGGCATCTTTGGCCATCGCCACGCAACTCCTGGCGAAGATGCCGTAAGGAGTGTCTTCGGGGATTTCAATCCTGAACGTGAGCTTGTCACCGATTCTGACGGTTTCTACTTCGCGGAGGTAACTGTCCAGGATGCGGATCCTTGGTGGTGGAGCCTCTGGTGCAGATGTGATGCTGATCATCTCTGGGTCTCTGATTGGCATCATGCCGAAAGTGATGTTCTTGGGTGACATGTCGTAGGTGCATTTTACTTTGTAGATTTTGTCGGCTTTGGTCATGACGACGCTATGGTGTTGGAGGACGACAGTGTTACTGTAGATGCCAGTCTAGAAAGAGATGAAAAAGGAAAATTGTTAGACATATTTTGTCTATATAAAATACTGTTTCGAGAAAAATGCGGTTGAAGTACTTGTAGCTTTCTTTCTGCTAATCTGCTATACCAGGGTCGTACAGTATCCCTTCCACCATTCTAGCAACTCTCTCGATGACGAATCGTTGTAAATCGATTCACATTGTCGACATCTTTATCAAGTGGCGGTTTGTGATGAGTTTGTCTAGAGTTTTCTAGGCTGGGCCGGCCCGAGGCGAGTTCAGCGCGTTCCCCGGAAGCATTTGTGTGCTTAATCGGTTGCCGACCCTTAAGGCAGCCCGCTTACAGTCCAACCGCTGCACGATGTAGGCGGAGTCAATTTACGTGGTGCCGTGGCGGTTAACAGAATGCTTATATGCTCCCCGGAACCCGGCCCCAGCGACGAGATAATTTTGATATGTATAGAGATATTACACCGTAAGCACTGGGCATCCCCGAACTATGCTTAGAAAATTACTTCGCTACAATCGCTACAGTACCGTTGCATTACCAAACGAACAAAATACATGACGTAGTTGGGAGATTTATTGCTAATAGATGCTATTGGACAGTAAGATATGCTAAGGGATTGTATGTATAAGGGGTTGTATGTATGTGCCCCATCCCGTCGTATGGCTAAACCACAGAAAGTTGTCAATTCTTTGATCAGCGTATCGGACAGTTTTTCTTGTTATCTTTTTATGAATTTCTCAATAGAAAGGCTTTTCTTCATGTACTTCATCGCAAGGTTAACCACGTTGGCTTCTCTGTTTCCATGTTTCAATAAAATCGAGTATATTAAAATGCTACTTACCACTGATTGTGTGTTACAGTCTTGCCCAGTCATGGTCAGATCGAGTCTAAACAAGTCACTACTCGTAACATCCAAGTTGCAAGTTTCAGATCTCCCCAGAGCATAAATCCTACCACTGAACGGCTTATTAGTACGCACTTGGACAGCGATCTTGGTATCCTTGCAATTCACAGAAACTGCAAACCAACCAAATTAGTTTTGGTCTCGAAAACCTAAAATGCCAAACTTACCATCATAACAAGTCCCAGTCTTATCACAGTTGATGTCACTCCTGGTCAAGTTGTTAATCGTCGGATCTTCAGTCGCTTCAAAGACAACCGGAAGAGAATTTTCTGAAGACGGTCCACCACCACCTTGCTCTAAAATCAAACCAGAATTACTTCTTTTATACCCAACAACCTTCAAAAACAACTTACTCTCGCAAACATTCTCAAAATAGTTCCCTATCCTATCACCATTATCAATCAACGGCCTTTCAGCGTTCAGATAGGTGCTTGGTCCATCTGGTAACATCTTGTGGTCCAAATGGTACAACTGGCAGTTGTACTGCGATCCTTGCGGAGGTCCCTTGAACAGGAAGGAGCGACACAGGAACTCATTCTCGATCTCACAAGCCAGTTTGCAAGCGGCCTCGCTGGACACTTGGAGTTCTTTGTCGGTATAGTAGTTCAGACCAGCGTATAAAGCAACTTTGTCATCGGGTACTCCGATCTTCGGGTTAGCGAAGAGCCTGTTGCTCTTGCATGCCTGGTTACCCTTCAAGCAGAGATTTTCGAAATAGTCCACACCTTGCTGGTCGATGAATTGAACGTATTGCCCAGTTGTTCTGCGGTCTGAGTCGCTCAGTTGACACTGGAGGGTGACGTAGTTGTATTCCACTGATCGACAGATGAAACGATGCTGGAAATAATTTGATTAATTAGTAATTTTTCGTCTAGGTGGTGAAGATCATCAATGCTTTGTAATCAAAAGAGTTTTGCGCACTGCTTTTTGCATGTTTTGATCTGAAATGGTCATTTTGCCGAGTATCGTATAAATGCTGCTGACTATCGTATACTAATAACTACTATATGATTTTGCAATAAGAAGAAGAAGCCATACACCTAGTTACTCCAAAGGAAGTTGCCAGAGAAATCAAGACAAACCTGAATCCAAGGAAGGCACCTGGATATGATCTTATCACAGGAGAAGTTCTCAATCAATTACCTAAGAAAGGTATTGTTATGCTGACGTATCTAATAATTGTATCGTTCAGATTAAAATACATCCCCCATGTCTGGAAAGTAGCAGAAGTCATGATACCAAAACTGGGCAAACCACCGAATGAGGCCAAATCATATCGCCAAATATCACTGTTACCAATGATATCGAAGCTCTTTGAGGGAAAGGAACTAATTCCTAATCACCAATTTGTTTTTAGAGAAAAGCATTCCACTATAGATCAAGTCCACTGAATAACAGATATCATAGAGAAAGCATTAGAAGAAAAGCTTATTTGCTCAACAATCTTTCTTGACATGACACAAGCTTTCGATAAGGTTGGGCACGAAGGATTGATACACAAACTAAAGAGTATGCTACCTTTACAATACGTCGAGCTGCTAACATCCTATATATCTGATAGCAATCCGCCGATCGCCGAACATCTCGTTAAGCAAGCCTCTTACTGCAAGACTATTCAGAATAAAACAGATCGATGAATACTCGGAACTAAAAGAAGTAAAAGCTGGGGTACCCCAGGGTAGTGTATGAGGGCCGATTCTCTATCTACTATATACAAGTGACCTACCACAGCTGGAAAATGTAACAGTCGCCACATTCGCAGATGACACGGCTCTAATGGCAGTGGGATCAACTATTGGAGAATCTACTAGGAATCTTCAACAAGCTAGTAATAAAGTATATAAATAGACGAAAGAACGGAAGACCAAGCTCAACGAACTGAAATCTGTCCATATTAACTTTACAAACAAAAGAATCGAGAACATACCTCATGTCAAGATTAACGACGCCATAGTTCCATATGCGAAGGGCATGACTAGATACAAAACTAAGATGGAAAGAATACGTTAAGAAGAAAAGAGTAGAGCTTGGCCTCAAATACAGAGAACTGTACTGGCTTCTGGGAAGAAACTCTCAGTTGTCAGTACAGAACAAACTACCAGTTTACAACCAAGTACTAAAACCGATTTGGTTCTACGGCATCCAGCTTTGGGGTGTCACGCCAAAAAAAAGCCAATACACAAGGAATCCAGAGTTTCCAAAATGAAGTATTAAGGGATATGGTTAACGCTCCTTGGTACATACGGAACAGTGACATGCACCGTGATCTTGGTGTCCCACAAGTCATTCAAGAAATAAAAAGATTCGCCACTAAGCATGAATCTCGCCTAAGCCATCACGTCAACGTAGAGGCCCTGCAGCTACTGGACAACCAGAATCTAGTGAGAAGATTAAAGAGAACTAAATAAACCCTTCGAACAGTGAATCAGTGAAATGGGTAAAAAGCAGAGCACAGTGAGTGAAGTGTTAGTGCTTCTTGTTTAGGACAAAGTAGATATAGGACGTCAGTGGATAGCCTATTAGAGACAAGTACCTAGTTTTAAGAATTCAGATTTAAATTGAAGGTTAATCTTTTAGATTAGTTTCAATATGTTAAGCATCTTATGCTTATTAAGAAAAAATCTTTCACTCAACGACAAATAACTTCGAAAGCTTCTTGTCAAGTCTACAAAAACTGCACCTTTCCACTTCGTCAATACTAAATTTGGGACTGTCTCGCATGAATGTCTTTTGTTGCATCACCAGAAATCGTATCACTACAATAACTAACCAACAAACGAGTGCGTGGGTGCGCTAATTCCATACAGTAAGGTCACGTGAATGAAGAGCAAGATCGACGAGAGATTGTGATCGTTAGCGAATAAATTGGTGCTCTTAGTTGGCTGAGGTTCGTTGCAATACGCCTCCTTTGGCCAACTGAAAATATGTGCCAGCCAGACGCGGTCATCCGTTAGCATTTCCTGATAGTATCACGAATGCTCAAAGAAGTGAGCCACTTTGAATACACTGCTGTTAACCTGGTTCGCATACCTACGCTACGTTGGAACGCTTTTGCTAATTACTCTTTGTGTTCGCGACCAGTATGGTGCTCGATGAATAAGGCAGAAGAGTAGTTAGTCTTCAATGAACGAAGTAAGAAGCACTGATTCTTTTTATTGAAAAGAATGGTCTGAAAGACCTAATATTACTTGGTTTGAAGGAGCAAGGATTTCAGATAACTTAAGGAGAAGTATATTGGAAAGATGGGTTGGTATTTATTGTAAATGCCCTGCAATGCATCATGCTGCTGTGTGGTACCAATTACTATCTGCTTTACTGGAGCCATACTTTAGTTCAGAGTTAATAACTAGTGCTGCTTCGTTCAAGATGGTTCAATCATCTATTGCGTCTGCCAATGATTTACAGAAGACATTCATTTTCGTATTAACGATTTTCTACGGTTAGATTTTCATCTGGATTGGCAACATTAACCTTGGCCACACTCTTGAAGACTGTTCACGCTAAAGCACTTAAGCCCATCTTGGAAATTTGGAATTTTAAAGGAAGAACTAAGTACATCAGTATTATTAACTACCGAACAGAATAAATTGAAATAAACTGTATCATACTCATTCGGATTCAAACGGATTCACTGATCGCGTCAAAACATCTCGTTCGACTGCCTCGCACCAAAACCCACAAGCGAGGGAAGCCGAACTGCGCAAAATATTATACATGTTTATTTCGGTCTTAAAAATTAACAAATAGTTGGAATGCCATTAAATTCAAGGGATATGTATCGCAGTAAATAAGGATTATTTGCATGCTAACATTCGTTCCTGAGATATCAGCTTCCATCAAAATCTTGTTTGCAACCGTTATTACATAAAAACTGAAGAAAACAAAAACGCCAATCTATAGAAGAGACTCTAGATGCAAACTGAACAAAAACTCAAATTTTTGTGATAAGTGGTTTAAGAGAAAATAAATCGGAAAGAATGCGTTAATTTAAAACTGCAAAAATCGGGTACATTTTTTCACTTCTCTCGCGCTCATGTTTACACCGATAGACAAAGAATTTTGACAGTTATGCAACTTATGTAGAAATGATTCAGGAGTATGACATACACTGCCGCTCATAGTTCGCACACATAGTAAGCATATAGGAAATAATGATAAAAGCACTGATAACGTAGCAATAGGCACCTCTATTTCTACCAAATAGCGAACACATTCCTGACGTTGATTTCCAGTAACATCATTAAATGTGCTAATTTAAAATAATTTTTATATTTAATTATTATGCAACATTTATACTGTTTTGTAGTTACAAACCAGTTGGTTGTTGGGAATTTTCTAGTTTCCATTAAAAATGATTAAATACGAAATAACATATGGAGTCAGAAATACTGCATCTCAGACACATGTTGCGACCCGATTTTTACCAGATTTTTGCATAACATGCTCGAAATCGTATTCAAACGAGTCTGTGCCTGCAATCTGTAGTTTGCACAAGATAACTCTGTCACGCGGAAGACATCATGCGACGCGGAAAGCCAACAAGCAAGGAACAGCGTTCTGTAATTATCGCTTTTCATCAGGAACGATTGTCAGTTCGTGAAAATGCAAGAAATAAGTCAACGATAAGTGAGTCAACGATAAGTGACCCTCTTCACCAATATGAAGAAACATGGATGACGTGTTCGGCCGGGATTATCACGAATAATTTCCCCAAGCGGATGAAGAACGATTAAAATTAATTTTTAAGCAAAACAGAAAATTGATCGCGCCTAAAATCACCTCTGAAATCAATCGCGATCGTGAAAGACCAATTTTCGTAAGTACAGGGAAAGGACGTCTCCAAGCGGAAAATCTGCATGGACGCGTTGCCGTACGCTAACCATTGCTTGGTCGGGAAAATCGTCAGACACTACTGTTTCCAGTCTTCATTTGTCCAACTTCGATGTGTTCGTGCCCACTGAAGGCGCTTCTGACGATTTCCCCGACGAAGCAATGGTTTTCGTACGGCAACGCGTCCATGCAGATTTTCCGCTTGGAGACGTCGCTTCCCTGTGTGTAATCAGTGTAATCAGTAATAATGAATGAATTTATTGTTTATTAGCTTCATTTAAGCCAAATTTGACCTTTTCAAAAGCAACACACACACTCTCCTCAACGCTTATAGCCGTTTTGCACTACACAATTTAGTGCACAATTTAGTACCTACGCCATTTGTGCAGTAAGTAGGCACAACAATATATTAAACAGAAATTGTGATGAATTTTCTTATGCAGACTAGTTTGTTTAGAAATTGAACCATTTTCTGTTTGCAGATTTTAGTTGCTCAACAACATATTGTGTAACTTCTTGCGCAAGAATTGCGTAGTGTAAAACGGCTATTAGACACTACCAGGCTCTTTCTTTCGCCTTCTGAAACCCCCGTATCACAACTCACCTCGTTCAGACATGCGGCGAGACACGCTTCTTTTGTCGACGTGTAGATAAGGGCGTTATCCAGGCCTCTGATCATCTTGTTGGGCACTCGCTCGAAGGCCCAAGGCCTATGGCAAACGTCAGATCTCAGCTGGATCTTCGTCATGTAATACATGTTCACGGAACGCTGAGGTACAGCCGTTGGCGATATCGCCGATGTCTCGTTCTGCAGTTGGCAGAGGGTCTCCTGGTGTGCGACCAAAGGATTAACCACGAAGCTGAAAGCCGCCGCCTGGCAATCTGGTTCTTCCCGGCACCATCCTTGGCATTCGTACAACGAGAGGTTCTTCGCTGTGTAGTAACTGGTACCCTTGTAGTCGAAATCTGTCAGCTTCTCAAAAGCTACCCTACCTGGAAGTGAAAGAAATATTTGAGTATCTTTTTGTTTTATGTGCAAATGAAGACCAAAGAATGCCTTTTGTCGGTAGACTTATGAAATGTGGGAAATATATTTCAGCTTTTTTTATGATGTATAGTACGAGTTCGGACGCGACAGTTGTTTTTCCAAAGCATAAAATACAATAATGTTCATTTCAACTCTAACCGTACATCAGAAATTTAACATAAAATTAATTCAGTTATAATAATATAGTAAAATTGGATTACTACACGCTACTATACCGAGTACCGACCGATCGAGCTACTACGAGATCAATCAGAACGTAAAGGTGCGTTCTGATTGGTGGTAATGGTAGGTAATGGCAGTGGTAGCAGACGAAATTATAGTATTTCTCACCAACCGTGATAGTGACACATATTAGTTTGCATGTACATAAATTTGAGTCGCTAACACTTCCTATCAGAAATACTATAATGGCATCTACTACCACTGCGATTACCACTAATCAGAACACACCTTAAGCATACTTGATTTGAATTGGGACCTGTTTCAAGGTACAACCGTTCCAACGTACAGTTTGAAACAGGTCCGATTTCAAATCAGTAACGTTATAAACAAACTTTCAGTAATTTTACTATGGTATTTACTGAAAATTTTATGGTTTGCGTTTTTCAAAAATATCTCAACAAGCACCCTGTTTGCTGTAGCACTCTGTATTTCCATTTACAGTAGAGCGCCGATAATCCGAACTAATTGGGACCGAAGGTGGTTCGGATTATCAAATTGTTCGGATTTTCGAAAATAACCTAGATAATGACACACTAAGAAATGTCTAAAAATGCCTCAAAACATGCACTTTAGTCGATTAAATATACATCTATTACACAAACTATTACATAATTATGTATTTAAACTCTTTTAAAACGCGTTCGGATTTTTGATGTTCTACTGTATTTTAAAGCTAAGATATTATACTTTCAGATGCAATTTAATTTCTTTAAATATCTTCATTAGTTCAAAAGTTATGATTTTTGCAACGAAATATGTCAAAAGGCCGCCTCATAGTGTTACGGTTACGGACGCGACAAATTGCAAACATAAATAAAGTTTCAATTTCGATTTGTCGTGAGTAATTTTTGCTTTCTGAAACAAATGAATAATCTTGCTTTGTAACTGAATGTTGCTTGAATTTCAAATGTTTATCGACTAATGACAACAATTAATATGGTTTTTGGTAACGGACGCGACATTACGATATAGGTAAGATCAAATTTAAAAATAATCCGTTGTTCGAACTCACTTCGCCCTTTTTACGTTCTGAGGAAATGTTGTTGTTAGTAGACAAAGTCGAAATAACAACAACAATATGATATTACTTTTAACAAGCCAAATACACAAAGATAAAAGTTAATATTATTAGCCAAAAGGATCAATAAAAAAATATAAAAATTACAGGCCTATAATTTATTACAAAATTAGCGAAAATTGAAACTGCTTTTATATTTACAACATATACACATTTAAGCTTAATTATTAAGTCATAAAAAACAATTCGGACCAGTCTGAATTTTTTGCTTGCGGTTGACCTTTTTTGGGATATACCGATATGCAGCAGGCACCACATGGTCCTCCGAGATATTTTCGATGTCATTCATGAGATTTAGTCTACCAGGAACCACAACAAGATCAGTTTTGTTGTCTATACTGATTCCAGCCCAAACCATTACAGATCCACGACCAAATCTATCCACTTCCTGTATAGTAGCGGCTGCGTAGCGTTCACCAGGACGTCTATATACACGTACTCGGCCGTCGCAACGAGTTAAACGAAATCTGGACTCGTCTGTAAACAGTACAGGCGTCCGTAGTTGCCAATCTCTGTGATCCAGAGCACATCTCATTTGTGATGCTGCGTACGGCGTGGTGGGCGGACAGGTCTTCCTTGTTTCAAATTTGCTTTTTTTAATCTGTTTCTAACAGTTTGATCAGAGATTTCTATTCCATGTGCTCATCTTAGGTCATTTAGGAGGTCTCGTGCTGTGGCAGTACGCTGACGTAGAGAGGAAAGGACAAGAAATCGGTCTTGATTTTCAGTAATTTTTCGATTTTGATCTTGTCCAGCTCTTCTAACATATTGGCTAGTCTCCCGAAACCGATTACATAAACGCTGAATAACAGAATTCATTTTCTTTAGTTAAATATATGCCATTAAAGCATATCAAATTTGATTTGCCTAGAACTATTATTTAAAAAGTTACAGGCATTCGTGATGTTTCGTGTCGTCTACGTGCAAATCTGTGTATCCCAAAATTAGCTTTGTAAGTTTTCTATTGGTCCGGAATAACTAACTGTTTAAATTGCTATTAGAGTCCGTGACACGCCCGAGTCGTTTCAAATTAATTAAATAATGGTTCGTGGAAGAACTACTGGATAATGGCCGGCTCGAAAAAAAATATAACAACATCCGAAAGGCGCTATTTGGCAATCTTGTTCATTAAGTTGTAAAATCGTTTCGTCACGCATGTTATATAGTCCATCGTATTTTTATTTAGCTCCTTTGTACATTGTAAGTAATTACCGTGGTTATTTGGCGTGTATATATAGTATAGCAAAAGTAGACAGTCACAAAAAGTGTAATAATAGGACAGATTCCAACGTTATTGTATTGACAAGAACACCTGAATTTCTATATGTATTATTCATTATTTTGTAATATCATTCTATTGTTGGAAAACAAATCGGTGTTGTATTTCTATATACATCTGCTTTGATCTTGACTAATTTATAATAATACGATTTTGAATTTCAGATTTAAATTAGCTATGTGAAATGATTTGCTTTCGTATAGCGTCCTGTAAGTTTTTCTGTGGTCTGTAAGTGTTTTCGGATAAAAATTGTTGTGTGATGAGAGCGAAGACCAGCGCCATCTAGAAACGATTTGGGGCACTTAAAATGACAATACACGTGACCCGGAATATAAAAATCGATCTAACTGACATCTGACGATACTATTGACCCCTGTGTTTGAAGGCTCATAACTCTAAAACAACTCTAAAAATGAAATAACGTGTGATATATTCCCAAATCATTTCTCATATTTTCTAAAGATATCATATAAACTTATGCCTTTTGTAATTTTAGCTCTCGTACAAAAAAATTGTGTATACAATTCTGGACAAACAAAAGGGAATTTACCAATTTTTCTTGTATCAGGGTTAGCCAAAATTACACCTAAATAATTCTTTAACCGTAAGAAATTTCCAAAAATTGTTCAAGCTATAGCTTTTGGCTTTAAGCAAGCCATCTTTTAAATATATTTTCAATATACAGGGTGCCCATTTTATTATAGAAATTTTGTAACATTTCCCTTTTTTAAATAGAACACCTATACCTATATTATTAAATTTTTTAATTTAATTTTAAGATTAATTCTAAGAATTTTTTATACGAATCATTTTTTTATAAAATGCATTATTTTTTTAATTAGCAGCTATTAACCAAAAATAGTCAAATTACACCTAAATAAACCTCCAACCGCAAACAAATTCGAAACAATTTTCGAATAAAAGTTTTTTAGGCTTAAACAACATCTCCTTTAAATATAGTTTTAATATACAGTGTGTTCGTTTTATTATGGAAATTTGCAAATCTTTCCAATTTCTAATAGAATACCCTTTAAATTTTTATATTTTAATTCTAAGATTAATTCGAAGAACATTTTATAGGAATAAAATTAGAATATTTTCCCACATACATACTCATTTATCTTAATGTAACAGTTTGAACGTTTAATTTAGTTCTATTTAATTGGGTTGATATTTTCTCTAGATTTTTTATTTTTTACCCGTATCGATTAATTGCTTATACAGGGTGTTTACGGTCTTGTGATTTTATTTTCAAGGGGTGATTAAACATCTTAAAAGAAGGTCATTAACGGAACATATTTTATAGTTTTTTTTATGGAATCCATTTCACATTAGTTGTTCAAAATTATCGCCGGGTGATTGAACACAACGTCTCGCCCTACGTATCCATGAATTACCATAATTCACTTGGCCCTGGTCTTGCCGCCGATATGTCGCCGCAGCTGCCTCAACGCGGTTACGAAGATCATCTAGATCAATTATTTCGTTGGTGTATACCATGGTCTTCATGACGCCCCATAAATAGAAATCCAGGGGATTTAGGTCGGGTGACCGAGGAGGTCATGGAACAGGTCCACCTCGACCAATGCACTTATTTTCAAACACATTATCTAAATGTTGGCGAACTAAACGATTAAAATGCGGCGGTGCGCCATCTTGCAGAAACCACATTTGTCGACGTACATTCAAAAAAACTTCCTCCAATAGTTCCATCAAATGATTTTGCAAAAAAAGAGATAATCATTTCCAGTCAATCGATTTGGCAACACAAATGGGCCAATAAGTTGTCCGTTGACCAGTTCGGCCCAAACGTTTATCAAAAATGTGTGCTGGAAATGATTACGACGAACAGCACAGATATGTAAGAGAAGTCCGGGTAAGAAAAGTCCGGGTAAGAAAAGTCCGAGTACAAATAGTCCGGGTAAGAAAAGTTCTGGTAAGAAAAGTCCAAAAGTCCGGGTGAGAAAAGTCCGGGTAGAAAAGTCCGGGTGAGAAGGGGTCCGGGTAGAAAAGTCCGGGTAAGAAAAAGTCCGGGTAAGAAAAGTCCGGGTAAGGAAAGTCCGGGCAAGAAAAGCCCGAGTAAGAAAAGTTCGGGTAAGAAAACTCCAAAAGTCCGGGTAAGAAAAGTCCGGGTAAGAAAGGTTCGGGTAAGAAATGTCCGGGTTAAAATGCGGCGAAGAAACCACATTTGTCGACGTACACTCAAAGGAACTAATATGATTAATAATAATTCTTAGAGTTAATCTTAGAATTAAAAAATGCAATAATATATAAGGTTTTCTATTTAAAAAAAGGATAGCTTACCGAATTTTTATAATAAAATGAACACTCTGTATATTGAAAATGTATTTAGACGATAGCTTGTTTAAAGCCAAAAAATTTTTGTTTGAACAATTTTTTGATATTTCTTACGATTCGAGAATTATTTAGGTGTTCCGTTAATTTTGGCTAACCCTGTATATAAATTTTTTTCAGAAAATTGTATGCTTCATAAACGCTTCTGGACTGTCTCTTAAACCTAAATCGCAAATATTTGCATGTAATTATCTGTTTGTATATACCGGCTGTTACCAAAACTATGAAAAACTCTTAAGAACTGTTAGCTGACAGAAGTATTGTGAAATAGGGGGAATTATTTACGAAATTACATTCTATTTCATGGTTACATTAAAACCCGCTATATGGAACGTCGAAGGTGACTATTATTCTATATTTAATGCTTCCTAATATTTTGAAATACTTACTTTTTCAAATAATATTTTTGCATAGCTTTGAAGATAAACGCACTTTACTTTTATGGAATTGTCATATTTTTGGCAACACGCGGTATATGCAACGGAGAAGGTAATTATAATTTGGTATTTGAAGGCCTCTAATATTTTCATATACTTTTTTCAAATAACAATTTTGCATAGCTTTGAGCATAAAGATACTTTACTCTTAAGAGTTTTTCATAGTTTTGGTAACATCCAGTACATGCAAGCAAATAATTAATTTCAAATATTTGCATTTTAGGTTTATTCATAAAAGTATTATGAAGAATAAAATTTTCTGAGAAATCGATAATAAAATTGTTAATTGAAAGGATTTAGTTCTCCTAATTGCCCCTTTTTTGTCTAAGTTGATTGTACTATTCATCAATTTGAATCTTTGAGTCTGAAGAACAAAAATATTCATTAAAAATAACCCCAATCTCTTCAAATTTAGTCATATCCACTTTGTCATTTCGTCTCGTCTACATGTGGCGACACCTTCATCCATAATAGCGTCCTTTTGCACAAAAATAACCGCCTTGGTTCAAACTACTCACAAAATGAGCACCACGGCTCACTAAGCTAATGGGGCTTTTTTCAATAATTGCCTCCAATGACGGCTCAGAGATTAGCATTGCAATTTGCAGTCTGTAAAAATAACGGCGTAAAAATGAGTCCGACGCCGACCAAGGTCGCATCACATCTCACGCGATACATCATCAATTTGCCTCATGGAGACTATGGACTCATTTTTTCCTCGTGGTTTTGCCATCATCTGAAGGCATTGTGCTCAGTGGACCATTGTACTCACCTAAGACGCCTACCAGGCTCGCGTAGAGTATTATGCTCGAATACAGGATCTGCCTCATCTGCAAAAAAAAAAGAAAGAAGAGATCAGATAGGTGAAAAATGCACGCGTATATTATTAACAGGTTATTAGGTGCTTGGCCAATTAATGGGATTATCATTAACGTCATAATAAGGCTGGGTAATGCGTTGGATATTGTTTTGGAGTGGTCTTTGTTGGTTCCACTGGTGTTAGATTGAAAAAATATGTGGACTCGGGCGTTCCCAGAATATGGAATGGTGATAATAGGCTTTGATCAGGAAATAACCTTGCAGAAGAAATGTCCTTTTCTTAAGTGGGTGAATACTGCCTGAAAAATCTGTTTCTATCCAGTAAAACAACAAGCAAAGCTTCTGCATTTATTTTTTTATATATTGGATTATAATTAATTATAGTTAAAACACAAAAAATGAGTTTTGCTAATCTTGGTGATAAGAATTGTTGAAATGTCGTTTTTTGATTATATAGCATGTGTGCCTGGATATTCAAAGGGACCGATTCCAGGACAGAATAATTTTAGATGCAAAAAACAGTTATAAAACTCTGAAATCAGCCATAATGACAAATATAGTTAAACATGAAGTTAGTTATGAAGAAGCGAGCAACATGGTTTGCGAAACGTCAGCAATTAATAATTTTGACGCATGGCATACTCTGGAATCAATTTATTTTCTAATATCATTACTATTAGTAGCAAAAATTATATCAACAAAACATGAAAATAAACAAGACAGTTCCGAATATGAAGATGTCGAAAGTGAAGTATAGATGAATATAGTGAAGCTGATGATGAAGATGAAGAATACCAAGACGAATGAACAAATACATTTTTATATTCCTTTTTATAATGTTATAGTTTTCAATAGGCACAATATATTTTTATATACTAAATTTTGAAAGTTACTTATTTCGTTCATATTTAGATTAAGCAAAACCAAATTTCCATTTTAAGCTTTGGTGCCTAGAATATTAGAATATTGCTTTATTACATTATGAATGTTCACTATGATAGAAAATTAATTAAGTGCGTTGCCATTTCATAATACGGGAACATGCGGATTTAAACCTCTTCTACATTTGTCTCTGTAATCACCAACCCCTAAAACTCCCGAACACTAAATTTCAACTCAATTAAAAATATAAAAAGAAAGGTCAGCCAATATAATATGATCCGCCATTTTGCTTTTGTATTTTTTTGTTTGAATTTATAATCATCTACCTCAAATCCCCACAAATACTGAATTTCCGCTAAATTGAATTCCGTACTTTGAATTCAGATTTATAATCAGCGACTCCAAATCCCTGCACTCGTCGTGCCCTAATGAAACGAGTGCGCCAATACGTCTTATAAAACGAGTGTAATATATTATTTTTTCTACTTTGCGTCATTAATTTTATATAAATTTAGAAATTGTGGTTACTATATCGCGCTAAATTAGAATCTAGGGTATTTTGCGGGTAGCACGTGGCAGCACTGTAGCAACTGTCAACTTCGTCAAGGATGAGATCGACGAGATAAAATCATGACAAAATCTAATTGTGAATAATTTTACTCTACTTTAGCCTACAAGTTTGAATAAATATTCAGCGAGGTCGCAACGATGCTCATAATGGAGCTTGGGGCAACACTTTCTACCCTACTGTGATAAATACATGAAACTTAACCTAAAAAGTTAACAACTTTAAATTAGTGGTTTCATAAGTATAATAATCAGAATAGAAGTGTTTGGCGGTGACTGATTAGTGATTAGTTACTTGGAAGAACAAGAACTTACTAAAGAATTGTTATATGTTATAACTCTTGACGTTTAATAGCGGTGTCTACCTAATTCCGCTACGTAGCCGTTGCGGCTTATATATTTATAAGCACTTATAATTGAAACCCAATTCTAATTTCAGCAAAGTAGTTTATTAGAATAAATTATACTTAGTAAAATTACATGTGATGGAGGTAATACAAATACGTTGCACACAACCAGAACTAAGACGAAGTCGAAAGCGACGAACAAAAACGAATACGAATTGAACCGAGCATCCAAGCGTCCAAAATATTACCGAAAACTTATACGTTACATAAACTAAGAAATCCTCTACGCTTTAAATGTACTATAGCTTCGTACGTGTATGCTGATAAACCATTTATTGCGCGTATACAATCTCGCAGCAGTAATTAAAATCGTTCATATCTTGGATGTAGGTTTGATCTTCGCATAATACCCTATTAAAGTAAATGTGGTCCTTGAATTATATCTGAAAAGGGGATTTGATGTTTAGTTGAAAAGAATGATAACGATCACTTACCAGTCGTAAAACATCACCGAAACCTTCATGCTGGCGTATTTTGATGAACACAGCAAAACTAAGAAACCCCAGTCCTTTGGCCATACTATAGCAGGCTACACCCATGTTTAAATATGTATAGAATATTGATATTTCGCAGTTTATGCGATTGCAAGCGATTAAGAAGATGCAGTGTGTGGTTATGTTGGGTTATGTATTGTACGTTTGACATATGGCATTTGATATCAATGTGTACCAATCTTAGACAAAAATGTTACTGTTTTCGGTATTACAATGTGTTAATTGTAACACCGAAAACAGTGTTACAATGTGTGCATTGTGAATGTAAAGTAGAAAAAGTAATTTAAGAACTGATGGAAGCCATATTGGATCCGCCATTTTGATCTTTTTTATTTATTTAGGATTATTAGCTACTCCAAATCACCACAAATACTTAATTTCCACTAAATGGAAAATAGTTTTCGAACAAATCCCCTCATCAGTTCAAAGTGTGATTAAGTAAATATTTTAGCAGGGACTGATTCCCCCCCCCCCCCCCCCCCCACTACAAACTTTATACTTTTAATTTCCGCTAACAGTAACATAATCGAAGTTATGAGCGAACAGATCCGATAACCGTTAATTGCAGCTCGGCCATAAACATGGCCGACTATAAATTTCCTAGTTGTTAAAAGGACAATCACCAGATGTCACAGCGCGCGCGAACGATAAACACAATCATTAATGCTCGAAGAGCACGCAGATTATACTGTTTTTATTTCGACCCTGCGGCAATAAAAACAAAAGGCAACCGACGGAATGCATATAATATAAATAAATTCGAATAATTTGCATCGTAAACATTCCGCCTTACGGCGTACGGACGCATTATCTATATCTAACATATAGATATATAGATATAGATACGGACGTACGGTACTTGACTATTACGTTTTCCTTTCTCTCCATTGGCTACGTTTGTAGATCGGGCTTGCACACCAGATGACGCTGATGTTTAATCATGGTTTTTATTTTTTTAACGGTTCACTGTTGATTTTTTTTTTGGTGGTTCGATGAATCGTCGAAGGCAAAGATATCCGTTCGAAAGATTTTGGCGATTGAGGTTTGCGGTCACTTCCTTTTGGTGTGTTTTTTTTTCAGGAGGTAGTTTCTTGGTATGAGATTGAAACGGTTCTGCGTCTGGTTGAGATGTTGTACTTCCGGGTACTGTTACCAACACTTTTCGGCCATTCATTTGGACCAAATTGGTCTAATTAGCTATGGATACGGAAGTGGACTGTACACTAAAAAGAGAACAATGGAATAACAGTATTTTGGCTCATTTGCATTGATGTGGTCTTGTTATTTCGTAAGATGGAATATGCAAACGTTGAGAATGTTACGCATGTCTTTAAAATTGTTTGCGAAAGTATGCGAAAATGCCATTTTACCATAATTATCATCTATGGTCACAAATAAATTAAGACTACTGTGGTCGAAAATGCCAATAACATGGTAAGTTCAACTCAACCAATTAAAAAAAAATACCCACATTGTAGAGGTTTTTATAAAAGTTGCTGTTAATTTGTTGTCAGTGCCAATTTGCTATCAGTTGTACAATATGTGCGTATTAAGGTGGTTCAAAAAACGGACTTTTCGCTAGAGAGCACCACAAATTTCCCATTTAAAATACATTGCAAAAATGCATCCTTTTTTCCTTTTTCTTTCGCGATTCGGATTTAAAAAAAAAGTTGCGGGAGATTATCAGACATTGTTCAGAACTCCCCAAGGAACATATCCACAACTACTATTTTTTTGTTCACCCCCCCCCACCCTCCCGACAGTACCGTAAATATGAAACCCTAAATATGAGACAAAAGGTTCCCCAAATTTAAAATTTCACAATGTTACGTGTTTTATTATTTTTTTTTGGCAGAAGTGATTATTATTCGATTATTCACATATTTTTTGTCATTTATTAACTAATTTGAAATTGTTTAAACAATCACCATTTGTTTAAACAAAAATATACTATGTTACGAACATATTCTTCCATACGAACATATTAAATTATTGGCTTTCTTGTCAATTATTAACTAATTAGCAATTGTTTAAACAAATACCATTTGTTTAAACAAATATATACAATGTTTGCGGGCATATTTTCTATTTATTAAAGGAAACTATTATTAGGATATTGGCATTTTTTGGTCATTTACTAACTAACAATTGTTTAAAGAAATACCATTTGTTTACAAAAATATAGAATGTTACAGACATATTTTTCTTTTTTTTTGAGAAATTATTATTAGATTGTTGGCATTGTGTGTCATTCCTACAACTAGTTTGCAATTGTTTAAACAAATATCATTTGTTTAAACAAAATGGTACTGACGTATTTTTTTGGCATAAATTATTATTGTATTTCTTGTCTTTTCTTTTCTTCCCAAAATGTTAACTAATTTTCAATTATAACCTAAAATAATAAATACTAATTAGTGTTGGAAGCACATTACTGGTTTGGCCGATGACGTAAAACCTCCAAAATTAAAAAAAAAAACAGAAATCCTATACATAATAATTTTTGCCAAGCATTACCTACTAACATTGCATATTATTAAAAACATTGTACATGTTTGTTTAAAAAAATGGTACTTGTTTAAAGAATTGCAAATTCGTCACTGAATGAAGCTGCCAATAAAAGTAATAATAGCTTCTGCAATAAATATAAAAAACAATGTGTTCAAACAATTCAAAATTAGTTAATAAATGTCAAAAAGCAGCCAATAATCTAATAATAATTTTGACTATAATAATAATTTATGCAAAAAAAAATATAGAAAATTATGTTCATTATTATGTATATATTTGTTTAAACAATTGCAAATTAGTTAATAAATGACAAGAAGTACCAATAATCTAATAAATTCTGCAAAATTAGAAAAATATGTGCGTAATAGCATATATTTTTGTTTAAACAAATGGTAATTGTTTAAACAATTACAAATTAGTTAATAAATGTCCAAAAACTGCCAATAATCTAATACTAATTTATGCAAAAACTATTGCAGAAAATTATGTCCATTACAATGCATATATTTGTTTAAACAATTGCAAATTAGTTAATAAATGACAAAAAGTACCAATAATCTAATAAATTCTGCAAAATTAGAAAAATATGTGCGTAATAGCATATACTTTTGTTTAAACAAATGGTATTTGTTTAAACAATTACATATTAGTTAATAAATGTCCAAAAACTGCCAATAATCTAATACTAATTTATGCAAAAAATATTGCAGAAAATTATATCCTTTACAATGTATATATTTGTTTAAACAATTGCAAATTAGTTAATAAATGACAAAAAGTACCAATAATCTAATAATTTCTGCAAAATTAGAAAAATATTGGGTAATAGCATATATTTTTGTTTAAACAAATGGTATGTTTAAACAATTACAAATTAGTTAATAAATGTCCAAAAACTGCCAATAATCTAATACTAATTTATGCAAAAAATATTGCAGAAAATTATGTATGTCCTTTACAATGGATATATTTGTTTAAACAATTGAAAATTAATAAATGACAAAAAGTATCAATAATCTAATAATTTATGCAAAAAAAAATATAGAAAATTATGTTCATTATTATGTATATATTTGTTTAAACAATTGCAAATTAGTTAATAAATGACAAAAAATACCAATTATCTTCTGCAAAATTAGGAAAATATAAGCGTAACAACATATACTTTTGTTTAAACTAAATGGTAAGTGTTTAAACAATTGCTACTTCGTTAGTAAATGACAAAAAAAAACGATAATTTAATAATTTTTTAAAAAATGGAAAAATATGTTCGTAGCATTGTATATTTTTGTTTAAACAAATGGTAATTGTTTAAACAATTTTAAATTAGTTGATAAATGACAAAAAATATGTCAATAATCCAGTAATACTAAGTTCTGTCAAAAAAACAATAAATCACGGAACTTTGTAAAATTGTAAATTTGGGGAAACATTTGCCTCATTTTTAGGGTAGTGCAGGAGAGGGTGGGGGCGGTGAAAGAAAAATATTAGTTGCGTATTTGATCCTTGGGAAGAAAAATGCATTTTCCAATGTATGTATTTTAAATGGAAAATTAGAGGTGCTCGGTGGCACGTGTTAACGTTAACCGATTTTTCTCAAATTTTATGGGAATGGGGGGGGGGATCATTGCTCTCCAGAAAAAAAATGCAAGGTATAAATTTGAACCACCCTAATGCGTGTACTATATTTTTATCCAAAGTGATTTATCTATTAATTACGGTAATAATACCATGATAAAAACAGTATTATTTCCAAAAAGTATGAAATAAAAGATAGAGTATGAAACGGATAAGAAAATGGTCATGAAAGAAATGAAAATTCTTTTTCCCATACGCGGTGAAAGGGTATTTGGATTTTTGTAGTATTACCAGAAAAGTATATGGGAAAAAGTATATACTAGAAAAGTATATACTATATTTTCATACCTAACTCAACAGGTTCTAAACCACCACGACATATTTTACTTTGAAGTAATGGCCGCATAATTTTATTGCCTGCACGTAGGCTGCGTCTGCAGACATGCCATTAACTTGACAGCTAATAAATAACCCAATATAATTACAACAAAACGTCTTACATATCATCAGTTTACACTAGATATAATCGTTTCTCAAAGACACGCGACACAAGATCCTATCGACTGTGGTACACGTCCAGCACCAATATAGCTTCTTGTTTTCCACTTACATCCCAGCCGATGTAAGCCAGAGATTGTCCAGATAAGAACGCAAGTTGTTAATTAACGGATTTGCTATCGTTACGTCATACTACCTTGTAACAGTCTTTTGTTGCCTTCGCGGTACAAGCGAAGAGAACACCGGCGCGCGGCGACAGGAATCCAGCCTAGCTGCTTTTTATCGCCAGAGCAGTGCAGCCAAGCATCCACTTATTGTTGGCAACCGACAAGCCACTGGAAGTTAAGCATTGGAGCACCGACGATGACACTACAATGGATATTGTGTTTAATTTCGTGCCGTTGTGTGTAAATTTCAATACTTTCGCTATGGTAGAACACGTGTACAGGTGCTCGGTGGGTTTTTTTTGAAGGAGTTAATTTGGTTTATACAGTTTTGGGGTGGGTCACGGTGATGGTTAGTCATCATCACTGTTACTGCTTTCGCCCCATTTCATATTTAAACATGCGTGTAGCATGCTGTAGTACGGCCAATGGGTTGGGGCGTTCTTAGTTTTGCTCTGCTCATCAAAATACGCCAGAATGACGTTTTCGGTGATGTTTTGCGACTCTGGTAAGTAAGTGACCAAGTTCCAACACCTAGTAAACATATAGGAAATAATGATAAAAGTACTGATAACGTAGCAATAGGCACCTTTATTTCTACCAAATAGCGAACACATTCTTAACGTTGATTTCCAGTAACATCTTTAAATGTGCTAATTTAAAATAATTTTTATATTTAATTATTATGCAACATTTATGCTGTTTTGTAACTGGTTGTTGGGAATTTTCTAGTTTCCATTAAAAAGGATTAAATACGAAATAACAAATAGAGTCATAAATACTGCATCTCAGGCACATGTTGCGATCCCATTTTTACCAGATTTTTGCATCAAATGCTCGAATTCGTATTCAAACGAGTCTGTGCCTGCAATCTGTAGTTTGCACAAGATAACTCTGTCACGCGGAAGACATCTTGCGACGCGGAAAGCCAACAACCATCGTACAGCGTTCTGTAATTATCGCTTTTCAGCAGGAACGATTGTCAGTTCGTGAAAATGCAAGAAAGAAGTCAACGATAAGTGAGTCAACGATAAGTGACACTCTTCACCAATATGAAGAAACATGGAATTTGGATGACGTGTTCGGCCGGGACTATCACGAATAATTTCCCAAGCGGATGAAGAACGATTAAAACTAATTTTTAAGCAAAACAGAAAATTGACCGCACCTAAAATCACCTCAGAAGTCAATCGCGATCGTGAAAGACCAATTTTCGTAAGCACAGGGAAACGACGTCTCCAAGCGGAAAATCTGCATGGACACGTTGCCGTACGAAAACCATTGCTTCGTCGGGGAAATCGTCAGAGACGACTTCAGTGGGCACGAACGAACACATCGAAGTTGGACAAATGAAGACTGGAAACAGTAGTGTCTGAATCTCCGCTTGGAGATCTTCACGATCGCGATTGACATCAGGTGATTTTAGGTGCGATCAATTTTCTGTTTTGCTTAAAAATTAATTTTAATCGTTCTTCATCCGCTTGGGAAATTATTCGTGATAGTCCCGGCCGAACACACCATCCAAATTCCATGTTTCTTCATATTGGTGAAGAGTGTCACTTATCGTTGACTCACTTATCGTTGACTTTTTCTTGCATTTTCACGAACTGACAATCGTTCCTGATGAAAAGCGATAATTACAGAACGCTGTTCCGAGCTTGTTGGCTTACTGCGTCGCATGATGTCTTCCGCGTGACAGCGTTATCTTGTGCAAACTAAAGATTGCAGGCACAGACTCGTTTGAATACGAATTCGAGCATTTGATGCAAAAATCTGGTAAAAATGGGGTCGCAACATGTGTCTGAGATGCAGTATTTATGACTGTATTTGTTATTTCGTATTTAATCCTTTTTAATGGAAACTAGAAAATTCCCAACAACCAGTTACAAAACAGCTTAAATGTTGCATAATAATTAAATATAAAAATTATTTTAAATTAGCACATTTAATGATGTCGTATGTTACTGGAAATCAACGTTAAGAATGTGTCCGATATTTGGTAGAAATAGAGGTGCCTATTGCTACGTTATCAGTGCTTTTATCATTATTTCCTATATGTTTACTATGTGTCCGAACTTCCATGAGCGGCAGTGTACATCGTAGATATGATCGGGTTCTAATACTGCCGCGGGATTGTATATGCGCAATAAATAGTTTATTGAATATCAGCATACACATAGTAAGCTATAGTACATCTCTATAATAGATAATACGTCTTCCTCTGGCAACTGTTTCGGTCTTCTGGTCTCTCCGTCATGGGACGTATGGACCACAAAAGAAACTTATTATTAAAACGCGTGTGCCAATCTAGCCGTAGCGATGCCATTGACATCAGCTCTTGACAGTTAAGATCCACAAAACACTCGTTAACGCAAGTACATAGGCTCCATCTATGTACGACTGGAGGAAATAGGAAATACTTAAGATATCTTTCCTATTTTGTAAAAACGCTCACAGATTTTCTTGTGGTTTATCGGAAATATATTTGTTCAATCCATCGAGATAGTACAAAAGAGAAGGAGGCATATGAGCTAACAATTGGGACCACTTTATGTCAAATCATACCGTCCGTTAGTCCCATAACGTCAAATTTACAAGCCGATACATTATATAAGTTTAACTGGCTGCAATAAATCAGCGGGAATTACGTTTCATCGGTAAGTGACGTTAGATGTTAGTCAAATGACAATGACCAGGCCCGTATTCAATAAAATTGACTTAATTTTTGGTTTATTTAACAATTAAATGTAGGTTTCCAAAGATTCCTGCCCAGCAGGAATTATGGATACAGTTTGTAGACCGATGTAACTGGAAGCCGACAAAGTCCAGTGTTGTTTGTTCGAAGCATTTTACGGATATATGTATAGACAGAACATCACCACATCGCATCAAATATATTTTCTAGTTTAGTAAAACTAAGTTTCGATCAAGATGTGTGTGAATAGTCACAGAATATTATTAACTAAAAGTATTATAAATAGGTACACACATATTCGAATGTGTTACATCAGAAAAACAAAAATAAATAAATCCGCCAGCATTCAACATCAAAGTCATAAAATTTTTTAATGGCCAGTAGGTTACAAAATGTATAATACTTATTTTGTTGTTATTCATATTCATATTTATGTTACACTTATAAGATTTATTTTACGTCAAACAAATAACACGGTGGTATATTCGCTTGTACTGTGATATACTATTCTCTATTTTGAAATAGCATTGGGCCAAGTTTCGTATGAGTAATTTCAATAATTCCCTGCTTGGTCTATTGCCTCTAATGATAGCGTAATGCTGGAGCGATTCGCTGGGTCATTAAAACAACCCAAGGCTTCAATTAAGTCGTTAAAACAAATGAACTTCAACCGTGGATCTTTATCGCTCGCAGATCTATCTCCTGCGCTATCAAGATGAAGATTTGATGTGCTCAATTTATATGCTCGCCTGGATTGCTAAAAGCTAGACGTGTCTCTCATGCAAGCGGTATTTAGATGCCATCAGGCTAGCGCCATGCCAAGTCTGCAGTCGACTGGCAGATGTACGAGGTGGAATCATTGGCCACCAATTAAGATACTGGATAGTAGTGGATAGCTAAGGTTGTGTTCATTAAATGAACACCAATAACTAATGGCAGGAGTTGCAGTATGGTGTAAAAGCGAAGCTGCTTTTAATTGTAGCTTTGGTCAGTTAATGCAACACAAATATCTACATTCTCTAATACTTTTGCCATTACGAGAAAAATAGAGGCCTTGCCTACCCTAAATCTTTTGATGTTTTTTCTCAGGTTCAAATTGCTTTTTTTGAGATTTTTAAAGGGAAGACTGTTGTTCATAGTAAAATATGAAAAATGTCTACATATTTTCAATACCTTTTCAAGTTCAAATTGGCACTAATCAAAATCTAGTTGGCAAATAACAAATTCAAGTTGACATTAAATAATTTAATTGTCAATTCAAATTAACATCTTAAAAGAACCCTTCCACGTTCTCATAATGCCTTATATAAAAAAAAGCTGACGGCGTAAACGCAAAAATACAAATTTGCGCTGTTTATAATTTTAATGTGGATTGGCACAATCTTGCAAATGATCTCGGAGTTTCAAAAAGAACGGCGTATAGATGGGTAAAAAATCAAGACGTTCCAGAGAAACAGCATAGAGGTAAACGCAGAGTTAAAACCATAGACGAACATCGTCGTTTCTTTTGAAATGAAATTGAAAGAAATCCAAAGATAACTCTCCAGCAATTAAAAGAAAAGATTTTACAATCATATGAAATTAATGTCACTAAAGAATGTATTCGTCAACACCTCGACGGTGTTATGTACATGTTACAATAAAAGCATCAACTCTGTTGATGTATATGTTACGGTTAAAGTGATAAATGTGGTTTGTATTAATAATTACCGGCTATTATTAATAATAACCGCCTCATTTGGTCAATGTGATTAGAAACACTTAAATCATCACATGGACCGGCTATTATTAATAATTTCCTAACGGGCACGGTAAAAGTGATAAAAACGTTACTTTTTACAAAAGATCTTTTGTATACAGTCTTCAAAGAAGTTAGCTAAGTTATTTTGATTACTATGTAAGCTATTATATTTATTTACTCGACGCAAATCATTAGTACGGCTAGCCCAATGACCAAAATTACGAATAATACAAAACATTGATAATACAGAATGTTTTCTTTTGTCTCCCTTGTACTTTAGAAACTACTGGATATAATTGGTAATGATATTTGGTATACACCCAAGGACGGCTCAATGACGAAAACATAAAAAGAACATTTTATACAGAGTATTCAAAAAAGTTAACATTTTTATTATCAATAACACCAGTTTTATACTTAATGCATGCGGGTAGTTTTTTGTAAATGTACAATTAAAATTTATTAAGTAAATTCTCAAATCCCAATTATCTTGAAATTTTGCGCATTTAATAATAATTTTTTCAATATTGTGTTTGCATGCAAATACATGCAAGAATAGGCGAGACTAGTTTACATAGATGTTTTTACATAAATTGCACCGCACAAATGATGCAAACATTTTTGTATGGTTCTGTTCCTAACACGGAATTTTTATTTTTGGTGTTTGACAATAAAGTACTATTTTATAAATAAATGATCAAACATTGTAACAACTTGCCCCAATCTTCCCTACATTACCTATGCCTACCCTAAGCATATCTAATATCTGACGGATATAATCTGCTTTATAAGGCGGTTATTATAAAAGTGTTTATTACCAACAAAAAAAAGACTTTTAAATACATTTTTCATTTAGATATATGACAAAAACAAAAACACAAAATAATTTTCAAGTCCAGGAATCAGTTTCAAAATAAAATATATACTTAATAAATAAAATTAACAGTAGGTAACTCAAATAAAATCTGTATCACTTTGTGCACAAATAAAATTACAATATAAATGGTGTAATTGTTGTACTACCACAAAAAAATAAAGGTCTAGAAGGAATTTTGTATTAAAGAGATACTTAATAAATAATAAGTTATAAATAAAAATAATTTTTCTTGCCACGAATTGCAAAATACAAAAGCACTATGTACGTATGCACTAACCGAGTAATACAAACCGAGTTTCTAATTTATTACTGAAGCCTCAATTATATTTAGCGAGTTTACACGCTGCTAGTTGGCGAATTCACTAGTTGCTAGTAAACTCGCCCAGTGTCATCATGTTTAGAACGTTACCCGCAGCATCTAAGCTATCTGAGAACATGATGACACTGGGCGAGTTTACTAGCAACTAGTGAATTCGCCAACTAGCAGCGTGTAAACTCGCTCTATGTAATTGAGGCTTTACTTAGCTTTTAAGAATTGCGCAAATAAGCATGCCCCAAAGAGTTACACACTCGTGCATGCAATTTGTATGGATTGGCATTTTTAGTCTCGATTTGATAATCTTCCTTATTTTAGTCATGAGTAGTAACTAAATAAGTTAGTCAGGACTAACGTCACTAAAGGCCCAACACTGAAAACCCAGTGAATAGATTCATTGTGTAGCAATTATGTAGATACTAACAGAATTCCAAATCTGAGGCTCTATTATATTGTAGCATCACCTTGCTGCAATATCGAATTGAAATATATCACATTGACCACAGCATGCTGGAAATTATTAATAATAGCCGGTTCATGTGATAAATTCTTCACTTTAACCTCGTCACTTGGCTATTATTAATAATAACCGGTAATTATTAATAATAACCTATTTATCACTATAACCGTAACATATACACTTACTACCGTTTACGCTTTTACTGTAACATATACAATAAAACAAGTACGTCGAGAGCCAGAAAGAGCCAACAGTATAGACAATAAAACAAAAAGGTTAGAATATGTAAGAACATTACTTAATCTTCATGCAGAGAATTTGCCAATAATTTATGTTGACGAAACTAATTTTAATATGTTTATTTCGCGGACGCAAGGACGTTCTAAGAAAGGAAGTCTATGTACATTTGTAGCAGCCGGTAGCCGAGGCGCAAATATACATCTTATTGGATGCATAGGTATTTCTGGTCTAATACATTATGAGCTAATATTATTTAAAAAAAACAGAAGCAAACGAATTTGTGAAACAATGCAAGAACCAGTAGTTATGGTTATAGATAATACACCTTGTCATTCTAATATGAAAAATTTTTTTGCAGAAGTGGAATTTTCACCATAGATTAATAAGACTCAGTCCATACAGTCACATGTTAAATCCGATTGAGCAAGCATGGTCTGTATTAAAGGCTAATGCAAAATCAGATTTGGCAGATAACCTAAGAGATGTTTTAGCAGAAGAAGATCGGCATATCTCCCAAACTGTATACAGAATGCGCCGGTTAGAAAATATTGTTCAGA
Source organism: Aphodius sticticus (assembly GCA_963966075.1). Lineage (NCBI taxonomy): Eukaryota > Metazoa > Arthropoda > Insecta > Coleoptera > Scarabaeidae > Aphodius > Aphodius sticticus. Next base: position 45,796,971 of record OZ014511.1, on the reverse strand, counting down.
ATAATATTAACACAGTCAATGTGGCGAGCAATGCAAGATTCATAGCCAATATTCAAAGATATATTCCAGATGTTGTTTATTTAATATTCCATGTTATTGTTTTAAAATATAGTATAAATAACATTATTTACTTAGTTCTTTTTAATCGTATGATACTGCTGATTTAAAATTATTTAATGACAACTTGAATTTGCTAATTGTCAACTTGAGTTTGTTAATTGACATCTTCACATCTGCAGTTATTCAGCAATGACCATTACGATGCTACCAAACCTAACATTCTCACGGTTGCCTCCAACCATATGCTGGACAAACCTCAAGCATTCTCGACCAAAACAAACTCTATTCCTACATTAAACCGATTTACATAAACCTTTTAGCACCATCGTCAACGCATTAAGGACAATAACCAGTGGACAAACACGCGAACCACTCATTGTACGAGTCGCGAAAAAACCTGCGAGGATAAGCGAGCAAAAGGTGGGCGTCTGACCCAGATTCTGACCATGCGGCATGCGGAATCATCCTCTGGGATTTGACCTCGATACATACTTTGGCCGACCACAGCGCCGTCCCACACGCCGTGTACCCACAGGTGATTTGGTGCAGTGACCTGTCAAGTGGCGTAACGGTTCGCCACAGTTTGAGCAGCGTAGATTTTAGGTCGGCAGAATACTGGTTTCGTGTGTCTCATCGACCCTCATGGTTAAATCATGAGCCTGTTGCATAATTTCGGAAAGGAATTCCGAGCTGCAACCTTTGACCATGGACCATGCATCTGGTAATAGATAATTAATGCTTACTGGTTGGTCGTTTGGCTGGAAGCAATAGGTTGGTTTGAGAAGGTGTGTCCTATGGCTGAAGGCCACGTATATATAGATAGATAGGTGTTTAATAATAATGACAATCGTACAGATGTACCGTTGTTGATGGGTTCGGAAATAAGTCCAGAGGAGATAAACGTGTTGCCTTGAGAAGCAGTCATGGTAACATTATTTTACCGAAGACTTGAAGAAGTTTGAAATGACCAATTCTCGGATGGCATGTCGGCTCAGTAAAAAGCAAAATACTTTCAATCGTATTAATGAATGGGTTCCTCTATTGAGTTGATGATTCACGCGAACCCGAGGCGTTTCGACATAAAAAACGTGTCGAAGCAGAAAGAAAAAACTACTCAAGAGGTATTTTGAGATGTCTACTACAAGGACCTGTCATAAAAAGTGTGTTCTGCCCAAGGCGATGTTTCGATAGAGTGGCTATCGTATTAATTTTAGTTTTAGAATACAGTTAGACAAATTTGTATTTTGTTTACATCATACATTAGTTTGAAGATTGTTCCTAACTGTGAAGCCACAATTTTAACTTTTAAACCATGTAAGGGAACTCTTATAGAGAATGTCGCCGTTGTTCGAATTATTAAAAAAAAAAAACATTGGAAAGAGCTTTATTTATTGTATTCTACTACAATCTAAGCGCCTGAGTTCGTGTATTGTATCAACTTTATCTACGCAAAACGTAAAACAAAATGGAAAAAATGTCAAGTATGCTTTGAATTCACGTATGAAAGCCTACTAAAGATGACAAATGAATTCAGTTGTCGATTTTCGTTGATTAGAAACGTCATTAGAAGTAAAATGTGGCATCTTAGTGACGTGCAAGTTGCTCGTGCTGTCGTCCTTATTCAGCATGACCACTCTATTCGACATGTTTGCAGGGACCTTCGAGTTTCCCCTTCTGTTATTCAGCGTTTATGGAATCGGTTTCGGGAGACTGGCCAATACGTTAGAAGAGCTGGAGAAGGTCGAAATCGAAAAACTACTCAAAACCAAGACCGATTTTTCGTCCTTTCCTCTCAGCGTACTTCCACAGCACGAGACCTCCTAAACGACCTAAGACGAGCACATGGAACAGAAATTTCTGATCAAACTGTTAGAAACAGATTAAAAAAAGCGAATTTGCAACCAGGAAGACCTGTCCGCGCACCACGCCTTACGCAGCATCACAAATGCGATTTTCTCTGGATCACAGAGATTGGCAACTTCGGACGCCTGTACTGTTTACAGACGAGTCTAGATTTCGTTTGCCTCGTTGCGACGGTCGAGTACGTGTATATAGACGTCCTGGTGAACGCTACGAAGCCGCTACTATACAGGAAGTGGATAGATTTGGTCGTGGATCTGTGATGGTTGAAATCAGTATAGACAACCGAACTGATCTTGTCGTGGTTCCTGGTAGACTAAATGCCATGAATTACACCGAAAACATCTTGGAGGACCTTGTGGTGCCTGCTGCATATGGCGTCGGTCAAAATTTCATCCTAATGCGGGACAATGCAAAGCCACATACCGCCGGCATCACCTTTTTACAAGAACGTGGAATTCAGGTCATGGTATGGCCGGTCCTGACATGAATCTTATTGAACACGTGTGGGATCAGCTTGACCGACGTGTTCGCAAGCGCCCTAATCCACCACTAACCATACAGGAACTGACACAAGCCCTGATTGAGGAATGGGAAAGTATACTCTAAGAATCCCTTCGCAGACTAGTGCCAATTTTTTAATTGGTCCTTGTTCCTTTTAGCACTGTATTATTCTAATTGCCAACTTTCAGAGCTATGTCCACTAGGGTATCCCGCAGAAGGCTTAAAGTTTAAAATTTTCTATAAGAATTAGAATTTTTTTTTCAATGAAAGAATAAGTGATTTTTCTTTTTCAAATACAAAAAAATTAACAATAAGGTGTGAAATTACCGTATACAAAAATATATTACTCTAATGCTACATTTAGATCGCCTGCAGTTTATTTGGATTCGATACAATTTTTAGAAAAATGACGATTTTCCTATAATTTAAAAAATGTGCTTAAATGTTGATAAAAGTTTGTCATTAAATTTTTTATTATGTGCGGACATGTGGGCTTTGAAGAAGAAATCCCACTTAATATTTCATTAAGAAAAAAAAATAGATAAAATCATAAACTTTAGGCCTCCTGCGGGAGACCTAAATATTATTAATTGGGCCAATTTTGTTGTGGTATATGAGGATCCACAGGGACAACTTTTTATCAACTTGAAATTTTGAATTTCGAAATAAACGTTTTTTCGATACACCCTAATGTCCACCAGCAAAAAAAAAACAAACAGCAAACCTAGACGCCTCAAAATGGGGGTCGCAATTTTTGTCAACTGGTGACTGTAGTTTAGATATGCTTTTCAATACGAGTCTAACCCAAAACCGCCTAGAAACGAAAATAACTTCCACTGTATCCTCTTTCTTGTTCCTTTTTCCTCTTAAGATCTTTAGCAAGACTGCCTGTCCACCGGATAACAGTTTCGTCAACGGTATAACTATATAACAGTAACGCGTGTCTGTTGCTGCCGACTCGCCTATACGGTTTTCACTGTTCCGAATGGTTTCAGCCGAGGATCTTTTACACTTACACATGCGTATGTACCGTTCTTGTGGAGTACGCGTGCCACCAAGAGCAAAATTCGAAATTGAACGCCGCGGGGCTACGCTCTTTCATCAGACTGCAAAACCGGCGCTAGAATGTCGGCCCGCGTTGTTGGCTAGTTGGCGTGAACGAAAAAGAACGGTATTGCAAATGCGGAAGAACCGAGTTCCTATGAAGGTTACGGTGTGGTCGACTTGAATGTCGATTAATGAGAAGACGCATTTAACATCTTTCTTCCAGCCTTTGCAATGATAAAATCGTATTGTGGATAATTTTACTCTACTTTAGCCTACAAGTTTTAATAAATTATGAACGGGGCGCAACTATGATCACAATTGGGCTTGGGACAACACTATTAACCCGCAACGGCTACTGTGACAAAAACTTAAACGACAACCAGTTAATAAAGGAAGTAGATATATAACCTAAAAAGTTAACTTAAAAATAGTGGTCTAATAATAGGGTATTTGACTATTATTGGAAAACCATCTTAGTGTGTTTATTCCTTCACTCAACAGTGTAAATGCATTATTTTTCGTAATTATTTACTCAATATTTCATAAAAATCTGCGTTAAAAGTTGAATCACAAAAAAGTCCCGCCAAAACGACACTTTCTGTTGTGGGACGTCACCCGATCGGATATGTCAAATCGGCCCATATGGTCTGTCAGTAGGGTTGCCAACATTGCGCCTATTCTGACCCGGAGAAAAATAATTATATTATGCAACATAAGGGTTTCAATTAATAACAGCCACCACAACAATGTGCGACTTCGACACATACTGTTTGGTAACCCTTTGGTGTGAAATTCACTAAGTAAATTAATTTATTAATTATATTAATATAAAATTAAAAATAAAATAAAAATGAATAACAATATATATTAATTATATCAATAAATGTATATTATTTTTCACTCGTCTCGTTTCTGCCTCTTATTCTGGAATTTTTTGCGACACAACCAACATGAGACAAAATGCCAATATTACCACCTAAACTAAGCATAATTTTGATGTACTGAGAGAATTTTGTTAAGGGATCATGAGTTTTTGCTTGAAATAATTATTTCAAGTGTAGATAATTCAAGTGTAAATAATAATTAAATAATAGTTCAACGTGTAGATAATTATCTACACGTTCCCTAACTAATTTTAAATTTTCATTTTATTCCGACAATATTGGCGGTTTGTATAAACCCAGATAATAAATGTGTATTTCGTCAAAAATGATAACTATATCTCTCAGTCTTTGCAAATATATAGTCTAACTAATAATAAAATTTTCAAATAAAGGTATCGCTGTCATCATCTTAATGATTTAAAAAAATACTGTTTTATTGCAGACCAGTATAATACTATTCTGTAAACTGCCTTGGACACACTCAAACATATTGTTGGGACATTTCTTATCATCTGAACAACATACATATCAAAATAAACAACGAAAGTTCAAAACGTATTTTATTAATTAATGTATCAATATTGATTTCTGACAAGCAAATTACTAAATTCCTTTAAATAATACCCGTCTTTTTGAAAGCCATTTTTGATATTAGATTTGTCTCAGTCTATGATCTGATCATCGAGGCAGGATACAATCTTCTCCGTTCGTCGTACCGGTACAGAATTCCTACTTTATTCACTAGACATGTGACAAAATCTAAAAATACTACAATTGCTACTTTCGAAGTTTCTCACATGCTTCCAAAAAGTAAAATTAAATTGTTGTGAAGATTGAGGAATAGACTGCTTCTTATTTTGAGAAAAAATGTTTCTTTTCAAGGAAAATCGCTGCAAACTGTGATTAGAATAACTATCACTGTATTTTCATAATTTTTACAAAATATTTAGGGGTCGCTATAGCTTCTCAAAAGATCGATGATTACCTTTAGTTAACCCGGAGAATTTAACTGAAAACCCGTAGCCCGGAGAATGGTCGCCAAACCCGAAGTCTCCGGGTCAAAATGACCATGTTGGCAACCCTATCTGTCAGCATAGGCATCGCCGCCGCTTGGTAATGGTGTTGTATGTGTTGTTTTCACAATTTCTACATAAAAATGGGTTATAAATGGCGTATACATCCACAATGCAGAAATACGTCAAGAAAAACTCTGGATAAACTATTTGTAGCTGTTCCGCAAGATTTGAAACTGCGAAGAAAGTGGTTGGCTCGTAGAAATCCAAATGAAATAAATAGCGGCCAATTCACGTTTTTGTTGTTGTGAAGATACTTCGACATAAGTAAAACTGCCTAGAATAAGTTATCTATCGTATTTTCGAACCAGGTATTATCTGATCTGACAGCTTAAGGTTAGGACTATCCTAACCTACAAAATTATGCTTACATGGCACTTTAGTGCTATTAAATTCAAACGGGAGAAGCATAAGAGCGCGTTCGGATAACCCGGTATTGTACGGTGAGAGTGACGCGCTGCATAATAGGCGGACTAACGTCATACAACGTTTATCCGCATATAAGAGAGAGACAGCAGACCCAGGTTATCTGAGCATTGCTCTCCCCATACCCTACCCTGACAAACCGAACGCGCTCTAAGCGTACTAACGAATGACGTCACTGGAGACTGAGCCAATTACAGAGCGTTTTCAATCACGTGATAGGACGTGAATAAAATTAAATTTTAATTTAATCTATTAGGATGACTATAATACAAGACATCATTTAATACACAGTCAAATGCCCTAGTGTAATAGTCAGAATAGAAGTGTTTGGCGGTGACTGATTAGTTACTGCGAAGATCAAGAACTTACTAAAGAATCGTTATAACGCTTAAAGTTTAATAGCGGTGTCTACCTAATTCCGCTAGGTAGCCGTTGACGTTTATACATTTACACGCACATATAATTGAATCCAAATTCTAATTTTCGTGAAGTACTTTATTAGAATAAATTATACGCGATAGATTACATGCGATGGTGGTAACACAAATAGTTGCACACAACTAGAACTAAGACGAACTTGAAAGCGACGTACAAAAAACAATACGGTATTGGTACGACCAGAATTATGTTCGAAATATTACTGAAATCATATACGTTACATAACTAAGAAATCCTCAACAGTATATCGTCAAAAGCGTGGCAGCATCTTGGCTGAACCGGGAAGTTGGCCAGCGTGGCTATGAAAGAGACGACACTCGCATCAACTGGAGCGTTGCCAAGGTTTTTCTAGTCACCAGTGAAATCTTTGAATATCTCGATGAAAGAGAGTGACAATAGGAGTTTCTTGTTCGAGAAATTGCTATTGATATCATTAAATTGTAGGGAATTATGATGATTGATGAATATATTTTATTTTTCTCGTAATGTCACAAAAACCAAAACAATAGCATCAAAGCAGAATACATACATACTTGACGTTTGAAAAATTCCCCTGATTAAACCAGAGTAGATACAGGGTTGTAATTTTCAGGATTAATTATCTAATTTATCTGTGACCCGCGCATGTGTAATAATCGTCTCTATCCCATCTACTTTTCTCGTAATGTCACAAAAACTAAAGCAATAGCATCAAAGCAGCCAGAATACATACATACTCGAAGTTTGAAAAATTCTCCTGATTAAGCCAGAGTTGATAGAGGGTTGTAATTTTCAGGATTTATTATCTAATTTATCTGTGACCCACACAAGTATGAGAATCGTCTCTATCCCATCTACTTTTCTCGTAATGTCACAAAAACTAAAGCAATAGCATTAAAGCAGCCAGAATACATACATACTCGAAGTTTGAAAAATTCTCCTGATTAAGCCAGAGTAGATAGAGGGTTGTAATTTTCAGGATTTATTATCTAATTTATCTGTGACCCGCACATGTATAATAATCGTCTCTATCCCAGCTACTTTTCTCGTAATGTCACAAAAACCAAAATAATAGCATCAAAGCAGCCAGAATACATACATACTCGAAGTTTGAAAAATTCTCCTGATTAAGCCAGAGTAGAAAGAGGGTTGTAATTTTCAGGATTAATTATCTAATTTACCTGTGACCCGCACATGTATAATACTCGTCTCTATCCCATCTACATTTCTCGTAATGTCACAAAAACCAAAGCAATAGCATCAAAGCAGCCAGAATGCATACACACTCAAAGTTTCAAAAATTCTCCTGATTAAGCCAGAGTAGATAGAGGGTTGTAATTTTCAGGGTTTATTATCTAATTTATCTGTGATCCGCACATGTATAATAATCGTCTCTATCCCATCTACTTTTCTCGTAGTGTCACAAAAACCAAAGCAATAGCATCAAAGCAGCCAGAATACATACATACTCGAGTTTGAAAAATTCTGCTGATTAAGTCAGAGTAGATAGAGGGTTGTAATTTTCAGGATTTATTATCTAATTTATCTGTGACCCACACAAGTATGAGAATCGTCTCTATCCCAGCTACTTTTCTCGTAATGTCACAAAAACCAAAGCAGCCAGAATGCATACACACTCCGTTTGAAAAATTCTCCTGAGTAAGTCAGAGTAGATAGAGAGTTGTAATTTTCAGGATTAATTATCTAATTTATCTGTGACCCAGGCTGGGACTGTTACATTTGAAAATTCTCATCCACTAATAGGAAAAAAACTGTAATTTAAAATTAGATTTTCATCATGGTTATCAACTGATATAACACAGTTTCACAAATAAATAACACAGTTTTAGGTACCTAAATTCCATAAAATGAAAGTCACGTTCACAATACTCCAAATTCCATCCAAGAGACCAAACAAAAAAGGCAATCAATTCATTCGATATTGGGGTAATCAATAAACGGCCACCAGATGTCGTTTCAAGACTTGTGCCCGTTCTTACCCGTGCAATAATTTGTGGAGCAAGAATAACTGTGAATTCGAACGCCGAAGCGTCATGATGCGGTTGCGGGGGGCCCAGTTTGACCGATATTCTGCACAAAACTGTTACTTCACTCTTTACTGGCCAATATCGGATGTCCATTATTCGAAACGTATAGCCGTGAATTACAGGAATCGGTCACGTTTAAAACCATTCCGCCGCTGTGAAACCGATGTTTAGCCCAAATAGCGAGACCTCTGAAGAGTCGTGAAACATCGCCAGATTGTGGTCAATAGACGTTAGACAAGTCAAGCAAAAAGCTAAACCATAGTAATTTGGACAGGACGTCGGATTTTATTGTTAAGGTTATGCGTTGTAACTGTTCCTTCTTGAGGATTTTAACAATCGTATTTTTTAAGAGGAATAACAGGTCAGGTACAGGCTATTATAGTATAATTTATTATTTAAATCTTATATATTATGATAATACTTATTATACTCTGTGGGCCAAAAGTTCAATTTCTTAAAAAAAAACGCTATGCAGCATTTCTGATCAAATCGGGCTAATTAAATGTGAAATGAAACGTACTAAAGCCAATAGGTAATGACATTTGTGTTGTCTAGATTTTTTTCGGATACAGGGTGAATTTTTAAACGAAGTTTTTAATTGTTTACTGTTTACCTTGAGCACATTGTTAAATTTTTGAAATTTTTGAATCTACTGAAAATCATTGGCGCGATTTGAGTTACTGAAAATGTGTACCGTTTGTATTCTTTTGCCCACAGTGCATAATATTATAATTATTTTAATTTTGTCATAACTTGTTCAACCTGAAACAAAATATTATTGAAAATAATGATTTTTTATATAAATTTCGGATTAGTTAGTAGTATTACGCCTAATATGTCATCCTATGAATCTTAACAAATTAGAATGTGATATTAACATTTTGGAAATAAGTCAAATATACTTAAAAATATTTAAGATATTAACAAATTGATATCGAGAGACATGTGGAGTTCCAAAACACGGTTCAGGTTCTCGAATCGCTATGCAGCGGGCCCAACAAAAAACTTGTTATTTTCTGGACGTGAAATACCTTCTACGTCGCATTTTGTTGGAATATTCGAGGAAAATATATTCATGCCTTCAATGCTCCGCTTAAAAATACCTTTTTCCACTTGCAAAAAATTGTTTTTGGGTCAGTACGAGATTTCTTACTACGTTGTAGTTTCAAAGAGAAAATAATATCTTGACATGTATAATATGTCTTACAAAATACATATAATAATATATGTGAAATGAATTAAATGATGATAACAATTATTCATAACAATTATTCATTCGACTGTAGTTAATCGAAAAGCGTTCACTAATATTTAGAGGCTGACTTTTGTACCGGAATTCAATGATGTTTGTATAATAAAAAATACAAATGAAGGGCTAATGAGCTCTTCAATAATTTCATCAATTTAGGAGACACCACAATACCTTTAACACATTTTAATGTATGGTTTTTACATTTGGGGCGATGAAGTAACCACAATTATGATTTAGACATGCCACACTTTTTCCATTTCGTCACAAAATGTCTCTTGAGACTTACATACAATAGGGTATTTGACTATTATTGGAAAACCATCTTTGTGGGTTTATTCCTTCACTCTACATTGTAAATGCATTATTTTTCGTAATTATTTCCTCAATATTTCATAAAAATCAGCGTTAAAAATTGAACTACAAAAAGTCCCGCCAAAACGATACACTCTGTTGTGTGACGTCACCCGTTAGTAGATGTCAAATCGGTCCATATGGTCTGTCAGCATCGGCATCGTCGCCGTTTGGTAATTGTGTTGTATGATGTGTTGTTTTCACAATTTCTACATAAAAATGGGTTATAAATGGTGTATAAATCCACAATGCAGAAATACGTCAAGAAAAACTCCGGATAATATTTGTAGCTGTTCCGCAAGATTTGAAACTGCGAAGAAAGTGGTTGGCTCGTAGAAATCCAAATGAAATAAATAGCGGCCAATACAAGTGTTTTTTGTTGTGAAGATTACTTCGACATAAGTAAAACTGACTAGAATAAGTTATCTATCGTATTTTCGAACCAGGTATTATCTGATCTGACAGCTTAAGGTTAGGGCTTTCCTAACCTATAAAGTTATGCTTACATGGCACATTAGTGCTATTAAATTCAAACGGGAGAAGCATAAGAGCGCGTTCGGATAACCCGGTATTGTACGGTGAGAGTGACGCGCTGCATAATAGGCGGACTAACGTCATACGGCATTTATCTGCATATAAGAGAGAGACAGCCGACCCAGGTTATCTGAGCATTGCTCTCCCCATACCCTACCCTGACAAACCGAACGCGCTCTAAGCGTACTAACGAATGACGTCACTGGAGACTGAGCCAATTACAGAGCGTTTTCAATCACTCTGCTTGAAGCCTAAACACTAAAACTGCAAAATGCAGTCAACAAAAAATCCAAATATCAACAGATCTAATGGACACTACAATCCAGCTTGTAGCTTGGCAATCACACCTCTGATGGTGTGGCTTCCTTCAGTCACCGATTCTAGACACCTAACCACATAGAAAACGCGTGAAATTCACTTGAACAAACCACACAAAACTATCAAATTCCACACGAACACAACACAGTTATCCACAAAATAGGATCTCCAGCAAATCTACTTCGGCATTTCAATTTCAAACCACGGTAATCGAATTCTAATTTCTCGTCCTCAAAATAAGTACGCCGAGCTACAAGAATCCGTTATAACTCATCGGCACCTAGGCGGAATATATTTAGATTAATCGATTATGAAGATAGGATGTCTTTGTATCTACAGCGGTGTAGCAAAGCAACGAGAAAAACATGGGAACGCAGCGTTCGTATTGTGCAAGCCTACATTACTATTTGTTGAGATGTGTGCCATTAGGCGTAATTGTAGGAAGCCGTTCTTCGAGCATCAAACAGCTATCGTTCATCTGTTTCGCTGCGCCATCTCTCGGTAAAAATTTTCCCAGCAATTTCTCGGTGATTGTCATGCAAAAAAAATATGCTTACCTAGAATTATGGTGCTATCGTTTATCTTGGTAATAAACGTACTTAATCAAGGTATAACTTGGTATGTACACACACAGAAAAGTGATTATTTGGAACGAGAAAACATAATTTCTTGAATTTATTTACTAGATTCAAATGCTTTACTTGGATGTAGAAAGTTAGGTATATACAAGAAATGCCACATACTCAATATAAGTAAAATAATTTCTCAGATAGATGCTGTCAACAAATAAATTCTTTCTTTATAAGAACCAATATTGTATTGAAAGAAGTAATTGAATTTTACGTCCTAAAAATGTTAATTTCTCCAACGAAGTAACAATAAATCCATCCAAGTGCGTAGTTACTTGATCCAAGAAAATATAAGACATTTAATATAAGTAAGTATTGTTTACTGAATAAAAACCCAAAAATTATTTAACTGAAGTGATTCTCACTTCTTTCAAGTAATCCCTTTCTCTGGAATAAATATGCGCGCCGTGATTTTGTCAAGGCTCGCGCGCCCGCGCGTGGTGCTGGCGCCGTAAAGGAGCCTAACCTAGTGCCTTGTGATTAGTGTACAATAAACGTTTCAACACGGAATAGTTTGATGTAACGCACGCAACAGTTTAGAACGAGTAAGTAAATATAACATACCTATCTTGTTAATTAGCAATAGAAAACGTATTTGTGCCAAATCTTTAAAATTCTTAGATTAAGTAGCTAAAAATATTTACCGGGAATAAAAATATACACTTCATTGAAGACTGTTTACTTACTTCACCAGAGTAACTACTTTCTTAATCCTAGTAATTATTCCAAGAAATAAAATTTCTTGGTTGAAGTCAATAATCTCTCGCGTATATACGAACCTACCAACTACTTCAGCCAAGTAATTCTCTCTTCGTTCGAGACATCACTTTTCTGTGTGCAGAGAAATTAAGTTTGAACCAGACTTTTAGTGCCATAGAGGAATTAATATCTGACAGTATTAATAGTGCCATGTGTTAGCATCGATGTTTATAGGCAGGAATTAACGCATTATGTAGATTTATTTAACGAACTGTTTTATTAGTTACTGAGAAATCATATTCGATAGAATGTTAATTAAAATATTGATTATGGCATTGTTTAGTCTCTAGCGAAAGAGAACGTCATAAAATTTATTATATGAGGTCATAAAACTGCACAATACCTTACATTTTTATTATAGTTTAGTTAGAATTTAGCTAAAAAACTAAAAAGACAAACTAATCAATTTGAAAATTTGTTGAAGAAAATTAATTTTGAGTGAATACGGTTATATTACAAAGCTGGAACAACGTTTTCAGGTAAAATTTGTATATTATAAAGAACGAGATTTAGTTAGTTCAAATAATTATGATTGTGTTGAGTGAAAGACTCAACAGCTATTTTTGACTAGAACTTTTCGGAGGGTACAGTAGAGCAAAATCTCCACGTGTCACCGCCTTTTGGGATGTCGCACATCCTCGACCAGTGGTTGGTCTTCCCAGACCTACATATAGTCAAGGTTAGGGTAGCAAAGTGTACGCTGATTCGGAATCGGAACTAGAACTTGCATGCACTGTGCTCTATACTGCCGATCACACGGCCTTTTTAGCAATTTAGCCAGACGCATGACATCAACTGAGCGGTAGGCTTTCACCAGTTACTATTTATACTCAAGATAAGGCCGAACTGTGAGGAGAGTGTTTACAGCGCCATCTAACAATACACTTCGAGGAGATATTCATTAAAAATATATTCATTTGAATCAAAATATGATTACTTTGGCGGAATGAAATTATTTTTAAGCCAAAGCCAAAGCGATTTATAATTTTAAAATATTAATTTGTGCTCATTTTGCCTCATTTTTACATTTTTAGACACTTCTTAAGGTTTTACAGTTTTAATAAGAAAAAAAATCATTATAATTAAAGCATGAAAAATTTATTAAGGTTATGAACTACGTTTAACCTTAAAATTTTTCATATTTAACCGCTAAAATATCTGGTGACATTTCTGGTGATTTCTTCCTAGTGTGAACCTGGTATCTGGTTTTATTCTTCCTGGTTACTAAATGAACATTAATATTAAATATTGTTGGAAATTATTATTAATTTCAGAATCATTGAACACTTATAAAAGAATTTTAGATTTTGTCTGGTTTTCAACCAATATGGTTGCTATTTTATTGTTTATTAATATGGTAGGCGTAATACTTGTTAATTTGACAAAAATAAATAAATAAAAAAGAAATAAATATATCCATTTTATCAATGTTGTTTATAGTGAATTCCAACTAATTTTGTCGCCTTTCAACTGTTCTCGATGAACACGAGTCAACAATTCATAATTCTAATTAATAAACAGTAGAAAATCTTTTAAACTGTCCACCAATAATAATCTTAAGACCCAGTTCTACCTCTTCTAAAACGCGTTTTCAAATACTAACGTTATTTATTGGTTAAAGTACATGAAATTTTCAGTGTAACTTCTTAGATAAATAACGAATTGGGCTAGATAAAAAATAATTTGTTGGAAAGATAAAAATTAATTTTTCTTCTATTATATTTGAAAAAAAGCCAAAGATGTTTGGCTTTTTTTCAAATATAAAACATCCAGCTCAACTCAATGATACAAACATAGATTTTTTATTTAAGTACAATTTTAACCCAAACATTATAATAAGGTATTTGACTATTTTTAGAAAACCATCTTAGTGTGTTTATTCCTTCACTCTACATTGTAAATGCATTATTTTTCGTAATTATTTCCCCAATAATTCATAAAAATCAGCGTTAAAAATTGAATCACAAAAAGTCCCGCCAAAACAATACTTTCTGTTGTGTGACGTCACACGATAGTAGATGTCAAATCGGCCCATATGGTCTGTCAGCATCGGCATCGTTGCCGTTTGGTAATTGTGTTGTATGATGTGTTGTTTACACAATTTCTACATAAAAATGGGTTATAAATGGTGTATAAATCCACAATGCAGAAATACGTCAATAAAAACTCCGGATAAACTATTTGTAGCTGTTCCGCAAGATGTGAAACTGGGAAGAAAGTGGTTGGCTAGTAGAAATCCAAATGAAATAGATAACGGCCAATACAAGTGTTTTTTGTTGCGAAGATTACTTCGACATAAGTAAAACCGACTAGAGTAAGTTATCTATCGTATTTTCGAACCAGGTATTATCTGATCTGACAGCTTAAGGTTAGGGCTATCCTAACCTACAAAGTTATGCTTGCATGGTACTTTAGTGCTATTAAATTCAAACGGGAGAAGCATAAGAGCGCGTTCGGATAATCGGGTAGGGTACGGTGAGAGTGGCGCGCTGCATAATCGGCGGACTAACGTCATACGGCGTTTATCTGCATATAAGAGAGAGACAGCCGACCCAGGTTATCTGAGCATTGCTCTCCCCATACCCTACCCTGACAAACAGAACGCGCTCTAAGCGTACTAACGAATGACGTCACTGGAGACTGAGCCAATTACAGAGCGTTTTCAATCACGTGATAGGACGTGAATAAAATTCAATTTTAATTTTGGTTTTTAATAGAAATAAAGTATATTTTTTTTGAAAAGTAATAATAAATAGTTTTCTTAAACTGTAATCTATTAGGATGACTATAATACAAGCCATATTTTTAATACTGATAAAAATCTTAATAACGGCTTGATAAACAGTAGAAAGGTTGAAGATGTTGAAATAGTTTGAAATAGTTTGAAGATGGTACCAACTTTACAAACAGCATAGGGGAAGTAGGTAAGTAGTCCTGTCATGTACCACAGGATGGCCATGTCAAAACCAAACTACGTTTGTCCAAAACTTTTCATTATGTAGCGTCTTTGAAAAGAGTTAATAACAACCAACCATCATCAACAGCTTCGTATAAAATAATCATCCTCTCCCTGTTTCTTCAAATGACCCATCACCATAATATCCCATTATTTGCAAATGGCAGTATAAAAGTCCGCTGAGCTCATTTGGAACCAAACGAGTGGACGGTACGACTTAATGATTGTAAATAGGGAAAACGGTATATCCATATTTAACGTTTCTTGAGGTCATGCGTCAGCTGGTACCAGAAGGATGACTGCCTAGTACCGTTGCTGTGCAAGCATTCGCTACCAGCAGACGTGCGTTCATCAGACCTTCACTTCCAAGCCAATGTCGTTGTGGCGCGACCGCCATCCTCATTTAGTTACGCAGAGGCAAAAGCGACCGCAAATTTTCGTGAACTTGACCGAACTTACTTCTTCACGGTGGTAACAATAGTGCTTCCTGTACAGGGCCAGCGGGAGGCGTGTGCGAAGTGTGCAATGCACACAGACGCGGTATTAAAGGGCGCTAAAGGCTACATTTTTCAATGCCAGTTTAAACCATAAACTGAGTTGAAACATACAAAATCGACCTTAAAAACCCCAGTCCAAGAGATTTTTAAGATAAGTGAGAAATGTATTTATATTAAAAATCAATGTTGATGATTCAAAAATAACGAGTTTCCCAAATTCAGACTTGTACTGACTTTGCCTGTTTTAGTTGCTAAGCCTAGGCGCTCAAAATTAAAACCTAAAATTAAAAATACGCGAAATGGCCCTAGTGTAAAGTTTCTATTCTAACAAAATTAATAACTAATTCTAGTTTTTATGTGAATTTTAGGCTAGCTACTATTATATTGATTGCATCATGTGTAGTAGCTAGAATAAGCATATAAATAAGCCAATAATCTTGTCAAAGACATTAATAACAATAATGGAAGTTGAAATCAAAGTACTACCTGACAATCAGGTCTGTGGAGTCGGTAAAAAATCTGTCGACTCCGACTCCAGATAATTTTGGTAGTCCGACTCCGACTCCAACTCCGCCTCCGGCAAAATTTATTTATTTCCAGCGAATTTAATGGCAAAAAAAAATTAAATCTGACAATCTAATTGTAAATAAAATCAAAAAGGCCTGTTGATCGGACCACAAAATTATGGCCATATTTAAAAAAGACGCTTTTTTATATTTTCAAAATATCTCTGAAATCATTAGAACTTCAACTGTTTTCTCATTAGAGAGCACTTAATTCTGAACTAGTTTGTCACTTGAACCGATGTTCTATCTTTATTAATAGCAAAAGTATAGTACAACAAAACTGTATAGTACAAAATAAAATTTATTTCAATGAATACAACATTAAGTGCAAAATAAGCTGAAAATAATCTCAACTCTTACTTCTGTTAGTGGTAATGACGTCACAATTCTGGCTGCAATGAGTATGACTTGCATACATGGATATTCCGACATTCAACTTAAGGTAGAGTTTACATCGGAAATGCAGTTATAATTTTTAATCGGCTATTATACATATATTATGCATGTTTAAGTTTATGCATTAAAAATTACGTTAGAGTAAAGTTTGTACCTTTGCTAAAAATAAAAATATATCTGGCTCAATTCTGTCAAGACTAGGTGACGAAATCTGCGAATATCGGTGTTTTTTAGTTGATCGCAAGAAGACTACGACATAGACACCAATAATCTTAAAAGCCGTAACCTACACTCGACAGAATCAGTAACAATTTAAAATCTCTACATTTTGTTAAATACAAAGGGATGTGATTATACCATAATATTGTATAATCAAGGGTGATACTTTTGATCAAATTTGTTCATGTGCCAAAAAAAGAATCAATTTCGGTTAAACGTTTAAAGTTATCAAACATTAAAGCTGAAATTGCAAAATTTCCCTAGTAAAGCATTATCTTTTACAAACATTCAGATATTGGGACAAATAAAAATAAAAAAAATGTTGAGAGTTGATAATACGACTGTGATACCATCACGTTGTTTCTTTTGGTACAAAAGCTGTAGGAAACTGTTTTTTTCTTTTTAAAATCGCAAGGGAATATCATTAAAATACCTTTTGCAATATTTAATGAATTCTTCAGCTGTTCTTTGTGGCTGAAGGAATAGGAGCAAATTCTCGTAATTTTGATGAATAAGGAAAACCACACGTTGACGCTTCACTTTGGAAAGTTCTAATTCGTCTATAAGTATGCATCGAAGTCCGATTTTTTTATTTGTAGATGATCTAGCTATCATAATTAGCATATTGAAGTTGGTTATTGGAAATGGGAAATACATAAACTATATATGCAACGCGGCAAGCGACTCACAATAATCATTTTGCTAATCATCACTCACCACCGACCTGTGTGTTTTGTAGTTAAACTATATCTACTTTGTAAAAGACCTAATAATGTTTAGTTAATCGTTTACTATCTATTGAGGCAACGGTCATCTCGCATGTCTTTTTCTACATTATTTCAACATGGACTCGGAGTCGGAGTCGGTAAATTTTTTCCGACTCCGACTCCGACTCTTCTGAAATTTGTCTGAACTCCGACTCCGACCCCACAGCCCTGCTGACAATGCCACACAAACATTTTCCTAATTATATGTAGATATTGTGACATCACAAGATGCCAATTTGGTATCTTTAATTTTAGAAATATATCAAAATCTATGAAAAAGAATTTCTAAATATGTACCTTTTTTGCCAAAATTTTGATGGTAGTTTTTCTAGCACTGCGTTGCCTTTTTAACCAGCAAAACTCCGAAGTTAAAACTACGCCATGGAATAAAAACTCATACAAATTTACTCAAGTTTTTAAAAGGGTTTTATGTTATTTTGTGACATCTCATGTCGAATTAAAAAAAAACTATTTTTATGATATTGCCTTGTAGTATTTCAATTCAACATGCAAATTATAAAATGTCAGATTGGCAACTGATTTTTTTCCGAAAGGCGCCAGAATTTCTTTTTTTTTGCACACACAGAAAAATATCTCGTGCCGGGCCTGTATAACAGATTGTACATGGACCACACCTGAATGACTATCTCGATTAACAATCAAAGATTTATGATGATATGATGATGAGATGATGATGGAGGTTTTATTCATGTTGATTAATTAATTATTAAGCGAGCAGTTAATCTAGATTCGTTTTGATTATGTATAGATTTTTTTTTGCTATGAGACCAAAAAAAACTTACCACATGGAAGTGTAGACCTTAGTTGTATAGTCAGTAAACGGTACTCACCTGTAAAATAAAGAGAAGAATAATTAGAATATTTAACACAGGAAGTCAACAAATCACGTTTGCACAAACAGGTAAGGGAATCGTAATTATGATTAATTGAAATTCTTGACAAGGCAACTAACTCTTGAAGCAATTCTATTTGCTTCGCTACGTCCAGATGTGAAGCGATGAACTTCATTTTTCTTTCATCAACTACTTTTACCTCATTGTCTATACCAGCTGTCTTCGACCCCAAAAGCATTTTGTTTTTTATTTTTTTAATTGTCTTAAATGTGGACATTTTTATGACCCCACATAAGACAAGTTTTGAGAAAAGAATAATTGAAAACTGTTCATTTTAAACAATTCTTTTCTAAACAACATTTACCTCATTGAATACATTTGTTTAGTAGAAAGCATTTGATAATTTATTACATAGGATATTACATAGGAATGTCGGTTTGTGAATGATGCCACAACATCATTATTCCATGGCTACCATAAGTAATGGAATGTGGTACACCTTAGAAATTGCTTTTGTACATTATCATGGTATATACCGTGAGAACAGCTGATTTAACTGCGGAATTCACATCTCAAGAAATAACATTTACCAAACAAAGCAATGAAATGCACCACCTATGATTACACGAAGACCTGAATTGGTAATAAATAATAAACACAGTTATGCTATCTAAATACGTAAACAGGTCAAGTAATCTTCAACACCACATTTAGAATTAATCTCAGACAGATGATCATCAATCATCATCGGGTTTTACACTAAAACATTGAGAGAAACACTAAAAAATATACATAAATACAAAAGATATAACCCAACAAATCAAAACACCGACATATAACGCATATATAACTATAATAATAACCAGTTAATTTGCCAATAAACCCGATAAATAGCACAGTTAGCCAGGCTGTTAAACAACGGGAGCCTTGCATAAATAATAGCCTAGAATTTGACAAGATTTATGAATCTAATAAAATTAGTAGCTCGTGTTTATGACACGAACTGGTTTCGCAAGCTATGAGGCTATTTAGCGGTCATAAACATCAGTAATGGGTTCACTTTTCCTCATTTTTACCACGAATGAGAATGCGTATTTTTTCTATTTCTTCGCGGAATGTGCTCCTTTTGCTATTTATTTTGCTATTCTCCGCGGTCTACTTCACGGGCGACATTATGTTCGCGAGTTCTTGACATTATAATGACTGAGAGGCATATTTGAGAAGCATTAGATGCTTGTTTTGTGTTAAAAAAAGTGTTAGTGAGTAGTGAACGTTGTTCTTTGTGAAATACTAAGAATTGGGAGCGTAAAGATTATGTGAAATTACGGAATTTATATAATTTTTTAAGGCTACAGGGTGGCCCAAGGTCAAAAAGTAGGTTTTTTTTTTCACGAAAACTGTTTAGAGCAGCTTGGACTGTGGATCGCAGGTTATGTCAAAAAATTAAACAGAAAATATATAATAAATATATTTTCAATATACAGGATGCTCATTTTATTATAGAAATTTGGTAACATTTCCTTTTTTTTAATAGAACACCTATATATTATTAAACTTTTTATTTCAAAGATTAATTTTAAGAATTTTTTATACGAATCATTTTTTAATAAAATGCATTATTTTTTAATTAGAAGCTATTAACCAAAAATAGTCAAAATTACCGGAACACCTAAATAATTCTCCAACCGCAAGCAAATTCGAAAAAAATTACAAATAAAAGTTGTTTGGACTTAAGCAACCTCTCGTTTAAATATAGTTTTAATATACAGTGTGTTCGTTTTATTATGGAAATTTGCAAACCATTCCATTTTCTAATAGAACAGCCTGTAAATTTTTATTTTTTTTTAATTCTAAGATTAATTCTAAGAATATTTTATAGAAATAGGTTTTTTTGAAAATGCATTATTTTTTAGTTATCGGCAATTAAGCAAAATTACTGAACTTCAAATTAAGAATATTTTCCACATACATACACATTTATTTTCATGTGACAGTTTGAACATTTAATTTAATTCTATTTAATTGTGTTGTTATTTTCTCTTGATTTTTTTTATTTTTCACCCAAGTAAAAGTTCATGAGTATTGATTAATTGATTATAAGTAACAAATTAAAATTTTATAAAGAAATAATTCCAACATAACATTCTTAAAATTAATCTTAGCATTAAAACAATGTTAAATATACAGGGTGTTCTGTTAGAAAAAGGAAAGGTTTGCAAATTTCCATAACAAAATAAACACCCTGTATATTAAAAATATATTTGAACAAGAGGATGTTTAAACCCAAAAAACTTTCATTTGAAACATTTTTTTATTTTTTTCACAGTTGGAGAATTGGGAAAAGGTGTTCCGGTAATTTTGACTATTTTTGGTTAATAGCATATACATAAAAAATAGTGCATTTTATAAAAATATGATTCCTATAAAAAATTTTTAGAATTAATCTTAGAAAAAAAAATTTAATTATATATAGGGTGTTCTATTTAAAAAATCTGATGTGGCCAGGCACATGACTTCATCATACTATATATAAAATTAATAGTTTAGCTGCATGAGATTCAATTTGTTCGAGATCGGCCATGTCTGCATTAAAATAAAACTAGTAGAACTAGACATTTATGTCGATTAAAGCTGCGTTCGGATATTGTACTCCGTTGACACCGGGTACACCGTCCAAATGACACTTACGTGTTATTGGGTGTAAAAAGTGTAATACAATATCCGAACGCAGCTTATATTGACAGAAGTTATTGTCAAAACATTAGCGTTTGACACTACCTACTGTCATTAGAATCAAAATATCTGACATATCCTGGCTACTAGTTTTAATGCAGTACGACCGATCTCAATGAAATAGAATTTGCTCATGCAGCTAAACTATAGGTAAAACCACGAGAGCTGAAAGTGAGTCATCGCCTAAAAACCTCAGAACAGACGCATGAAAAAGCACTCTGTTCCTTTCTAACGCACGGGAATTTGTCTGTAACGTGTAAGCAAAATAACAGCTGGAATCGCTGACTCACTCTCAGCTCTCGTGGTTTTACCTATATTAATTTTACCAAAAAAATGTCATAGTCATAAATTATTCAGAATTTCATCTTCTTTAATTTATTATTTAACTATTTCGACGAAATTCCAGAAATGGCGGCTTATTTGCAAAATCTTTAAAAAGTGCTAAGACTAAACCTCCAGTTCCTTTGGACCCTTTTCAACAGAAAGCTTTTCAGCTCTAAGTTTGGTCATGAAACTTCTAAATATAAAGTTTCGTCCCGATACCTTTAGTGGTTTCTCCGGAATCGTCGCCACAAAAAACGGGGACAACACACACATCCATCCACACACACATACACATACAGACATTTTTTTGTACCTTGGTCAAAAATGTTCAGGGGACCCAACAAGACATATTTCCGCAAAAATCTCAACAATTTTTTTTGCCACGATTACAATACTTTACATACTACATATGCTAAAGTAAAAATTAAACTTTTATAGAGAAATAATTCCAACATAACATTCTTAGAATTAATCTTGGCATTAAAATAATGTTGAATATACAGGGTGTTCTGTTAGAAAAAGGAAAGGTGTGCAAATTTCCATAATAACATAAACAGCCTGTATATTAAAAATAATTTGAACGAGATGTTTAAACCCAAAAAACTTTCATTTAAAACATTTTTAATTTTTTTCACAGTTGGAGAATTGGGAAAAGGTGTTCCGGTAATTTTGACTATTTTTGGTTAATAGCATATAAATAAAAAATAGTGCATTTTATAAAAATATGATTCCTATAAAAAATTCTTAGAATTAATCTTAGAAATAAAAAATGTAATAATATATAGGGTGTTCTACTTAAAAAATCTGATTTGGCAAGGCACATGACTTTATCATACTACAGCAGTGTCAATACTGACATTACTGTCAATATAATCTAAATATCTTTATCAGAACGAGTCAAACGTTAATTTTGTTTTGTTATCATTATTTAATCTAATAAATAAGAGTTTTATGGAATATAATAAAGTGAATAATTTAACTCACTTTAAGTTCGTCTTCGATTTTTTTACCTATTTACTTTTTCCCATGTAAGCTAACAGTACTTTATTAACATAATTACAACGATTTTGTACCAATAATACCTGGTGTTAAAGAAAATTACCCATTCAAAGTAGAACAAAAATGATAATTAAACCTCATTAATTTAATATAATGAAAAATAAAAAACACATCTCTTCGCGAACAATATGCGAAATATATAGCAAATTTTCTCATGGAATCCGCATTATAATTCACGGCAATGCCGAGAGATGGCGCACCTACATGTTCTTCCTTCAATCTCCTACTATGAATGCTAATTATTTCCCGGCCCTCGTATAGATGTAATAACTATAATTAACGTTATTAATGAACTCGCCCGAACATAACTTTCCCGATTCCAACACGAATCGAGTTACCGCAGATACTTTATATTGCATACCGACTGCGCCATGTTTGTTCCGAAGTACCGTGTGAAAAGCAATTAAAACCAACCAAAAATAGATTACACTCGTACCAGATGTTCTGGCATACTCTAAATAAGAACGTCAATCATCTAAAAGCTAAGCCATAATCATTGATTCGTATTAATTTACATTTAACACACACTTAAGGACAAATTCCATGTGGTTGCCTATCCTAACTATAGTACCAACCTCAGGAATTCAATTTTACACCCTAAGTTAAGCATCCAGCTCTAATAAGGAGTTAATGCCGGGCATAAACTAGGTACTATTAAGGATGCCAGCCATTCACGGAGTGGATAATTATCTAAGGAAATTGCTTGGTCTTCAGAAACAAAAAAAAAAGGAAAAGATCTGCAACTTGTCTAGGATGATGCCCAGGCTCGTTATAGTGGGTGTACCGCTCTTAGGTTGTTATTATGCACCATGGCGAGGTAAGAAGTGCTCCTAGAAGAGGAGAAGTTGGCAAGGAGTCCGTCGGTCATCCTAGTTCAGTGAACCTCCGCTAGAGGAGCGAACCGAGTCGCGCCAATCTAGCTACTTGATTTCCGCAGCACGCCAGATGAACGTATTGCAGATATCACTAATAACAATTTAATTCCATTCGAACAGATAAGCCTGAAATTGAGTTGAATTGATTGCGTTGATGGATATCGAAGATCTGCTGCGGATAATCTGATTATGAGGGTTATTTGGAACGTGGTGGCGCCACAGTATGTCAAGGTCGATGCTAATTGAAAAAGGACACGACTGATTTTTGAATGATTTTTTTGGTTATGTTGAATTATTGTTCAGGTTTGCGGCTTGCGCTACTATTGGAGTCTCCCATTGCACAGTGGTCCGAGTCCACAGAGAGTGTGATAAAAATATAGGATGTACAATGGCGAGTATGGTTTATAAGTAAACACAACCTCTTGTCAAATTATTATGGCCAGTATTATGGAAAAAACATGGTAAAAGTAAAAACAATGTTACAACTCTTAGTTAGTTCTAAGTTACACTTAAAAATGTAAATTAATAACGCAAAACAAAATGGAAAAAGTTTCTGGTGATGCCGGCTGTATGTGGCTTTGCATTGTCCTGCATTAGAATGAAATTTTGACCGACGCCTTATGCAGCAGGCACCACATGGTCCTCCAAGATGTTTTTGATGTAATTCATGGAATTTAGTCTACCAGGAACCACAACAAGATCAGTTCTGTTGTCTATACTGACTCCAGCCCAAACCATCACAGATCCACGACTAAATCTACCCACTTCCTGTATAGTAGCGGCTGCGTAGCGTTCACCAGGACGTCTATATACACGTAGGAGAGACCGGCGCAGATTGGGACACGGGGCACATTGGGACACTTTAAATTCACCGCCTTAATGACTGGCGATTAAATGCGCATTCACATAGAGTATGCGTCAGTGAATGTAACCTATATCAAAAAATGTTTCCAGCACGTTAGTGTCGAAACTACGTTTGTTGATGAATGTATCAGTTTTTGGTTAACCAAGTAAGTATTTTCTTTGTCTGTTCGTAAGGCTCTACACAAGTTTATATGTTATATTGTATAGTATTATGTATATTCATACAATTATACATATATTCTTCATACATTACCGCTATTGGCGGCTGCCAAATCATAACCTTCAATTTTCTAGAATTTTTCAATTTATAAAACTCATGTTGGGGCACATTGGGACATTTCAACTGGGGCAGTTTGGGACAGGGAAATAAGGGGAAATTTATTTATGCGAAATTTACTCATTTATGCCATCTGCGCCTCGGTGAATCATATTTGAGGTTAAAATCGTCTCTTTTCCTTGTCGGCCGAATATTTGAATTATAATTTTAAATTATTGTTATGCTGGTTTTGAAGAAATTCCTCAACAACCGTTGTAGGTAGTTCATAAAACACTTTGACCTTCACAAGGTCACACCATACAATCAAGTCGCCGTTAGGCTATATGTTCATTGATGTTTTTGTTCATAAAATAAGACGCTCTATCACCCCTCCAATGATCGGGACGTGGAACAACACAGTCTGTATAATAATATAAAAACTATTTAAATTTTAAGTAGGTATATTTATCAGGTATAGTCTGGAATGACAGAGGGCAAGATTTTTTTCGATAGATATTCAATTTAAAAACATGATTATTTTTAAAGGGAAGGGTACGGTATGTCCGTACGAATACATGTATCTAGTTATGATTCATTTTAGTTTGAAAATGTGATATTTGTGTTAAAAATTTTGAATACACTGTATAAGATATAATAATGAACTTAACGGCATTTTTTTTGTCCATGTTGATGGTTTGTACTCACCAAACATCAAATTGGTATCTTCAATAATAACCAAGATATCCACATTGTCCCAATGTGCCCCGGGCCGGGGCACATTGGGACATACTGCATGGACTGCATAAACGAAATCTGGACTCGTCTGTAAACAGTACAGGCGTCCAGTGACGAAGTTGCCAATCTGTGTGATCCAGAGCAAATCTCATTTGTGATGTTGCGTAAGGCGTGGTGCGCGGACAGGCCTTGTTGGTTTCAAATTCGCTTCTTTTAATCTGTTGCTAACAGTTTGACCAGAAATTTCTATTCCATGTGCTCGTCTAAGGTCGTTTAGGAGGCCTCGTACTGTGGCAGTACGCTGACGTAGAGAGGAAAGGAGAAGAAATCGGTCTTGATTTTGAGTACTTTTTCGATTTTGACCTTGTCCAGCTCTTCTAACATATTGGCCAGTCTCCCGAAACCGAATCCATAAACGCTGAATAACAGAAGGGGAAACTCGAAGGTCCCTGCTAACGTGTCGGATAGAGTGGCCATTGCTGAATAAGGGCGACAGCACGAGCAACTTGCACTTCACTAAGATGCTTCATTTTACTTCTAATGACGTTTTTAAACAACGAAAATTGACAACTGAATTCATTTGTCATCTTTAGTAGACTTTCATACGTGAATTCAAAGCATACTTGAAATGTTTTCCAATTTTGTTTTGCGTTATTAATTTACATTTTTAAGTATATTCTATGAGCAAAGCATGCATTGTTATGGTTATTCCTTAGAACCACGGTGTAATTTGTGGCAAAACTCCCATCCGTGGTGTTCATCTTCATGTAATAATACACCATAACGTATCCTACAATGGCTTCTCCGTGCAAACCGGCTTATATCCGCTACGAAATAGCGCGCCGTGCGACTGGAAACGGGCGAACGCGCGTAATTTCATTTTTTTATACCACAATTTAGTCATTTCGCTCTTCAAAAATGCGGAACTGCTTCCTCCCATGTATATGTACGTATATATATATATATATATATATATATATATATATATATATATATATATATATATATATATACGCTTAGGCAGTTGTTGAAAGCACATAATAAGGTCGTTGGCGTAGCACAATGAGTGGCGCGCAGACCGCCTTACATAATTATTTTATAACTGTACGGATTCCCGTACGATTCTGATGAATGAGAATGTTGTCGGTGCGAGCTGGTCTGACGAAAAAAATATCATACACGCCGTGTCGCCGATATGATCTCATTGAGCATTCACTAAGCGAGAAGAAGTGCGCGGAATAGAACTGTGTAGCAGACGTGTGGTGCGCTGTTGGACACCAAATGTGCTTTCTCGAACTGGTTTGTTAAAAGATGCACACACAATTTATGTATAGTTATAAGCAATATAGCGGTATAGCAACTGCGGTCACCTATAGAATATAACTAAAGATAATCAAAAGTTTACTCAAAATAAAATCAGTCTAATTGACAATAATTAACGCAAAAATAGACTGTGGCCACCAACCCTATTTCTTGAAGAAAAAATCACAAAAAACCGGTTTTAGATACGCGAAATAATATGGTAAATACAATGAGCTAGTTGATTAACCTTCAGGGTGATGATTAAAATTCACCCACTGGTATTTCGGAGATGGCGCTGCTTACCGAGAGATTTGCGACTTCATTTGAAGATTTGAGCTTTTTGTTAGAATTTCTTATGTTACAAAGGAAGAAAACTTGTACTGGACTGGAAACCAATAAGCTTGTAAAGTCTTATCGGCTGGAGATTCGAGGCATTGATGTAAAAAAGTAACTCATTTTGCATACGCAGAACCTCAGAACTGTTGTAGAGTGTTGAGAAGACGTTATGCACGTCTTTCTAGTGGTTCGCTCATATCGATTCTGAGGCCACCAGAGGCCATTGAGATTGTATAAGTAGAAACAGTAATATTGTAGAAAAAATTGAGATAATATTCATCTTACAAATACATTAGCAGAAATACATAACGTAAAATACATATCGTTATGATGAGGAGCAGAGATGACGAGTATAATGCTGCCAAGAATACAGTTATTAATCAAATATATACATGAAGGTAAAATTTGTTCTTATTCTATTAATACAAAAATAACAATGAATGTTTTTTTGACACTTTACGAACAAAACGAAACAAGATGTTATCCAATCTTGCTTTTTTGAGAAGGTGTAGGGACAAAGGTTCAGTACCAACATTCCTGCGTACCAAGCACCATATCAACACCGCTGCCGCCAAGAAGATTTTGAGGAGAACGGAGAATGCCTTATTACGTGAAAGGGTACATTTCACGTACAGATCTTTACAGGACACTACAAATAAATTGCTAAAACTTCATCTCAAATTAGCAAATAGATTGTCAGCCGAAGATTGGGGTAAGCTTGATTCCACCACAGGGAGAAAGGCGGAATTCCAGTTTGAGAAAGCAACCGAAACTCACAAGAAGAAGTTTGTTAGGTTAGAGGCTAAGAAGATTGTGACCAAAACTACTACTGTGGACAAAGTACATAGTTATAAATATGTCTAATCACCAACTCTCCACCGGTGAATTGTCGGTCCTAGGCAAAGGATTGAACTTTGCAATCGCACCGATAAGAATACCTAAGGAGGAAATTATTACGGAAGTAGAAGCCGCATTGTACAAAATTCCAGGTGTACAAACAGAGGACATTCGCCAAGAGGTTTCCAGGATAATTAGGAAAGCTACCCCGCCAAAGAGCAATATTACCAAAGAAGAGAAGTACTCTCTGAAAACCATCAAGGACAACAAGGATATCACAGTACTACCAGCAGACAAAGGGAATGCAACGGTGATATTGAACAAGGAGGACTACAACAGGAAAATGAACGATCTATTGGACCCGAATACGTACCGTAAAATTTCCAAGGACCCAACAGATAAGATAGGAAGGCGAGTGAAGGAATTGGTTAAATCATCATCGATTCCCGTACAGGAACAAAGAAGCCTTTTTGTTCAAGCCCCTAGGGCACCTAGGATCTACGGTTTGCCAAAGATCCACAAGGATAACGTACCTTTAAGACCAATCGTTAGCGCAATAGGCTCCCCAACCTATTTGTTGACAAAATACTTGGCGAAAACCATCCAACCGTTTATAGGACAAACTACATCTTTTGTCAAGAACTCTGAACATTTTATTCAGATTTTGAAGGAAGTTGTCATTGACCCTCAGGATATACTCGTGTTTCGACGTAACATCACTCTTTACGTGTGTTCCGGTTAAGGAGGCCGAAGGCCTCCGGACAACACTTGTCCCCCTAGGTCTACCAACCGATGTTCCGGATCTTGTAGAGTATTGTCTCTCCACCACACACTTCAAGTGGGCGGGAGCGATGTATGAGCAGGTAGAGGGTGCAGCCATGGGATCACCTTTGTCACCGGTAATCGCCAATTTCTTCATGGAATTGTTTGAAGAAAAAGCCATTACATCAAGTCCCTTCAAACCCAAGCACTGGGTCAGATATGTCGACGATACGTTTGTGGTTTGGCCACACGGTAGAGATAGACTTACTGAGTTCCTTAACCACCTGAACAATGTTAGTCCTTCCATCAAATTCACGATGGAAATAGAAGAGGACAATCAGCTGTCTTTCTTAGATGTGCTGGTATACAGAACGTCAACGGGTAGACTTGGACATACAGTCTACCGTAAGAAGACACATACCGATCGGTACTTGAATGCCAAATCACACCACCACCCCCAACAGAAGAGAAGTGTTATTAACACTTTGTTCAACAGAGCCGAGAAGGTATGCGACTCTAGCACCTTGCACGACGAACGGAAACACTTGGAGTGGGCCCTACGCCAGAATGGATACACCAAGTCTGACATACGGGGTGTCACACAAAGAAAACCGCAAGTCTCAGACCCCGCTTACCATACGTAAGTGGGGTATCAGAGAGAATCGGTAGAGTACTGAAGAAATCGGGTATCACGGTAAGGTACAGAGCACCAGCTAAGGTAAAGGATCTTTTGCCTAACCCAAAGGATATCACACCACTCCTGAAGAACGAAGGGGTATACAAGATAACATGTGAGTGCGGAACATGCTATGTAGGACAGACAGGACGAAGCATCGAATGTCGAATCAAGGAGCACAGTAGGGACACCCGGCTAGGCAAGATCCAACAGTCCGCTGTTGCTCAACACTGCCACGAGTCGGGACACACAATGGATTTCGATGACGCGAAGATGTTGGCAAGGGTGGGTAATTATCATCGAAGGCTTATTAGAGAAGCCATCGAAATTTACAAACATCCTGACAACATCAACCGCGAGGACGGTACTGACATTAGTAGGGTCTGGAAATCGATCCTAACGCGGTCAGGTGGAAAAACACATGGAGCGGTAGCGCCAGATGTGCGCAGTGAGGTGTAAATTCAGGTATATAAGGGAGACTTTCTTGGTAGGTCTTCAGTATTCAATTAGCTTTGAAGAAGCGAGCAACATGGCTCGCGAAACGTCAGCATTAACAAATCTTGACACACGGCATAACCCGGAAGCAGTTTATTTTCTAAATGAATGTTTTTTTTTGCAAATGATTCATACGGTATTAACGCGACCGGTAGCGGAGGTGATAGCTGGAAAATGATTTCTTGAAGAGTTGTACATTGGTATAATAGAAAAGATATATTTTATAACAATTTAATAAAGAAAAAATAAGTATTAGCAAATTATCTTCTTATGTATTTAATTTTTGAAACGTTTGCTGGTGAACTCGTGGAACTCGTGGCGTAATATTAATTTTAAATTTTATTATCTACTTCAAGTGAGTGTCAATTTATTGTAGGTAGTGCAAATTTTATCCTAATAAAAGCTACATTTACGTCAGCAACATTCTTCTTCATTTTCCCCTTTATCGTTTCATATATAGGTACCAGCTTTAACTGTATCCTAGTCGTCGATTCCAATTATTAGTTATTAATATTGAAGAAATAAAAAGCTCATAAACATTATTTCAAATTGTTTTAAATCCCAATATTTTTTCAGTTTCATTATTATTATTAATATTATTAAATAATAAATAGTATTATTTTTAATTTGATGGACGAATAAAATTTTACTCTGTCTTTTCAAAGCTTTATTCGATCGTGCGTAAATGTCGCCGTAAAAAACCGCATTTGCCGATTTCCGACTACCCTGGTGCGTAGGCAACACATCACAAATTTAATAAGCAAGTAAATTTTGAGTCTGTCGAATTTCTAGGTAGTAATTTACTCCCGAGATCTGCCCATTAGATTCTCATATTTACGTTTATCGTACCAACCGGCATCCTTCACATTATTTTAAAACAACAACTTCCTTAAATCAAAACAATCGTTTACTTAAAGCAAACATTTAGGTTGTTTATATTAAAGAATAATAGTCTTATTATTATTATGTGTGTTAAAACAAACAAATTATGTTAACTATGTTATTTCCTTAACCATTTCTCTCTGTGTAATCATAACTATAAGTATTTTCCACTACTGTATTTGGAACATCAGCACGATTTAGAAAATAAACTGCATCCGGGTTATGCCGTGCGTCAAGACTTGTAGAAGCAGTACTAGCAAAACATGCAAAGCGTCGTATCAAGCAGGGCTATGGAGTCGGAGTTGTGGAGTCGGAGTTCAGACAGATTTCAGAGGAGTCAGAATCAGAGTCGGAAAAAATGTACCGACTCCGACTCCGAGTCCAGGTTTCATTATTGTAGAAAAACAACATGCGAGGTGGAGGTTGTCCCAGTAAAGAGTAAAAAATAAAACTAAACATTCCATTAAGTCTTTTGCAAAGTACCTACATACATATGTAAATAATCAAATTACAAAACACGCTTTCGAACGAAAGTGAAGACGATTAACAAAAGTAATCCGCAGAAATTTGAAAAAGGAAATTTGAACAAGAGATTTTAAATGAGATTGAGAAGTGGGGCCGTAGTTCAGTGTAGTAATAAATCATTTATCCAGATGTTATACCTGTTGCAGCTATAATTATGATTATTTTCAGCTTTGAAAATAATAAAAATTATGTAAAGGCATCCTTGCAGGAGAATTTGGTTGCTATTCTGTTCCTCACAAAAATTTTATAAACGTATTTTGCATTTAATTCTGTTTTTATTAAAATGAATTTTATTTTGTATTTTACACTCTCTTATTGGTGCCTTTGATATTATTACACATAGAAAGTCGGTTAAATTGTCAGTTAACTAATTTTGTTTGTTATCTAATGAGAAAACAGTTTAATACTTAATAATTTCAGAGATATTTTGAATAAACAAAGAAATTACAATTTATAAATATGTGGTCATATCTTTTTTTTCAGGTCCGATCAATAGGCCTTTTTGATACCTTATAGGCCGTTTTCTATTTGCAATTAGATTGTCAGTTTAAATTCTTTTGCCCACAAATTCACTGGACACAAATAAAACTTGTTTTGCTTATGGGTTCAGCATTTGTTTGTAAGTAATTTGATATGCACAAGCAATATGTTTAATACAATCACATATTAGAATACTAAAATAGAAATTAAGTTTATAAAATTTGTTTCTTTTTTTTCCTGGTTGTGCTTTTGTTTCCAAATTTAACGTTGCTCGGTTGTATTAATCAGCGTCAAATTTGTGATTATTTACATGTAAAATTTTTATTACACAGAATAATTTGAAAATATTTTTGCATTCAATTTTCCTTTCGGACAACGAAAAATATCTGGAGTCGGAGTCGAGAATTTTTTTACCGACTCCAAAGCCCTGGTATCAAGGCACTACGTTTTCACTGTTTTGTTCTGCAGTAGTATTGTTTTCCGGTACAGAAATGCACCTAAATAGCCATAAATTTTCAACAAACTACGCGAGTGATTGTAATTCTCCGCACCTTGTCGCGTCGATATGCGAATCAGTTCCGATACGCCAATACGCAGCGCGATGCACTTGATCTGTAAAGGAGCTCCTACACGCAGTGCCAACGTCTCGCCAACGTTGGTGATGTGACGCGCTGCGCATAGTGTGCGCATTCACTTCGCCAACATTGGCTAACGTTGGTATTGGGCGCAAGGTATTTCTGTGTATCGTAGATGGCTCGTAGCGTCCCGTAGAGAATTAAAAATGAACAGTGAACACGATAACATTGCTGTTGCTGCAGCTCCCATTATTTTAAGCAGTGCATTGTTGCTTAGAATTAAAAAAGGGAACCCTCGAAAGAGGACACTGTTTAATAAGGTTGTTAAATATTAAACATGTTTTTCAGTCATAATTTATACAGTACATTCGAAAATATTAAATGCATTAAGGAATACAAATATACAGCAATACAGGAAACAAAATTATTTAGTTTTTTATATTTGCCATGTGACATTTAAAAAATCTCCCTTTTTATTTTCTTTGTTTCAAGCAACAAATGCGGAATAAGATGGGATAAGATCTGATACACTAAGTGGTCTATATTTTTATGCAGGACCCTGTTAATTTGTGTCGTTTCTTTATATAAATATTTCATTTCAGTCAAATCGATGAATTCATAATTTTGATTTAAAATATAATTTATATAATAAAACTGAAATTATTTATAATAAAATACAAAGAAAAATTAAGAACCCTTACATACACGGAGTTTTAATTATAGATATCAAAACTACGTGTATGTATATTATGTAGGTATATTTATTATCTACCCAATATTTTTAGTAACAGATATAGTTTTTGATACTTTTCTGATTATCAAAATAAGGAAAAGCATCCAGTATAGTTTTTAAACATTGTTGAATACATTAAATACATCAGATTATTTAAATTTGCCGCTTAAAACTAATCTATAAATTGTTAATTAATTAATAGGTAATTGTTGTTAATTATATAAATGCAACTTTGTTTGATTGTAGTCAAGATTGTAGGGAAGAGGGTTGACCGCAGTCCTTGGACCCCTATACCGTATGACTCCCCATCGTGTGTAGATTCATATCCCGCTTCCCTCCAACACCTTCCCTCACCTTTCCCACCCCACCCCAGCGAATAAGCTTGACCGCAATCCCAGAACCTAAATACCGTATGCCTCACCATTGTGTGCGAATTCATTTTTAAAATTTTAATGACGTCATTTATGGAAAACCCGGAAGTCATACTAACCTCAAGACCATCCCATAAATGGCATTTTCTGTCTATTAACACAACGTTCATTCCTTCGGCGTCAAAAACACAAAAAATAGACAAACGTACCTATGTCGTGGGTCACCCATTATAACGACTTCAATATTGTCTTCAGAATATTAATTTATTGCTAGTTAATTTATTGTAACTGTAAGGTTAATATAATGCTTATAAGAACCATAATTATTGTGAATAAATT
Source organism: Aphodius sticticus (assembly GCA_963966075.1). Taxonomy (NCBI): domain Eukaryota; kingdom Metazoa; phylum Arthropoda; class Insecta; order Coleoptera; family Scarabaeidae; genus Aphodius; species Aphodius sticticus. The sequence goes on along the minus strand of OZ014511.1, from coordinate 45,763,395 downwards.
TACAAAATATTAAAAAAAGTTTTCATGTTTTTACATTTGGGCAATCAGGCATTTGGGCAAATAATAAATCATCATTGTCCTTAAAGTACGTACAAACATAAATAATGCAGTATATATGATAAAACATAGATAGATAACTAAACTTTTCATCGGTAGTACGTACAATGCTAAAACAGATTGAAATAAAGCGGACAAGGTCGACATATTGGCGATGTGCATTGGCACAGTTGGGTCCCGCTACGCGAAGCTCTCCGATGGCCAATGATGGCCCCTATTGGCACTGCGTGTGGGAGCACCTTAAGGTCCGTAACGGCCTTAATTGCTTTTAGTTTCATTAATTTACACCGTCGCCGTTCCTAGAACAGACAATCGCCAAGGCGCGGCTCGACAAAAGGAAAAAAAAAATAACTAAATCGACGACAAACGCAATAAATTAACCATCCAAGTCTTTGCTTTACAGTCGTATACGAGACGCAATCCTGATTTGCATTCAATTTCCATTCATTACATCGTAAAGGTGTTAATTAACAGTACATTTTTTTCTTGGTCCTACAAGACTTCAGGCTGGTCTCCCTTCAGCAGTTCAGTTCTTTATTTAGGTTTTGCGGTTATGTTCAAACGTAAAACGTATTTAATTGTACGAGTCTTTAGGAGACTTAAAAAAGGAGAGAATGCCGCCGTAGGGGCCATAAAACGACGCATTATGTACTCAGCGAGTGCAATTTGTGTCGCTAATCGATTGTTAATTTGTTACAACGTGTGCATATTTAAAGATGTGCAAGTCGCGTGTATTGCAGAACCAGGAATTTTGTGTTAAAATACTTCGAATTAATTATGGATTATTTATGGATATTTGAAATACAACAACTAAGTGAAAAACATATAAAACTAATTGTTTCTATATGTAAACCAGAAGTTATTTGCGCTGGGAATAATAACAACACATCTTGGCAGATAACAGCTGTTCACAACTCCAAACACTAAATTATTCTCGCCATTATACGAAACGGGTAGGCATGAATAGGCTCATTAGAGAACACAAACAAGCGTCAATACAAACAATGCAGAAGAAGGTTACTATGTTAGACAGGTCCCCTTAAGAATATATGTATTGTGCCTACATCCATAGTGCATCAATTATACCGTATTTGGTCGTTCCGTTGTACAGAGGCAAATTTTATTATTTGACGTCTACAAACATTTAAGGTAAACAAAATGGAAAAAATGTCAAGTATGCTTTGAACTCACGTATGAAAACCTACTAAAGATGACAAATGAATTTTTAATTTAATGAAAGAATAGATTGCAGCGAAGAGATGTGAACATGTTTTGTTATTGTTTTTAACGCACTCTACCTGTAGCCCATTGCGAGCTTAATGCAATTGAATTAATCTGAGCATACGTAAAAAATAAAGTTGCAAAAAGCAACAATACATTTAAAATTAAAGATGTGTTAAATTTATGCAATGAAGCAATGAACACTGTTTCAAAAGAGATATGGCAAAATTGTGTTGCACATTGCAAGAAACTCGAAACAATATATATTAAAAAAGATCATATTGTTGACACAAATATAGAAACCTATTATAATAAACTTGGGTGAAGATGACGAAGCATCATTAGACTATAACGACAGCAGTACAGATAATGAGGAGTGCGATGGTCAGCTTCTAATTAATGTCTTACTTAGTTCTTATTAATTTTTGTATTATTTTAGATAATGATAGAGAAATTGCCGGCGGTAGTTCCAATGTTGGTGGCTCTTTTGGAACTGAACAATTTAATTTAATTTTCAATGCTATTTTGCTTTTTTTGAATAAAGATTGATTGATTGATTGATTGAACAAAACGTTCAAAGTTTAGGACAAATACTTGACGCAATTCAAACATTTGCAGATATTGTAAAATAATAATAAATCACAAAACAGAATATGTGTACAATTCCACAAATAAAGAAAAAAAATCACGTATGATAGTTTAAAAAATAAACACGGCCGAGAAAATGACATAAATATTGAATACGGTCCTGAGAGTTGATCGTTTAAAATCGTCGCGCGAAGCCTTGCATGGCTTCTCGGCCGCAACCCCTTTTCCCCGAGGGGAACCATCCTGCGCACAGGATCAATTACATTCATTTCGCTCTTAAAAATTCGCATTTAACTTTTATGTTATAATACATCAATGGATGTATTATGGATGTTCTAACTGCGTTATCCTGCTATCGTTCGTTTCTGAGATGGTGTGAGGAAGTGATACGTGCTCGTGGAGGGCATACACTGTATTAAGGCTCCCGTATCCCTCATTCAAAACGTTGAGTTGCCGCTCCATTCTCCAGAGCTTCCGACCAATGTTTTACTAGATGTAGATGGCGACACAACTACCAAATCTGGAATTATCCCGTATATTTTAACTTGCGGTAAGAATCCACCCCACCACAAATATCTAACCGTATACAATTTCTCGTAACCATGACAACCACGGAAAATACCAATCCAATAAGAGCATAATAAGAGGTTATCTACTTCTCAATATAGGGTTATGTTCGGTATTGTAAGAAGTTTTTTCGAGAGCGATTTATTTGAGTGTGTCTCTCAAAATGAATATTGATCGATTATTTGTTTATTAGGGATTTATTGATAGGTACGTACACAATTTCACTGGTTTTCATATTTTCTAATTAAATATTGTTTAAGGTGCTCCATTTCCATATAGAACTTTACGATACCATGCAAGGACAGCAGCTCTGTATACTTTAGTCTGAATACACGATATGTCATTAGCGGCTGGTTTAAATTTAGATCAGAGATGGTCTGTGTTAAATATCCTTAAGTACGATTAGACGGTAACTCAAATTGTGTTGTATTACATAACCTTTGCTCTCCGTAAAATGACTCGTCTAATCATACCTTTAACGCAGCAGCCCATTCCGAATTTCACAATTTAAACAATAATTATTGTGTGGTGTATCGGCGCGTTTTCGACGTAGGATACGGGAGCCTTAAACCTCACCAATCGACAGAAACCCCGGCTGTCATCGATACTATGACAGACATTTCCATTTTGTTTTGCGTTATAAATGTACATTTTAAGTGTAACTTAGAAGTAACCAAGAGTTGTAACATTGTTTTGTAATTTTTTTTAGTTAAATATATGCCGTTGAAGTATACCAATTATTTATTTTTTTATTATTTATTTTGGCATTTTATTATTACGACAGCACTTCAAAAATATGAAACCTGCGGGAGCTTTAAGCTATTTCAGGTGATATTGGCAGTCTCCGCTTCACTGGGCACGTACTTTTAGAGCAGCACAAAGCTAGTCGTTGCTCGCTCCGCCTTACAACCAGTGGCAGCACCGTCGGTTATTTACCCAACCATAAATTCAGCCTCTTGATCATGCACATTTCAAAGCTACGACTGTACCAATACTGTTCTTTAATACGACGTGGCAAATTGCAGTAGCCAACTCACTCTCAATCGGTAATGCAGAATGATTAACGAGACGTTATTTATACAGGTGTAAATTTGTTTTTTTTTTCAGGCATGTTACTCGCTTACAGCACTGTTAAACTCTCCACGTAATCTATGGTTATTGTTTTATTAAATTAGTATTTTTTTAGGCGAAAAAAATTGCTAAACATGATAGATGGTAATTTTATTTATAGACTTGTTTTTATAAGTAATCCTTTGACCTGTTTGTCTAAAATTAAGTTACTTGTAATTCGTAAAAGATTTATTCGCTTTTTTTTCGCCTCGTAGCTTGGGTTTGTACGCCTCTGTTGGTACGTTTCTTCTTCGGTAGAATGCTAATGACCTTATACGTACGCAGGAGCAGGATCCTGACCACTGGCAACGTCAATCTGGTTGGGTTGGTACACCTGTATCGCGACCGTGCATTGTTGTAAATCAAAAAGTAATATATGTACTCGTTCACGAGCATCGGCATGAGATCACCCATTTCGATAGATAAAATTTATGTTGTAGGTTTTATGCGAACAAGGACCGGGGAAAAACTAACAGCGAGATTTACAATCGCGCTCACGGCGTGCGAGCAGTTTTGTGACCATCTTAAACCAGCGACAACTCTCGGACCAATCAATGTTAACAACGCTCGGAATAACTTGAACATGTTTTATTTTAGTACTATAAGCTAGATCGATAACAAGATCCTTTCTTATGTATGTAATGATTATATTGCTCGTTAAAATATTATTTTTTACACGGTATTCCCCGGATCGAGTTACAAAGAAAAAAAAGCCTACTAAAGATGACAAATGAATTCAGTTGTCAATTTTCGTTGATTAGAAGTAAAATGAGGCATCTTTGTAAAGTGCTCGTGCTGTCGCCCTTATTCAGCATGGCTATTTTATTCGTCATGTTAGCGGGGACCTTCGAGTTCCCCTTCTGTTATTCAGCGTTTCTGGAATCGGTTTCGGGAGACTGGCCAATATATTAGAAGAACTGGACAAGGTCGAAACCGAAAAACAACACTGATAAAAATGAGTGCTAATTTACAAATGAAAATTCCATTTTTTTCAGTAAACCTACCTTATTTGTCGGCAATTTTACCATAATTTTAAGCAAAAATACTAAATATCATTGAAAATGCAGTTACATTCATTAATTGTACAAACTGTAGGTAAATTTGCTAACAAATTTGTAAATTTCATAATAACAATTACTTCAACGGAATAAAATTACAAATCTATACCTTCAAACTACTGTCTGATATGTAAATTTGCCCTCTGCTCGTGCAATTTTCCGTTCTAGATGGTAAAGTGCTACCGAGATAATTTTTATCGCGCTTGCGCAATAATGGGATATACAGTTCGAGTTCCGTTCGCCATCCGTTTGGTTGTGTTTACAGGAGCTAAGTTAGAGTTTTATTGAGTGCGATTGTTATATACAACTAATCTAACACTGTTAGTGCCTCTGTGACTTATCCTCTATCGGTGTCGTGTGGAATATTTGCCCCATATGGTTCTATAGTATTAAAAGATATAATATGGGTACATTCACCTCTTTGTATATTATGGAGGACTTTGCAAATATATACTACAAAGTGCAGGTAAAAGTTTGCAGTCTTGATATGTATAATTTCACTTTCACTAATTGGATGTTCTTTTTAGGATACAAGTGTTGATGATACTGACATTCTACAAATTCAAGGACTTGTGTGGTGTCCATAGGTAAGATTTCGCTTATTGTTCTTTCTTGTACATGCGGTCTTACAATCAAATTTATTACTAACATGTATAACTAATCATTTCAATCCAATATAAAAAAATACTTGTATATGATATATGACTCATGTACTTCTTATTTTGATTTCAGGTGACACATTTTGGACTATATTATATGCTGTGGTTGGATTATCCCCAGGTTATCTTCTCTGGAGACGCTTTACCTTTTTAAAAATTATTCCAAGTCAGGGTTCAAAAACGAATAAGGTGACGTAAGTTTACCATAGGCATTTCAACTTAATATTGTTGAAATAATATTTAATTTATATTTAAAAGATATGTTTCTCTCTGTTAAGCAGATCGATTTATTTTATTATACGATATGTAGATAAGTATAGTCCATGGGTTCCTATTTTATTTCATTTACTTATGATTACATTTTTGTCAAGAACTTCTATTTATTTAATGTTAAAAATATGTAGATATATATAATATATATATATATATATATAATATGTTTCACATGTTATTTATTGTTAAAATTATAATAAAACTTCATACTATTATTTTTTGTTTTTATTTATGATCACCACATTAATAGGATTTTACTAGTGATTTTACAGTTGACAATACAGGCTTGTCCGAGCAGTCGCAAAATCAGTTTACAAACAGTTCTTTTGTGAGAAACCAGATAATGTTTCATTGGTATTTATAATGGAGTTATCATAGCAACATATGTGGTCCATCACAAAAGTACTGATTGTTAACTGGTTTTCAGTTGCTTGGAGAAATCTAATATTAAAGTTGCAGAAAATTTACTGTACAACAATTAATTGCAATTCCGTGTTTACGGTAAATTTACTGAACGTCAGTAATTTTACTTACAAAAGTATATATAAAACCGTACACATCGGAAACCTCATTTCATAGGAGAAGTAAATTTAAGCTCAAAGTAAAATTACAAACCACTTGGTTTGTATTTGCAGATATAAAATTATCATACTCACAAGATTTCATAATGTTCACGCCAAACATATGTTTCAATCCCCTTAAAACATCATGGCGGACATTTTTTTTCACTATTTTTACACGTATCTAACAACTATTTGAAGTTCATTTACAGAAAAAAATAATTTCGATCGGCTAAAAGTGGAAAATCATATGGCGTCGGTCAAAATTTCAGCAGGACAATGCTAAGCCACATACCGCCGGCATCACCAGAAACTTCCTACAAGAAAAAAGAATTCAGGTAATGGAATCGCCGGTGTAAAGTTCTGAGTTGAATCCTATTGAACACGTGTGGGATCAGCTTGACCGACGTGTTCGCAAGCGCCCTAATCCACCACTAACGATACAAGAACACCCAGAAAAGACTGGTAATAAATCAAAGCAAAACACTGCACATTATCCAGCGTATACAGCGACGTAGTTTCTGCAAAGAAACCGAACGCCGTCGGTCGACACTTCCAGCAGCATTCTTCCACAAAGTAGAAAGGCTTATTATGACAAATTGCATCACGGATGAGTTGGATTAAGAGCAAAGGGGAACCGGTTCGCGGGATACGTACTCATTATTATCAGCTAAGCCGAGGATGCAACGCGCTGCTTCTCGTTCAACGCGCTTCTATTAATAACTACTTTGAGACGGCCTTGAGGGTTCATAGTCTTCAGCAGTTAACAACCACGCCGCACTAGCACCCCAACGGGAAGAAGAAGAAGAACAAGAAAAACAAGAGGTACGATGATAGCCGCTCGCCTGTCAGTCGACCCTTTTGTTGATGGGCGCACCTAACATGAAGACGTATGCACAGCGGCATCCTCTTGTTCTTTTGTTTGCACATTACCAAAGCAAACAGTAGCCCAGACGCTATTATAGAAGGATTTCGATCAATAGCTCAGTCTTTATTACACAGAAAATTTTGTTGAAGGAATTAATGTAGACCTACACACAGAAAAATGATCTCTCGAACGAAGAGAGAATTACTTGGCTGAAGTAGTTGGTAGGTTCGTATATACGCGAGAGATTGTTGACTTCAACCAAGAAATTTTATTTCTTGGAATAATTACTAGATTTAAGAAAGTGGTTACTCTGGTGAAGTAAGTAAACAGTCTTCAATGAAGTGTATATTTTTATTTCCGGTAAATATTTTTAGCTACCTAATGTAAGAATTTTAAAGATTTGGCACAAATACGTTTTCTATTGCTAATTAACAAGATAGGTATGTTATATTTACTTAGTCGTTCTAAACTGTTGCGTGCGTTACATCAAACTATTCCGTGTTGAAACGTTTATTGTACACTATAAATCACAATACACATCCCCAATAAGTCACAAGGCACATCCCCTACGGGTACTTCGCTGTTGTTTTCGTACTAGGTTAGGCTCCTTTACGGCGCCAGCACCACGCGCGGGCGCGCGAGCCTTGACAAAATCACGGTGCGCATACTTATTCCAGAGAAAGGGATCACTTGAAAGAAGTGAGAATCACTTCAGTTAAATAATTGGTGGGTATTTATTCAGTAAACAATACTTACTTATATTAAATGTCTTATATTTTTTTGGATCAAGTAACTACGCACTTGGATGGATTTACTATTACTTCGTTGGAGAAATTAACATTTTTGGGACGAAAAATTCAATTACTTCTTTCAATACAATATTGGTTCTTATAAAGAAAGAATTTATTTGTTGACAGCATTTATCTGAGAAATTATTTTACTTATGATGAGTATGTGGCATTTCTTGTATATACCTAACTTTCTACATCCAAGTAAATATGCATTTGAAAACCAGTGGTTGGTTTTCCCAGACCTACATATAGTCAAGGTTATGGTAGCAAAGTGTACGCTGATTCGGAATAGGAACTTCAACCTGCATGCACTGTGCTTTATACTGCCGATCGCAAGGACTTTTTAGCAATTTAGCCAGACGCATGACATCAACTGAGTGGTAGACATTCACCAGTCTACTATTTATACTCAAGATAAGGCCGAACTGCGAGGACAGTGTTTACAGAGCCCTGAGAGCTCTGAAGAAACGAGCAACATGATTCGCGAAACGTCTGCATTTACGAATCTTGATACACGGCACAACCCGGAAGCAATTTATTTTGGAACAATAACTACGTTCTGAGAAAAAAGTGTGGGAATAAACACCCAAGTATAAGATATTTGTACACACTAATTTTATCTATAACAGATGATCTCTATATGTTCTCTTAAAGTTTGTTAAATAAGAAAAAGCTTGCTCATGCATACACATACAAAACTTAACTGATACAAGGTAATTTAAAATTAGTACTTACTTCAATTTAATTTAATTATTTTTTGTTTTATTAAATACAGTCACGAAATTTGAAATTGCACTTTAGTTTCTGCCCGTATAAATATTCGCCTATAATTGCAAATCACTCTGTATATTTATTGATTTTCTATGAATGGGACCGACATAATTTTCGTCATAGAAGCTCAGAACTTGTCTCATGATAGGTTAGTTATCTTATCTGGAATGTAAGATCATATTGAAATCCACCACCTACAACTCTGTTCTTCTCCTAAAGTACCATTATGGGCAGCAGATTCAAATTATAAGTTTATTTTGTCACACATTTGGAAAGGCAAAAATATTGAAAACAAATAATGTTAGAGTTTGACCAATAACTCTGCCAGATTGTTGTTTTCTAGAAGTTTTGTTTGTTTTTATGGGGCATTTCACGTGAAGCGGACAACGAAAAAAAGTGAGGTTTTTAAATTCGTTCATAATCGGCCAAATTGTACGTCTAGAAGATATAAATGTGCATACAGAATATTTTTTTAATGTGAGGTTTAGTTGCCAAGTTATGGCCATCTAACGAATTAATGTGAAGAAAATACGTATCTTTTGGAAGCAATTTTTCAAATTAAACAAATTTACAATAAAATATTAAAAGTGGTGGCTTATATAGAAAATTTGTTGATCTTTTTAATTCTGAAATCAAATTCGTAGTTGGAATTTTTTTTTCTTGTATAAAACCAGAAGTAAATTTGTATTAACTTTGCCCCTTTTAAAAAAAATAATTTTACTCTCATAATAAAGCTTAAAGTGTGTAGATAATACACTGAAAGTTTTAAAATGGGATCTCAAATAGTTTAGGAGATACGTGTATGTAAATACATTCGTGTCGTACTGTGCGTAGTTGAAATTTTTTTTCGCGTATATTGAATGCTCTACCAGAGGATGTTAGATGTTTGCGACCGCCGCGTGCATTTGCTCGTCGTCTGAGAGCGATTCTCAAAACTGAAACCTATTATTCGTTAGATGAATTTTACAGAAGCCCGCCTAAATAGGCATCTTACGTCGACATTATAATTGATTTGTTTTTGTTCTCTGTTGAGCTCTGTTTTCAAAATGTATAAATGTATACGTTGTATTTCTACACCATGACGGTATATGAATAAAGTTATCTATCTATCTATCTATCTATCTATCTATCTTGTATAAAACCAGAAGTAAATTTTTTAAATTAAATTTTTATTAACTTCACCCCTTTTTAAAAAAATAATTTTACTCTCATAATAAAACTTAAAGTGTGTAGATAATACACTGAAAGTTTTAAAATGGGATCTCAAATAGTTTAGGAGATACGTGTATGTAAATACATACGTGTCGTACTGTGCGGGTACTAGGAGCTTGCTGAGCTCGCATTGTTTGCACGAAAACGCATTAAAACAAAATGAAACACCATTGTAAGAATTTTTAGAGAATTTTTACTATTTTACCAGGAGAATCAATACTAATTTGTTTTACAAAGGCCTTCGGTTGATGGAATAAAAGCGTGCATTTTTTTTTGTTCCTAGAATGGTGATTGCAGCATCAAATCGGAGTTGCAGAAAAATCCTCTGCAGTTTAATATCGGCTGCAGAGCAGTAATAAATGGCCGTTTCTTTTAAAGATGATTTAGCCCATTCGTACAATCGCATGGGTGTAATGATTGCTTTACTTGGAGGTAACTGTAAGCTTGCACGCGTGGCTAAGCGTTTGAGATTCCCCCCAAGACCATCACATGGCCCCTTTCCGTGAGACGTTGCGTGAAAATGAATTTCTGCATCCGTATTAAAATCTTCTTTGTAAAAAAATAGATTCACAAAGTTAACACTATGTCGCCCGGATAAGTGTACGCGCACATTATGCGTTGTATTCTAGTATCACGTCAAATGGCCTTGAGTCCCAGAAAGGGATGGTGCTCGCGCTCAGCAAGCACTTAGTACCCGCACAGTACGTCACGTATGTAGTTGCATACACGTATCTCCTAAACTATTTGAGATCCCATTTTAAAACTTTCAGTGTATTATCTACACACTTTAAGCTTTAATATGAGAGTAAAATTATTTTTATAAAAAGGGGCGAAGTTATTAAGAATTTAATTTAATAAATTTACTTCTGGTTTTATACAAGAAAAAAAATTCCAACTACGAATTTGATTTCATAATTAAAAAGATCAACAAATTTTCTATATAAACCACCACGTTTAATATTTTATTGTAAATTTGTTTAATTTGACAAATTGCTTCCAAAAGATACGTATTTTCTTCACAACAATTCGTTAGATGGCCATAACTTGGCAACTAAACTTCAAATTACAAAAATATTCTGTATGCACATTTATATCTTCTAGACGTACAATTTGGCCAATTATGAACGAATTTAAAAACCTCACTTTTTTTCGTTGTCCGCTTCACGTGAAATGCCCCTTATGTAACAGATAATTGTAAGTAATATTGTCAATTGAAGTTAATGAATAGTCTAGAATGTTGCCCGTTGGATGTAATATCGAAATAACAATGATTTATTAGGTTAGAAGGGCTCCAAATCAAAATTATTCACGGATTTACCTTGTTTATTAATCCAATATTTAAAATAATAATCCCATGCTAAAATAATACATAAAAATAAGACTGAATAGGTACCAGGAGTACCTATTCAATAAAATGAGGCTATTAACTTCTTCTTTTGTCTAATTTGACTGAGCCACACAAGGTATCTTCATTTAATATGAAAAACAAAACTGTCAATAATATTCCCACCCATCTCAAACTGACAAGATCATCAAATTGCCATCAAGATGTCAGCTTCCTACACATATTAGCGTCCGTATAGGAAGTGATTATGGTAATTGAGGCACTACACCGAGTGTTTATCATTTTCCCGGTCCATTTACGTGCAATTACCTCAACACTGCGCTTACATCAGCGAACCCACTTGATAATGCCACGATATCGGCAGTATATGCCGGCAGAATGCATGCAAATTGCTCGCATATGCGAGAGCTTTGATTTTCAACGCTATCTGCGATGTGATTTTGATTTATAGTCGAGTCGTTAAGTCGCCTGAATACGAAAAGCCATTATTTTCAACTGCTAGGCGCCAGAATCTGCCGTTATGACTTGAATAACTATATGAATATACAGCGTGTCCCCCCAGATGTACCCAACTATACGCACAATGGACCTAAATATTGATTTCTCGAGAAAAGGTTATTCTTTAAAAAGTGTGTCTGGTGCTTCAAAAGCTTCATAGCCACGGTCAGAATTTTGATATAATATACAGGGTGGTCTAAAAAGAAGAAATTGTTAAATTTGCTGAAGAATAAACTATAAATTTAACAAGAAAATATTTCTTTGCCTCTATTGAAACACGAGATTTATTTGAGTGAATGCATATATATTATATTTGAATTAAACAAAATATTCTATATGTGTAAACAATCGCGAATTTTGATCAGTGAATACCTTGAATTATTTTAGTTTAAACCGGGAGCGGATATGAGCAAATATTTCGCATACTAATCCAGCAGGAATCTCGACTTAAAATCAAGGAATATTTCTCAGGATTGTTTGCAACATAAGATTCCTTCGCGGGCAATGCTTATCCTTATTTGCCGAGATATGCGAAAGCGCGGCTTTTTCTGTACGTTTTGCTGAAAAGTGACCGAGCGGCGTTCGGTCTTCAGCTATTAACTAGATGCCAATTTGTTGCAGCATTTGTTTTCCGTTACGGTACGTACCGGTTATACCGTTCGCTAAACCACGATTTTCTCTATTTGCATTATCCGCATTATAAGGATAACTACGTTCGATACAATTAGCGAATATTATAAAATCAAGACTTGGGTGAAACAGTTATGTATGCATGCAGTCCACGCAAAAACAGTACACGGATTATAAACCGTTAATAGTGACATTCTGCACCGCTATTGTCGATTCGATCGATTATTTTGAGAAACAATGCTTTCCCATTCCTCAATCAGAGCTTGCGTCAGTTCCTGCATGGTTAGTGGTGGATTAGGGCGCTTGCGAACACGTCGGTCAAGCTGATCCCACACGTGTTCAATAGGATTCAGGTCAGTACCTACCGCCGGACCTGAATTCCACGTTCTTGTAAAAAGTTTCTGGTGATGCCGGCGGTATGTGGCTTTGCATTGTCCTGCATAAGGATGAAATTTTGACCGACGCCATATGCAGCAATCACCACATGGTCCTCCAAGATGTTTTCGATGTAATTCATGGCATTTAGTCTACTAGGAACCACAACATCAGTTCTGTTGTCCATACTGATTCCAGCCCAAACCATCACAGATCCACGACCAAATCTATATACTTCCAGTAGAGTAGCGGCTGCGTAGCGTTCACCAGGACGTCTATATTCGACCGTCGCGTCGCAACGAGTTAAACGAAATCTGGAGTCGTCTGTAAACAGTCTGCTTCTAATAGTTTGATCACAAATTTCTAATCCATGTGCTCGTCTTAGGTTGTTTAGGAGGTACTGTGGCAGTACGCTGACGTAGAGAGGAAAATACAAGAAATCGGTCTTGATTGATGAGATGCTGCTCATAGCTGCATTGTTACTGAGGTTAGACTATATGAAACGCTTCTGATTTTATTCCTCCTGGTTATTAAATCGACTATAGAACTATGTTTAATACGGAGACTTCAACATTAGCGCAAGCGAGTAACCCGGCCAACACATTCATTGTATAATACCGTAAAATAAAGTGATAATTATCAATGTTCTTATCGAATAAGTATGACGGCCGCTTGTATTGTTACGCAACAAAAATTAAAATGTATGAGCGAAGAGCAGTTGGTAGCACTTAACGCGGTTGTTGGGTATTTAGACCATGTTTGTTCGAAGCACCGTTACACAAATATTGGCGCAGTGACGTCACACGTTGTAAATTTAAAATACACAGACACTGAATACGGTATACACTAAATGTTTCTTCCTTTGTAAGTACTTAGAATCTACATAGAGAAAAAGTAGTTAGTTTGTTGAAGGAATTAATGTTGACCTATTTTCGGTGCAACAAAAAATTTTCTCCCGGGAAATTTTACCTAATAATGATTCTTTATGACTCCCTGAACATTTCCACAAAGGCGTTTTTCGAGGTTAACTCGAATAAGCGAGATATTTGCAAAATTATTTATAATTTTATTCAAAATTTTAGTTCATTCACATGCTGTTCTGGCCAGGAAAAATATAGAAGTTCTGTTTTTCTATCATTCTATATATTTTTTGGGGAGCTGAATCCGAATTTCCTACTTTTGAATTCGAATTTTCTGCTTCCCACGGCTTCACAACGAAAATCGCAAATAACTCAAAATTTTCTACTTTCCTGCAGATTACTGTCAAAAAGTCATAAAACTATGCACTTTTCGACGTAGACCACTATATACAAAAATAAAGTATACTAAATTTGCTATAAAAGGCCCCCTCAAGTGTATTTTTTGGTTGAATGGTTTGGCCGCTCGAGCGCGCTGAAAGAAGGCCAAATTTTCCTACTTTATGTGATGTGCGTGTAATTACAAAAAAAGCTTAGATTCTGATAAAACTACATTAAATTCTCTACAAATTACATAACTTAATCAGTTATTTTGGTTAAACTGTGTAGCCGCTAAAGCGGGTTGAAATTGTATGTCACATTACGCGAAACTGCGATAACAAGAGCCCTTCACCAAAAATTCAGTAGAGACCTACATTATTACTAGGAATTTATTTATTAACTATATATTTGCTCTTTTTAACAATTAATACTTAATGTATTTTGTAATTTTGTATTACTTTATCATACGCAGTATGTAAAGTAGGTATTGTAATCATGCCAGAAAATTTTTTTGAGATTTTAGCGGAAATATGTCTTTTTGGGTCCCCTGAACATTTTTGACCAAAGTACAAAAAAATGTCTGTGTGTGTGTACCCGTTTTTGTGGCGACGATTCCGGAGAAACTACTAAAGGTATCGGGACAAAACTTCATATTTAGAAGTTTTATAACCAAACTTAGAGCTGAAAAGCTTTCTGTTGAAAAGGGTCCAAAGGAATTGGTGGTTTACTCTTAGCATTTTTCGAAGATTTTGTAAATGAGCCGCTATTTCTGTAATGACGTCAAAATAGTTAAATAATAAATTAAAGGAGAGGAAATTTTCTATAATTTATGTATATGACATTTTAGGTAGAATTTATAGTTTAGCTGCATGAGCAAATTCTATTTCATCGAGATCGGTCGTACTGCTTTAAAACTAGTAGCCAGGATATGTGAGATTTTTTGATTCTAATGACAGTAGCTAGTGTCAAACGCTAATGTTTTGAAAATACTACTGTCAATATAGGCTGCGTTCGGATATTGAACACCGTTACACTTTTTACACCCACTAACACGTAAGTGTCATTTGGACGGTGTACCCGGTGTCAACGGAGTACAATATCCGAACGCAGCTTTAATCGAGATATCTGTCTAGTTCTACTAGTTTTATTTTAATGCAGACATAGCCGATCTCGATCAAATAGAATCTCATGCAGCTAAACTATTAATTTTATATATAGGAAGATAAAGTCATGTGCCTGGCCACATCAGATTTTTTTTTTATAAACATTCGGGCTCTTGACTTCGCGGCTTCGCTTAGATTAATATGAGATAATACAGTAGCGCGTCGATAATCCGAACCTCGGTAATCCGAACGTTGGCTAATCCGAACGTTCAAAAAATAATAATAAAATAAATCACTAAGTAACCTAGGGAAAAGCCATTTTTGTCGGTTCCTGTTTACAGAAAAATGTTGCTTTTGTTTTATATATATATATTAGTAACCGAATTACTTTCGCTCCCAATTAGTTAAATGAATAATAAGTAAATAATAAATAAATCATAAATAAGTCATAAATAAATAATAAATGAATCCTTTAGATATCTCTTTGATATCCCTTCGATATCTCTTCGATATCCTTTCGATATCTCTTCGATATCCTTCGATTTTTACTTTTTGACATTCCTATAGTTTAAGAAGAGCGGGATCGAATGGTGTTGGTTTTATTAAGATTGAACTTCTATCCAATACTCGTAGTTTCTAGTATTTAGCTGCAATGTTTGATAATCCGAACAATTTGATAATCCGAATCACCTTCGGTCCCAATTAGTTCGGATTATCGACGCTCTACTGTATATCAACCCAATTTCGCGGCTACACGGTTTGGTCAAAATAAGTGATTAAGATGTGCAATTTGTAGGGAAATTAATGTAGTTTTAGCACAATCCGCCTTTTTAACTAACTTAAAAACTGGGTTTTACATAAAGTAGGAAAATTTTCCCTTCTTTCAGCGCGCTCTAGCGGCCAAACCGTTCAACCAAAAGTGCATTTCAAGAGTGCTCTTATAAGAAATTTAATGTATGTACTTTATTTTTGTATGGAATGGTCTACCTCGAAAAGTGCATAGTTTTATCACTTTTTCGCAAAAAACTGAAAAACGGTCGAAAATTTTTAGTTTTTTTGCGATTTTCGTAGGGAAGCCACATCCTTGAGAAATAGCGAAGTTGAAAATCGGATTCATACTATTTTGCCATAGTATACAGAGTGTTTTCTTATCCGCTTATTCGAGCTAACCTAGAAAATGCCTTGGGGGATGTGTTGAGGGGGTCATATAGAATCATTATTAGCTAAAATTTCCCGGGAGGAAGAAAGTTGATCAAAATTTATCGCACAGTGGTATAAACATTTTCACTGGGACAAGATTTTTATAGATGTTATCGTAAAATTGCAGCTTCCTGTATTACCTCCTGTCCCTACTGTCAATTTCAATCACAATACCGTATTACAATCATCGCAAAAATAATTACAACTCACACTCAGCAGACAGATAATCGAATAGCAGAACTGACATATCTACAAAAGCAATCAAACTTCTATACCTTAATAGATATAGTTTATTAGATAACAGATCTCAAATTATTAAAGCATGAGGCAAAGAACAGACAGCGACACGACGGGAAGTGTACCGTATGTCATCAAACTCGTCAAGATCATCTCATATGATTCACGCCAACCCGTTGCTAGGGTACAGTTATGCCAATTAACGAAAAATATATTACTAAAGGAAAAATACCAGGATACCCTGACAAGTTATTGTAAAAGAGTTTTTTGTAAAAGACGTTTATGTGCAGGACAATGTGGCTTCCACATTGTTTTCAATTGAATTTCTGAAATAATTGTACTAATTTCACAATGAGCTAATTTTCCAGTAAAATTTCTTTGAATCTTCAGTTTTAAACCTTGTCTTACAATATTCTATCGACAAATGATAATAATATTATAATTTTAGCGATGCATGAATTTGATAGCGGACGTATTCTTTGCATACTAAATCGCAGAGTTGTAAATCATGGTCTTCACGCTTGAGTAAGTCTGCACTATTTTGCGCCAAGATGTGTCGGCTTAATCTAAAAGTATTCATCTTTTCAGAGTTTGTAGCGTGAGTAAGGTGTTTTTATTATATTCCTTGGCAACTGATAAAGTAAATATAGTTTGTGTTGGATGTTGGTGTTATGTTAACATTGGTAAATGGACGTAATAAATATTCTGCGCATGAACAAGTTTGGTCTCCCAAGTTTGCTTAATAATTATTTTTACTCCTTCATACTGTTTAGTATAAATAATATGACAGAAAAGATTATACACCAGATTCGCGGATTTTGAATCAAATAAATCCAAAGTGAATAAGTTTTAAAAGGATATCTAAAAACGTAATGACTCCTGCAGTTTTACCTATTGGTAGAAACAGGAAGTTGGACAGGATGTCCTCCTATATGCACTTCTTCACTGGAATCTTAGCTTCTTATGTGTATTCGAGAAAAATACATCTAAACTGTTGAAGATTTCTTAGCTTATGTAAAGCCGGGCTACACATTCGTATACTTGTCAAATATCAAATATTTGCCAAGTATATGAATATTTGTCAAGAAAAAAAACCTGCTCTGTTCAATTCGTAGCGAGTCCACCTCTAAAATAAATTTATATATTCGACGTTTGGCTGTGCGGACGAGTTTTTTTACGCCATATACTTGGTATTTGCAATACCCAGTTGAAGTGGGTATAGCAAATGCAAAGGCGACAATATTGGTGCATTTATTTGTACTCGATGAACGTACTAGTAAGCTGTTTAATTTTTCAATTTATTAATTATGTTTTGTGTGTAGTA
The DNA here is from genome assembly GCA_963966075.1 of Aphodius sticticus. NCBI lineage: Eukaryota > Metazoa > Arthropoda > Insecta > Coleoptera > Scarabaeidae > Aphodius > Aphodius sticticus. The sequence goes on along the minus strand of OZ014511.1, from coordinate 45,745,710 downwards.
AGTCGTATACGAAGATTGACAGTAGATTTGTAATTATTAGTAAGATTTTTGATTTTTCTAAAGGGCGAAAACCGCATAAAATTGTAATTTTGTGAAACCGTCAGACAGACAGTTTTCCGGAAACCGTCAGACAGAAATTAAAAAAGAATATTGTTGTTTTTACCTGTCCACATATACGCAATGTTATTTCTTTCCAAGAAAATCGTACACCATATAGAGAGTGTATCCTAAGTTGATGCTAGTCTATGAACAATATAGATGATTTATGAGCTTTCAAAATATAACTTTTTAATAAAAAAGCTACACAAAATTGTCCCTACTATTAAAATATTTTTAATCGTTTTCGTTTCTTTTCAAGTAATAAACATCATAAAAATGTTAGAGACAGCATGTCTATAAAATAATTTATTTGGAAAATTATACTTTATTTGCTTGTATTTATATATTTGTCGATTTTTATGATGTGTATTATTTGAAGAGAAACGAAAGCGGTTAAAAATATTTTAATAGTAGAGACAATTTTGTGTAGCTTTTTTATTCAACAAAAAGGTTATATTTTAAAAGCTCATCTGTTTAAATTTTTGTTTCAGAAGCTAATTGATCTGTATTTCAGACACTATTAGGACATAATTATACAACGAACCTAGTAGTACAATTGGATTTAGTAGAACTTTAAAGATGACGAAGAAACCATATCTAACATTTCTTTTATGGGAAATATTTTCCTAATTTAAGTAAAAAAATATATATTTTTTCTCATTAAAATAATAATTTATTTAAACTAGTTCACATCAAATGACCAATTGTATTGTTTTACAGTCTGTTAAAATTAGATGCTGCAAATTAATAATACAGAAACCTGATGATTTATACAAAAAATCATTAAAATGAAACAAACAGTTTCGTCAAGATTTGTTTTGTTAATTTCCACAAGAATGCCCTGGTTAGTACGCAATAAATTCTGCACTTATATAATTAAAAATATGTCGGCATTATAAAATAAAACCTTGCTCGTTCGTAATCAAATTATCAGTTTGATTTGAAAAAGCTAATGTGCAAATAAGGCGTACTAATCAAAAAAATAGCTAGTGACCATTCGGTACGCACATGTAGCAAGTCCTCAGAGAAGATTTTCACGTATTAGAAAATGCTATGTGGCGATGCATCAATGTCCGATGCATTTACTGTTGCAGTGCAACTCTGACGGTCCGAAATCACAAACGAATATTGTACAAATTCTTTGGTATGCCATAGATTTTTTTGAGTTTTATAAAAATCAGCCGGTATCAAGGATGGATGAATAATATTCGGTGAACGAACTTAAAAGGAAAAATAAATCACTCATGGCATCGTTTAGACCAATCAATAACAAAAATTTTCGATTTGCGTGGCAAATATATTTGCCAAATATTTAATATGTGGCAAATATTTGGTATTTGGCAAGTATATGAATATGTAGCCCCGGCTTAGGCCTCAACGGCCACCTAGCGGAATTAGGTAGACACCGCTATTAAACGTTAAACGTTATAACAATTCTTTAGTAAGTTCTTGTTCTTTGAAGTAACTAATCAGTCACCGCCAAACACTTCTATTGTGATTATTATAATTATTAAACCACTATTTTTAAGTTAATTTTTTAGGTTATGTTTCTATATCTATATCCTTTATTCACTGGTTGTCATGTAAGTTTTTATCATAGTAGCCGTTGCGGGTTAATAGTGTTGACCCAAGCTCTATTGTGATCATAGTTGCGCCCCGTTAATTATTTATTAAAAGTTATAGGCTAAAGTAGAGTAAAATTATCCACAATAAAATTTTGTCATGATTTTATTCCAACTTTACGAAGTTGACAGTTTACTACAGTAATACCAGTACTACAACATGGTACGAGAAGTGATCACGATTAACAAATTTAAAATAGAAAATGTAAACAACTTTGAAAATAAATAAAAATTTAAGGATATCCTTAAAAGAGGATTTGGTTGGAGCTGTTCTGTTCTTCACAACTATTTTAAAATCCGCATTTAGCACTTAATTTTGTTTTTTTTTGTAGAATGAATTTTATTTTGTATTTGTGTCCGAACAACTTTTTTCTTTACAATGTCTGTTTTAAAATTTTTTCGCCAATAAATTCGCTGGAAACAAATAGAACTATTGTTTTTCTTATCTGCGTCATATTGGTTTTATACACAGCTCAGCATTTTGTCTGAGTAATTTGATATGGAACAAAAAAAATCGACTTTCTATAACTATTAATTACAAAAGAATCCATACAATTCTACGACCCATCAGACACACTCTATATTTTTAGATGTTATAATTTATTTATTTTAAACAAAAAATACTAGTATAGCAATTTAATTTATTAAATTTGTTAGATTTTTCCTGGTGCTTTGTTTCAACAAGTTGAGGAATTAAACCTTGAATTTTATACGGTTAATGTACTTTCAGCAAAACCGTTGCTGAAAGAAGAGTATAGAAACTTCGAGGGGTCTCAAAGTAAAAAATTAACCCTTGCATTTTTATTTTCTTGATAACACTGTGTTACTGTGAAAATATACTTTTCACGAAACATAGTCTAAGCTGGTAGAACTAAACATAATGGCATATACAAAATTTTCTAAACACCCCAAAAAATCTCGATTTTTTTGGTTTTGGGGTACTTGCATGTGTATAAAAATGCAGAACTCCGCCATTTCCATTCGATTTCCAAAAATAATGCAATTGAAAGAGGGAACACAGACCATTATAAGGATGTACTGTTCGGTCAGATCCAATAAAAAGTAGAAAAGTTATGGACGTTCAAATTCAGAAGTTTACCATTATTTTCAGATTTTCTGAACTTTAACAACAGTTTGATGACCTGTTTCAATCCATAATATTTTATTTCTATTTTTTTTTATTGAAAGCCTATTTAAATTTGCGTTTAATACGAGTTTGTTTATTAGAATCGGTTGAAATTTGATTGAGTTATCAAAGTTTAATCACCGTCTTGACATTCATACTAGGCAGAAGGAATATACCTACCGCCCGACCGTAATAAATCCGTACTCTTGATTCACATTAAGCAGATATTATTTTGTTTGTTTATTACCCTGTTTTATTGTATTTTAGTCTATCTAATATTTTATTAAGTATTATTCGACTTATACCCAAATACCGTAAAATTTTTAATCGACAATCTTAACCTATTAAAATTGTGTATACTGTATTAGGACGATGTAGGTCTTTACTATCACCAAATTTCATATAAAATAACAATCAAGCTGATCCATAAGCAGTAAAAAATCACATTTAGTGCATGCTTCAGTGCAAATATAAAAAAAAATTGATGTGGCCAGGCACATGACTTTATCATACAATATATAAAATTAGTAGTTTAGCTGCATGAGATTCTATTTGATCGAGATCGGCTATGTCTGCTTTAAAATAAAACTAGTAGAACTAGTTTTGTATTTCAGGTAACAAGAAAAAGGAAAGGAAAAAATGTTACCGATTCAAACAGGTCATCGAATTGTTGTTAAAGTTGAAAAAATCTGAAAATAATTGGAAACTTTTGAAGTTGAACGCCCATAACTTTGCGATCTGTTATTGGATCTGACCGAACAGTACATCTTTATAATGGTATATGCAAGTACCCAACAACGTTTTTTTTTTTAAATGGGGGTGCTATATGTCTCGTGCAAAGTATATTTTGTTTTTTTTTGTAGCACAGTGTAATCAGTGATTTGGACATTTCTGCCGCAATGTTTTCGAAACCCTTTCCATTCATAGATAAACATTTCCCGGATTTGTACGATTTTCAATAAATACCTTGGAATAAAAGCAGATATATCTAAAATATACCAAAAATTATAGTTAATTGCTTTTTTTAAAAAATTAAGCATTTGAAACAGAATAATTCTTCAAAAATAAGCAAAGCACATCGTCAATCCAAGTTAATTAAAAAAAAATGCAGACATGAATTCTTTTTTTAAAAAATAATCCAATGAAGAATCGAACCAACAGAAGCTAGTCACCAGATCGAAAAAAGTGCATCACATACAACCGTCCAAAGAAATCAACGACCTACCTTCACGCTTTACGTTCTCAATGTGTGTAATTCAGCAATCTTCAACGTTCAGGTTCCACTCAACGGGTACGCGCCGCACATACAGGTAACCAAACACAGTCAAGTTCAAGAGCACTCTGTACAGCAACCAGTGTGTCTTCTGCCTTCACCTTGCGCCTTCAACTATATAGTGGGGGACTCTCAACCTGAGCACGGCTATCGACTTCGCGTCCTCGACTCTCTGCTTCTTGTACGATGCAGGCTTCTAATCTTATACTTGTGCAATGCTGGTGATGCTCAGGAGTGGATTGGTGAACCTGCGGTGAATCCTCGCAAAGCGATTGGTCGATGCGAAGACTTTTTCGACGCGGATAACGAGTCCATCTAACTGTTCGAGTTCGTGAAATACAGTTCTTGGTCGGAAAAATCGGTTGAGGATCGGTTGGTGGATTCCTGCCTTTGAGGAGACGATCGACCAGCGGTATTGTTCGCGGCGATTAGGTCTTCTGGGTCTTCATGGTTTTCGATCGTAGCCGAAAAATGGTAGCGAAGCGTGACGCACGAATTGGAACTCTGTGGTTGATGACAGAGGAGGAAATGTTACGTTTTTTTCGTCGGGTTTTTCTTAACTATGCTGTAGGTGTTAAGTCTTCCTTGCTTACTGGTAACCCCAATACTAAATAGTTTGTTTCCATCATCTATCATCTACCATCAAGAGAGATAGTTATGGAAAAAAAGAAAAACGAGAGAACGTTGCAGGTAACCAGGGACCCGGAAATCAAAACTAAATTAAATTGGTTAACTCAGGAATTACGTAGAACGATTCAAGAGATTAAGCAACAGTCAATAAAGAAAAGCCTCGAAGAAATGACAAGTGACGTAAGCACTAATAAAGCCATAGTTAAGATAACAAATCTCTGCAACGCAGCATTTAGGCTTAAATATGTGCCAACTGTTTGGAAAACTGCGGAGGTAGTGATGATTCCCAAGCTAGGAAAACCAACCAAATGAAGCATCCTCCTACAGGCCAATTTCTTTACTGCCCACATTGTCAAAACTGTTTGAAAAACTACTTGCAAAACGACTGAAGCCAATCTTAGATGAAAGAAACATTATACCCGCTCATCAGTTTGGATTCAGAAACAAACATTCGACAATTGATCAGGTTCACAGAAAAACAATTATAATAGAACGAACTTTAGAAGAAAAAAAGGTATGCTCCTCTATATTCCTGGATGTGGCAAAAGCCTTCGACAAAGTTTGGCACGAAGGCCTACTCTATAAGCTGGAACGGATACTACCCTTCGAATATAGCCAACTATTAAAATCATACCTTTCCAACAGATACTTCCGTATAAAGCAAGATAATGAGTACTGAACTCTCAAAAGTATTAAAGCTGGAGTCCCACAAGGTAGTGTACTTGGACCAATTTATGTGAAACATTTATTTCTGCTAATATACGTTTCACAAAAATTAATAATCCCGTTTTTAAAAAATTTATCAATAAGTATTCTGGACGAGACTCACCCGATGAATCCACAATTAGAAAATATTACGTACAAGGGCAATATGACAAAACAATTTCTACAATAAAGTCAAAACTATCCGATAAATATATTTGGGTTTCTGCAGATGAAACTACGGATATGAAGGGTAGATGTGTGGTTAACGTCGTTGACGGATTGTTGGACCCGCAAGACTTATATAAACCCTATTTAATATCTACTCAGTTTCGCTTTACCGTCAAAGCTGAAGAGATATGTACAATAGTAAATGACGCCATAAAAAAGTAGGAATCACAGACGCTACCAAAGTATTACTGTTTGTTTCTGACGCTGCTGCGATTATGTTAAAAGTTGGAAAATTACTTAAACAACATTTTTCAAATATTCTTCATTTGACATGTTTTGCACACGCTATTCATAGAATTTGTGAATTTATTCGGGAAGAATTTCCAGACGTGAATACGCTAATAAGCAAATGCTAAAAAAATGTATTAAAAGCTCCTTCCAGATTGTCAGAAGCTCCTATATTGTCTCTTTACAAGGAAAAGTGCCCTAATCTACCTTTGCCACCACAACCAGTTATTACGAGATGGGGTACATGGTTAGAAGCTTCAATCTTTTATGCAAAAAACTTTGATATCATCAAACCCTTCGTCTTAAATTTGCCTGATGAACCAGTTAGTATTAAAGACTGCAAAAAAGTACTATCATTACAAGATTTACATGAACAATTAAAATTTATTGATACAAATTTTGGGCAAGTATTGCCAACCAAGTTTCTAGAACAACAAAATGTTGAACTTGCAAGCAGTTTTCAAAGGATTGAATCTCTGTACGAAAGGTTACGAAGCATTGAAGCACCAATCAGTAAAGAATTACAACAAAAAATTGATGCGGTAGTACATAGAAATCCGGATTTTAATATTTTAAAACAAATCTCAACGAATTCATTTACGGATGAAGGAATTTCTCAAAAATATTCCAATTTGGTGTTGGTTTATGCTTTTGCGTCTGTGACTAGCTGCGATGTAAAAAGATCATTTTCAAGGTTTAAAGACATTTTAACATCTAAGCGAAATAATTTTACTGAAGATAATTTAGAAAAATATGCAGTAATACAATCGTTCAATGCATATCCAAGAAATGAGTAAAATATTTCAGTGGGCACGTGTTGCATATAGTTACGACAAACATTTATGATTAAATTTACTCGGTTTACTACCGACCGCCAGGCGCTTCGCACCTATGGATATCAATCCAATCGACCGCATAAGTCGTCATTGACTCATGCGTGCCCGCTACGCACACTCATAGCTGGGCGACTTCTAGCACTGCGAGACATACATTTTTGTCCGGCCACTGATAATAATATCTATCAAAATCCCAACAAAATTATCTGATTAATGTCTACCTTATCCACTTTTATGAAGCATATTTGGTTGCATATCCCATTTTAAAAGTCACCTCAGTCACGACTGACTTCAGCAGACGAATGCGTGAACTGTTAGACGACTTATATGGAGTGGTCCGTAATGAATGACGATTTTCAAGCCGGTTGTCCGCGCCGCGCCGGTAGAAATGCGCCCCTACGACTATTTGCATAACTAATAGCGTCCATATAATTCGAGACAAAACACATTCCAATTAAGCGACACGTTTTCCATTTCCACCTTTGTTCGGGATCGGAGAGCGCTTAGACATTCCGCGCCGTTCGCCAGATCTCGCGGTCGCTAATGAATTTAATGGTAAAACGCTATACGTGTACGGTAACTTTTCGTACTACACCTACGACTGTTATTCGCGCACATACACGCGCGTATAACGAACGCTCGTATTATGCAAACTGGCTTTGCTTCACAGAGAATACCAGCATTCTTGGAAAACGGTGCATACCGCCCATTGTGGAGATTGATGAACCACAAATCTCACGCAGAACATGCTGTATACTTTGTAGGTTTATTGCAGATAGTGAAAAAGTGATTTTAAAAAAAAAAAGAACTCACAAAGTATTCATCTAAAAATATCTAGTTTGTAGACTTCCACGGGCTCAGTCAATAACACACAGGGTGTTTCAGAAACAACGGCTATCCTTGAAGGATTATCCCTAACGGATCCTTAAGAAATTACTTAAGAAAAACAGAGTCCGTCCCTGCTCAGCGCAAGAAAATCGACAACACTCCACCACAGTTGTGGTGCAACTGGTCACATCAACGTTGCCATTTAAAAAAATTGATGGTCGGAAATTGAACTTTTCACAGCAATGTGTATTTTAATAATTAAAAATCAAATCGTGTCCGAGGATTTTTGAAAATAACAAACCGTCTCAGAGATTTTCTCATGTTTCCCTACTTTACGCGCTCACTGTATATTTTTTTCTTGTAATTATTAATTTATGAATAAAATTTAGACGCAAGGAAATCGAAAACTTTTGTTATCGATGGCTCTAAACGATGCCATAAGTGATTCCTTCGCTTGCCATAAGTGTTCATTGAATATTTTTCATCCATACTGACTGACTTCCGGTTGATTTTCATAAAACTTTAAAAAAAAACTCTCATGTACCAATGCATCGGATTCCCATATAGCATTTTCCAACACGTGAAAATCTTCTTGTTTGAGGACTTGCGTACCGAATAGGCGTTAGCTCCCTTTTTGATTAGATCGCATTATTTTGCAGATTAGCACATATCACTTTTTCAAATGAAACTGATATTACGAACAGCAAGATTTTATTTTATAATACCGACACATGGTTAATTACTTAAGTACAGAAGTCACTATACTCTATAGCATACCAAGAAGGCATTATTGTGGAAATATAAAAACAAATCTTGACGAAACTGTTTCATTTGAATGATTTTTTGTTTAATTCATCAACATTTTGTATTAATAATAGAAGAATAAATATTTTTTTATTTAAGTTAGGAAGATATTGCCTATAAACAAACTGTTGGGTATGGTTTCTTCGTCATTTTTTAAGTTTTATTAAATCCAATTGTACTGCTAGGTTCGTTGTATAAACGTGTCTTAACTTGTCTGAAATACAGATCAATTAGCTTTTGGTACCAAATTTAAAAAAAATTGCTTTCAAAATATAACTTTTTTGTTAAATAAAACCTACAAAAAATTTTGTCCACTGTTAAAATATTTTTAACCGTTTTGATTTCTCTTCGAATAATAAACATCATAATAATCGAGAAATATGTATATAAATACAACAAGCAAATAAAGTATAATTCTCCAAATAACTTATTTTATAAACAAGGATCATATATATATACAGGGTGTTTACGGTCTTGTGATTTTATTTTCAAGGGGCGATTAAACATCTTAATAGAAAATCATTAACGCTAAAATGACTCAAAAGTTGCCTAATAAGAGTGATATATTACTGTCATTTATTTCTTTGGTTTTATTGTTAAAGGGCGACTAGACATGTGCAAAGTGAATCTAAATTCAAGGGATAAGTTATCAGTAAATCTTTTACTAAGTAGGCTGATGTCACTAACTAAATATCTCTCTTAATGTGCAACTTTTGTAAAGACATTTTTACGTTAATAGTGTTTTTTAATATGTTTAATGAGCTATTGAAAATAAAATCACAAGACCGTAAACACCCTGTATACAGTATATTGTTCATAGAGAAGCATCAACTTAGTATACACTCGGTAGACGGTGTATGTTTTACTTGGAAAGAAATCACATTGCGTTTATGTGGACAGGTAAAAACGTCAAAAACAATTTTTTTAGACTTTCTGTCTGAGACGGTTTCCAGAAAGTAGAATTTTTCACAAAATTGCAAAGTTATGCAGTTCTCGCCCTGTAAAAAATCACACATTTTACTAATTATTACAAAAAAAAATTGGAAAAATTAAACAGCGTACTAAAATCTTCATCGTGTACAAATAAATGGTCCAATATTTGTCGCTTTGGCATTTGCTATACCGACTTCAACAGGGTATTGCAAATACCAAGAATGTGACGTAAAAACACTCGTCCGCACAGCCGAACGTCGAATATATAAATCTATTTTTGAGGTGGACTCGCTACGAATTGAATAGAGCTGTTTTTTTCTTGACATATCTTCGTATAGCAAAATATTTGATATTTGGCAAGTATAGGAATATGAAGCCCCGGGCTTTATAGTCTAGGTATTCACAAGGGGCATCTTTTGTACTTTCTTGTCCGACACTATCTACGGATATAAGACATCAGACTGATTGTCTTATATTGACAATTTTTTGCACAGATTTGGCTGTACGCATTGACGAAAAACACAATGAGAATTATTTTTATCAACGTATTAAAAATATCTAAATTATGTATACTGTATGGTTGGATTACGTTTGAATTGGAAAAACTGAACGAAACAATTGAATTGCATCGAGAACAATGCTCTTGTGTGGGAGTTGGCTAATTTAAAGAATATTTTTGGGGACAAGAAGTTTGCAGTTGGATCATTTCATTTTGGAATTTCCCCAGCGTTTAGGTAGAAGCAACTCCAAACAAAAGGGGTAAGATCTAAATAACTTTGTCCTTAATAAATATGCATTTATTCTTCAAACAATGATTTTTTATCAATAATACACTCCCCCTCTTCTCATGTCTTCATTTATGCTCTACTTCTATCTTTCATGTCTCTCCTGTACAGTTTACTAATACTACTTCTACATTCAAGAATTCTAAATGGTGGACATGGGATCATCAAAAATTATATACATGATATGTCTTTTTGGAGTCCTCCATTCAGCATATGGCGGGAATTTAGGGACAAATACTGTGTTATCAGAACTTTTGGAGCCAGTGAGAGCATTGGCAAACAGCATTCTTTCAATACTTCGATCTACCAGACCACCTAAGGTAATAAATCAGTCCGCACCAACCGGGTATCCACCCAATTATCCACAAGGATATCCACAAGGTCCTCCACAAGGTAATCCACAAGGTTATCCACAAGGTAATCCACAAGGTTATCCTCAAGGTTATCAACAAGGTTATGGTTAAGGTCGAAGACGAAGTATGTCTTAGAATTGGTGTTTTGATGACATTTTTAATGATTATTTTGTTTTTCAGGGTCTGAAAGATCGAATAAATCTTAATGTGGTTGAGTTACTATTAGCAGAATCAACTGTAGATACTAGATAATAAAAGATACCCATTGGAAAACTATGTTTTATTAAGGGGTAATGCCCCTCTAGATTTTTTGAAAAATCTTAGAAATAAGGTACAATAGGTTTCATATTGGAAAAAAATTTTTAAATGCTTATTTGATGAACATACGGCCAACCGTCTAGCCGAGCGTATATGCAAAAAGTTTAGCGTGAGAGGTTACAACCTAGAGACCTATACGCTCTTATCTTATTTGGAGGAATTACATGCGTGGTGTGAAATATAACATAAAATATTATAAAACACAAAGATTTTGTGGAAATATCCTCGGTACGTTCGTAGAACTGACGCTAGCCGCACAATGTTACAGCTGTCTGATGTAACGTGTGTTGTTCTTGATTAGTTGGTAAAAAAAATAGCAGAAATAATTAGTAACATTCTTGGAGTATATCGTGATCGAAAGGAAGCAGCAGATTTTCAAATAGAACTAACATGGCAAGCATTGAATCGTTTGGAACTAGAGTCGCCTCTGCCTGATAACGTATCCACAGTCCACACCGGTAAAAAAGTAATGTCGGTTGAATATTATTACAACGTTGGAGTGGATGACGTTTAATTATCATCTTTTGAACTTTGTTGTTGTGTTTTCTGCTATTTCACAAGTTGTAGTGTGTAAAACGTGCAAATCAAATGCGAAATTCGCCGAAAGAGGCAACCGTGACTTAGGATTTCAAATCGTGGTTTCTTGTGAGAATTTTGAACAAACTTTCATTCCAAGTTGCCGATTTGTTCAAAAATGATAGGAAATGAATAGCGGAATTATCCTTGTCATGCGCATAAGAATAGGTGTAGATGTAATTGAAAAGTTTTGCCCATTCAAGGACATTCCTCGTCAGATTTTTCACTCATTTTACGATAAAGTTGTTCGAACCATTTTTGTGGAAACAGAAGCATTGTCAACAAAGTATGCAGAAAGCAGTAGAACAAGGGAGGGCTAAAAGGCAATTGAAAACATTAAACAAATAATGGCGTAACTGTCTCGGACGATGGAACATAGAGAAAACATAGCTTTTCTTCTCTGTATGATTGGTGGCGCTTATCAGCTGGAGAAATGTTGTTGATATTCTCATAAAATCTAAATACTTACTGCAAATTTTGGAATAAGAAAAGAAAATAAGAAAAGGAATGCATAGATCACGTGAAAAAACTAATGGCACTCATCCCCGCCATTTGACAAAAACCAGTTAGGGCCTCGAAGAGAAAGGGAAGTTAACTCAGAAGCCTATAAATGAGCTTTCAATTTATGATGGACTCGTCATAATCATGATTCAATTGATAACATGAAGAAAATAAATCTGGGCGACACTGTATCATAAATTCTGACCGATGAAATGCCACTTGGTGATTTCATTTTCATTTTCTTTTTCAAGTGGCAAAGTAATTGTGGATATTGCAGCAAGTATAGCTATATGTGTTGTCAATGATGCATTATCCAGCCTTATGAAGATTATGAAGGTATTATGTATGAGCATCTAGCCAAACTGCAATAATATCTGTGCGAAGGCTGACGCACGGCGCATCATGTTTTCAGAGCCATCCCTGACTGATGCTGCAAAACAGGCCCGTCTGTCGTCAAAATCAAACAGCAAGAAACAAGAGGAGGAACATGTTAATTTGAAAAGATAATTATATGGTCCAGGCATCGCCGACTATAGTAAAATATAACAATTCTCTACATCAAAGTAACGCAATATTTTAAACGGTGTTTTCTCAAAATCGCATTTTTCAAACTGGCCGGAAAGATAACTTCAACTGATCTTCGTCAATTCACTTGAAATTTTATATGCAGCTTCAGAACAATATTATCTAGAGAAGTACGTACGGATTTTACGATAAGTTCAGAACTTTGTTTGTTATAAACAATTTTTAACATAATTTTTTACCTAAAAGTGATATTTTGTGTTCAAACGTGCGCCATTTTGTTTTAAAGCGGAATTTTCTAATTTCCGTACGTACTTACCGAGATAATCTAATGTAGAATCAATTCTTTTTTTGTTTTTATGGCTAAGTGAAAAACTGCGTGCAAAAACTTTCCGGCCGTGCAACCCTGTCCGCCGGAAGAGGTTTCCTTTGATGTCCTCTAACGCTGCTATTTTTTTATTATTTTTGTTTTTTTATAATTATAATTAAAAAATAGACCTACAAAATCGGCTATTTTTTCTCGCGCTAGAGTGGCATTACCCCTTAACTGTCGTTGTTTGTTATCCATATGATTGACCTGTAACAGTTGGCGCACCACACCAGTAAGCATTTGTGATCTCGCCTTAACCTGAAATATGGTAATTGAAATCTGTTCTGGTTATTTAGCCAATTCATTAGTGACCAAACAATGGGCCATATGGCACTGGGTAACTGTTTCAGTAGACGTCGCAGTTCGCAGAACCATTTGGATGAAGACGTCTAGCAATTGTCAGGCGATAGCGTTTGTTAAACGCTGTGACACACACGAAGTGAAGGCTAGGCCTGCATTTCCGACGTCTGTAAGACGATACGCCATTAATCTGGAGGATGGAGGCTCTGCCCCTCTTGAGTTCGCTTTGCATTTAACGAGTGTGCTCTTAATTAGCTTGTTTCGGAACGGTCTTGTCATCCCTTTACAGTATCAGATGCTGTAGATGAGCGGAGGAACAAGTTTAATAGATTGCTATAAATTTTCTTTTAAGATCAGATAAGGCGATGTACAGGTTATCTCAAGGATATCTGACAAGAGTAGATTCGAATTTGCTTAAGATTGAGCCGGTCAGAATCTAGTATGCGTGAAATAGCAAAAATTGCAGAAATGGCAAAAACAGTAAGAAGAAACAACCAGTGGCGGATGGCCCTCAAAAGCGACCTACGACGAGCACATGGAATAGAAATTTCTGATCAAACTGTTAGAAACAGATTAAAACAAGCAAATTTTAAACCAAGAAGACCTGTCCGCGCACCACGCCTTACGCAGCATCACAAACGGGTATATCCCAAAAAAGGTCAACCGCAAGCGAAAAATTCAGACTGGTCCGAATTGTTTTTTTATTACTTAATAATTAAGCTTACATGTATATATGTTGCAAATATAGAAGCAGTTTCAATTTTGGCTAATTTTGTGATAAATTATAGGCCTGTAATTTTTATATTTTTTTATTGAACCTTTTGGCTAATAATAATAACTTTTATCTTTGTGTATTTAGCTTGTTAGAAGTAATATCATATTGTTGTTGTTATTTCGACTTTCTCTACTAACAACAACATTTTTCCTCAGAATGTAAAAAGGGCGAAGCGAGTTTGAATAACGGATTATTTTTAAATTTGATCTTAGCTATATCCTAATGTCGCGTCCGTTACCAAAAACCATATTAATTGTTGTAATTGGTCGATAAACATTTGAAATTCAAGCAACATTCAGTTACAAAGCAAGCTTATTCATTTGTTTCAGAAAGCACAAAAATTTACTCACGGCAAATCGAATTTAAAATTTTATTTATGTTTGCAATTTGGCGCGTCCGTAACCGTAACACTATGAGGCGGCCTTTTGACTTATTTCGTTGCAAAAATCATAACTTTTGAACTAATGAAGATATTTAAAGAAATTAAATTGCATCGGAAAGTATAATATCTTAGCTTTTAAAATTCAGTAGAACATCAAAAATCCAAACGTCAAAAATCCGAACGCGTTTTAAAAGAGTTTAAATACATAATTATGTAATAGTTTGTGTAATAGATGTATATTTAATCGACTAAAGTGCATGCTTTTAGGCATTTTTAGACATTTCTTAAGCCTGTCATTTTCTAGGATATTTTCGAAAATCCGATAATCCGATCCACCTACGGTCCCAATTAGTTCGGATTATCGGCGCTCTACTGTAAATGGAAATACAGACTGCTACAGCAAACAGAGTGCTAGTTGAGATATTTTTGAAAAATGCAAACCATACAATTTTCAGTAAATACCATAGTAAAATTACTGAAAATTTGTTTATAAAGTTACTGATTTGAAATCGGACCTGTTTCAAGCTGTACGTTGGAACGGTTGTACCTTGAGACAGGTCCGATTTCAAATCGACTGTGCTTAAGTTGTGTTCTGATTAGTGGTAATGGCAGTGGTAGTAGATGCCATTATAGTATTTCTGAAAGTAAGTGTTAGCGACTCAAATTTATGTACATGCAAACTAATATGTGTCACTATCACGGCTGGTGAGAAATACTATAATTTCGTCTACTACCACTGCATTACCTATCATTACCACCAATCAGAACGCACCTTTACGTTCTGATTGATCTCGTAGTAATTCGATCGGTCGGTACGCGGTATAGTAGCGAGTAGTAATCCAATTTTACTATATTATTATAACTGAATTAATTTTATGTTAAATTTCTGAAATAAAGTTAGAGTTGAAATGAACATTATTGTGCTTGGGAAAAACTGTCGCGTCCGTAATGTCGCGTCCGAATTCGTACTATAAAAACAGGCTGAAAAATATTTCCCACATTTCATAAGTCCACCGACAAAAGACATTATTTGGTCCTTGTTTGCACATAAAACAAAAAGATTTTTTTCTTCAAACATCTCTGAATTTGGAATATTTCTACTCGCGTTAAAAAAAACTTCCATTTTTGTCGCGTCCGAACACTTTTTTGTTTTTGCTTGTATATTTGCACTTAACTATTTATCCTTCCAATTTTTTTTTTAATATAGCACTCTACTAGTACTTTGCACTAATCAAAATATGCATACGATTTTTTCGTTTCTTTCCTTTTTTAAGCTTTGTTAATCGCGTACGATTGTCGCGTCCGTTACCCAGGATATACCCATATGAAATTTGCTCTGGATCACAGAGATTGGCAACTTCGTCACTGGACGCCTGTACTGTTTACAGATTTCCCCTCCAGATTTCCAGATTTCGCTTAACTCGTTGCGACGGTTGAGTACGTGTATATAGACGTCCTGGTGAACGCTACGCAGCCGCTACTATACAGGAAGTGGATAGATTTGGTCGTGGATCTGTGATGGTTTGGGCTGGAATCAGTATAGACAACAGAACTGATCCTGTTGTGATTCCTGGTAGACTAAATGCCATGATTTACATCGAAAACATCTTGGAGGACCATGTGGTGCCTGCTGCATATGGCGTCGGTCAAAAGTTCATCCTAATGCAGGATAATGCATAGCCACATACCGCCGGCATCACCAGAAACTTTTTACAAAAACGTGGAATTCAGGCCATGGAATGGCCGGCTTTAAGTCCTGACCTGAATCGTATTGAACACGTGTAGGATCAGCTTGACCGACCTGTTCGCAAGCGCCCTAATCCACCACTAACCATACAGTAAGTAACTAAGAGTAACATTGTTTTTGTAACAAATATTAGCCCAAATTTTATGTCTATGTAATTCAAAATTGCAGTATGTGCAAGAAAAGATCGTTCCAATTGAAGTGATTTAATGCAATTACTGTTTGGGGTTTAACATTTTAGAAAACTCATGTATTTCTTGCTGACGATAAAGCGCTTCCAGCCATTAGTGCTACAGTAAGTACTGTATATTTCTGGGTAAATACTCCACTATAAGAAGTGTCGTTTCGGCAGAATCGCTTAGCGACTGTCATTAGCGTTCATGAAGCTCGCCATTATTAATAAGTCTAACGGTCTGAGCGCTCAGTAACTCTTTTACTACGGCGGCCGAAAATTTGATTGACAAACCGTATAGAGGAGGAATGGGGGTTACGAGTCCCACATGTTACACTCGAATTTCAACGCCAATTTTGATGGTAAATTGACATAACGGGCTACCATTATGGGACTGTTCCATACGTACCGTTCAATCAACAACAAATTATTATTAGAACCAACAGCGTGCATTATCTTTACAATCAGATGGCATGAATGACAAATTATGATGCATGCTGTAAGATGAGTAATGTTAGTAAATTTGAAAAAGTTGATTTGCCTGAATGCTGTATGCTGAATGTCTTGTCTAGAAACCCAAAGACAATTAATGTAATCATTGGAACAATCGCCACAATCTTTCGCAGCTTTTCAGTTATATGGTTTCCACACTGATAAAACTGAAAAGGTAATTTTACCGTGTGGATCGGCGGTCATTTTTAACCTCCGTGTATCGAAGGGAAAATACCATGGGGTTTGTAATTTTACTTTGAGCTAATAAATTTACTTCTCATATGAAATGAGGTTTCCGATGTGTACGGTTTTATATATACTTTTGTAAGTAAAATTACTGACGTTCAGTAAATTTACCGTAAACACGGAATTACAATTAATTGTTGTACAGTAAACTTTCCGCAACTTTAATATTAGATTTGTCCAAGCAACTGCAAAACCAGTTAACAATCAGTACTTTTGTGATGGACCACTGATGTTGCTATGATAACTCCATTATAAATACCAATGAAACATTATCTGGTTCCTCACAAAAGAATTGTTTGTAAACTGGTTTTGCGACTGCTCGGACAAGCCTGTATTGTCAACTGTAAAATTACTAGTAAAATCCTAGTACTGTGGAGATTATAAATAAGAACAAAAAATAATAGTATGAAGTTTTATTATAAATTTAACAATAAATAACATGTGTAACATATTTATAATATATATCGACATATTTTTTTATAAATATTTCATATTTTTAACATTGAATAAATAGAAGTTCTTGACAAAAATGTAATCATAAGTAAATGAAATAAAATAGGAACCCATGGACTATACTGATCTACATATCGTATAATAAAATAAATCGATCTGCTTCACAGAGAGAAATATATCTTTTAAATATAAATTAAATATTATTTCAACAATATCAAGTTGAAATACCTATGGTAAACTTACGTCACACACTTACTTAGACTGCATACAAACATTTACTTATTTATTTTCATAATTAGTTTGATCACCTTTCAGTGGATTTGGTTTTATCCTTATTCGTTTTTGAACCCTGACTTGGAATAATTTTTAAAAAGCTAACCCGTCTCCAGAGTAAGAGAACCTGGGGATAATCCAACCACAGCATATAATATAGTCCAAAATGTGTCACCTGAAATCAAAATAAGAAGTACATGAGTCTTATATCTTATACAGGGTATAACAATGTCAGCAGCTGCTTTCCTTTGCGGTACAGAGTGCGTGTAAAGTTATTAATGAGTGTTTATAGAAAAGTATTTTTTATATTGGTGATTGAAATGATATGTGTTATACATGTTAGTAATAAATTTGATTGTAAGACCGCATGTACGAGAGAGAACTATAAACGAAATCTTACCTATGGACACCACACAAGTCCTTGAATTTGTAGAATGTCGGTATCATCAACACTTGTATCCTAATAAGAACATCCAATTAGTGAAAGTGGAATTATACATATCAAGACTGCAAACTTTTACCTGCACTTTGTAGTATATATTTGCAAAGTCCTCCATAATATACAAAGAGGTGAATGTACCAATAGTATATCTTTTAATACTATCGAACCATATGGAGCAAATATTCCACACCACACCGATAAAGGATAAGTCACAGAGGCAGTAACAGTGTTAAATTAGTTGTATATAACAATCGCAGTCAATAAAACTCTAACTTAGCTGCTGTAAACACAACCAAACGTATGGCGAACGGAACTCGAACTGTATATCCCATTATTGCGCAAGCGCGATAAAAATTATCTCGGTAGCACTTTACCATCTAGAATGGAAAATTGCACGAGCAGAAGGCAAATTTACATATCAGACACTAGTTTTAATGTATAGATATGTAATTTTATTCCGTTGAAGTAATTGTTATTATGAAATTTACAAACTTGTTAGCAAATTTACATACAGTTCGCACAATTAATGGATGTAACTGCATTTTCAATGATATTTAGTATTTTTGCTTAAAATTATGGTAAAATTACCGACAAATAGGGTAGGTTTACTGAAAAAAATGTAAATTTCATTTGTACGTTCGCACTCATTTTTATCAGTGCAAGCATGTGAAGACCTACATTATCTTAGTTAACAAACGCTTGTTCTAAGAAAATCGGCTTCAATTTCAATGTAGGTTGCCGCCGAGTATCGGTTATAAAGCAGAACGAGTGCACTTCTAAAATGCAAGTAATATGCAGCGTAGTGTAAAGTAGCAGCCAGGGAGCGCCAGTCTGCAACATGCCGGATAATTATGCATTGAAAATAGCAAACTGCGCGTCGCGTCGTCCGTATTACGGTATTTAGGTATTTAGGATGACCAGAGTCCCCGTTTGCTTGAATTTTAATTATGCAGATAATTCGTATTTTACTTATTTTCAGTTTGCCTCTTCGTTTGCCGCTCTTAATTTATTACTGGTTGTCATTTTTATGCTAGGAAACGGACGTCGTCCGGTCTCAATGTCATCATGCATGCTGTGTAACTGCGTGCCGATTTTTGTACGCAAGTTCTTGAAGACTCTGTACTAAGCTTGTCAGATCTCATATGTTTGATACGAGCCTCATCACATATATTCTAAGGACACTTTTTGAGCTCCTTCAAAAATGTTCAGAAAAGGCCTTACTATGTTGTATGTTGGTCTTAAAGATTTGAGACCACTTCGGTACTTTTGAGACTATGTATACAGTTCTAATTCACAGCAAAAGCGAGACTACTTTACTTTACATATATCGAGTATTGAAATTGAAAGTTTTAGGTCGCGTGTTCGTTTGTCATACGATTGCAAAAATGGCAAAATATACTTACAAAATTTCATATAAAATTGTTAACATGTTGATAACGGTAACTTTGTATCAGGATAAATATGGTTAAAAAGTTTCTAAATTAGCTCTTCTACCGCCCCTTAAAGATTTTACATCAAACTACCAAATACGTTTTATACACAGCAATATTAAAGTTAGCAATTGCATTACATTTTCGTTAAATTGCAAATATCACAAAAACTAGTAACATTCAGTGTGTGACATACTATATGTAAATCGGAGCGAAGTAAAGGGTTACTACAGCGAACACATATTATACCGGGTGTTCCATTTAAAAAACACAAGAAAAGGACACACGAAAAATTACAAAATTTACTAAGTTCAATGAACACCTGTATAGTGTATCTAATATCTTTAGATACTATCATCTACCTACTGGCTTTGACTATTGTCTCACATAGTTTAAAGGTAAAATCGGGTAAAAATGCCGCTTTTACATAGTTTTTTAAAAGATTATGCAACGGGCATATTTTGGGAAAACAGTTGAATATCTCTGGAACTATTAACGCTGTGACTTAGCAACATATACGGTTGGATAAACAAATTTAGTAGTTTTCATGATATAATAAAATATACACGGAGTTTCATTTAAAAAAAATGTACTTACACTAAAAAAAATTTAAATTCTTTCATTTTGAATGATTGACGGTTACATCATCTTGACATAATCTGTTGCTATATAGATCCATATTATAGTATAGTTTCTCATCTGCAAATAAATTATTGAAAATTTTAGATCAAAAGTTTAATGCACAAATACGCATTAAATAATATTTTAATCTTACTAATTTTTTACTGGCGAGGCTGTAGTTAGCTTGTTAAAACAATCTTATTTTTGCGCCTAATTAAATATATATGATGATGGGTTAATTTAAAAAATCATTTAAATAGTCACAAAAATGACAGAAATCAAGATTGCTTGCATGCTGCTTGTGTGCTGCTTGTTGTTCTAGAAACTTTATGGTTGGCAATACTTACGCAAAATTTGTATCAATAAATTTTAATTTTTCAGGCAAATCTTGTAATGATAGTACTTTTTTTGCAGTGTTTAATACTAACTGCTTCATCAGGCAAATTTAAGACGAAGGGTTTGATGATATCAAAGTTTCTTGCATAAAAAATTGCCGCTTCTAACCATGTTCCCCATCTCGTAATAACTGGTTGTGGTGGCAAAGGTAGATTAGCGCACTTTGCCTTGTAAAGAGACAATCTGGAAGGAGCTTTCAATAATTTTTTTTGCATGTGCTTATTAGCGTATTCATGTCTGGAAATTCTTCCCGAATAAATTCACAAATTCTATGAATAGCGTGTGCAAAACATGTCAAATGAAGAATATTTGAAAAATGTTGGTTAAGTAATTTTCCACTTTTAACTTAATCGCAGCAGCGTCAGAAACAAACAGTAATACTTTGGTAGCGTCTGTGATTCCTACTTTTTTTACGGCGTCATTTACTATTGTACGTATCTCTTCAGCTTTGACGGTACAGCGAAACTGAGTAGATATTAAATAGGGTTTATATAAGTCTTGCGGGTCCAACAATCCGACAACGACGTTGACCACACATCTACCCTTCATATCCGTAGTTTCATCTGCGGAAACCTAAATATATTTATCGGATAGTTTTGACTTTATTGTAGAAATTGTTTTGTCATATTGCCCTTGTACGTAATATTTTCTAATTGTGGATTCATCGGGTAAGTCTCGTGCAGTATACTTCTTGATAAACTTTTTAAAAACAGGATTATTAATTTTTGTGTAATGTATATCAGCAGAAATAAATGTTTCACATAAATCATCAAAAAAGTTTTTAGTTGACGTTTCCTGATACATTTTCCATGTGTTTTTTTTTGTTTTTACATGAGCCCGAAGACATTGTTTATTACGAATAATTAAATTTCGTGAGCAGAAATTGCAAACCACTTCCCCTTTCTTAACGAACGTGAAAGTATTGCCAAACTCAGCTAGCAAACGATTCATTGCAGGATTTTCAAACTAAGTACAACTATAAAATAAAAGAAATAATTCAACTCTAAGTATAAAGTAGAAGAACAAATTCGAAATGGAAAATAAAAACAGATATTCACACAAAATTTCAAGGATCAACACAATTGAAAGAAACTGCTCAAATTATCTATCGACGAAGCGGAAATTTAAACAAGGCAAGCGACTGTACTCGATCAACGCCAAAGCAGGTGTACTGGTATGTACACCACAAGCCGAAGCCAGACCGGCTAGCCGCTCGCGTCCCCACCAGCACGTGTCCCATTCACGACACTGGAAAGTATACATTTCTGTCCTTCCACTGATCATTATAATAGTAAATTTTGTCCGCTACAATGTGATATTTTTAGTTTTGCGATTAAGTGAGTGAGATTCGAGGAATGAACGATTAAACTCTGACAGGCACAATCTTTCAATGGTTTTTAATTAATTACATATTTTCCTATTACCTATGGTTCTAAACATTTTAATATGTTACTACTGGAACCATAAGCTATCGATTGGTATCAGTTCCTGATACAACTTCCGTTGTTTCTGGCTTACGCCATTTTTTAAGGAGCAACTCATTTTTAGTGTAGATTTTTACTTGTCTTAGTGGTAGCGGAAATACTGTATAGCCTTTGTTGAGACAATTGGCAACACTGGAGAAGATCGTGTATATTCGAATGGGCAGCCTAACAAAATCCTATAACAGGTCGCGATCGGACGATAAATAAAATGCGCGTGGTTCGCAGATGGTACCTGCGATGTCGTACAATGGTTTTTATTGTCTAGCCAGTCGACAGTATAACTCAAATTGTCGCTAGGTAAATTTACGTGGCGACGTTCACGATTCCATTCGATATTTATTGATGTTAGGAGGACAATGCCGAGCGGCCGGCAACAACGCCAGGATACGAGGATGTATATACTTCAAATCTGGAGACAGTGGAGACGTTATTAATGCCCGAAGATGACATCTCACCGGATGAAAACGCGGGGCATTGTTCGCGAGGCAAGTCATTTGTGCGTAATTGACGACAATCGAAGCCACAATCGCACGGAGACGACCGTTAATTCGACAATTGATTCGATCCTCAAGGTTGATTCACAATTTTTAAGCTCACCTGCAGAAACGACGTTACTTTGTTTCGACTTCTGCTGGCCTAAGAATCGCTAGCAGCGCTTGGTTATGACTTATGAGTGTGGCCGGACAAA
The DNA here is from genome assembly GCA_963966075.1 of Aphodius sticticus. Taxonomy (NCBI): domain Eukaryota; kingdom Metazoa; phylum Arthropoda; class Insecta; order Coleoptera; family Scarabaeidae; genus Aphodius; species Aphodius sticticus. Next base: position 45,723,075 of record OZ014511.1, on the reverse strand, counting down.
AATGTATATTTTCCAGTGTCGTGCATGGGACACGTGCTGGTGGGGACGCGACCGGCTAGCCGGTCTGGCTTCGGCTCATGGTGTACATACCACTACACCTGCTTTGGCGTTGATCGAGTACAGTCGCTTGCCTTGTTTAAATTTCCGCTTCGTCGATAGATAATTTGAGCAGTTTCTTTCAATTGTGTTGTTTCTTGAAATTTTGTGTGAATATCTGTTTTTATTTTCCATTTCGAATTTGTTCTTCTGTTTTATACTTAGAGTTGAATTATTTTTTTATTTTATAGTTGAGTGTGGCAATACTTTCACGTTCGTTAAGAAAGGGGAAGTGGTTTGCAATTTCTGCACACGAAATTTAATTATTCGTAGTAAACAATGTCTTCGGGCTCATGTAAAAACAAAAAAAAACACACGGAAAATGTATCAGGAACGTCAACTAAAAACGTTTTTGATGATTTATGTGAAACATTTATTTCTGATAATATACCTTTCACAAAAATTAATAATCCCGTTTTTAAAAATTTTATCAAGAAGTATACTGGACGAGACTTACCCTATGAATCCACAATTAGAAAATATTACGTACAAGGGCAATATGACAAAACAATTTCTAAAATAAAGTCAAAACTATCCGATAAATATATATATAAACCCTATTTAATATCTACTCAGTTTCGCTGTACCGTCAAAGCTGAAGAGATATGTACAATAGTAAATGACGCCATAAAAAAAGTAGGAATCACAGACGCTACCAAAGTATTACCGTTTGTTTCTGATGCTGCTGCGATTATGTTAAAAGTTGGAAAAATACTTAAACAACATTTTTCAAATATTCTTCATTTGACATGTTTTGCACACGCTATTCATAGAATTTGTGAATTTATTCGGGAAGAATTTCCAGACGTGAATACGCTAATAAGCACATGCAAAAAAATTTTATTGAAAGCTCCTTCCAGATTGTCTCTTTACAAGGAAAATTGCACTAATCTACCTTTGCCACCACAACCAGTTATTACGAGATGGGGTACATGGTTAGAAGCGGTAATTTTTTATGCAAGAAACTTTGATATCATCAAACCCTTCGTCTTAAATTTGCCTGATGAAGCAGTTAGTATGAAGATTGCAAAAAAGTACTATCATTACAAGATTTGCATGAACAATTAAAATTTATTGATACAAGTTTAGCGCAAGTATTGCCAACCATAAAGTTTCTAGAACAACAAAATGTTGAACTTGCAAGCAGTTTTCAAAGGATTGAATCTCTGTACGAAAGGTTACGAAGCATTGAAGCACCAATCAGTAAAAAAATACAAAAAAAAATTGATGCGGTAGTACATAAAAATCCGGATTTTAATATTTTAAAACAAATCTCTACGAATTCATTTACGGATGAAGGAATTTCTCAAAAATATTCCAATTTGGTGTTGGTTTATTCTTTTGCGCCTGTGACTAGCTGCGATGTAGAAAGATCATTTTCAAGGTTTAAAGACATTTTAACATCTAAGCGAAATAATTTTACTGAAGATAATTTAGAAAAATATGCAGTAATACAATCGTTCAATGCATATCCAAGGAATGAGTAAAATATTTCAGTGGGCACGTGTTGCATATAGTTACGACAAACATTTAATATTAAATTCACTCGGTATACTACCGACCGCCAGGTAATATCAATGTGACCAATGTCAGAAAAAAGTTACTAAAAACGGTGTTATATTGTATAATATTTTCCGTGTTGTCAAATCAACTTTATTTATTTGTTTGCGAGCTGCTGTAGTGTGAATAAACCTTCATTCTGCGCTGTGATTCTAACCGTAGAGCACGGAGAATGCGGTGGCAAAATGATTATTATTGATTACTCATCCTTTCTTCTCAGAGCTACTTTTAATTGCGATTGAATACCTGCGACTCAGTCAATTGTTTCAAGATGGCGAGATCACGTTTACAATTGATCGTTTTTCAATTTATTACGAACGAGTTGTAGATTTGTCAGTGTTATTTATATTTAATCGCATATTCGGGACAACGTTACGAAATTAATAAATATTAATAACTTTTTTCACGTTTTCGACTCTGAAAAAGTTTCGGTTCTGCTCTAACGTTGAACTCGCCAAGCTATAATAGTTGGAAAACTGTATTTAAGTTCCTGACATAGTTTTTAGTCTACTATTTTAGTATTTTAGCATTATCTTTGGAACCTGTATTTTGTATAACATACGCTATAATCCCAGTTATTTTATAATTATCAATTTAATCGATACAATGGGCACAATCGCGCTGCGTGTAACGGAAGTGTGATTTTCCATGGTTATTAATCGTATCTGATAATTACTATTTTGCAGGTTCAATCTTGTATATTAATAACGCACTCTTAACAGATGATAAATCGGCAATGCGGATTGAATTTAATCGTTCTAGAATAATTTAGAACAGCAAACCTAATTCAGATAGTGCAAATCATTAAAACTGTACACATACCTACCTATATATCTATATATACGTACAGCTTTGATTAATTCCTACATTGTATCTAGTTTCACATCTCGATGTTTCTCTCATGCCGAAAAATTGCGTTGGGAAATGCATAACTGTACTCATGTAATCGATCATTGTTATTTATAGAACAAAATGGGAAGACAAAAAGTGAGAAAAATGAACCGTAAACTGGATGAATCAACCGCTATATTTAACGACATTTTGTGAAATGTGTGAAAATCATAATAATCGATTGTGCTTCGTATCATCAAGATCAAAATGTTAGCGACAGTATTTATTACCCAATTCATCTGTGACCGAGGCATAGATAAAAATAATTTTTAACCCACCAACTTTGGATGTAGTCTCACATAATGCAAAATCAGCACATTTCGCAGTCTAATTTTGCTAAAACCATAAGTTTAAAACATTCCGTATGCTAAACGAACACTGGTAGGAAGTTGTAATTTACAGTATTTATTACCCGATTCATCTGTGACCGGGGCATAGATAAAAATAACTTTTAACCCACCAACTTTGGATGTTGTCGCACATAATGCAAAATCAGCACATTTCAGAGTGTAATTTCGCTAAAATTCTAAGTTTAAAAAATTCTGTATGGTAAATTAGCACTGATAAGAAGTTGTAATTTACAGTATTTATTACCCAATTCATCTGTGACCGAGGCATAGATAAAAATAATTTTTAACCCACCAACTTTGGATGTTGTCGCACATAATGCAAAATCAGCACATTTCAGAGTCTAATTTCGCTAAAATTCTAAGTTTAAAAAATTCTGTATGGTAAACTAGTACTGACAGGAAGTTGTAGTTTACAGTATTTATTACCCAATTCATCTGCGACCGAGGCATAGATAAAAATAATTTTTAACCCACCAACTTTGGATGTTATCCCACATAATGCAAAATCAGGACATTTCTTAGTCTAGTTTCGCTAAAAATCTAAGTTAAAAAAATTCTGTATGGTAAACTAGCACTGATAGGCAGTTGTAATTTACAGTATTTATTACCCAATTCATCTGTGACCGAGGCATAGATAAAAATAATTTTTAACCCACCAACTTTGGATGTTATCCCACATAATGCAAAATCAGGACATTTCTTAGTCTAATTTCGCTAAAATTCTAAGTTTAAAAAATTCTGTATGGTAAATTAGCACTGATAGGAAGTTGTAATTTACAGTATTTATTACCCAATTCATCTGTGACCGAGGCATAGATAAAAATAATTTTTAACCCACCAACTTTGGATGTTGTCGCACATATTGCAAAATCAGCACATTTCAGAGTCTAATTTCGCTAAAATTCTAAGTTTAATAAATTCTGTATGGTAAACTAGCACTGATAGGAAGTTGTAATTTACAGTATTTATTACCCAATTCATCTGTGACCGAGGCATGGATAAAAATAATTTTTAACCCACCAACTTTGGATGTTATCCCACATAATGCAAAATCAGGACATTTCTTAGTCCAATTTCGCTAAAATTCTAAGTTTAAAAAATTCTGTATGGTAAATTAGCACTGATAGGAAGTTTTAATTTACAGTATTTATTACCCAATTCATCTGTGACCGAGGCATAGATAAAAATAATTTTTAACCCACCAACTTTGGATGTTGTCGCACATATTGCAAAATCAGCACATTTCAGAGTCTAATTTCGCTAAAATTCTAAGTTTAATAAATTCTGTATGGTAAACTAGCACTGATAGGAAGTTGTAATTTACAGTATTTATTACCCAATTCATCTGTGACCGAGGCATAGATAAAAATAATTTTTAACCCACCAACTTTGGATGTTATCCCACATAATGCAAAATCAGCACATTTCAGAGTCTAATTTCGCTAAAATTCTAAGTTTAATAAATTCTGTATGGTAAACTAGCACTGATAGGAAGTTGTAATTTACAGTATTTATTACCCAATTCATCTGTGACCGAGGCATAGATAAAAATAATTTTTAACCCACCAACTTTGGATGTTGTCGCACATATTGCAAAATCAGCACATTTCAGAGTCTAATTTCGCTAAACTTCTAAGTTTAATAAATTCTGTATGGTAAACTAGCACTGATAGGAAGTTGTAATTTACAGTATTTATTACCCAATTCATCTGTGACCGAGGCATAGATAAAAATAATTTTTAACCCATCAACTTTGGATGTTGTCGCACATAATGCAAAATCAGCACATTTCAGAGTCTAGTTTCGCTAAAAATCTAAGTTTAAAAAATTCTGTATGATAAACTAGCACTGATAGGAAGTTGTAATTTACAGTATTTATTACCCAATTCATCTGTGACCGAGGCATAGATAAAAATAATTTTTAACCCGCCAACTTTGGATGTTATCCCACATAATGCAAAATCAGGACATTTCTCAGTCTAGTTTCGCTAAAAATCTAAGTTTAAAAAATTCTGTATGGTAAATTAGCACTGATAGGAAGTTGTAATTTACAGTATTTATTACCCAATTCATCTGTGACCGAGGCATAGATAAAAATAATTTTTAACCCATCAACTTTGGATGTTGTCCCACATAATGCAAAACCAGGACATTTCTGAGTGTAGTTTCGCTAAAAATCTAAGTTTAAAAAATTCTGTATGGTAAACTAGCACTGATAGGAAGTTGTAATTTACGTATTTATTACCCAATTCATCTGTGACCGAGGCATAGATAAAAATAATTTTTAACCCATCAACTTTGGATGGTGTCCCACGCAATGCAAAATCTATTTTTAAGAAAGACGTGCTATTTTTAGTACTGCAATTATTCTTTTTTAACCTTAGTGTGTTGGCTAGATCACTAATTACCGTTCGTAGTCACCATCATTATAATATAGTAGCCGTAATGCATATACCTATAGTTTACCTTGCATATTAAAGTACCTATATCCAGCGTCATAGTAATATGCATAATCTGCTCAATCTCAATCCCAGAGAGTCAATAGTAGAGAGAACCTTCGCAAGGTCATGCCAACGACCGAGAATGTACTCACTTCATCGGCAACTCTGCTTTGCACAGCCACCGCATTGCGTATACGATTTACATATCGTCATAGCATGATCTCTATTTCACATCACCCAGGTAAAATAATACCTAATGAGGAGATGATATTACTATATAAGATGGATTGGCTACACTTTTTTTCTCCGCCTATATGCCTAACAGTTAGCCATAATACAGGCGAGTTTATCATCGCTGGAGATCAGGCTTGCCTCCTATCGTATTAGGTCGTATAATTATGAATTATGGTAGAAGTTGATCCGTATTGTTCGCTAAAAAATATTCGCTCGTTTTAATGATGGAAAAAGTCCATATTTAAATTCAGTCAAGATGATGAGAATATAATTCATAGCATCATGAGAATAATATTACATCCACACATTCTTCTAGAATGGCGTTAAGGCCAACAGGTGGAAAATCTACCAGGAAGTAGAGTTTTCTCGTAACTACTTTAAGTCGTCGTTTAAAATTTTTTTAAGTTTAATAATTGACCCTAATTCCGTCACTAAGAGCTGTTTTACACTACCGAGAATTATAACGAAAATAATAGCGAAAATAATAACCGGGGGGAGTTAGCCAGAAAAGTTATCCATAAAATTTTTTTTCATCCGATTTTAATGAATGACACATTTTTGGAAAGCCCTTAACGTACTGAGTCTACAGTAGTTATTGCAGAGGGCGCAATTCATAACTACTACCTAAAAAATTAAAAAGAAAGTTATTTTTTGCTTAAATTGGCACATTTTTACAATCGCATATCTCCGTTAATGCTTTACCAATTACGACATCTCTTACAGCAATCAAAAGTACAAATGTAGACCATACTTCCATAGTTATTGCAGCCCAACTTTCCACTAATTAGTGGTCAAAAAAAACTCATGAACTTTGAATATTTTTACTTCCGAGTATAGAAAAATACATCGTTTCAGAAAAACCCTATGCATAACTTGTTTTTATCATCTGATGGTAACAAACAATTCACCAAACGAAAGAGGAAGCTTGTCTGATGGTTATTGCAGTCCAAGTTTCCGCTAATTAGTGATCTAAAAAAAATCCTGAACATTGACTATTTTTTCCCAGGGAGGCGAGTATAGAAGCATACACCGTTCCAGTAGAACAGTGAGCATAACCCCTTTTTATCATCCGATTGTAACAAACTATACACCAAACGAAAGAGGAAGCTTGTCTGCACTTATGCAAGTTATTGCAGTCCAAGTTTCCGCTAATTAGTGGTCTAAAGAAATTCATGAACTTTGAATATTTTTACTTTCGAGTATAGAAAATACATCGTTTCAGAAAAACCCTATGGATAACTTGTTTTTATCATCTGATTGTAACAAACAATACACCAAACGAAAGAGGAAGCTTGTCTCCACTTATGATAGTTATTGCAGTTCATGTTTCCGCTAATTAGTGATCTAAAAAGATTCCTGAACTTTGACTATGTTTGTCCATATACGATAGTTATTGAATTCCGAGAGTACGCTAATTATTGCATTAAAAATATAACGACTTTGAACATTTTTACGATCAGATGGACTGACTTAAAAAGCAAATCGAAACTTGAAAAATGTAACTAATCTGAAATAAAATTAAATTTATTCACAAAAATATGATTCGAAAAATTGCAACAAAATTAATTAAATAAATTAATTAAACGGTGATAATCACATAAAAATTAACCGTAAGTGACAGATCGGCATCGCGTAAACACAACACCGTACCGCAAGAGTTCAAGTGCTCAAAGCCGACAAAGGAACCGCTGGTTTTTGCAGGCGGCAAAAGTCGCAGTCAAGCCTTTGTCGGTATGTTGTGGCGCCATTTCCACATCGGAACTGAAAGGCGAAAGCCCAACGTTAGGCAAAAAGTTATCCATAATTTTTTTACAACCGTTTATAATAAATGATACGTTTTTGGAAAGCTCGCAACGTGCTGAGTATACTGTAGTTATTGCAGAGGAATCAAATCTGAATTACTACCTAAAAAAATAAAAAGAATGTCATTATTTGCTTAAATTGGTACATTTTGAAAGTTTGCGATGTTTTTACACCACTAATTAGCGGAAACTTGGACTGCAATAACTAGCATAAGTGGAGACAAGCTTCCTCTTTCGTTTGGTGTATAGTTTGTTACAATCGGATGATAAAAAGGGGTTCTGCTCACTGTTCTACTGGAACGGTGTATGCTTCCATATTCGCATCCGTGGATAAAAATAGTCAAAGTTCATGAATTTGTTTAGACCACTAATTAGCGGAAACGTGGACTGCAATAACTTGCATAAGTACAGACAAGCGTCCTTTTTCGTTTGGTGTGTAGTTTGTTACAATCGGATGATAAAAAGGGGTTATGCTCACTGTTCTACTGGAACGGTGTATGCTTCCATACTCGCATCCCTGGATAAAAATAGTCAACGTTCAGGAATTTTTTTAGACCACTAATTAGTGGAAAGTTGGGCTGCAATAACTATGGAAGTATGGTCTACATTTGTACTTTTGATTGCTGTAAGAGATGTCGTAATTGGTAAAGCATTAACGGAGATATGCGATTGTAAAAATGTGCCAATTTAAACAAAAAATTACTTTCTTTTTAATTTTTTAGGTAGTAGCCCCGGTAGCTGAATCTGGTATTGTGCGATCAAATTGCAATATTGCCGAGGAAGGATCGCTGTTCTATGGGGATTTATTACAGCTGCATTATGACGTCGTGGACCCGTGCCGAAGTGATGGTTTTAATTGAGGAATACAGCAAGTGGCCTAATCTATACAAATCGAAGGCCGTAAACTATAAAAATCGCAGAGAAACGGCATTGGATGCGATTCAGAAGTGCGCAGCAGGAGTTACAAAACAAATTTCAGTCGTTGAAGCAGAAAGCTGCCAAAGAATCTATCATACTTTTCTTCCTTTCCCTTGTTAGAAATACAACCAACGATTGTATAGGTTATGTTTATTTTATACAACTTTTGGTTACAAACTTACAAGCGCGTATATCAGAAAATCTGCTACAGTACGCATGCGCATGACTACATTAATAGCGAAATCAATTGCATTGTGTCAAACAACTTTTAACTATCGTTTGAAATTAATATGCCAATATTTCTCACCAAAATTATAGCGATAATTTTGGCTATTATTTTCGTTATAATTCTCGGTCGTGTAAAACAGCTCTAAGCGTATACCTTGATCCGAAATCCGACACCTCAGTGAACCTAATTCAGACAGTGATCCTAAATCAGACACTTGTGGTACATTATTCCGACAAATATAAACATTCAAGTAAATATTAAGTATTTTAAATATTATTAAATAACATTTATTAGTAAGAAATGTTGAACATTTATGTTTTACCATTTTTAATGAAACACAGTATAAAAAAAGTCCTTAGTCTTCTTCAGTCTGCCCCTCTCTCCCTAATCTGCATTTCAGTATTACTTGCATCTGGAATTTTTACTGTTTTTCTTGGCGCAGGCTTTTATTCTGTTACTTTTTTGCTTCCTTTCTAATTTCCTTTCTCTTTTGTGCTTTCATATCTTTTATTAACAAATATTCTCTCCAAGCATTAGATAATAATGTTACAGAAGAAGAGTTCCTTTCTACTTTAGTTGGGTGTTTCAGGCTAGAATAATGATTTTTTTTCAATGGAGATGTCATGAGTTCAACAGTTATATAAAGCATTTTTAGTTAGCCTAAATAGATACTATTAGAATTTTCTTAATTACTGTTATCCTATAGCGATGTAAAAAGAAGTCGAATTGCAGTTACCTTATAAGGAAAAAATCAACTTTTAGCAAAACACTCAATTATCAAGATCAGTCAAACATTTAGGTTATATTCTGACCGTTAGAACATTGATAGAATAAGAAACGATTGTGGATTGATAAGTGTAATGTCAAATCAACAAACCGGATTTCCTAAAATAAAGTTCAATGTTGTAAATTTCTTATTTTATCCAACAAAACAGAAATACATCGGCATTTAGGACACTGTCTCAATTTGGGACGTTTACCTTAAGTCTCTAAATTAATATTCGAATTGTTTCTAATGTTTTATGGCATTAAATTAGTTCTACAACTGCCGGTTTAAAAACAAATCAAATTTTTCTGAATGTGTCTGAATCCAAAAGACCTATTGTTAGTTTAATTATCACATTAAAGTACCTCTACTTTTGACAATAGAGCGACGAAAGTAATAGATTTTTTGCGTGTAACTCGAAACCTAGGCTTAATTGTCCACTTTTTTCCGTGAATGCGCCTAATTTTCAAACCGGATGATCTCCTAGCATTCACGCTCGGTCTCAACGCGGGTTTTTGCCTCTCATCGTACTCATAATAGGCATTACCGTTTTAGACTAATGTCCAACCGACAACGAGTACGTTGATGGCCCTCATTATTACCATCAGGTTCTTCTTTTTAATTTCTTGAAATTGAAACTTGACAGACTTGTTTCGTTTTTCACAATGCAGACATTGGTATTCGTCTTTGCAAAAGACGCAAAACGACAAATTTAACACAAAAATTATAGTTTTTTATACAGATTTTTTTCACATTATCACATATTCCTTTAAATGTTTGTAGTTTTGATCAAAACATGCTTGTTTAAACAAAATATATGTACTTCATTGCATAGGTACTCGATATTATTTGCATTATTAGTGATTAATTGTTTTGCTATACGCATTTAAAATAAATAAATATTTTATAGTTTGGTACAATTAAAAGTGTACTTCGTTATCGTTTCTGATTGGAATTAAAGTTGTAAATATTAACTGTTTCCTTAAACATAGATTTTTCAAGTATATGCCATTTGCACGAAATAAATAGATTTTCATCAATCAATAAATAATATCAAGAAGACTAAGAAAGATTAATTACATTCTTATGCTAATAAAACAAATCTTACGGTCAAAGAAGATACCAAACAAATGTTCTAATCTAACGACCCTGTACAATACAACAAAATATTCCAAATTTAGGAGTACGTTTTTGCGAGAAACTTACCAGCCTATATTAAAGGAACGCCTATTTTGTTAAACTTTGATGTTAAGTAGCTTTTGTAATCTTTGACGACTTTCATAATTTTTTATTCATATTTTACATCCGATTACACCGATTATTTTTTGACGTTTCTTAAAACCAATGAAATGCTTCTTTATTTGTCACAAGGGTAAGTTTCAACCAATTATGTCATTATTATAGTGGGAATAAATCTCTTGTGATTATTCTCGGGAATAATCACTGTAGCTTTTATTTGCCTAGCAACTGTCAGATACTTGTCAAAATAATTACTTAATTGTGTCAACGCGAAATGGGTGAAAGTCATCGGTTTAGTACCTTTTCTAATGCACAAATTACAAAAAAGATTTTAGAAACTACTTCGAAAAATACTCTAATAAGTAATCAGTCTATATGGAGACAATTTAAGACCTTCACCAAAGAAAGAAATTATATTCTGGATCAATCTACTACAACAGCTACTCTGGCATTGATTTTAAAAGATTGGGCTTATAACATGAAAAGAAAAGACGGAAATGATTATAAAGAAGCAGTAATAAAGACAATGTGGAATAAAACGGCAAAATTAGTTCAAGAACTTTACTTTAATAAGTATAACAGGTCCTTTGATCCTTTCCATGATATAGAATTCAGAAATGCTCGGAATGCAAGAGATGCAAAAAGAAAAATTTTACAAAAACATCCTGAAAAGCACAAACAAAGTTCTGTGGCACTTTCTAATACAGAATTGTTGCAAATTTTTAACTATTGGGACGAAGGTACACCTTGTGGATTGCAAAGAAAGTTTTTTCACATTGCATCGTTCCTGTTCGTCTTTTTGAAAAACTAATGAGTAAACGTGAAGAAAATATTAAAACCGAACGCTTGTTTCTTACTCCAAATCCGGCCTGGCAAACTCATGGTTTTTGGTATAAAAACGTTCCTGTGGGAATAAATTCCATTTCAAAATGGATGAAAGAATCCGCAGAAAAAGTAGGTCTAGACACAGTTACTAAAAAAATAACTAACCATTCTGCCAGATCAAGTGCAGTAAGTAACCTTTCAAAAGCTGGTGTAGGAGAACAAGAACTAATCAAGGTCACTGGTCATAATTCTGCAAGTTCGATTAAACCATACTTACAATTGAACCAAGAACATCATTCAAAAATAATAAGTAATCTTAGAGAAAATACGCAGGAGGAAACACTTAATATAACAAGCAATTCCAAATCCTCAATAAATAATGAGTCTCGAAATATTTTTAATAATTGCGTTTCTCATTGTACTAATTTAAATTGTTAATGCTTTTAATATATTCACAGTGTGTCAACGATATTTTCATATATTGTAAGTAATAATTAATTAAATTAAATTTTTCAATAATTTTATGATAGTTTTATTGATCTTCTTTATTGTAAAAATTTGTGAATCAAAAAATAATCTAGTCAAATATAACTCGAGAGTTCCATAAATTAGAAAATAATTTGACATATTTTGTTCAAACTTGTTGCCATTTGGCAATAGTCACGAGAGCCCGCAGGGCTCGAGTTTGGCAACAAGTTTTCAAACAATCTGTCAAATTATTTTCAATTTATTCTCACTCTCTTGTTATATTATTACTGAGTAAACTATAAGGATAGTTTTGATCTGACCGATATTCTCAACATTTTGTTTTTGGTTCATTCCCATATGTGCATTTTTTTAATATATAATTTAAAGATACATAGTTTAAAGTAAACCGTTTAAAAACGGTTTACTTTAAACTATGTAAACGCTGTTCAACCTTGCAGCGAATGTTACTTGATTAAAAGTGTTTTTACTATTGTTTTTAGTACCAACAACGAATTAATTTAAAGATAATGACCAGAAACTTAACGATAAACAGATGGATAAAATACTAAATTATATACTAAGCGAAACTCAACGTGTATGTGATACTTTAATAATGTGTGATGGAATGATGGAATAAATGACATGGAATCTAAATGATACGTTTCAAAGTTCGGTTTTGATCCTTGCAGCATATTCAGCCTGCCAGATTTGCCAGTGTTTCTGGTCCAAAAACAATGCAATATTTTACTTACAAATGTGTATCTCCTACAAAAATTCGGATATTGGGATGACCTACAAAATGAGATGTTGAGAATTGATATGGTTTTTGTAACTGAGCACTTGAGAACATGCGAGAGAACTACTTCGTTAGTTACCCCACAGGATGTCTCAAACTTAGTCGAAAAACACCATTTTTGTTAATAAGCTGGAACATTATTTTCTTTATCTTTCAGAAATAGGTAAGTTTACTTTACATGTTCTGAAAAAATAGTGGAAATTGGTCAAAGAATACAAAAGTCATTGATTCCTGCAAGGTTGGTTATCTATATCAATTCAATTTTGTGAAAAAAATACAAACATCCATAAATTCCTTATGCACATAACAATTAATATTATTCATAAACGTACAAATATATCAAATTCCACCATTAGACAGAATGGGTAATCCATATTTTTTTGTAAAAAATACTAATTTGGAAAACCGGTGGCGACCCCACAACATTGTTTTCAAATTATAAAAATATTAATGAACGATTTGAAAAAAAAACAAATTATTTTTTTAGTAATTCTGTAACAATTCAGTACTACAGTACGTCGGTCATTGGGTAGTTCGGATCTCCAGCGTCGTCGCTGACAGGAGATTCAGGGTAACTGTCAGTTGTGCTGGTATCACACTTTAAAATGCCGGGAAAATATTTAAATCCTCAAACGAAACCGACTATCCAATCTTATAGACTATTTTACAGCAGAATAGGAAAATATGGATCCCCTAAATTCCCTTAATGCAATTCAGCAGGTATTAATTATTGTCCGTTCGTCCTATTGCGAACATTGTTACATTATTACTTAGAAAGTTGCGGATGCATTAAAAATAAGTCAAAGGGCAGTATCAAATATTAAAAATTCCAGGGAGGCAAACGAGTCATTTTATACCAGAAGAAAATCTCGAACTCGGGGGGAAACCAAAAACTTACGCTGCAAGTACGCTATTGGATTACCATATTCTTCTTGTAGATAAGCAACATTTCTCATCAATATTTCTCAATCACCAAAAAATTAGTAAAATCAAAAAAACTAAAAAAATGGTGATATTTAGGTATAGGGAAACCTTACTAAAAATGATGTATTTTGATATGTAGAAACCAAAACTAAAATAAAAATTATATCATTCCATTTAAAATAACAAAGTTGATACCGACTTCCGGTGACCGGACGTGACAGTTAACTTGAGAATATTTTAGCTGAAGCGCTCAGATCGAGTAAATTCCAATTCCAAAGTTTCCAGAAATAGTACAACATGAGAAACTGTTAATGTACCAGTTCCGTGAGACACCCTGTAGTGTGTGTAGCGTGCAATGGTGCATCATATGAAGGTATTCTGCTTCTATTTGAAGATCGGCCGTTGCGCGAGTGCTGATTGCTCATTCGAGCATAGAACTAGCACTTGAAGGCCGGTCATCGACACGAGAACGGGGCGAAATTAAAAATAGTAATCAATTTGGTATGCATCATTCTTGCAGGTAACAGCTAAATCGGCTAGGAAATAACACCGATCGGGACGAGAAGAGTTTATAAGAAGTTATTTTACCGTCCTTCGTCGCGCGTGATTCGACCAATCTTCTTATTGCACCCAGTGTCGTACGTGAGCCAGAAAGTCGTACTTTTCATTTTATTACTGACGTGGCGGCACTGTACGTGTCACAATGGATGGAATTTTGCACGGAATATCATCGATTTATCGATAGCGAATTTACAAATGAAATTTACATATTTTTTTCAGTAAACCTACCCTATTTGTCGGCAATTTTACCATAATTTTAAGCAAAAATACTAAATATCATTGAAAATGCAGTTACATTCATTAATTGTACAAACTCTATGTAAATTTGCTAACAAGTTTGTAAATTTCATAATAACAATTACTTGAACGGAATCAAATTACATATCTATACATTAAAACTACTGTCTGATATGTAAATTTGCCTTCTGCTCGTGTAATTTCCCTCTCTAGATGGTAAAGTGCTACCGAGATAATTTTTATCGCGCTTGCGCAATAATGGAATATACAGTTCGAGTTCCGTTCGCCATCCGTTTGGTTGTGTTTACAGCTGCTAAGTTAGAGTTTTATTGAGTGCGATTGTTATATACAACTAATTTAACACTGTTAGTGCCTCTGTGACTTATCCTTTATCGGTGTGGTGTGGACTATTTGCTCCATATGGTTCTATAGTATTAAAAGATATAATATAGGTACATTCACCTCTTTGTATATTATGGAAGGACTTTGCAAATATATACTACAAAGTGCAGGTAAAAGTTTGCAGCCTTGATATGTATAATTCCACTTTCATTAATTGGATGTTCTTTTTAGGATACAAGTCTTGACGATACTGACATTCTACAAATTCAAGGACTTGTGTGGTGTCCATAGGTAAGATTTTGTTTATTGTTCCTTTTCGTACATGCGGTCTTACAATCAAATTTATTACTAACATGTATAACACATATCATTTCAATCACCAATATAAAAAATACTTTTCTATAAATACTCATTAATAACTTTACACACACTCTGTACCTCAAAGGAAAGCAGCTGTTGACATTGTTATACCCTGTATATGATATATGACTCATGTACCTTTTATTTTGATTTCAGGTGACACATTTTGGACTATATTATATGCTGTGGTTGGAGTATCCCCAGGTTCTCTTACTCTGGAGACGGTTTAGCTTTTTAAAAATTATTCCAAGTCAGGATTCAAAAACGAGTAAGGATAAAACCAAATCCACTAAAAGGTGATCAAACTTATTATGAAAATAAATAAGTAAATGTTTGTATGCAGTCTAAGTAAGTGTGTGACATAAGTTTACCATAGGTATTTCAACTTAATATTGTTGAAATAATATTTAATTTATATTTAATAGATATATTTCTCTCTGTGAAGCAGATCAATTTATTTTATTATACGATATGTACATAAGTATAGTCCATGGGTTCCTATTTTATTTCATTTACTTATGATTACATTTTTGTCAAGAACTTCTATTTATTTAATGTTAAAAATATGAAATATTTATAAAAAATATGGAGATATATATATATTATAAATATGTTTCACATGTTATTTATTGTTAAAATTATAATAAAACTTCATACTATTATTTTTTGTTCTTATTTATGATCTCCACATTAATAGGATTTTACTAGTGATTTTACAGTTGACAATACAGGCTTGTCCGAGCAGTCGCAAAACCAGTTTCCAAACAGGTCTTTTGTGAGAAACCAGATAATGTTTCATTGGTATTTATAAT
Organism: Aphodius sticticus; assembly: GCA_963966075.1. Lineage (NCBI taxonomy): Eukaryota > Metazoa > Arthropoda > Insecta > Coleoptera > Scarabaeidae > Aphodius > Aphodius sticticus. Next base: position 45,707,224 of record OZ014511.1, on the reverse strand, counting down.
GGAGTTATCATAGCAACATATGTGGTCCATCACAAAAGTACTGATTGTTAACTGGTTTTGCAGTTGCTTGGACAAGTCTAATACTAAAGTTGCAGAAAGTTTACTGTACAACAATTAATTGCAATTCCGTGTTTACGGTAAATTTACTGAACGTCAGTAATTTTACTTACAAAAATATATATAAAACCGTACACATCGGAAACCTCATTTCATATGAGAAGTAAATTTATTAGCTCAAAGTAAAATTACAACCACATGGTATTTTCCCTTCGATACACGGAGGTTAAAAATGACCGCCGATCCACACGGAAAAATTACCTTTTCAGTTTTATCAGTGTAGATATACAAACATAACCTAAAAAGTTAACTTAAAAATAGTGTCTGTGTAGAAGTGTTTGGAAGCGAAGTCATTTTACTAATAATTATAATTTTCGTATACAAAAAACAAAAAACGTTTTTTTGTTTTTACCAGAAAACCGTTATCAACCCTTAATACCACTCTATTGGCTGCTTCCCCCAAAAAAACTAAATTCAATATTTCTTAAGAACGTGTCTTGTACAGTGTGTAGTAAGCATAGATAACGTTAATTAAATATTACGTATTAATATTTAATTAACTAAGTATTTTAAAAACGCCCTAACCCTTTACCACAAGATTAACTGAAAACCGATTGAAGAAAATTGTAAATTACATACGCGCGTCCATTAAGGTGGCTGCCAATAATTTATTTAATACCCAACTGTGCTAGAATTGTGGTAGAATTGCGTACGCTTCTCGCAGAAATATTCAATTTTTAATTGAGAACAAATAAAAAAACGGCGTAATTACAGTTGCAGGAATCCGCAGACCTCATTGGTTTCGCAGACCTCGTGTTCTACCATGGAAGCAAACAAAAAGCGTGGTCGCTTATGAAACTTGCAGTGGTTAGCGTGTGGAAATGCAGATGGCGATCCCGGCAACCAGTCAAATTAGCATAATTACGCGAAAGCCGCATGAAAATTATTTCAACCGTAATGGGCAACGCTTCTGGTATGGTAGCAGAGTTTCATACCGCAGGATATGCACTAGTCAATAGCCAAAGCCATAATTTCAATAATTATCCAGTCATCGATTTAAAATATTTTAAATATAAAATATTTTAAATATAAAATATTTTAAATATATTAAATATTTTAAAACGTTTTAAATATTTTAAAATATTATAATATGAATTATAAATTGGTAAATAAAGAATAACTTATTAAGTGTTTTGCTTTTCTTATACGTCATCAGACCCCTGTGCTGTTGATCTATATGCGTATGTAATATCGACCCATGCAACAAAGACTATATTAACTACATTTAGTTTGTTAGTTACGATAGTCTTCGTTGCATGGGTCGATATGTATATTTCGTTTTCAGTAGCTAGGCATATGTGTATTATCGGCTGAGAAATGAGTGCATAATCTATCGTACCAAGAGTAAGTAATCTGTGACCAAAGTTATTGGTACGGAGTTTGTTTTTAGGAGGTATAAATGTATATGGGCACATAATCTCAATTCACTTTCAAATATTCCACATATTCATAGTACGTGGGCGTGTATTCATAGTACGTGTGTTTTTGCTGATATCACTTCATAAACCGTAGACAAATGTTGAAGTTATTTATCATACAAATATATGATAAATATCTCACATTCTCCACATAGGTTATGTCAACAATTTATCACAGTAATTTTTAGAGTTACCATGTTATGTTGGTAAGCGTTGTAAAATCACTAGACAGCCTGCTTACGTGTGCAAAAATAAATTGAAACAGCGTTAAAGACGTTAGATCATATAATGCTGCCCGCACGTCGGCGAAGTCTATCTTGTTCCAAAGTAGCTTTAGCGAGAACGTCGACATCCCCACGCAAAGACCAATTCTCGACTGAATTTTCTAAACTTATCAAAAACACCCAAGCCTCTGTCGATCAGCTGTTGGACCCGACTCTTAAGGGGACATGTCTACACCGCTCATTGCTACTCAACATTTTTATGCCGCGGCTGCATTTGCAATTAAGTTCCCTCGTCCACAGTCGCTAAATATGAGAGACTACTCTCAACTGTTAATATCAAACGCAATTTTACTGAAGCCATACCAGCCGTTTAGATCCATGATTTAAAATTTAAAATAACTTACCAATTATATTCCGGGAGTTTTCTGTTGAAACCTGCAAAAAAAAATATGTATTATTAGACAATAAATTTTAAATAAACACGTCTAGACTATGTATAATAAAATGTACGAAATATAATGGCGACACACTCACAAATGCATAAATAAGGACAAAGAAAACGGACAAGAAAATTAATAGCCTAGCGAATATAGCGATATCGTAATTAATTCATGTTCCCTTAGCGCTAAGGGTGGATTCACCCTGTCGGGGACAGGGTGAATCCCCGGATATATTCGGCAAAAAAACTCCCTTTCAACAGCCGAAAATGGATATTTATTATTTATCCATATTTTAAAATATTTTAAAATATTTAAAATATATTTTAAAATATTTAAAATATATTTTAAAATATATTTTAAAATATTTAAAATATATTTTAAAATATTTTAAAATATTTTAAAATATTTCAAACATATTTTAAAATATTTTAAAATATTTTACTATTACGACCTGCTGGCATCTCCTTGGCAATTTTAACCTCCTGGCATCTCTAAAATTCGCTCCTACCAACAAAGTTATCCTGTCGCTAAGGCTATTCCCTTGGCAGTTGCGAGGATAACAGGCACCGCAGGAAAAAGTTGCTGTTAAGTACAAAACCTGCTGGTAATTTGCTGTCAGTGTCAATTTTGCTGTCAGTTGTACAGAAAGTGATAATACTGTATTGGTCATTCAAAGTGATTTTTGTTTATTTTTGATAAAAAAACAGTATTATTTTTAAAAAATTGTGTATTATTTTTCAACATGTGATAAAGAAATGGTTATGAAAGAAATAAAAATTCTTTTTCCCATACGTTGTGAAAAGATCTTAGACCTAGAATTAATCATGCAGATAGGCATTTTGATTTTGAATTTGTTAAAAGATTTCGTTTATCATAGGTAGGAATTCTTTAACTATTTTCTAGTTAAAATTGACCAACTAATAAAACCTTTGAGTCGGAGGTAAACTTGTATAGTTAAATATGTCTCTATTGCAAGATACTTACAGCAATTCAAATATGGTTTTTGCCGATTTTTTGGGCATCTGCCAATAGTCAGTATCTATTATAATTAAAATAGTTAATATTATTTGACTCAAAAATTCAATATTCAAGCAACACGTCAACACAACGAAAGTAAACATGAAGAAGAGAGCATCGCACTTCAGAACTCTAACATTCAAAGACCAGGTAATCAGTGTGAAGACAGCAAGCCACATATATTAAACGATCGCAGATCCATGATCGAATATGGAGCAAAACTATGGAGTAATCGGCGCAGATTAACCATAGAATCACTTATGATAGCTGAAAGAATAGCTTTTAGATGATCCATCACAAGAATTAGACATCCAAACAACCCCCGTCATAGCCCTCCGAATGTCCTATTGTACGAAAAAACCGGAATAACACCCCTCCTTAGAAAATCGTTTCCAGATTTCCTAACAACAAATGAATTATAATATAACTTATGTAATAATAAACCTAATGTATAGAGCTAGATGTTGGAATAAAGATTATTACTACAACTAAAATAGTAAGCTTTGCAATTGGTAACTTATGCCCACGGTATTGCAAAACACCAGAAGGGGGTGATATGAGAAAAAAATCAACTGGTAATAACTCATTTTCCATCCGTTTTTGTACTCACATTAGGATGCAGTGTATTCAGTGGATTCAGGTAACACACAACATATCTTAATATCTTCACATGACTTGTGATAAAATTATCGATGAAAGAGATGACAATAGCAGATGACAAGGAATGGTGGTATATTTTTCAGAATTATTATTGTAATACGATGGCGGTAAATAAAAAAAATAACTCGCATTTTAAGTATTGATATTTTTCACATTATCAAATTCATTTTTGATGGCTAATTCCAGAGCAGCTAACTTTGTATATTCTATCTAATAATACTCTATCAGTAATAATTCCTTTATGGATTTCATCTTGTGCTGCAAATCTCGCCTCCACTTCCTCGTTTAATTTATCCATCAATTTAGTCTGCTTATTAATAAGTTGTTCATATAAAGCATAATTGTTTATTGCTAGTAACTACAAATAAATTAACATCTCCATTTCTTCTTTTTTAAGTTTTGCTTTATATATGTCACAAATCTGTTACATCTGTTATATTTTAGAGCAAATAAATGACATTAGGTCATTCGACACTTTCAAGTTTGCCATTTTTCGAAAAAATCCCTAGGCATGTCATCTTGCCAGGGGAATAAGCTAACCTTTGGTTTAATGCGATAGTAGTACCCACAATACTAATATCCCCTTGGCAAGTCGTATTCCCTTGGCATCTAAACCGGATGATAACAGGGAGTTGGTAGGAGCGGGCCTAAGTAATATTTCTGATTTGGTTTAAAAATACGTTTACTTTCGTAAAAAAGGTACAGTATCTACGTCAGGATTTTTATGCAATTAATATTTAGTACCGTAATTAAACAACTTTTGGCCTTTCTTGTTCTTCACATATAAACCAAGAAACAAATTATCTAAATGTATTTCTTTTTTAATTTTTTTATCTAAGTAGGCAAAAATGAAAGCTTACTCCTCGAACTTTAAACTATGAAGAGGAAAATAATTTGACAACAAAAAACAAAGCAATTTTGCACGTAATTATTTTTAATTTATTATGTTAAAATCTATTAAAAAAACAAAATAACTCGAATAATGTAATTAAATCAATTTCAATCGATTAAAGTGTATTGCTTGGGTATAATCAAAAATAAATTGCAAAAATAATCTTTTAATTAAATGGTGTCGAGAACAATACCTTTGTGTGGGTGTCTTAGCTATATAAGGGCATATTTTTATGGAGAAATTTAGTTTATTCCAAGAATTTCTTTGTTTGTAAGGACCCAACTGCAAGGTGAGAATTTAATAATCTTTTAACATTAGACTATCCTGAAATTTGCACAACAATTTCTTTTGTGAAAAAATGATATGGTCTGTATTTCTGTATATTTACAATAAATTTACTTACCACAGTTGGTAACTTAATAGAAAATGATTAATTATTTAACTTTTTAGTCTTGATATCAGAGTATTTCACATATGTGACCCGCTCGGAAAAAAAGGGTGTTACTGCTAAAGTCAAGTTTTCAAGAAATACACGTCTAAAGTACAGCGCTGCCCGGCGCTAAATAATAGTAAGGAGTATTTGAAGACTCAAAACTCTGAAACCACTTATCAAAATCAAATAAAATAAAGTGTGACATATTAGTTAATCGTTTCTATATGTAGTGTATCACCATCAAAATTTTCAACGGTTCGGTTTAAAGATGAGCGCGACAGAAGTGTAATGAGGTACCCGATTTCTGCAGTTTTAACTGTTTTAAATTAACACTCGCCTTTTCGATTTTTTATCTTCAAAACCTCTAACTGCAAAAATGTCAGATCATGATAGAGTAAAATTTGGAATCTTGTTTATTAACTAGCATTTATGTTTTCTTATGTTCATATGTAATACTGGTTGTAAACAAGTTTGTAAAAATCGGGTACGATTTTTCACAACTCTCACGTTGAAGTTTAAACCTATGAGCAGACAGTTTTGTTAGTTATACATGTTTTATAGAAATGTTTCAGGAGTATTACGCAGTTTAATTGATTTTTTCCGTTAAGTTATTTCAAAGTTATAAACATCTTTGAGGTGATGTTTGAGTATGTTTTAGGGCACAATTCACGCTGCTAATCAAGTCAAGTGCTCTGACTGCACATGTTCCGCGGCTGTTTATGCACTACAAAATTATAAGATTTCTACAAACTGAAACCTTCAAAACTTTAAAATTTATAGTTTAGTAGTAGGTATATTATCTATTCTTTTGAGAAAGGTATCTTAGTATTACGACTTGTCACTGTGTGGTGATTTCGCCATTTATATTTCTATGTTTCCTTACTGCAAGTGGCATACTATAATATCGGTGGTATTAAACAGTGAAAGGTGAAGAAACCCAAAAAAGGTACGCCATTTCTGAAAAGTTTATAAATGTTAGTTTTAGCCATTTCAAAAATAAACATTGTAAAAATGAGTTTGTATGATTCTTGAGCGACTGGAGAATCAATGTTTAAAAAAAGTTTAAAAAGATGTTGTATTTTGAATACTAGGGTTGCAATATTAATTAGCAATTTTGAATTAAAAACATACATTATTATTGCTTATTCCAGTCATACATATGTAGTCTAAAACTTACCACGATCATATTTCGTCGTAGTGCTCGAAAACAATTTTTTGTGGGCATGAGAATGTATTTTTCTGTGCAGCATTTACAACGTTATTCGACGTTATTTAGGTGTCTCAGAGAATAAATTAAAATTAACTTCGATACCGAAGAATTCTCCAGCTATGAACCGAATGTTTTTTCTGCGTTTCGCAAACTTGAACGCTTTTTCTCGAGTATAATGTTTTCAACTGTATATCTGGAACGCACATGTCTGTTTGAAAATATTTTATTAAGTCGATTTCTTATTGATATTGTGCAGTTGATAAATTATTCATGCGTATTTTAGTTTAAATAAGGAAAATGAAAATACACATCACACCATGTGACAACGATGTACCCAAACAGTACCCTTTAATATTGATTCCTCCCGCGAAAATATAGTTTTGTGGAATCCTCTATCTAACTTCACCAAATTTTGACCGATTGATGTTGGATAAATTGCATGTTAAACAATAATTTAGCCGTAAGACCCCTTTCTTCGAAGCCGGTCACAATTATTTTACAACAATGAACAAAATCTAACATGCGACAACTGTTTCTGGTATGCTTTTTTTCCGTAGAATTTGAAGCCAGAAATTTCTCAAATAAGTCAGATACTCAGATAGTCAAATGTTAAGATTAAACTGACCCATCCACCCTATTTAATACATTTTAATCCGCAGGAATACCGGAAGATGGACTTCTTAAAAATCGTATGCGCGTTGTTCTTTCTGGGAATGATATATTCCGGAAATGCTGAATTCCTAGCGCAGGGAAATGCTGGAATCGGAGGGACCGCGGGATTGGACATCAAGGGTCCAGATCTATTCAAGCCAGCTAAGGATATTGCCAGTGGTGTGGCAGCTGTCCTTGGCGCTCCAAGGCCGGCTGCGATGTACGCACAACCAGCAGTGGCGTACCCAGGTTATGCACCGGGTTATGCACAAGGTTATCCACAGGGTTATCCACAGGTTTACGGACACCCTGTTGTTGCTCAGCCATATGGTCAGCCTGTCGTTATAGGCTGAAGTCATCAATAGAAGCATCAGCAAGGGATTATATTTCTGTGCTTTAACAATAAAACAAATAAAGAAAACAAGTTTTTTGAATTTCATTTCTTTAATAACACTAGTTTGCAGTCAAAATGTACACTGGATGCGGCTATTTTTATTTTATCATACGTAGTATTATAACCGTTTTTCTTTGTGGCGACGATTCCGGAGAAATTACTAAAGGTATCGGGATTAAATTTCATATTTAGAAGTTTAAAAAAGTTTTAAAAAAATAAATAGTTTAACTGCTTGAACAATTTGTATTTGATTGAGATCGGTCGTGTCTGCATTAATAAAGCCGGGGCTACATATTCGTATACTTGTCAAATATCAAATATTTGCCACATGTTAAATATTTGGCAAATACACTGAGCGGCATAAAAAACGCAACACATAAAATGATGACCAGTTTCAAACTGCAGTAACTTTTGAACGTATTGCTCGATTTGAATGAGTTTTTTTTTTTAAAGGTCCACTTTTTGCCAATATTTCTGTATGTGTGCTACCCATTTTTGCGCTCTTCCATTTCAGCAATGGTGAATAACGTTAATGCTTGTTTTCTTCCTACAGTTTGAAGCTTGCTGTGGGGTGCATCGACAAAAGAATTTAACTTTAAACAGAAGGAGCTGTCTCGTCTGTTCTGATCACTTATGGTTTTTGTTCAAGTTTCTATTGTTGTTAACGCCAAAGTTACAAGCTCTAAAAGATAACGCTGCTTCTTCGGCAGCGTCATCAGAAATTAAAGAAAGCCATGGATAACGACAAAATTGAATTAAACTGTGAAAGTAATGATCAACATGTTAATAACGAGTATTGCCTCCCCTCGCTTGAATTGTATTCCTCATCCTTCTAGGCATACTTCGAATTAGGTTTTGAATCTCATTTTGGGGAATCTGGTTCCACTCTTCTTCTAGCGCTATTCGGAGATCATCTAGCGTTTGTATCGCGGCACCACGGGTTCTAACTCGTCTCCCTAGCATATCCCACATGTGTTCTATGGGGTTTAAATCAGGGCTACGTGCAGGCCATTCCATTCTGCTGATATCCAAATCATCCAGGTATTGGGACACTATGCGGGCTGTATGGGAGCGTGCATTATCGTGCATGAACAAGAAGTTGGCACCAATAAATGGCCCAAAGGGAACCACGTGTTCCGCCAAAATTTCTTCAACATACCGAGCCGAGTTTAGGTTTCCGTTGATAAAGCAAAGTTCCGTACGTGTTTCGAAGCAGATTCCTCCCCAAACCATTACAGATCCTCCCTGGTACTGTACTCTTTCAGAGAAGTTGCACTGAGAATAACGCTCTCCTGCTCTTCTCCAAACTCTCTCTCGACCATCTGGAGAGTACAAGCCGAACCTCGACTCATCTGAGAAGAGTACGTTTTGCCACTCTGCATTGGTCCACTGAACATGATCTCGTGCAAATTGTAATCGAGCAACACGATGTTCTCGTAGCAACTGTGGTCCAGTTGCTGGTCTCTGTGCTCTCAACTCCGCTTCTTTAAATCGCCTTCTTACTGTGTGTGGCTAGCTTTAATTTCTGATGGCGCTGCCGAAGAAGCAGCGTTATCTTTAAGATCTTGTAACTTTGACGTTAACAACAATAGAAACTTAAACAAAAAACATAAATGATCAGAACAGACGAGACTACAAGCTCCTTTTGTTTAAATTTAAATTCTTTTGTCGGTGCACCCCACAGCAAGCTTTAAACTGTAGGAAGAAAACAAGCATTAACGTTATTCATCATTGCTGAAATGGAAGAGCGCAAAAATGGGTAGCACACATACAGAAATATTGGCAAAAAGTGGACCTTTCAAATCAAAAAAACCTCATTCAAATCGAGCAATACGTTCAAAAGTTACTGCAGTTTGAAACTGGTCATCATTTTAGGTGTTGCGTTTTTTATGCCGCTCAGTGTATATTTGCCACCCAAATCGAAAATTTTTGTTATCGATTGGTCTAAACGATGCCATGAGTGATTTATTTTTCCTTTTAAGTTCGTTCACCGAATATTTTTCATAAAACTGATTTTCATAAAACTCCAAAAAATCTATGACATACCAACAAATTTTTACAATATTCGTTTGTGATTTCGGACCGTCAGAGTTGCACTGCAACAGTAAAGGCAACGGACATTGATGCATCGCCCACATTTTCTAATACGTGAAAATCTTCTTTGAGGACTTGCTACATGTGCGTACCGAATGGGCACTAGCTATTTTTTTGATTAGTTCGCCTTATTTGCACATTAGCTTTTTCAAATCAAGCTGATAATTTGATTACGAAAGCAAGGTTTTATTTTATAATGCCGACATATTTTTAATTACATAAGTGCAGAATTCACTATGTACTAACAAGGGCATCTTGTGGAAATTTACAAAAACAAATCTTGACGAAACTGTTTGTTTCATTTTAATGATTTATTGTTTAATTCATCAGCTTTCTGTATTATTAATTCGCAGTATCTAATTTTAACAGACTGTAAAACAATACAATTGGTCATTTGATGTGACCTAGTTTAGATAAATTATTATTTTAATGACAAAATATATATATATATATATTTTTATTTAAATTAGGAAGATATTGCCCATAAGAGAAATGTTAGATATGGTTTCTTCGTCATCTTTAAAGTTCTACTAAATCCAATTGTACTACTAGCTTCGTTGTATAAATATGTCCTAATATTGTCTGAAATACAGATCAATTAGCTTCTGAAACAAAAATTTAAACAAATGAGCTTTCAAAATATTAACCTTTTTGTTGAATAAAAAAGCTACACAAAATTGTCTCTACTATTAAAATATTTTTAACCGCTTTCGTTTCTCTTCAAATAATAAACATCATAAAAATCGACAAATATATAAATATACAAGCAAATAAAGTATAATTTTCCAAATAAATTATTTTATAGACATGCTGTCTATAATTCTTTTATGATGTTTATTAGTTGAAGAGAAACGAAAACGATTAAAAATATTTTAATAGTAGAGACAATTTTGTGTTTTTTATTAACAAAAAGGGTTATATTTTGAAAGCTCATAAATGAGTATCATCTATATTGTTCATAGAAAAGCATCAACTTAGGATACACTCTGTATATGGTGTACGTTTTTCTTGGAATGAAATAACATTGCGTTTATGTGGACAGGTAAAAACAACAATATTTTTTTTTAATATCTGTCTGACGGTTTCCGGAAAACTGTCTGACGGTTTCACAAAATTACAATTTTATGCGGTTTTCGCCATTTAGAAAAATCAAAAATCTACTAATAATTACAGATCTATTGTCAATCTTCGTATACGACCTACTACACTCAAAACGAAATTAAAAAATGGAAAAATTAAACAGCGTACTAAAATGTTTATCGAGTACAAATAAATGCACCAATATTTGTCGCCTTTGCATTTGCTATACCCTTCAACTGGGAATTGCAATTACCAAGTACATGGCGTAAAAAACTCGTCCGCACAGCCGAACGTCGAATATATACATTTATTTTAGAGGTGGACTCGCTACGAATTGAATAGAGCAGGTTTTTTTTTCTTGACAAATATTCAATGAAACTAGTTAGCCAGGGTTTGACAGATATTTTCATTCTAACGACAGTAGGTAGTGTCAAACGCTGATGTTTTGACAATACTTACTGTCAATAGTATCGACATATCTGTCTAGTTCTACTAGTTTTCTTTTAATGCAGACATAGCCGATCTCGATCAAATAGAATCTCACGCAGGTAAACTATTAATTTTATATATAGTATGATAAAGTCATGTGCCTGGTCACATCAGATTTTTTTTGGGAGATAGTTTGATGATTTTAAGCATATCTCGAGTTAAGAACGTCTAATCCAGTCGCTCTGTGTATCACCAACAAATGTTACTAACAAAGTTTTTCAATTGCTTCAGCAGTTTCAGCGCAATGGGCCACGATATGAAACAATTTTGGCCAAAATAAAACTCTTATACGAAGCCAACAAGGTATTTACATCAAAATCTATGAAAAAATACCGAAGTTAACAACTAGTTTACATTTTGACTGTAAGCTGTTAGTGTTATTAAAGAAATGAAATTCAACAAACATGTTTTCTTTATTTCTTTTATTGTTAAGGCACAGGACATAATGTCTTGCTGATGCTGCTATTCCTTACTAACGACCTACAACGACTCCATATGGCTGCGCAACAGGGTGTCCGTAAACCTGTGGATAACCCTGTGGATAACCTGGATACACTTGCGCCACTGGTTGCGCATACATCGCAGGGTGTCTTGGATCATAGCCAGTAAGACCAGATACCACACCACTGGTAATATCCTTAGCTGGCTTGAATAGATCTGGACCCGTGATGTCCAATCCCGCGGTCCCTCCGATTCCAGCGTTTCCCTGCGCTAGGAATTCAGCATTTCCGGAATATATCATTCCCAGGAAGAACAACGCGCATACGATTTTTAAGAAGTCCATCTTCCGGTATTCCTGCGGATTAAAATGTATTAAATAGGGTGGATGGGTCAGTTCAATCTTAACATTTGACTATCTGAGTATCTGACTTATTTGAGAAATTTCTGGCTTCAAATTCTACGGAAAAAAAGCATACCAGAAACAGAGGTTACATGTTAGATTTTGTTCATTGTTGGAAAATAATTGTGACCGGCTTCGAAGAAAGCGGTCTTACGGCTAAATTATTGTTTAACATGCAATTTATCCAACATCAATCGGTCAAAATTTGGTGAAGTTAGATAGAGGATTCCACAAAACTATATTTTCGCGGGATGAATCAATATTAAAGGGTACTGTTTGGGTACGTCGTTGTCACATGGTGTGATGTGTATTTTCATTTTCCTTATTTAAAGTAAAATACGCATGAATAATTTATCAACTGCACAATATCAATAAGAAATCGACTTAATAAAATATTTTCAAACAGACATGTGCGTTCCAGATATACAGTTGAAAACATTGTACTCGAGAAAAAGCTTTCAAGTTTGCGAAACGCAGAAAAAACATTCGGTTCATAGCTGGAAAATTCTTCGGCATCGAATTTAATTTTAATTTTTTCTCTGAGACACCTAAATAACGTCGAATAACGTTGTAAATGATGCACAGAAAAATACATTCTCATGCCCACAAAAAATTGTTTTCGAGCACTACGCCATATTACCAACGAAATATTATCGTGGTAAGTTTTAGACTACATATGTATGAATGGAATAAGCAATAATAATTTATGTTTTTAATTCAAAATGATTTTTAACTAAAAAGTTAAATAATTAACTTTGTTCTATTAAGTTAACAACTGTGGTATGTTAATTTGTTGTGAATATACAGAAATAGAGACAATACGACTTTTTCCCAAAACAAATTGTTGTGCAAATTTCAGGATACTCTAATGTTAAAAGATTATTAACTTCTCACCTTGCAGTTGGGTCCTTACAAACAAAGAAATTCTTGAAATAAACTAAATTCCTACGAAAAAATAAGTCCTTATATAGCTACGACACCCACACAAAGGTATTGTTCTCGACACGATTTAATCAAAGGATAATTTTTTTTTCAATTTATTTTTGATTATGCCCAACCAATACACTTTAATCGATTGAAATTGATTTAATTCCATTATTCGAGTTATTTTGTTTTTTTTTGTGATTTTATATAATTTATAGATTTTAATAAAATAAAATAAAAATATTTCTGATCACAATAGCAAAATATGGGAAATATGAAAATATAATATTAAAGAAAATTACATTTAAATAATTTGTTTCTTGGATTAAAGGTCATACATAGAAACAGTCGGCATTCGGAATAAAAAAAACTGATTTCTATTATTAAAATATTAAGTGTGTGTTGTTTGTTGTTGTACTCAACAGAAAAAAATGAAATAAAGTATGTCATACTCCTCAATCATTTCTATATAAGTTGTATGACTGCCAACATTTTTGCGGTGTAACCACGAGCGTGAGAAAAAACAGAAGAGGTCCCCGATTTTTACACTTGTAAATTAACGTTCGTCTTTCCAATTTTTTTCGTCGTAAGTAGTTTGCCACCAAAATATCAATTTTTGTTCAGGTTGCATTTAGAACCTCTTCTATAGATTAGCGTATTTGTTTTCTTCAGTTTTTGTGTAACAAAGGTTGCGTACAGAATTTTCATGGAAGCGGATATTTCAGTAACGAATATTAGCACGATATCGGGATATGCACGTAATCAATCGTCATATCTTATTTAATGCGACTGTAGAAACATAATTGCATAATAATTTTTTTCTACTTTGCATTCACAATGCACACATTGTAACACTGTTTTCGGTGTTACAATTAACACATTGTAACACCGAAAACAGTAACATTTTTGTCTAAGATTGCCAGGATTGGTACACATTGATATCAAATGCCAAATGTCAAACGTACAATACATAACCACACACTGCCTCTTTTTAATCGCTTGTAATCGCATAAACTGCGAAATATCAATATTCTATACATATTTAAACATGGGTGTAGCCTGCTATAGTATGGCCAAAGGATTGGGGCTTTCTTAGTTTTGCTGTGTTCATCAAAATACGCCAGCATGACGTTTACGGTGATGTTTTACGACTCTAGTAAGTGATCGTTATCATTCTTTTCAACTAAACATCAAATCCCCTTTTCAGATATAATTCAAGGACCACATTTTACTTTAATAAGGTATTATGCGAAGATCAAACCTACATCGTAGATACGAACGATTTTAATTACTGCTGCGAGATTGTATATGCGCAATAAATGGTTTATCAGCATACACGTACGAAGCTATAGTACCTTTGAAGTGTAGAGGATTTTTTAGTTTATGTAACATATAAGTTTTCGGTAATATTTTGGACGCTTGGATGCTCGGTTCAATTCATATTCGTTTTTGTCCGTCGCTTTCGACTTTGTCTTAGTTCTGGTTGTGTGCAACGTATTTGTATTACCTCCCATCACATGTAATTTGACTAAGTATAATTTATTCTAACAAACTACTTTGCCGAAATTAGAATTGGGTTTCAATTATAAGTGCTTGTAAATATATAAGCCGCAACGGCTACGTAGCGGAATTAGGTAGACACCGCTATTAAACGTTAAGCGTTATAACAATTCTTTAGGAAGTTCTTGTTCTTCGAAGTAACTAATCAGTCACCGCCAAACACTTCTATTCTGATTATTATACTTATGAAACCACTATTTTAAAATTGTTAAAAGTTTCATGTATTTATCACAGTAGGGTTAAAAGTGTTGCCCCAAGCTCCATTATGATCATCGTTGCGACCTCGCTGAATATTTATTCAAACTTGTAGGCTAAAGTAGAGTAAAATTATTCACAATTAGATTTTGTCATGATTTTATCTCATCGATATCATCCTTAACGAAGTTGACAGTTACTACAGTGCTACCACGTGGTACCCGCAAAATACCCTAGATTCTAATTTAGCGCGATATAGTAACCACAATTTCTAAACTTATATAAAATTAATGACGCAAAGTAGAAAAGATAGTATATTACACTCGTTTTATAAGACGTATTGGCGCACTCGTTCCATTTGGGCACTCCTCGCTACGCTCGTCGTGCCCAAAACAACTCGTGCGCCAATTTGACGTCTTATAAAACTTGTATAATAATATACTATTAAGTAATTTTATAAAGCGATTCAACGATGTAGTCTACCGGAAGTGTACCGTAGGTTCGGAATCCTAACGTTAATACGCGTTGTAGAGAATGTAGAGATATGAAATTTGTAGAGTGGTTTTCTGATGTAGTTTGGATATTGGAGAGTATATAAAAGTAATAAAATATTAAATAACTACATTATTCATTTTTGGTATACATTACTATTTTATGAAAATTACTTTCCAAAATAGAACATAAGAAATAGAAAGGTTTTACCTCTTAACTTAATTTGAATTATTTATCGTTTTTACGTGATTTTGAACCCGCGATTTAGAACAAAATTGGGGTTTCTTGCTCCTCAGGGAGCAAGTATACCCCACTAATGAAAATCTTTGTTAGAGTTTAGAGAAAACTATTTACAATAAAAACTAATCACAGGTGATATAGGGCGTAAAAAAAACACATGAAAAATACGGTAAAGTCAAGGTTGTCTTAGAAAAACGATTTTTTTTCTAAATCGCGGGTTCGAAATCACGCAAAAACGATAAATAATTCAAACTAAGTTCATAGGTAAAACCTTTCAATTTTTTATGTTCTATTTTGGAAAGTCATTTTCATAAAACAATCAAGTATACCAAAAATATAATGTCGCTATTTAATATTCTGTTACTTTTATATACTTTTCAATATGCAATACCACATCAGAAAACCACTATAAAAATTTTATATCTCTACAACGCGTATTATATATCTCTACAACGCGTTAGGATTCCGAACCTACGGTACACTTCCGGTAGACTACATCGTTAATATGAAATATAAATTTCGTGCAGCGCGCACTACGTCAATCGTACCGGTAAATGGAAACGTAGCTGGGACAACTGTACAAGAAATTGTACAAGAAATTGTACAAGAAATTGTACAAGAAATTGTACAAGAAATTGTGCAAGAAATTGTACAAGAAATTGTGCAAGAAATTGTGCAAGAAATTGTGCCGGTTTCTGGTAGAGAATTAAAAGCCGGTTCCGACAAGGTATGAATGTAGCTCAAAAAAGTTTTTTTTACCCAAAAAAAAATCTAACCTTTGATTTTTGTGGATTTTGGTCAAAATTCAAATTACTCATTTTATGACGGAAATCGATAGAGGTTCGTTCCAAAACTGAAAGCCGTTTTTTGATATCGCGCTTAATTATCGCGATATTAAATTTTTGAAATTTGAAAAATTCCCTTTATTATTTTATAACTCGGAAACTATAAATGTTAGGGAAAAGTTCGATTAGCATTATTTGTTCGCAATATCGCAACGATCATTTTGTTACTTGTTTCATCTCAATCGGTGGAAAATAAAATATTTAACTATTTATCGTAGTTTTACGCTTATAAACTTAATTGCAAGCGTTAAATAATTAATATTATATTTTTCAATGATCTTACAATGCATTATTGGGCGCTTAAATACTTTTATCAGCATGTTAGTAACTAAAATGAAATTATCATTGATTTTTTTAAATTATTAGACACGGGCGCCATCTACACGCAGGTAGGCAAAGTACTGGCGTGACGGTAAGAATGCTCCCTAGACGATAATTGCTATTTTAATTTTTAATTAATAAACTATACATTTTAGCGCAAAATCTCATAAGCGAATATTGATCCCAGCATCGAGACGCACATTTTGTTTCTTGTTTCGTCAAAATCGGACAAAGTAAAATTATTAAAAAATTCACTCGGTTTTTTCAACTTCAAATGGCGATAATTCAAAAATTATTGGTCGTATGGAGGAACGGAAACCGGTTTCTGGTAGACAATTAAAAGCCGGTTCGGACAAGGTATCGTTCATGAATGTAGCTCAAAAAAGTTCTTTTTACCCAAAAAAAATCTAAGAGGTGAAACGATGCTTTAGAACGTACCCTAAATGGCGTTTCCGTACTTCCTTAAAAAAACACATGAAAAATACGGTAAAGTCAAGGTTGTCTTAGAAAAACGATTTTTTTTCTAAATCGCGGGTTCGAAATCACGCAAAAACGATAAATAATTCAAACTAAGTTCATAGGTAAAACCTTTCAATTTTTTATGTTCTATTTTGGAAAGTCATTTTCATAAAACAATCAAGTATACCAAAAAAATAATGTCGCTATTTAATATTTTGTTACTTTTATATACTTTTCAATATGCAATACCACATCAGAAAATCACTATAAAAATTTTATATCTCTACAACGCGTATTAGCGCTAGGATTCCGAACCTACGGTACACTTCCGGTAGACTACATCGTTAATATGAATGATATAAATTTCGTGCAGCGCGCACTACGTCAATCGTACCGGTAAATGGAAACGTAGCTGGGACAGTGGAAGATTATTTACTATTAGTACGATACGATCAGAACAACTTAATTTCGGAATTTAGAATAGTAGTGCGAGTTAAATATAAATAATGAATTTAGATGTACAATTAATTATACCCAACAATATTTTACATCACGTATTCAAACGGATTTACTGATCGCGTCAAAACTTCGCATCTCGTTCGACTGCCTCGCACCAAAACCCACAAGCGAGGGAAGCCGAACTGCGCAAAATATTGTTCATGTTTATTTCGGTCTTAAAAATTAACAAATAGTCGGAATGCTATTAAATTCAAGGGATATGTATCGCAGTAAATAAGGATTGTTTGCAAGGCTTCCATCAAAATCTTGTTCGCCACCTTTATTACATAAAAACAAAGAAGAAAGCAAAAACGCCAATCTATAGAGGAGACTCTAAATGCAACCTGAACAAAAACTGAATTTTTTTGTAGTAAGTGGTTTAAGAAAATAAAGCGGAAATACGACCGTTCATTTAAACTGCGAAAATCGGGTACTTTTTTTCACTTCTCACGCGCTCATGTTTACACGGAGATGCAAAGAATATTGACAGTCATACAACTTATGTAGAAAAAATTATGTCATACAAATTTTCCTATTAACTATGATTTTAATCATTTCCATTTTTAAACAAATATTTTTTCTTCCTTTAACGCCAATAAATTGATGCCCTTGACAATCTTGATGAGTTTTTATCCAATTCAGTTGTTCTTTTTCACATCACACTTTTTAATATTCAAATAAATTAAAAACATAACCGAACGAAATCAACTGAATCGAGAACAATGCCTCCTATGTGTGTCCTGCAGCTATATAAGAACATACTTTCGTAAAAAAGTTTTAGTTACTGCGACTTTTTAGATTATCCATTTCCTTTATCGGTAAGAGACCTAAGTTCTATTTTATTCACAAAAAAAACATAAAAATGTAGTAACACATTATAATTTTTAGAAATTCGAGAAGATATGGGATCCTTAAAAATTGTCTACGTCGCAATAGTCCTGGGATTAATCCATTTGGGAAGAGCTGGGATCGTGGTGAATAACACCCCACTAGGTACTGTAACTAGCGTTGGTGGTAACGTACCATCAGTTGGCATTGGTAGTACTATTGGCTTACCAGGACAAAGAGTTGTAGGTGTTGGAGGCGTAGTACCTGGAAGTGTATTGCCTGGAGGCGTATACCCTGGAGGCGTGTACCCTGGAGGCGTATATCCTGGAGGTGTATATCCAGGAGTCGTCCCTGGAACCGTACCCGGCTTATCATATCCGTACTCACTATCTCAAGTATCCGGACTTGGTTATGGAGGACTTCCTGGCACAGCCCTAGGCACAGGAGTTGTACTCGGTTAAAGAGGACATACGAAAAGATCAGATGGAACCACTAGACAGCGGCCAGAATTTCAGCAAAACGAAAAGAAATGTTGTCTTAGCTATTTTAATGCCAAATGGGACTTGGGAATAAACTTAGTTGTGGTTTCTATGCGTTGTTTTTGTTTCCTTTGTTTAAATTAGCGTATTTCTAGGAGTTAAGCGAAGATCAAACCTACATCGTAGGTATGATCGGGTTCAAATACTTATTGAATATCAGCAGACACGTAGCAAGCTATAGTACATCTAAAGTGTTGAGGATTTCTTAGTTTACGTAACGTATATGTTTTCGGTAACATTTTGGACAGAATTCTGGTCGTTCCAATATCGTATTCTTTTTTGTACATCGCTTCCAACTTCGTCTTAGTTCTAGTTGTGTGCAACTATGTCTGTTACTCCATCGCATGTTTTTACTAAGCATAATAGGGTATTTGACTATTATTGGAAAACCATCTTAGTGTGTTTATTCCTTCACTCTACATTGTAAATGCATTATTTTTCGTAATTATTTCGTCAATATTTCATAAAAATCAGCGTTAAAAATTGATTCACAAAAAGTCCCGCCAAAACGATACTTTCTGTTGTGTGACGTCACCCGATTGTAGATGTCAAATAGGCCCATATGGTCTGTCAGCATCGGCATCGTCGCCGTTTGATAATTGTGTTGTGTGATGTGTTGTTTTCACAATTTCTACATAAAAATGGTTTATAAATGTGTATAAATCCACAATGCAGAAATACGTCAAGAAAAACTCCCGATAAACTATTTGTAGCTGTTCCGCAAGATTTGAAATTGCGAAGAAATTGGTTGGCTCGTAGAAATCCAAATGAAATAAATAGCGGCCAATACAAGAGTTTTTTGGTGTGAAGATTACTTCGACATAAGTACAACTGACTAGAATAAGTTATCTATCGTATTTTCGAATCAGGTATTATCTGATCTGACAGCTTAAGGTTAGGGCTATCCTAACCTACAAAGTTATGCTTACATGACACTTTAGTGCTATTAAATTCAAACGGGAGAAGCATAAGAGCGCGTTCGGATAACCCGGTCTTGTACGGTGAGAGTGACGCGCTGGATAATAGGCGGACTAACGTCATACGGCGTTTATCTGCATATAAGAGAGAGACAGCCGACCCAGGTTATCTGAGCATTGCTCTCCCCATACCCTACCCTGACAACCCGAACGCGCTCTAAGCGTACTAACGAATGACGTCACTGGAGACTGAGTCAATTACAGAGCGTTTTCAATCACTTGATAGGACGTGAATAAAATTCAATTTTAATTTTGGTTTTTAATAGAAATAAAGCATTTTTTATTTAATAACAAATAGTTTTCTTACACTGTAATCTATTAGGATGACTATAATACAAGCCATATTTTTAATACAGTCAAATACCCTATTAATAGGATTTTTTTAATTAACGAAAAAACATTGAAAAATTTTGCCTGTCAGACATTAATCCTTCATTCCTCGAATCTCACTCACTTAATCGTAAAAATAAAAATATCACACTGTAGCAGACAGAATTTACCATCAAAAGAATTCGGGAAGCTATACGAGAAAATGAACTGTCAATTTTGTATAATTGATTGAAGTATTTTTTACGATTTTACGTCAACCGATCAGATGACATTAGAAAT
This sequence comes from Aphodius sticticus, assembly GCA_963966075.1. NCBI lineage: Eukaryota > Metazoa > Arthropoda > Insecta > Coleoptera > Scarabaeidae > Aphodius > Aphodius sticticus. The sequence continues at coordinate 45,686,777 of OZ014511.1, read as the reverse complement.
GTCCGTTCTAATGTCAAACGAACGAAATATGTAATTTTGTAAAATTGTGTAACAGAAAATCGTTATCAATTGATAAATAAAAAATTATTTTCCAATCGCTGTGCTTCCTTATTGTTCGTAGATGTAATAATAAAATCATATTGTTTGACGTAATTACAAATTCATAAATCTAATGTAATACGAATTAAACACATCGAAAACAATGCTTTTATGTGAGTGTTGTTGGTATATAAGACCATTTTTAGCAACACAAGTCCACAGTTTATTGACAATTTCTTAAGTCAGGTAAGAATTTAGTTTTGTGCTCGAGCATACATCAAATGATACATTTTTATCTGCAGGAATACAAAATGGATTTCGTAAAAATTGTATACGCCATACTCCTTCTGGAACTTATAAATTTTGGGAATGCTAAGGAGTTATTTAACGACCATCACGGCATCGGAAAACGCGGAATGGGAAAGTCAGAAGGAGTCCCTGCACCTGCACAAGTAGCTACAAGATGGAAAAGTGCACCAGATACATTTCTGAGAATTTAGTTTAGACAATGGATAAAGAGTTTGGAGTAAACCGTTTACCCCTAATACAATAATTTCAACAAAACGACACGATTGTTTTTCATTTCTATATATCAATAATTTCAACAAAACGACACGATTGTTTTTCATTTCTATATATCAATAATGTCACTAGGTACTTTGAGCGTTGTCATTAAAATCAATTCTGAGCGCTAGATTTTGTTATACCTACTTGTATTTTTTAATGTCTTTGTCTGTAGTCTGTACCCAAAAATATTACACTGCCGCAATAATAAAACATGGTTCTATTATCAAAAGGTATAACACATTTTAGCTTTTAATTTTAGTTTATTTGATATTCTTCCTAAATAGCTGATCTTTCAGATCACCATTTGAACTTGTATAATTCGTATTATGTACTAGTAAATTTCAACACCTAAATATTTAATTAACAATTAACAAATTGTAACACCGTTTTTAGTAACATTTTTCTATGATTGGTCACATTGATATCAAATGCCATATGTCAATCGTAAATATAAATAACCACAAACTGCCTTTTAAGAATCGCTTGCAATCGCATAAACTGCGAAGAATCTATATTCTATACATACACACAGAAAAGTGATTATTTGGAACGAGAAAACATAATTTCTTGAATTTATTTACTAGATTCAAATGCATATTTTCTTGGATGTAGAAAGTTAGGTATATACAAGAAATGCCACATACTCAATCTAAGTAAAATAATTTCTCAGATTAATGCTGGCAACAAATAAATTCTTTCTTTATAAGAACCAATATTGTATTGAAAGAAGTAATTGAATTTTTCGTCCCAAAAATGTTAATTTCTCCAACGAAGTAATAGTAAATCCATCCAAGTGCGTAGTTACTTGATCCAAGAAAATAGAAGACATTTAATATAAGTAAGTATCGTTTACTGAATAAAAACCCACCAATTATTTAACTGAAGTGATCCTCACTTCTTTCAAGTAATCCCTTTCTCTGGAATAAATCTGCGCACCGTGATTTTGTCAAGGCTCGCGCGCCCGCGCGTAGAGCTGGCGCCGTAAACGAGAGAAACCTAGTACGAAAACAACAACGAAGTACCCGTAGGGGATGTGCCTTGTGATTAGTGTGCAATAAACGTTTCAACACGGAATAATTTGATGTAAGGCACGCGACAGGTTAGAACGAGTAAGTAAATATAACATAGGTACCTATCTTGTTAATTAGCAATAGAAAACGTATTTGTGCAAAATCTTTAAAATTCTTACATTAAGTAGCTAAAAATATTTACCGGGAATAAAAATATACACTTCATTGAAGACTGTTTACTTCCTTCACCAGAGTAACAACTTTCTTAAATCTAGTAATTATTCCAAGAAATAAAATGCCGTGGTTGAAGTCAATAATCTCTCGCGTATTTACGAACCTACCAACTACTTCAGCCAAGTAATTCTCTCTTCGTTCGAGAGATCACTTTTCTGTGTGTACAACACGGTACCCACAAAATACTCTAGATTCTACATATAGTAACCACAAGTTCTAAATTTACATAAAATGCATGAATCTTCCGAATACAAAGTACGTATATCAAAAATCTAGAATTACTTGACTATGAAATGTACTTGGAACCTTACGGTTCTCGAACCTCCGGTATACATACATATGCACTTCGAAAATCGAACCAATAAAATAATATAATTTTGTAAAATTGTGTAATAGAAAATCGTTATCACTTGTGAAATTAAAAATTATTTTTAATTCCCTGTGCTTTCTTATCTGTTAGCAGATGTAATAAATAATAAAATCAAATTGTTTGACGTAATTACAAATTCATAAATATAATAGAATACGAATTGAACCACATCGAAAACAATGCTTTTATGTAAATGTTGTTGGGTATATAATATCATTTTTATCAACATCAAGTCCACAGTTGATTGACAATTTCTTCAGTCAGGTAAGAATTTAGTTTTGTGCTCGAGCATACGTCAAATAATGCATTTTTATCTGCAGCAATACAAAATGGACTTCCTAAAAATTGTATGCGCCGTACTCTTTCTGGGACTTATAAATTTTGGGAATGCTAACGAGACGCCATTAAACGACCATCTAGGCATCGGTAAACGCGAAATGTTATATTACGACCAGGAAGGCATCGGAAAACACGAAACGTTATATAACGACCAAGGAGGTCTCGGAAAACGCGAAGGACCTCCTCCACCAGCACCAGCAGCTACAAGGAGATAGAATTTAACACCAGAACCATTTGAGATGATAGTTTAGATAATGGATAAAGAGTTTAGAGTATACCGTTTACCCCTAAAACAATAATTTTAACAAAGCGACACGATTGTTTTAATTTCTATACCTACATCAATAATGTCACTAATTAACTTCGAGCATTGTAATAAAAAACCAATTCTGAACGCTAGATTTTGTACCAAAATCTCATAATGTACCAAAAATATTATACCGCCGAAATGATAAAATAATCAAAAGGTATAAAACATATTAGCTTTTAATTTTAGTACCCATAATGGACGTAATTTTTAATTTCTCGAGAAAAAGTCATACTTCATCAAGAGTTTTGGATGTCCTAAAAAGTCGAAAGCCATTGTTAATATTTTGATTCAACATACAGGATGGTTAGAAAACACGAAAATGTTAAATTGGCCGAAGAGTAAACCATCGGTTTTTCGGAATAAGAACAAAAATGTTATATTTACTTATATAAAATAACATAAAAAATCACTGACACATCATCCAGTTGCCTGATGTCTTGTTTTATACATTTTTGTATATATTTAAGTGATCTTTTCTGATAGTTTGTGTTTTTCTAGATGTTGGCTGATGATGATCTGTTGATCGAAACTATACCTTTTCAAGTTCAAACTGGCACTAATCAAAATCAAATTCGTACTAATCCAAATAAAATTGGCACAAATCAAAATGAAATTGAAACTAATAAAAATCAAACTGGCACTAATCAAAATCAAGTTGACAAATAACAAATTCAAGATGTAGGTTTGATCTTCGCATAATACCTTATTAAAGTAAATGTGGTCCTTGAATTATATCTGAAAAGGGGATTTGATGTTTAGTTGAAAAGAATGATAACGATCACTTACTAGTCGTAAAACATCACCGTAAACGTCATGCTGGCGTATTTTGATGAACACAGCAAAACTAAGAAAGCCCCAATCCTTTGGCCATACTATAGCAGGCTAAACTCATGTTTAACTATGTATAGAATATTGATATTTCGCAGTTTATGTGATTGCAAGCGATTAAGAAGATGCAGTGTGTGGTTATGTTGGGTTATGTATTGTACGTTTGACATATGGCATTTGATATCACTGTGTACCAATCAGACAAAAATGTTACTGTTTTCGGTATTACAATGTGTTAATTGTAACACCGAAAACAGTGTTACAATGTGTGCATTGTGAATGCAAAGTAGAAAAAAGAATGTATTCGTCGACACCTCGACGGTCTTATGTATACAATAAACAAGTACGTCGAGAGCCAGAAAGAGCCAACAGTATAGACAATAAAACAAAGGTTAGAATATGTAAGAATATTACTTAATCTTCAAGCAGAGAATTGACAATAATTTATCTTGACAAAGCTAATTCTAATATGTTTATTTCGCGGACGCGAGGACGTTCTAAGAAAGGAAGTTGATGTACATTTGTAGCAGCCGGTAGCCCAGGCGCAAATATACATCTTATTGGATGCATAGGTATTGCTGGTCTAAAGGGTATTTTACACTATACTACTTTCGTCTTTTTCTAAACTTCTTTTTAGTCACTAGAAAAAGGTTCTAAATATTAGTATAGTTGGAAATGCCATGCTATTATATTTCTTAACTTTTTCTTAGTATAGACGCATGCGCAGTGTAGGCATTTGTAAGGTTTGCCAACAGTGCGACCGTGAATCATTTTGTTTTGTTTTGACATACCGCAGAAAATACGTTTAACGTCACAGTGACGCGCTACACTTTGTACAGTTGGTTTAATTTATGTAATTTAATTTGTAGTAACATGTTTAGACAGTAAAATATTGCACAAATAAACCTGTATAAAGTAAACAAACAACATAACCTTAAATGCACCAGGTTGGCTATGCTGGAATACATAAAGAAGTGTGTCTAATATACCCATCCCTTGTTACTTTAAAACTTTTTTCTAGTTACTCAAAAGAAGTTTAGAAAAGGACGAAAGTAGTGCAGTGTAAAATAGCCTTAATACATTATGAGCTAAGACAGGGATCATTTAAAAAACCAGAAGCAAGAACCAGCAGTTATGGTTATAGATAATGCGCCTTGTCATTCTTCTATTGAAGAAGTTTTTGCAGAAGAGGAATTTTTCAACCATAGATTAATAAGATTCATGGTCTGTATTAAAGCCTAGTGTAAAATCAAGGCAAATAAACTAAGAGATGTTTTAGCAGGAGAAGATCGGCATAACATCTCCCAAACTGAATACAGAATGCGCCGGTTAGAAAATATTGTTCAGAATAATATTAACACAATCAATGTGGCCAATCACTGTGCAAGATTCATAGCCCATATTCAAATATATATTCCAGAAGCATTAAATATGGAGAATATCATTTCCTAATTAATTAATTTAGCAAATGTTGTTTATTTAATATGTCCATGTTATTGTTTTAAAATATAGTATAAATGACATTATTTACTTAGTTCTATTTAAAATAAACTAAAAACACCTAAGCAATATTATACATACTTCTCATTCAAAATCGAACCAAAAAAATAATGTAATTTTATAAAATTGTGCAAGAGAAAATCATTTGGGAAATTAAAAATTATTTTTAATTCTCTGTGCTTTCTTATCGATAGTAGATGTAATAAATAATAAAATCATATTGTTTGAAGTAATTGCAAATTCATAAATATAATAAAATACAAATTAGACCACATCGAAAACAATGCTTTTATGTGAGTGTTGTTGGTATATAAGATCATTTCTATCAACACAAGTCCACAGGTGATTGACAATTTCTTCAGGTCAGGTAAGAATTTACTGTTGTGCTCGAGCATACATCAAATAATACATTTTAACCTGCAGGAATACAAAATGTGCTTCGTCAAAATTGTATACGCTGTACTTCTTCTGGGATTTATAAATTTTGGACATGCTGAAGACTTTTTATTCAACGCCAATGCAGGCGTTGGAGGAACAGCTGGTGTCCATGCAGGATCACCTCCTGCACCAAAACCAGTCGCAGTTGGATATCCAGCAGCTTATGCACCAGCACACTATGCACCAGCAAACTATGCACCAGCACACTATGCACCAGTAGCTGCAGTACCTGTACGGTATGCAGTACCTGTACGGTATGCAGTACCTGTAGGTTATGGGCCTGCAGTAGTGTCACCTGGTAACTTGGTAGTAGGCCGAAAATAAATGAAAACCATAAGAAATACACCAAACGAATTTGAATCATAAATTAAATGTTGCTGTGGGTTCCATATTTGATTTAATAAATTTACAGGAAGCTGTTCTTTAAAACAAGCGTTTTTTATGATTTAAGACAAAGTTGTTAATGAATACACGCACACGTACTGTGAATATGTTCGGAATATTTGAAACAGTAGTGAGGATATGTGCCCATATACATTTATATCTAAAATACGTGTAGCATTGTGTTTGTGAAGAGATACGTATAATCTATCGCAAAACCCGTACCAATACCTTTGGTCACAGATTACTTTCTCTTGGTACTCATTTCTCAGCCGATAATAATACACTTATGCATAGCTGAAAAACACACAAGTATACATATTACATACATATGTACAGCATCAACATCTGTTAGAGTTTTATTGAGTGCGATTGTTATATACAACTAATCTAACACTGTTAGTGCCTCTGTGACTCCTCCTTTATCAGTGTCGTGTGGAATATTTGCCCCATATGGTTCTATAGTATTAAAAGATATAATATTGGTACATTCATCTCTTTGTATATTATGGAGGACTTTGCAAATATACAAAGTGCAGGTAAAAGTTTGCAGTCTTGATATGTATAATTTCACTTTCACTAATTGGATGTTCTTTTTAGGATACAAGTGTTGATGATACTGACATTCTACAAATTCAAGGACTTGTGTGGTGTCCATAGGTAAGATTTCGCTTATTGTTCTTTCTTGTACATGCGGTCTTACAATCAAATTTATTACTAACATGTATAACACTAATCATTTCAATCCAATATAAAAAAATACTTTTCTATAAACACTCAATAATAACTTTACACACACTCGGTACCTCAAAGGAAAGCAGCTGCTGACATTGTTATACCCTGTATATGATATATGACGTACTTCTTATTTTTATTTCAGGTGACACATTTTGGACTATATTATATGCTGTGGTTGGATTATCCCCAGGTTATCTTACTCTGGAGACGGTTTAGCTTTTTAAAAATTATTCCAAGTCAGGGTTCAAAAACGAATAAGGTGACGTAAGTTTACCATAGGCATTTAAACTTAATATTGTTGAAATAATATTTAATTTATATTTAAAAGATATGTTTCTCTCTGTTAAGCAGATCGATTTATTTTATTATACGATATGTAGATAAGTATAGTCCATGGGTTCCTATTTTATTTCATTTACTTATGATTACATTTTTGTCAAGACTTCTATTTATTTAATGTTAAAAATATGTAGATATATATATATATATATTTATGATCTCCACATTAATAGGATTTTACTAGTGATTTTACAGTTGACAATACAGGCTTGTCCGAGCAGTCGCAAAACCAGTTTACAAACAGTTCTTTTGTGAGAAACCAGATAATGTTTCATTGGTATTTATAATGGAGTATCATAGCAACATATGTGGTCCATCACAAAAGTACTGATTGTTAACTGGTTTTGCAGTTGCTTGGACAAATCTATTATTAAAGTTGCAGAAAGTTTACTGTACAACAATTAATTGCAGTTCCGTGTTTACGGTAAATTTACTGAACGTCAGTAATTTTACTTACAAAAGTATATATAAAACCGTACACATCGGAAACCTCATTTCATATGAGAAGTAAATTTAAGCTCAAAGAAAAATTACAAACCACATGGTTTGTATGGATAGACGGATAGACGGAGGTTAAAAATGACCGCCGTGCCACACGGTAAAATTACCTTTTCAGTTTTATCAGTGTAGCTCTGCTGTGAATGCAAATATAAATAAAGTATGTAATACATTTAATTCTCTGTGAACTACTTTATATTTTGTCTGTTGGCACAAAATAGCGAACTTTTTCAAGATATTGCATCGATAAAATTATTCTGTTGATTTTCTCCGAACTCACTTTTTGGACTTGTATTGTTTTCGAACCGACCGATTTATTTGTTTTCAAGTAAGTAATAAAAATCAATGAACTGAGCCGCATAGAGAACAATGCTTTTGCGTGTGTGTGTGTCGACGTCATCAAAGATAATTCTCAATACCATAATTGTTTTGTCTGACCACAAATACCATGTAACATTTTATTCTGTCTTGAAGCAAAATTGGAGACGAAATATTTAGAGAAACCCAAGATGGGTTTTTTTAAAATACCACACGCATTGTTAATTCTCTGGGTGTCTATTAATTCCCCGGTTTATTGTGGCTGGGGCAACATGTTCGGCGATTTTGGTAATTTTCTCCCCGAAGACATTGTAGAAGGCATAACCCAAAATGTCTTGCAAAAAATTAGCCAACAAGCTTACCAACAACCAGTAGGTTATTACCAACCGCAAGACGCGAGAAACTTCTTGACACCGACACATAAAAGGAGTTATCCCGGATATGAAGTCTACCCGCAACCAGTAATGTATCAACCGGTACAGGCACACTTTCGAACGACAAATTTTGCGGACCATGTTGGTAGGGGTGGCGTCTTCCAATCGAACGGTCGTTCAGCATCAATACCGTTCGGCATGTTCCAAGGGAAACCATTTCTCGTTCAAAAGCCACACCCAAAATGGAAGAAGAAGCAAAAACCGCGAAGAGGAAGGACAGGTAAAAAACGTAAAGCTAAGAAAAGAGGCAAGAAGAAAGGTAAAGGTAAACATAAACATAAAGATACAGATGAAGATGAAGATGAAGATAAAGATAAAGATACAGATGAAGATGACGAAAGATAGCCTGTAAGTCTGAAGGTTATATTAGCTTCTAGGGACTTTTCATTTGTAACGTTCTTTTGTTGTAGAGTTTACATAGAACCAAAGGGCTGCAAAACATATTCTGAATACCTACAATATCAATAAAAACATTTGTTCTTGACGACGTTGTTTTATTGACGACACAACGCCACCATTGCTTCAAAACATTTAGAAAATAGCGTCTGGCAAGCTACATGTTGTTACATACAGTGGATAATGGACGTAATTTTTAATTTCTCGAGAAAAGGTGGTTATATTAATTTTAGAATGTCGACAATATCATGAAAATTATCCGCACACACCTTCTGTTTTAAATGACCACACAGAAAAAAAAAGAAGCGGCGTTAAATCAGGTGAACGTGGTGGCCATCCTATAGGGCCGAATCGTCCAATCCACTTATTTGGAGAATGTCTGTTCAACTAGTCCCTGACTTGATATGTGCTATGAGCAGGACAACCGGCGTGTTGATAGTGTAGTGAACACCTGAGCTGTAAGTTGATTTCCTCCAAAGTAGGTAGCAAAAAATTTTCCAACATATCAAAATAAGAGTTTTGGTTTACAGTACCGTCAAAAAAGTATGGTCCAATTATTTCTAAATTTCAATTATCTCTAAATTTTTTGTTCACCTTTATGTAATGTCTTTTCAGTGGCCCGAGATGTAAAATTTGAAATAGAACATTCAACTTTGATATTTGAGCATAAAATTAATTCAAACTAACTTTTACCTATAACATTGTTGATCTAATTTCGAAAAACCGATAGTTTACTCTTCGGCCAATTTAACATTTTCGTGTTTTCTAACCATCTAACCATATGCTAAATCAAAATATTAACAATGGCTTTCGACTTTTTAGGACATCCAAAACTCTTTATAAAGAGTGACTGTATTTTCATTTTCCTTATTTAAAGTAAAATACGCATGAATAATTTATCAACTGCACAATATCAATAAGAAATCGACTTAATAAAATATTTTCAAACAGACATGTGCGTTCCAGATATACACTTGAAAACATTATACGCGAGAAAAAGCGTTCAAGTTTGCGAAACGCAGAAAAGCCATTCGGTTCATAGCTGGAGAATTTCTTCGGCATCGAATTTATTTTTAATTTTTTTTCTGAGACACCTAAATAACGTCGAATAACGTTGTAAATTCTGCACAGAAAAATACATTCTCATACCCACAAAAAATTGTTTTCGAGCACTACGCCATATTACCAACGAAATATTATCGTCGTAAGTTTTAGACTAGTTTTTAATTCAAAATACTAATTAATAAGATCTTGAAAAACAAATACACTTCAAACCTATTTGTAACTATTATTGGCAACCGTAGTATTCAAGATACTACATATCTTTTTAAACATTTTTAAACACTTTTTATTGATATTTTTTGATTCTCCAGTAGCTCAAGAATCATACAAACTCATTTTTACAATGCTTATTTTTGAAATGGCTAAAACTAAAATCAACAAATTGTGAACATTCATAAACTTTTCAGAAATGGCCTGCCTTTTTCGGGTTTCTTCACTTATCACTGTTTAATACCACCGATATTATACTATGCAACTGCAGTAAGGAAACAATGAAATATAAATGACGAAATCACCACACAGTAACAAGTCGTAATACTAAGATACCTTTCTCAAAAAAGTAATAGATAATATACTACTAAATTATAAATTTTTAAGTTTTGAAGGTTTCAGTTTTCAGAAATCTTATAATTTTGTAGTGCATAAACGGCCGCAGAACATGTGCAGTCAGAGCACTTGATTAGCAACGTGAATTGTGCCCTAAAACATACTCAAACATCACCGCAAAGATGTTCATAACTCTGAAATGACAACGGAAAAAAATCAAATAAACTGCGTAATACTCCTGAAACATTTCTATATAACATGTGTAACTATCAAAACTGTCTGCTCTTAGGTTTAAACTTCAACGTGAGACTTGTGAAAAATCGTACCCGATTTTATAAACTAGTTTACAGCCAGTATTACGTATGAACATAGAAAACATAGATGCTAATCAATAGATAAGATTCCAAATTTTACTCGATCATGATCTGACATTTTTGCAGTAAGAGGTTTAGAAGAAAAAACAATCGGAAAGGTGAGTGTTAATTTAAAACAGTTACAACTGCAGAAATTGGGTACCTCTTTACACTTCTGTCGCGCTCATCTTTAAACCGAACCGTAGAAAATTTTGATAGTGATACACTACATATAGAAACGATTAACTAATATATCACACTTTATTTTATTTGCTTTTGATAAGTAGTTTCAGAGTTATGAGTCTTCAAACACATGTCTCCAAACTATTATTTAGCGCCGGGCAGCGCTGTACTCTAGACGCGTATTTCTGGATAATTTGATTTTACAGTAAGACCCCTTTCTTCCGAGCGGGTCACATATTATAGCCGTTTTACACTACGCAATTTAGTGCGCAATTTCGTACACAATTTGTGCAGTAAGTGGATACAACAACATCGTCAACCGAAATTGTGACGCATTTTCTTATGCTGACTAGTTTGTCTAGAAATTGAACCATTTTCTGTTTGCAGATTTCAGTTGCTTAACAACTTCTTGTGTAACTTCTTGCACAAGAATTGCGTAGTGTAAAACGGCTATTAAGAGTAAATGTTAGTCACCGGCCTCAAAAGCTCGACGAAACTGAGGCGCGAGAGGAGGGAACAAGCCGCGCCCACTGTACACTCCGCAGAAAATGCAACCAACGCACTGATTAGATGAGGGGAACGCGGTATCGTTCTTTGGCGGCGAAGATCAAAGGGGCCGTGCGGTGTCGACTGGCGCCGAACCGTTTCCTAATAATTTTGTGTATGTGACTATCGCATGTTCTGAAATGCTTTTCTTGTATATTTTAAAAACAAATACAATTCCACAAAACAATACAGTGATACAAATTAATTAATTGCTTTATTATAACATTCCTATTTTACTACTAACTATGGTTGAACATTTTACCTTTTGTATGTTGAAAAAAATTGTAGTTTTGGTAAAACAGACAGCTTTTCTTACATAAATTATTTATTGCTTTACATTTATTATTAGAATTAGTAACTAATTATCAGTTAGCTCCGAAGAAGCGAACAGCATGGTTCGCGAAGACAGTAAATATGAATTTTTAATCACGGCATAAACCGGTAACTATTTATCATCTAAATTTAAATGACTCTGGCCGTGAAAGCATTCGTACTCTGATACTTATTTAAATCCATTTAACGTTTTCTATGTTCATCAATAATCTCGAATGTCTCGTTCGTACTTAGCAGAGATCGATACTTTCAGGTAAAACACACCTCATATAAAAATTCAAATTTTTATCGGGTGACGCAAGTAGGTGTTAGTAAATATAATATTCCTATTTTAATTCTAGATACAGTTGGATACTGCATTTTGAAATTTTACTCAAAATTATTATTGCTATGTATAGACTTGGTAGTATACGTACTTCAATTTCAATTGTAGGTATGAGAAAAAATAGCGATTTCGATAAAACAGGCAGCTTTATGTATATGTATAAGTCATTTCTTATATATTATATAGATACATGTTCAAATATTTTACACCTTTATAAAAGCTTTTTGCCATATATGGTAATCCGGCACGCTTACACCTATAAGAGAGTATTGCCCAAATTAACTAGCGAAGTTAATTAGCGACGAATTACACTACACGTATAATATCTACATATACACTTACCGCAGGTAGTCTCGCAAGTTATTAGTTTTCTTAGAATCCGGGCCACATAAAGGCAGCTGATTTTTTAATTTACCCATATTTCTAGCGTCTGTTCTACGTCTGTTGTACAACAAGTCGAACTAAAGCCAACCATCCCACATTGATTGCGATTGCCCTGAATGCATTGCCAAGCGACAAGTGTTTGGTATTAATATTATTTTCTAAATCTAAATACCAATATATTTGAAATTCTATGACGAAAAATAAATGACTGATTAAAAATTAAATTACTTGTATTTCCTTAGTAATAATTTATTTAACTCCTATTAATTATTTAGTAGTTGTAACATTGTAAGTAGGTATTGCGGTTGTTGATTATTCTTCGTTCCGTGTGTCGTACGGGGACTGCACTATAAACCCTCGCGGGAACATGCGCTCCTAATTTATAATTCGCTCTTTGCTGTCTGCGTAGAGTCCATCAGGACGGCAAAAAATTATTTCTCGTATTCGGTTTCTAGCCTATTTTGGTCGAAATTCAACAATTCATGTTGATCACATACACTTCCGCAAGAACATGCTGTCATGCTAATTTGTAAGCGAGTCGTTGCTATCTACGTATCACCAGCACGGTAAAATTTATTTTTCGTATGGCTTTAGTTTGCCGGGCGCGGCGCCGCTACACCTCCCGTGTCAACATGCGATCAATATTTTTGTTAGGCCGAAATTGCTCAATATTTGTGATTCGCCTGGCTACGTATTCATGCTGCTGCTTCAGACTGTACCATTTGAATTTGATTGGTCGAAGAAAATGATGTGGTGTTTATCCAACAGATGGCTCCACCGTACGACTATAAAATACGTTATTCTCGTCTCATTCACATGTTCAAAAAACCAACGGTTAAATCATTACAACATTCATATTTTGTTGTAATTTTTTTTACACAAGTTCATGAAGGCTCAATACAAAATGTTGTAATATTGCTTTTTTTGATGTTTGGTTCGGATTTGAAAAAAAAATAACAAAAATTACCAACTATTGGCTTCTTTAGCGACGGTAAAAAACAAAACAACAACGCAAATGAAAAAAAGTGGAATTCGTACAGCTTTATCTATAATTTAATGTATTACACGTGATTATTAACGCAACAATTAAGCTCAGGATGTTTGGTTTTATGTAGTGTTGTTTTGTAGTACGCTACTACCTCTAGTGATTCCTCTTAAGGCATAAGAAAAGACACAAACCACGAATGTAAATGGCAAATGAGTAGCTTAATCGCAAATGTAAAAATTGATTCCGTTTGATAACTTCTGGTCGCCACTGGAAAAATATAAATGAATAAATTGAACAAAGAACAGAACAATGCTTTTGTGTGGGTATTATAAATTTTATGGCAATAAAGATCATTTCAATTTATCAATCAAATTAAAGATGGGATTCTTACAAATTAGATACATTTTGTTCGTACTAGGGCTGGTATATTTAGCCAATGGTGTCCCTTGGAACAACTGGAATAGGTGGATGGGCACACACCAAGGAAATCAGGGACGATGGGGATTGGGAAATAAGTTTCGGGCATCAGACTTTCTCAAACTGGATGATATTAGTCGTCGGATCACATACACTGGAAATAGACCTCATGTTGTCTACCAGAAACCCTTTCAAACTGGTGCATATCAACAGGCAATGAGGTTACCACCACTACCACGAAATACCAGAAAATACCAGAATACCAGAAGAATCAGGCTAAAAAAGCGCAAACACTAACCGGGTACGTTTTGAAAATATATTAGTTTTAGCGCCTTTACATCGGTATAGTAATTTTGTTTTAGAGTCTTGCCGATCAACGCTAAACTTTGAATATAAACTGATTTGACCACCAACGATTAATGTCAGATTTCGAGATAAATAAAAGTTTAGTTTAGATAACTGTGTTTTATTAGATTGTCTAGATTTCTAGGTTTCTCAATGTCATGGCGCCTGGACTAAGAGCAATAGAAACATTTCCAAATTTAAAAATGACGTAAATTGACCAGGAAAAATAGAATAGTTAGCGCAATTATTTCAGTTGAAAAGGCGATTGCACAGTCAAATAAAAATGAGAAACTACCAGAGAAATTATAAATAAACAGTATATCTCCACGGATTGAGGTACAAATAGGAAACAAATATTTATTGTAATTTTTCAAAAATGAGAGACATTAATAACAATAATGGGTGTTAAAATCAAAGTACTACCTGATAATGTCACACAAACATTTTCCTAATTACATGTAGATATTGTGACAACACACGATGACAACTTGGTATTTTTAATTTTAGAAAAATATCAAAATCTATGGAAAAGAAGTTCCAAATAATTTTTTTGGCAAAATTTTGATGGTAGTTTTTCTAGCACAGCCTTGCTTTTGTAAACAACAAAGTTCCGAAGTTAAAACCAGGGCTGTGGACTCGGAGTCGTGGAATCGGAGTTCAGACAAATTTCAGAGGAGTCGGAGTCGGAAAAAATGTACCGACTCTGACTCCGGGTCCATGTTTAAATAATGTAGAAAAAGACATGCGAGATGGCCGTTGCCTCAATAGATAGTAATCGATTAATTAAACATTATTAGGTGTTTTACAAAGTAGATATAGTTTAACTACAAAACACACAGGTCGGTGATGAGTGATGAATTAGCAAAATGATTGTTGTGAGTCGTTAGCCGCGTCGCATATATAGTTTATGTATTTCCCATTTCCAATAACCAACTTGAATATGCTAATTATGATAGCTAGATCATCTACAATCAAAAACATCGGACTTCGATGCATACTTATAGACGAATTAGAACTTTCCCAAGTGAAGCGTCAACGTGTGGTTTTCCTTATTCATCAATATTGCGAGAATTTGCTCCTATTCGTTCAGCCACAAAGAACAGCTGAAAAATTCATTAAATATTGCAAAAAGTATTTTAATGATACTCCCCTGCAATTTAAAAAAAAAACAGTCTCCCACAGCCGTTGTTCCAGAAGAAACAACGTGATGGTATCACAGTCGTATTATCAACTCTCAACATTTTTTTTATTTTTATTTGTCCCAATATCTGAATGTTTGTAAAAGATAATGCTTTACTAGGAAAACTTTGCAATTTTAGCTTTAATGTTTGATAACTTTAAACGTTTAACCGAAATTGATTCTTTTTTTGGCACTTGAACAAATTTATCAAAAGTATCACCGTTGATTATATAATATTATGGTATAATCACATCCCTTTGTATTTAACAAAATATGTAGTTTTAAATTATTACTGATTCTGTCGAGTGTAGGTTACGGCTTTTAAGATTATTGGTGGCTATGTCGTAGTCTTCTTGCGATCAACTAAAAAACACCGATATTCGCAGATTTCGTCACCTACACTTGACAGAATTGAGCCAGATATATTTTTATTATTAGCAAAGGTACAAACTTCACTCTGACGTAATTTTTAATGCATAAACTTAAACATGCATAATATATGTATAATAGCCGTTTAAAAATTATAACTGCATTTCCGATTTAAACGCTACCTTAAGTTGAATGTCGGAATATCCATGTATGCAAGTCATACTCATTGCAGCCAGAATTGTGACGTCATTACCACTAACAGAAGTAAGAGTTGAGATTATTTTCAGCTTATTTTGCACTTAATGTTGTATTCATTAAAATAAATTTTATTTTGTACGATACAGTGGTTTTGTCGTACTATACTTTTGTTATTATTAAAGATAGAACATCGGTTTAAGTGACAAACTAGTTCAGAATTATGTGCTCTCTAAGGAGAAAACAGTTGAAGTTCTAATGATTTCAGAGATATTTTGAAAACATAAAAAAGCGTCGTTTTTAAATATGGCCATAATTTTGTGGTCCGATCGACAGGCCTTTTTGATTTTATTTACAATTAGATTATGTCAGATTTAACTTTTTTTGCCATTAAATTTGCTGGAAACAAATAACATTTTGCCGGAGTCGGAGTTGGAGTCGGAGTCGGACTACCAAAATTATCTGGAGTCGGAGTCGGAGTCGACATATTTTTTACCGACTCTACAGCCCTAGTTAAAACTACGTCATGGAATAAAAACTCATACAAATTTACTGTAGTTTTTAAAGGGGGTTTCCGTTATTTTGTGTCATCTCATGTGGATTTAAAAAAAAAACTATTTATATGATATTGCCTTGTAGTATTTCAATTCTACATGCAAATTATTAAATTTCAGATTATATATTAGAGCCGATTGATACCAAGGTGAGTATTTTAATCGTGCCACAAAACCGGTGGATTGGCAACTGATTTTTCTCCGAAAAACGCCAGAATATTT
This sequence comes from Aphodius sticticus, assembly GCA_963966075.1. Classification (NCBI taxonomy): domain Eukaryota; kingdom Metazoa; phylum Arthropoda; class Insecta; order Coleoptera; family Scarabaeidae; genus Aphodius; species Aphodius sticticus. The sequence continues at coordinate 45,670,036 of OZ014511.1, read as the reverse complement.
TTGCGCACCTATGATACGAGATTTGAACGTTGATATAACGAAGTTAGAAGATAGTTTCAAAGAGACTGATTCTTCTGAAAATAACGTAATGTCACAAAAAACAGATACTCGAAATATGAAAAAAGAAAAGAAATGTGTTCTAAGTTTTTTAATAAGTTTAATTAAGTATCTTATTAGTAACTGGTATTGCTTAACTTTAGACCATATCGTCGTTCAACGGCTTCCAATAACCTGGTGGGAGACCAGGAGTTTTCATCACAGCTGAAAAATAATTTAATGGAGATCAAGTAAAGACCTGCCTATAAACGAAATACTATCTTACGGTTTTGTGCCATCTTTCTGCGTTGTTTTTTTGACGGGGGATATGTGGGCTGAACTTGCTTCCCAAGAGATTCACCGCCTCTGACAGCTGGTATGGAATCATCAAAATACATGAAATCACATTTCACAAAATTTGACGTGTCCCACAGAAACAGGATACAGAAGAAACAAAAGAAGAGGAGTAAACAACGCATTGCGATCGAACTCTGTGGGTGTGAAAATATCAAAGAAACACTTATCAGCTACGAACAAAGGACCGATTAGAACTTTTTGATTGGAATTAAAATTATTAAGTCGTTGCGTGAAATTAAAAATGAATCGAATTTTATTGTCAATAAAACAAATACCGATAAGTTGAACTTCTGAAAACTAAATGATTGCATTGGATTCAAATAGGAGATATAAACAACTAGTAAATATTGGATTCTGTAAACTTAAGAGACTGTATTTGGATGTTGGTCCACATAATGCAAAATGAGAACATCTCAGAGTCTAATTTTGCCAAAATTCTAAGTTAAAAAAATTCTGTTTGGTAAACTAGCACTGGTGGAAAGCTGTAATTTACAATATTTATTACCCAATTCATCTGTGACCGAGGCATAGATAAAAATAATTTGTATCCCATCAACTTTGGATGTTGTCCCACATAATGCAAAATCAGAACATTCCAGAGTGTAAATTCGCTTAAATTCTAAGTTTCAAATATTCTGTATGGTAAACTAGCAGTGGTAGAAAGCTGTAATTTAGAGCATTTATTACCCAATTCATCTGTGACCGAGGCATGGATGAAAATAATTTTTAATCCATCAATTTTGGATGTTATCCCACATAATGCAAAATCAGGACATTTCTTAGTCTAGTTTCACTAAAAGTCTAAGTTTCAAAAATTCTGTATGGTTAACTAGCACTGGTAGAAAGCTGTAATCTACAGTATTTATTACCGAATTCATCTGTGACCGAGGCATAGATAAAAATAATTTTTAACCCATCAACTTTGGATGTTGTCCCACATAATGCAAAATCAGAACATTCCAGAGTGTAATTTCGCTAATATTCTAAGTTTAAAAAATTCTGTATGTTAAACTAGCACTGGTAGGAAGCTGTAATTTACCATATTTATTACCCAATTCATCTGTGACCGAGGCATTGATAAAAATAATTTTTAACCCAGCAACTTTAGATGTTATCCCACATAATGCAAAATCAGAATATTCCAGAGTGTAATTTCGCTAATATCCTAAGTTTAAAAAATTCTGTATGGTAAACTAGCACTGGTAGGGAGTTGTAGTTTGCAGTATTTATTACGCAATTCATCTGTGACCGAGGCATGGATAAAAATTATTTTTAACCCATCAACTTTGGATGTTGTCGCACATAATGCAAAATCAGAACAGTTCAGAGTCTAAATCCGCTAAAATTCTAAGTTTAGAAAATTCTGTATGGTAAACTAGCAGTGGTAGGAAGTTGTAATTTGCAGTATTTATTACGCAATTCATCTGTGACCGAGGCATAGATAAAAATAATTTTTAACACATCAACTTTGGATGTTGTCCCACATAATGCAAATCAGAACATTCCAGAGTGTAAATCCGCTAAAATTCTAAGTTTTAAAAATTCTGTATGGTAAACTAGCACTGGTAGGAAGTTGTAATTTGCAGTATTTATTACCCAATTCATCTGTGACCGAGGCATGGATAAAAATTATTTTTAACCCATCAACTTTTGATGTTCTCGTACATAATGCAAAATCAGACCATTTCAGAGTCTAAATCCGCTAAAATTCTAAGTTTAAAAAATTCTGTATGGTAAACTAGCACTGGTAGGAAGTTGTAATTTGCAGTATTTATTACCGAATTCATCTGTGACCGAGGCATAGATAAAAATAATTTTTAACCCATCAACTTTGGATGTTGTCGCACATAATGCAAAATCAGAACAGTTCAGAGTCTAAATCCGCTAAAATTCTAAGTTTAGAAAATTCTGTATGGTAAACTAGCACTGGTAGGAAGTTGTAATTTGCAGTATTTATTACCCAATTCATCTGTGACCGAGGCATGGATAAAAATTATTTGTAACCCATCAACTTTGGATGTTGTCACAGATAATGCAAAATCAGAACAGTTCAGAGTCTAAATCCGCTAAAATTCTAAGTTTAGAAAATTCTGTATGGTAAACTAGCACTGGTAGGAAGTTGTAATTTGCAGTATTTATTACCCAATTCATCTGTGACCGAGGCATGGATAAAAATTATTTTTTACCCATCAACTTTGGATGTTCTCGCACATAATGCAAAATCAGACCATTTCAGAGTCTAAATCCGCTAAAATTCTAAGTTTAAAAAATTCTGTATGGTAAACTAGCACTGGTAGGAAGTTGTAATTTGCAGTATTTATTACCCAATTCATCTGTGACCGAGGCATGGATAAAAATTATTTTTAACCCATCAACTTTGGATGTTGTCACACATAATGCAAAATCAGAACAGTTCAGAGTCTAAATCCGAATAATTCTAAGTTTAGAAAATTCTGTATGGTAAACTAGCACTGGTAGGAAGTTGTAATTTACAGTATTTATTACGCAATTCATCTGTGACCGAGGCATAGATAAAAATAATTTTTAACGCATTAACTTTGGATGTTGTCCCAAATAATCCAAAATCAGCACACTTCAGAGTGCAATTTCGCTAATATTCTAAGTTTAAAAAATTCTGTATGCTAAACTTGCAGTGGTAGGAAGTTGTAATTTGCAGTATTTATTACCCAATTCATCTGTGACCGAGGCATGGATAAAAATTATTTTTAACCCATCAACTTTGGATGTTGTCGCACATAATGCAAAATCAGAACATTTCGGAGTCTAAATCCGCTAAAATTCTAAGTTTTAAAAATTCTGTATGGTAAACTAGCAGTGGTAGGAAGTTGTAATTTGCAGTATTTATTACCCAATTCATCTGTGACCGAAGCATGGATAAAAATAATTTTTAACACATCAACTTTGGATGTTGTCCCACATAATGCAAAATCAGAACATTCCAGAGTCTAATTTCGCTAAAATTCTAAGTTTCAAAAATTCTATATGGTAAACTTGCAGTGGTAGGAAGTTCTAATTTACAATATTTATTACCCAATTCATCTGTGACCGAGGCATAGATAAAAATAATTTTTAACACATCAACTTTGGATGTTGTCCCACATAATGCAAAATCAGAACATTCCAGAGTGTAAATCCGTTAAAATTCTAAGTTTTAAAAATTCTGTATGGTAAACCAGCACTGGTAGGAAGTTGTAATTTGCAGTATTTATTACCGAATTCATCTGTGACCGAGGCATAGATAAAAATAATTTTTAACACATCAACTTTGGATGTTGTCCCAAATAATCCAAAATCAGAACATTTCAGAGTCTAATTTCGCTAAAATTCTAAGTTTCAAAAATTCTGTATGGCAAACTTGCAGTGGTAGGAAGTTGTAATTTACAGTATTTATTACCCAATTCATCTGTTACCGAGGCATGGATAAAAATAATTTTTAACCCGTCAACTTTAGATGTTGCCCCACATAATCAGAAGATTTCAGAGCGTATTTTTTCTAACATTTCATAAAATCGTGTAATAAGGGGTATTATTTTTTGTTTATTTGAGACAATAGTAAGCAGTTACAGTAAAACAGTTTGTTATAATTTCAAAACGTCATCGACTAAATTGGTATTCAGAAAGGAAAATTAAAACTTTGTGCATCATTTGGTTCACGATTGGAAATTTAGTTATTCTGATCAACTGAAAGTGTTAATGTTACCGTACATTGTTGACAGTTGATTAGTTAGTAAAATATTAAATTAAAAATGTGAACAATGCTAACGTGTGGGTGTTAACACTTTAAAATATTTAATTTTCAAAAAATCTTCCACTCAAGTTCGTTCCTTGTAACCAAGCTGTTCTTTGCACCAACAAGAATTATTTTACTACCAACACCACGTACGTATACACTGATTGGCCAAAGCCTACAACAACCATCAAACAGATGGATAAAAATAATCTTTTCGTGTTATTTTGCTTGTTTTTGCAGTTAACCATGCGCCACCTACTACTACTCTGTTGCTTATTGGCATTTAATGTTTCAAATTTTGTAAAAAGCGACCAATTAATGGAACACATTTTGGGGCAAGTAACAAGCGCAAGAAATGCTGTTGGAAATTTTACAGTTCGCGCTGCTAATAAAGTTCTGAGCGACACCAAAACTTTGATAGGGGTTGCCCAAGCAGTTCTAGCACCCTTATCTCCAACCCCTACAACTGTAGTTCTGGAAAACAATATCCCAGTCGCTACGACAACAACACTACGACCATACCCTCGAGGGTGACCAAGAATAATATTATAAGCAAGACTATTTCAAGAACAACAAGCTAACTATTGTATTGAATGTATAGTTGCGACAATAAATAAATAATCTCTAATATACGTTGATTATTCTTTATAACATACTGAGAAAATGTGCAATTGTAAATATTTTAACACAATTTCTAGATCTTTCAGAGTTCTGTCTTATTGCCTAGGCAACCAAATATACTTCATAGTTTTGTTCTAAGATTTGCACCGAAAAGATTAGGTATTTCCATTTAAATTATTATTATTATTATTATTTATTGGAATTCTCTGATACATCTCATTAAGGGCCAATCTTACAATCGTGGGTATAAGCAGTAGCATAGTTATTCCTAGAATAAATAACCCTGTGCCGCCTCCCATTGGCTAAAATATCTATGTTTCCATAGTAATAACAACTTATTCTGGTATTTATACCAATATTAAGGTTATCCCATGGTATAACGTGTTTTGTACGATCGGCCCTAAATACATTAAACCTAGATAATATAATTTAGATACAACATATAAATACAAAAATTACACTAATAAATTTTGAAAAGTAATGAAGATCATCAGGGCAAATTGGTAGTACCGAGCTTCGCTGAAGCCTAGGGTACTCCCTAGAGCTATACAAACTAAACAGCCGACGTGCAGCACGCTAAATATTACACGTCAGCTTCGAAATGTAAATAGGATAGCTGGGCGTTTCTTAACTCACTAACAATAAAGTGGGGGACATTATTTGTGTAACTGTCGAGGTGGACGCATAGCGATCTCAGTCAGCGTGGTACATACGTGATAATACATTTCTTACAAATTACGCAATCTTTACTTATGCCATGAACGAAATAAATCATATAAAATAAATGATTGATACCAATTATGGATACCTAATATTTTTATCTAGTTATTTTGACGTCGAATAACTGTTGAACTACTTACTTACTTTGATTTGATTATTTTTTCGGTACATAGTGAGAATGACACTCATGAAGATTGTCACTTGCTTTTATTTATTTTTTTTAATTTCTCAATCTTTGTGCCGATGGTAACAAAGGAAATGAAAAGTAACAGAATAATAGCGTTTTGTCTTCTTTTATAGCACCTACCCCGTCTATAAACATAATGTCCTTGTCGGTATTCGTATTTCACGGTGACATACATTTTTTGTTTTTTCTTGTGTTAGGAAAGTAGGTACGCATATAGACGTAAAACCCATGTTGTTTGTGTCACAGTTTCGGCGCTAAGAATGACGAAAAGTCATTCCATTCTTTGTTGCTTTTAGAATCGTCGGTCTCCTTTTGCCGGATTCCTTATCTCGACAAACCAAGACAAACCTATTTATCAATTTTTGACAAATTGAGTATAGTATTGACTATACATATTTGTATATTATATGTATTTATTATTGCTATTTCATATTTGCGTGGTGACAGAGATTATATTTTTGGTCATGTAAATCGGTGCGGATTGAATTCTGTGAATTCATCCTAATAAACGTTTAGGGTGATGTGTGGTATTTATCTTGAATAATCTGGAGAAATTAATTTGTGAAATAAAAATGCGCTAAGCCCGTGCAAGAAGAGACACAAATTCCGGAATCAAATCGAACCAGTTTGAATAAAACTAAAAAAACAGTTTGAATATCTAAAGAAAAACAGTTTGAATCAGTTTGAATAAGACTACATTCCATATTTTACGTTTTTCCTATTATTTAACCTTCACATTAAATATGGATCAGTTGGAAATTTTCATCAATCGAATTAAATCGAAGCACTGTTTAAAAATAAACTTTTTAAATAGGGGATAAAATTTCATTTACAAATTTATGAGAAGAATTTAAAATGTACATAATTTTTAATGATGTTTTGTAAGTGTTACTTACGTGCATGTCGAATGCCCCTATTCACAATTATTTCAATTATTTCACAATTATTGATCAAAATTATGTTGTAAAACGTCATAGATAATAAAACACAATACCTGTCGAAATATCGAAGTCCGCTAATACAATATCAGGTGCATTTTAATTATTTAACACAAACTTATCAATATCTAAAAAACAATTATTGAAGATATGAATAGCGAACCCCAGTCTGCAATGATAAAGAGTGTTTACTTGACAAAAATGAGTCAAAGCAAAAAATTAAATAAAAATTATATGATTCCATTTAAAATAACGAAGTTGATACCTACTTCCTGTGGACCGGAAGTGAGAGTCAATTCCAGAGTATTTTAATTCAAAAGTTCGGATCGAGTAGACCCCGATTCCAGAAATTCAAGCATATAGAAATAGTGGTACATCAAAAAATTCTACTGGAACAGTTCCGTGAGACATTCTGTATGTAAGAGATTATAATATATGAAAATAAAGACATCCCTTTCAAATTTTGAGGTAGTAATTATAACTACTATACACTAAACAGGTTGTGGGCTTTCCAAAAATGTATCGTTTAATGAAATCGGTTAAAAAAAACTTTTATAGGTACCTTTTATAAAAATAATTCAAATCACGAGAACCCGTCAAAAGAGGCGATCTAAATGTCGGAAGTGTTGTTTGTACCTACGAGACATACGGCGCCCACTTTTTTCATCGTCTAATGGTTAGTGCGACCGACCCCAGTCAGCGGCATCGGTAAGCAAACCTTTCCCTCGCCGAAATATGTATAACACCGAGTACGATTTCTATTTATATAAAACCGCCACAACAATGTGGGTGTCTCCAGCCAAATAGGGGCGGTCCTAGTTAGTACACCGGAATAGATGGCAGCACTTTACCACTGCTGATTTGTAACAAAACATGCCTGTTTTTCGTACATAATTTCTCGTGACTGTATGCAATTAACGTCTGAATATTTTTTTTACCGATGGAGAAAAGACTGGTCTAGATGCTGACATAGGGTTTTGATCAGAACTCGCTTCCATTTTGCCGCTATAAATTAGACAAAATGGGTAACTTTTAGCGTTTTTTTTTCTATATGAATTCATTAAAAATATTTCTTTTTGCTCTTGATAGCACCTGGATTATCTCCATATCTATACTATATCCAAATTTCACGATCATATGTCACAGCGTTCACGGGACGTTTGAGTTGAAAAAATGCACTAATTTTTAGCGCTGTACAAGCCGCCTTAAGAGTTTTTCATAGTTTTGGTAACACCCGGTACATGCTAGCAATAAGGTTGTGGGGGGGGGGAGTTTCAAGTTTTTTGTAGAAACCATGATATATTTTCACCGAGAAATCAAATACTTTGTAGTAATTGGAACATCTCCATAAAGTTCTTTCTTAACACGTCCAGAAATAAATAAATCGAACAGACGATTTAGCTGGCTAACGACATTTCTTATCTATACAATATTTCTGCGTCACATACTCTTCAAACCCAATTAATTTGAAACATTGCATAACAATTTGAACAATACCTCAATAAAAAAATTAATTTTCCCACAATAAAAGCATATTTTGCTATATACATTGACCACTGTACATATTCCATCAAAGTGTAGGAAGCCCAAATAAGCAAGTATGTCTCTGGATTAGTTCCAAAAACATTACCGATAACAAACTTTGGTTTTTCTCATTTTCAGTTGAAGATGCGCTTCAGAATCTTCTGTTTAGGCCTTATTTTCATAAACACGTTCACCCTTATACATGGCAGTCTCTTGGATCCTTTTGGACTCGTTACACAGGCCAGGGATGTTGCAAGAACTGTAGCTGTTGGCGCAGCCCAAACCGTTGTAGGGGGCGCTCAACATGTATTAGGAGGTGCAGGAAAAGTATTGGGAGGCGCTACTAATTTGGTTAAAGGTGCTGAAGTTGCGCTATTAGGTACCAATAGCTTGATAGGGATGTTTAGACCAACTGACCCACCACCACCAAGACCTGTGGTCGATCCTAGCGAACCAACAACCCTTCCACCGTACCCTAGCAGAACAAGAAATAGGCCAAAAGTATCAAAAGAATAAAGTAAGTCGGTTACCTAATTTATCTAAACCTTTGTCATTGCGAATAATCTTTTATTTTAGTTGCAAAGGCTCATTAATTCCGATGACATATGGAACTTTTTGGGGAATTCCTTGTGATGGGCGTCACTAATTGTTAAATCCAACGATTGTAATAAATAAATGTATAAATGCAACCAGCTCAATCCATATTTTTTTCGAATGTATTTTTTTGCTTAATTTGATAAGACTTGGTTGATACTATCACCCTACAGAGCGATTTTGAACGAATCCAACACAATCCGGTCGAAAACATGTGTCAAAAACCAGTATTTTTTTCAAACCCAGCTCAATCTATGCAGTGCCGGCCTTAGCTACCTCATCGCCCTCGGGCGGAGTATTTCCGGGCACCCCTTTCAAAATTACAAATTAAAATTTTTTCATTGTTAGTACAAAGAAAAAATAAATCAGCGATTATGTCCATTCAAAAAACGTATATTACTACAGTACAAACACAATTTGAAACTACTTTTATTAAGAGTAAATGTTAATCACCGGCCTCAAAAGTTCGACGAAACTGAGGCGCGAGAGGAGGGAACAAGCCGCGCCCACTGTACACTCCGCAGAAAATGCAAGCAACGCACTGATTAGATGAGGGGAACGCGGTATCGTTCTTTGGCGGCGAAGATCAAAGGGGCCGTGCGGTGTCGACTGGCGCCGAACCGTTTCCTAATAATTTTGTGTATGTGACTATCGCATGTTCTGAAATGCTTTTCTTGGATATTTTAAAAACAAATACAATTCCACAAAACAATACAGTGATGCAAATTAATTAATTGCTTTATTATAACATTCCTATTTTACTACTAACTATGGTTGAACATTTTACCTTTTGTATGTTGAAAAAAATTGTAGTTTTGGTAAAACAGACAGCTTTTCTTACATAAATCATTTATTGCTTTACATTTATTATTAGAATTAGTAACTAATTATCAGTTAGCTCCGAAGAAGCGAACAGCATGGTTCGCGAAGACAGTAATTATGAATTTTTACTCACGGCATAAACCGGTAACTATTTATCATCTAAATTTAAATGACTCTGGCCGTGAAAGCATTCGTACTCAGATACTTATTTAAATCCATTTAACGTTTTCTTTGTGCATCAATAATCTCGAATGTCTCGTTCGTACTTAGCAGAGATCGATACTTTCAGGTAAAACACATCTCATATAAAAATTCAAATTTTTATCGGCTGACGCAAGTAAGTGTTAGTAAATATAATATTCCTATTTTAATTCTAGATACAGTACCTATTTTAATTCTGGATACTGCATTTTGAAATTTTACTCAAAATTATTATTGCTATGTATAGACTTGGTAGTATACGTACTTCAATTTCAATTGTAGGTATGAGAAAAAATAGCGATTTCGATAAAACAGGCAGCTTTATGTATATGTATAAGTCATTTATTATATATTATATAGATACATGTTCAAATATTTTACACCTTTATAAAAGTGTTTTGCCATATATGGTAATCCGGCACGCTTACGCCTATAAGAGAGTATTGCCCAAATTAACTTGCGAAGTTAATTAGCGAAGAATTACACTACACGTATAATATTTACATATACACTTACCGCAGGTACTCTCGCAAGTTATTAGTTTTCTTAGAACGCGGACCACATAAAGGCAGCTGATTTTTTAATTTGCCCATATTTCTAGCGTCTGTTCTACATCTGTTGTACAACAAGTAGAACTAAAGCCAACCATCCTACATAGATTGCGATTGCCCTGAATGCATTGCCAAGCGACAAGTGTTTGGTATTAATATTATTTTCTAAATCTAAATACCAATATATTTGAAATTCTATGACGAAAAATAAATGACTGATTAAAAATTAAATTATGTACTTGTATTTCCTTAGTAATAATCTATTTAACTCCTATTAATTATTTAGTAGTTGTAACATTGTAAGTAGGTATTGCGGTTGTTGATAATTCCTCGCGGGAACATGCGCTCCTAATTTATAACTCGCTGTTTGCTGTCTGCGTAGAGTCCATCAGGACGGCAAAAAATTATTTCTCGTATTCGGTTTCTAGCCTATTTTGGTCGAAATTCAACAATTCATGTTGATCACATACACTTCCGCAAGAACATGCTGTCCTAATTTATAAGCGAGTCGTTGCTATCTACGTACAACCAGCACGGTAAAATTTATTTTTCGTATGGCTTTCGTTTGTAGGGCGCGGCGCCGCTACACCTCCCGTGTCAACATGCGATCAATATTTTTGTTAGGCCGAAATTGCTCAATATTTGTGATTGCCCTGGCTACGTATTCATGCTGCTGCTTCAGACTGTACCATTTGAATTTGATTGGTCGAAGAAAATGATGTGGTGTTTCTCCAACAGATGGCTGCACCGTACGACTATAAATTATGTTATTCTCGTCTCATTCACATGTTCAAAAAACCAACGGTTAAATCATTACAACATTCATATTTTGTTGTCATTTTTTTTACACAAGTTCATGAAGGCTCAATACAAAATGTTGTAATATTGCTTTTTTGATGTTTGGTTCGGATTTGGAAAAAAAATATAACAAAAATTACCAATTATTGGCTTCTTTAGCAAGGGTAAAAAACAAAACAACAACGCAAATGAAAAAAAGTGGCATTCGTACCCGGTGTAATACACCTTTATCTATAATTTAATGTATTACACGTGATTATTAACACACAATTAAGCTCAGGATGTTTGGTTTTATGTAGTGTTGTTTTGTAGTACGCTACTACCTCTAGTGATTCCTCTTAATGACCGAAAGTAACTTTTCGTGCCCTTTTATCGGCGAATTCTTTACTAAGATGAGTAAGAGCAGAAAATTCGAGATTTTTAGCGAGTTCGTAAATAGTACATTTAAATTAGCAAAAAGAAGAGGAAACAGTGTTAGATTTCAATACCTATGCCGCCCGGAAATTTTGTTAGAGCCTGGAATCCACCCCTAACTCATCCTTCACGGGCACGTTCGCGGATTTTCGCATTTACCGCAAAACGGTCACGATTTCGTGATCTTAGCACCCGAACAATGATATTGTGTATAAAATTCTGCACTCCGATTTTTTTCTCACTGATTTTGCTACATCATTTAATTGTCTAAGTGGTATCGGAAATATTTTAAATAAAAAGCTTTACATAAGAAAATTTTCGAGATAAAGTGAATTAAAAATTTTAAAATATTGATGACTTTAGGGATAGTAGCTTTTGTGAATTGAATAATAAATTGCGTTTTTGGTAGAATGAACTGTCCTGAAAACGAATCTGGACTCCAAAATTTTCTATCGCGCAAGGTTTTCGAAAAAGGTGGGGTCAAAGTGTCAAAACACACTATTTTGGTAATTTATACAAATTTATACCAGCTGAAACGATTATCCTAGAAACCTGAAAATGGTCTCATAGTAAACCTTAATCTTTGCCCTTTTACCTGCAATCCCAAATGTTTGTCCCCAAATGTTCTTGAAGCATTTACAGCAATCCTTTACGTACGTACGGCTCCATAAGAGAATTCAATCGAAAACGCCTATTCACTTTCCATAAACAAACAGAAGTTTTCAATATTACCCTAATTCTCTTTTTCTCGAAAATTTTCTTATGTATGGCGATACATTTTGTGAATTACCTTTAAGAAAAATGAAGACAGATCTATAAATACCAGTGCAAAAATATGGGGTTGCCGTGTCGATGACGTCAAAAGTCATAAACAATTAAAGATCGGAAATTAAATTTGATGTAATTATGTATATTATGATAATTAAAAATCGACGTGATTTTGTCATGATACATACTTAGTGCGCTCACTGTAGTTTGGTTCTTAAACTGCAAACTCCTATATTGGGGCTCTTGCAATTTAAGTTCCAATGCATTTAGAAAATGTAGAAAATACCTTTATTGTGCAGAATTTTATAAGGTTTAATAAAAATGCAAAATTGTGATCGTTTTGCGGTAAATCGCGGAAATCCGCGAACGTGCACGTTACTTTTAGGGGTTCAAGGCTCTAATAAAATTTGCGGACACCATAGAATATTGAAACGCAACACTTTCCGTACTGGATAGCAAAAGGGTAATAGCGTGGCAGTAGAACATTTGCTACTGCCAAGGGTAATAGTATTGGATCTTTTTTCTTCATAGGCCAGTTTTCGTCTAATTCAACTGTACTAAAACTCGAAAGTCAGTCTTGCCACATTGTAGATCTTAAATATGTTTTTATTAGTGTAAGGGTGGGAGCGAAGCGTGATAATCGCCCAGCGTTTTATTAATTGTTTGATTTTATAGTAAATTTTAGTCTTTTACAATGTTATCATAAAAGTGTTTCTTAAAATAAATATCTCTGAAAATGTTTTGATCTAATGACAATAATAACTATAATTGAATCGCTTATTATTAAAAGACCTTTTAATAATAAGCGATGCAATTATGTTTATAATTATATCATAAATATGTTATAATTATAATTATGATTCAAAGAAGTGTGTTAATACCTCCCAGCAGGATGATTTTTTTAGAGATTTTCCCTGGGATTTTTTCAAAACCAGCTATATCCAAACAATTTTTAATTTTAAATAATTATGCAGAACTGCTAACTTAAAACTGAACAAATATTTGGAATCACACACCATAGGTTGTGCAAACACTCTCCTGTAAAATTTATAAAAAAAGGATTGAGCTGGTTTTGATACTAAACCCCTCATATAGAAGAAGTGCAGTTCGGAATACAATTGTGATACAGATACCCCTACAACGGCGAAAATATGAACTACACAACAAATTTTGCTATCACGTCGACATGCAGAAATTATGTTCAAAAAAACTCACCGACAACCTGCTGGTCCTCAACCTTTCCAAATATCGGTAGAACGCATCACCATCCACATCTTAGTCACAACAAAGTCACCAACTAGTTCGAATTATCGCGATATTCTTTAAAAATAAGCCCGGGTTTAACATTTTCGCGAATGTCGACGCCGTGTTTCGCGAGAAACGTCAGATTTCTAAATCTGCACACTAGCGTACCGGCCGCTAACACAATCGAGATGATTAACACCATCTAGCGGCTAAAATAGTAACTACATAACCAAGTTTTGGTACAATCTCGAATTCCAAGAATTATATTCGACCAAACTAACTCACCGAGAGCTTGCGGGTCCGTGATTTTACGATAAATCGGTAGCGCACATCACAATTCACGGTTTAGTCACAACAAACGCACTTGACGGTTCGAATTATCGTGATATTGTTTAAAAATAAGACCGGGCTTAACTTTTTCACGGAGCTCGCGAATATTTTGTTCGAGAAACGTCAGATTTGTACTCGCTTACCGGCCGGTAACGCAATCGAGATGATTAAAACCATCTCGCGGCGTAAATAGGAATTACATTTCTGATACTCCCGGAGATGCAAGAATTATATTCGATAAACTAACTCACCGATAGCTTGCCCGTCGGGAATTTTTCGATAAATCGGTAGCGCACATCACAATTCACAGTTTAGTCACAACAAACGGACTCGCGGGTACGAATTATCGCGATATTCTTTAAAAATAAGACCGGGTTTAACAGTTTCGCTGAGCTCGCGGCCATTTTGTTCGAGAACTGTCAGATTTGAAACTGCGGACTCGCGTAGTTGTTTTATTACTAGGTTGGTAACACTACCGTGACTACGCAACACCCGAACACCATCTCACGGCGGAAATGGGAACTACAAAATACAATTTGAGAATACCTGGAAATGCAATAATTATTTCGATAAACTAACGCGGCGACAGCTCGCCGGCCCGAAATTTTTCGAAATATCGGTAGCGCACGTCACAATTCACATTTTAGACGCAACAGAGGCACTCGCGGGTTCGAATTATCGCGAGGATCTTTGAAAATAGGAGCGGGTTTACGTTATTTCGCGGACGGCGCCGCCTTGTTTACTCAAATGTCAGACTTGCAGAACTGCAAACCTGAGTGCTGTTCGGTTTAAAAAAACTAATTTTTAGTGTGTTTATAGTCTTATTTGCAATTCAATAATTTTAATTTGGTAGTTGCAATTTAATATTTAAATTTATTTATTATAATTTATATTATAATATTTTATATAAAATATATTTAAACTCATTCGTCAGTCCTCATCTTCACTTTGATCTTTTCTTGGTTTTTGACGGTATTGTAACGGAGGTGCAAGTCCTGGAAGTATAGATGGTTGTGCCCCATCATCGACAGGGTACTTTGGCATCCCGGTTCCTGTTAATAATCCTAAAACTGACTCGGCAGCCTGCTTTATATATGAAAGAAAACTCGGTTCTATAAGATTAACACCAGGATTGCTGTAATGATCTTCAGGAATGTTTGTAGGGAATTGACATTTTATAAAATTTGTTGTTTGTAAGACTAGAAAACAACAGAAGACTGCTATGAAACGCATAGCGTCAACTAGAAAATAATAAACGGAGTTTATTATGGTTAAAATTAACGACTGGTCGTTTCTTAAAAATTTATGTAGGCCAACCACACATACTTATTTAACGCCCACGCAAACATATTGTGTTCGGACGGTTACATTATTATTTTTATTATTACGAGTGCAAAAACCTGAAGACATAGGTGTAATACCCGATGGAACATTGCAAAGTATATAATATATATTCGTGGACAGGAAATAAAATAAAAATTAAAGAATATACGTTTATTCGTTACAAACGTAGCACATAATATTGTTTGTGTTAATTAACAATCGATACGCAAATAGCCTCTTCCACATAGTATCGTTCGAAAAGCTATCATAGCTAAAATAAAACCTTGTTAGTCGATTATAAAGCAATTCATATACAGGTGTCCCAAAACTCAACATCACTTGCTATGTTTTACTATAGAAAAAAGATATATATATTGCTGTTTTACTGCAATATAAGATGATTTTAAAAAAAGAATGGGGCTTCAAAATTGTTTAAAGCACTTTTTTTTTTTTGAAAAAAATTAAAACAATTTCTAATTATTGAAATAAGTTCACAATGAGTCTCACTTTGACGTAAAATAGCAATAATTTTTTTTTATTGAGTAAAACGTCTTTCCATATAGTTTTAGGACAGCCAATATAATAAGAAAGTTAACTTACTTTCTGGATTCCCTTCTCTGTTTCTTGGGATACGTGCTCTGTATCTAGCAGGAGGTGGTGGAGCATCATACATTCGAAAAGTTGACGGTAATACACTCACTCCAACGTCGTTCAGGGCACGCAGAGATTTGCATTCTATAAAATTATATGAACTCTGGAGAAAGAGTATAAAGGAACAGAATACTGTTAGAAAACGCATCGTCAACTGCCAATATAATAAACCGTGTTTATTATAGTCAAAATGAACAGTTGTAAGAAATAATGTCGGTCAACCACGCAAGTACTTATTTAACGCCTACACAAGCACAATTTAATACCTCGTCATGTTTTTATAGCATTTAGCTTTAATAGATCGACTAAATTCACAATAAATGGTATATTATTATACAAGTTTTATAAGACGTCAAATTGGCGCACGAGTTGTTTTGGGCACGACGAGCGTAGCGAGAAGTACCCAAATGGAACGAGTGCACCAATACGTAAACTAAGAAATCCTCTACACTTTAAATGTACTATAGCTTCGTACGTGTATGCTGATAAACCATTTATTGCGCATATACAATCTTGCAGCAGTAATTAAAATCGTTCATATCTACGATGTAGGTTTGATCTTCGCATAATACCTTATTAAAGTAAATGTGGTCCTTGAATTATATCTGAAAAGGGGATATGATGTTTAGTTGAAAAGAATGATAACGATCACTTACCAGAGTCGTAAAACATCACCGAAAACGCCATGCTGGCGTATTTTGATGAACACAGCAAAACTAAGAAAGCCCCAATCCTTTGGCCATACTATAGCAGGCTACACCCATGTTTAAATATGTATAGAATATTGATATTTCGCAGTTTATACGATTGCAAGCGATTAAGAAGATGCAGTGTGTGGTTATGTTGGGTTATGTATTGTACGTTTGACATATGGCATTTGATATCAATGTGTACCAATCTTAGACAAAAATGTTACTGTTTTCGGTATTACAATGTGTTAATTGTAACCCCGAAAACAGTGTTACAATGTGTGCATTGTGAATGCAAAGTAGAAAAACACAATATACAAAATATAAATAACTTTATTAATTGAATAACTAAAGACAAGTACCGTCTAAAATTATTGTAACACCGCAGCGTTAGCGGCAATACTCGGATTATTAATAATCTCTCCCAAACTTTCCAGCAGTTCCTTCCTATAATCGTCAAAGTCTCCGTCAACCTCGTTAATAGTTTGATCTTCGATCACATATAACGCGCATTCTGTCTCGCGAATAAGTCTCTCGTCGTGAGAAACAATAATTACGCCCCCCTTATACTCGTTTATAGCTTCCGCAAGAGCGTCGATAGACTCAATATCCAGATTGTTCGTCGGTTCATCCTAAAAGAGCAAATTTAAAAATTCTAACCTAAAAAAAATGAGGTTATGTCTTCGCTTACGAGAATTACGACGTCGGGGGCGTTCAAGCAGAGCTCGGCTAAAGCCACGCGTGCTTTCTGACCACCAGATAAGTCCTTCATCTTTATCGTATGAGCGTGGCTCGAGAGGCCGAAAGTTCCCAATTGTTTCCGAGCTTTTTCGTAGGGTAAATCGAAGAGCCGCATCAAATATTCCGATGGGGTTTCTTCAGCTGTTAGATGTTCTCCGGAGTGCTGGTCAAATCTTCCGATCCTCTATTAAAAGATATTTAAATTAAAATAAACGGAATATAGCTTTGTTTGTGAAATTATAACATAGACAAAATTTAATTAAAACATTGTATTTAATTGTAACTGTCGATAATTCAGGTAAATTAGTAAAAAAAATCATAGTATAAAATGATACTTTTGCAAAACAGAAAAGGCCACCCTAAAAATATTACTAAAAACACTTACCAGACGATAATTTTTCCTATTCTCTCCTTGGATAGGCTGAAGATCGGCCGTGAGCAACTTTAAAAACGTAGATTTTCCTACTCCGTTGGGGCCCACAATGGCCACCCTACTGCTTAAGTCGATGCCAAACTCGGTGTTGACAAATAACGGTTTTTGGCCAGGATATGCAAACGTAACGTCTAAAAAAATCGTACAATTTTCATTTCTGGTTAAAAATAAATAAAACAAACTTACTATGCAGTCCCAAAATGGGGGGCTGGAGGGGTGGTGGCTCGGGGAATGAAAATTTAACGATGTAGTCCTTCGGTTTTTGCAGTAATTCCGTCATTTGGACGTCGTCCTCCTGTTTCTGGATCTTGGTCCTGTTTTTCTCCTGTTTCCTCGTCAAAGCTTCTTTTGTTTTTTTCTCCTAAAGATAAATAAGCATTTCGTGAATATTTTCTGAAAGTTTCAGAAAGAAATATTGGAAATTGGCCGAGTTATAGCTGTTTTTGTAAATCAAATCCTACCGACTGCGCCAAGTGTGAAAAACTTTAAACACGATCTTGTGTAACCAACAGTAAATTTTTATTCTTTTCAATCTTTATCAAATAGACAAACACTTCAGGAATACTGTCTACAAGTTTTAGAGTGAAATTCTTAAAATTGGTTGAGCCATCGAAATTTTTGTAAAAGGTCTACTACCGAATGTGCCAAGCATCTGAAACTTTAAACTCAATTTAGTATAAACAACAGTAAAATTTTAATTCTTTTCAAATTTTTATCAGATAGATAAACACTTCAGGAATACTGTCTAAAGGTTTTAGAAAGAAATTCTTAAAATTGGTCGAGATATACTTTTTTTTGTAAAAGGTTTACTTCTGACTGTGCCAAGCATGTACAACTTTAAACTCAATTTACTATAATCAACAGTAAAATTTTAATTCTTTTCAAATCTTTATCAAATAGATAAACACTTCAGGAATACTGTCTAAAGGTTTTAGAGAGAAATTCTTAAAATTGGTCGAGATATAGTTTTTTTTGTAAAAAGTTTACTTCTGACTGTGCCGAGCATGTGCAACTTTAAACTCAATTTACTATAATCAACAGTAAAATTTTAATTCTTTTAAAATTTTTATCACAAAGATAAACACTTCAGGAATACTGACTAAAAGTTTTAGAGAGAAATTCTTAAAATTGGCTGAACTATAGCAACTTTTGTAAATTAAATCCTACCGACTGCGCCAAGCGTGACCAACTTTAAACTCAATTTTCTATAACCGACAATAAAATTTTAATTCTTTTCAAACTTTTATCAGTAATATAATCACTTGAAGAATACTGTTCGAAAGTTTCACAGAGAAATTGTTAAAATTGGCTGGGTTATAGCCTGTTTTGTACCACTTTTTAGATCTTACCGCAGCTTTCTTTGACGACCCATGAGCCTTCAACTCCTTAATACGTTTCTCCTGCTTCTCGTACTCCTTGATCATCTCCTTACGTTTCTGCACAAACATCTTCTTGAACATAGAATAGTTACCCTTGTAATAATACAGCTTACACTGGTCGAGGTGAATAATTTCGTTACAGACGTTATCTAAGAAGGACTGGTCGTGAGAAACAATCAACAAAGTTTTCTTCCATCCTTGTAGGTAGCTGCAAATAATCATCACAAAAAAAATTTACTTTGACAAACTAGTTTTACGAATATAACGTACTTATCAAGCCAAATTACGGCATTTAAATCTAAATGATTCGTCGGTTCATCCAACAAAAGTAACGTCGGCTCAATATATAAAGCTCTAGCTAAAGATACTCTCATTCTCCAACCTCCAGAGAAGTTTTTCGTAGCTCTATTCTGGAAATGAAGAAAAAAAAAACGTTAAAACATAACGTAAAAACGTAATGTACATATTTTCTACCTTTTAGTGTTAGTTTATTAGATTTCAACCAATAAATACTATTCTACTCTATCGTTTTTCTAGTTTTTAATAACGTACCGTAACGTTAAAACGTACTGTAACCGTAAAAACGTACCGTAACCGTAAAAACGTACCGTAACCGTAAAAACGTACCGTAACCGTAAAAGCGTAATTTTTCAGCTGCTTACCTGCATAGCCTTGGAGAAACCGAGACCGGCAAGGATTCTCCTGGCCCTGGGTTCTGCTGAATCAGCTCCAATCGCTTTAAGTTCTGCGTATACTTCGTTTAATCGATCCTGGACTTCTAATTTGCCGGAGTTGGCCTCGTCTTCTAATTTCTTGCATTCGTTGAGTAATTCGGTTCTTTTAACGTCGGCTTGGAGGACCGTTTCGACTGCTGTGAAGTCGTCAGCAACCACTTCCTGCTCGCAGTATAAGATGTCGATGTTCGGAGGAATTGTGAAAGCCCTTTGGGCAATGTGACGCAGTAATGTTGTTTTACCATGGCTGAAAATCGAAAATATCATGAATTTTTTTGGAATAATAATTTTATTAATTGGCAGTGCTCAAAATGGCAGGTTTTTAGGACCGTGAAGTGGGGAGAGATTACTCATTTTAAACTTAATATTATGAATAACTTTTTTACCTTTATGGTGAAATAAGCCATATTTGGCAGGTCTTTGATACAGATGTAGTTGTATCGGAATAAAAAATAGTAAACTAAACAATGAAGAAATAACAACAAAAATAAATAAAAAGTGAGTGATCAATCTCACCCCTGATTATTGGGTGTGATTGATCACCCCATTTTAACAATGGAGAATGGCTTTATATTGCTGTAGTAACAATCAGTCTTAATTTCAACAAAATCAACCAAGCCAATTTGTTGGAAATGGTATAACTTAGTAACAGGAAGATATTTGTCCCGCGGGATAACAAACTAACAAAATGTATATACAATAACAACACTTTTTACTAATTCATTATTTCCATTTTTTTAATTTAGACGCCCACATGCAAAATTTCAACTTGGGCCAAATTTAGAAATTTTGAAAATTTTTCTAAATTTTGGAAAATTAAGGAGTTGGAAACGTATTAAGGAGTTGAAGACTCATGGGTCGTCAAAGAAAGCAGCGGTAAGATAAAAAATGTGGTACAAAACAGGCTATAACTTTTAAGAAGTTTAAGTTTAAGAAGCCAATTTATAAAATTTCTCTCTGTAATTTTCTGACAATATTCCTGAAGTGTTTATCTTTCTGGTAAAGACTAGAAAAAAATTTAAATTTTGTTGTTGGTCATAGAAAATTGAGTTTAAAGTTGTACATGCTTGGTGCAGTCGGTAGTAAGCTTTTTACAGAATACGCTATAACAGCCAATTTTAAGAATTCCTCTGTCAAATTTTCAGACAATATTCCTGAAGTATTTATCTTTCTGGTAATGATTAGAAAAAAATTAAAATTTTGTCGTTGATTACAGAAAATTGAGTTTAAAGTTGTACATGCTTGGTGCAGTCGGTAGAAGGCTTTTTACAGAATACGCTGTAACTCAGCCAATTTAAAGAATTTCTCTGTCAAATTTTCAGACAATATTCCTGAAGTGTTTATCTTTTTGGTAAAGACTAGAAAAAAATTAAAATTTTGATGTTGGTTATACAAAATTGAGTTTAAAGTTGAACATGCTTGGTGCAGTCGGTAGTAAGCTTTTTACAGAATACGCTATAACTCAGCCAATTTTAAGAATTCCTCTGTCAAATTTTCAGACAATATTCCTGAAGTGTTTATCTTTCCGGTAAAGACTAGAAAAAAATTAAAATTTTGATGTTGGTTATACAAAATTGAGTTTAAAGTTGTACATGCTTGGTACAGTCGGTAGTAGGCTTCTTGCAGAATACGTTATAACTGAGCCAATTTTAAGAATTTCTGTCAAATTTTCAGACAATATTCCTGAAGTGTTTATCTTTCTGGTAAAGATTAGAAAAAATTAAAATTTTGTTGTTGGTTATAGAAAATTGAGTTTAAAGTTGTACATGCTTGGTGCAGTCGGTAGTAGGCTTTTTACAGGAAACGCTATAACTCGGCCAATTTCAAGAAGTTCTCTGTCAAATTTTCAGACAATATTCCTGAAGTGTTTATCTTTCTGGTAAAGATTAGAAAAAACTTAAAATTTTGTTGTTGGTTATAGAAAATTGAGTTTAAAGTTGTACATGCTTGGTGTAGTCGGTAGTAGGCTTTTTACAGAATACTCAGCCAATTTTAAGAATTTCTCTGTCATATTTTCAGACAATATTCCTGAAGTGTTTATCCTTCTGATAACAAACTAAAAAAACGTATATACAATAACAACACTAAACCTAAATTTATGTAAAAAATATTTATTTATTTAAAAACTATAGAAAATTTCAATTCTTTTTACTGATTCATTATTTCCATTTTTTTTTATTTATACGCCGACATGCAAAATTTCAACTTAATGGGCCAAATTTAGAAATTTTGAAAATTTTTCTATATTTTGGAAAATGTTCCAAATGTTTATTCATGTGTTGTCACCGCAAATCTGTGCACATGCAAAATTTCAACTCGCTTGGACAAATTTGAAAAATGTTGAGTTTTTCCAAATTTTAGAAAGTTTTCCAATTTTTTTAATTGTTTCATGCATTGTCACCAGAAATCTGTCTACATGCAAAATTTCAACTCGATTGGACATTGACAAGATGTCAAATATCGATTACAAGATTTGAACGAAACTCGCAAATAAACAAGTAAAATTCTTGCCTCTATTTAAACCCCTGAATTTTTTTTAAATTATGTAATTACAAAAACCCTTCTCATTTTGTGTTGATAACCTGTAGCAATAAAGCAATTCATCTATTTTATAAAATTAAATTCATCATCGACTATAAACCGGGGTGAGATTGATCACACCAAGAACGAGTTGATCAATCTCACCCCGTTGTATTTCGAAGGTCAGTACGATCGAAAAAAACATATACGAATCTGCAGTTTGGACAATAACCTTCCCAAGGAATGAATGTACAGTTTCGTCTTATACACAGATTTGAATATAACCCGTTAGTGGTCCAGTAACTAAAAGTTTGAGGCGTATAGAATTAGCTCTTTTTTCATGGTTTATTTTCAGTCAAAACAACATATATTAGCACAATTAAAAGACTGAAAATGGCGGTCAGAAAAGTGAGAGAAAGTGCTAGAAAAGTTTTCAATATGATACCTTCAGAAGTCAAACTTTAACTTTGTTTTGTATTTTTTTCGTTAACGTTGTTTAAGGTAAACGTCCCAAATGTATCAAACTTTGATGTTTTGACAATACTATCAATAGAATCAAAATATCACCACATAGATATAAATATCACAGTTAAAAATGTAACAAAAAGTCCTTAAGTCTTACTTTTTATGTGATAATTTTAGTAAAAACCTAAAACCTATCAAGTCTATAATATTATTTAAAAAATAAACTCACCCATTAGGCCCGACTAAGCCATAATGCCTTCCTTGCGCAATCAACAGATTTGCATTAATAAACAAATCATTTCCTTTAGCGGCAATACTAAAATTCTCCACCTTAATATCGACAGCATTCTCAAGGGCTGCAATCTGTCCCGTTGTTTTCTGCATCTGCGACACCGTAAAGTTCGAATCAAGCTCGGAGTGACCCTGCCCCCCTTTTTTAAGCATCAGCTCCATCTGTTTCTCGTATTCCTGCTGTTTCTTCAACTTCTTTTTCTCCTTGTGCGTCAATTTCTTCTCGGCATCTTTATTTTCCGAGATGGAATCGCAGATCTTCGACGAAAGCAACCTATCGGAGATATCGTCTAGGGTGTCCTCGGAAATGGCTTCCACAGGGGGGACTTCTGGGACCGTTGTTTTCGAGTTCGACGTTACTTTTAATTCTTCTTTCACGGATTTTACTTCCTCGGGTTTTTCGTCTTCCGATTCGTGTTCCGAGGGAGGAGTTACTGGTTTTTTGGGTGCTGCTTTCTTGGCGTTGCCCTTTTTCGTCACCGGTTTTATTTCGTCTTCGATTTCGTCGTCGCTTGGTTCCGAAGGTGGCGTTACTGCCGTTACTGGTTTTTTCCCCGTTTTTTTCGTGTTCCCCTTCTTAGCAACGGGCTTAATTTCTTCCTCAAGTTCTTCTTCTTCGCTAGACTCGGCCTTAACGATATCATCGTCGTCTTCATCGTCAGATTGCACCTTACCTTTCTTTTTAGCTAAATTCAAAGCATACAGTTAACAAAAATAAAATTATAGTCTTTTAAACATTTCTTACAAATAAAACAAAGGTTATTCTACCCAAATATTAAAAAGTATTACATAAAACAAATATGTGAGGTTATGTATGTGTCAAACTTACTTTTCTTTTGGCTCTTCTTAACTAACGCTGGCAATATTTCCTCGTCGGAGATATTCTTAAGGTCTAAATCGACTCCTTTATCGTCACCACCCCAATCGTCATCATTCTTTTTATTTTTTTTCGCCTTTTTGGTACTTTTGGCTACCGGTTTCGCCTCTTTCGGTTGGTCGTCATCGGACCCTTTGGGTATTTTAACCTCTACTTTCTTCTCATCATCACTCCAATCATCGTTTTTATTCTTTCCTTTTTTACCTTTTCCTTTAGCACCCTTCGCAGGTTTTGTATCCGCTGGTTTAGCATCCTCAAAATCATCTAAATCTTGGTTTTTCTTATTCCCACGCTTCTTAGACATATTTCTAGTTAGTCTACTTTCAGTAAAGTGATTCTAAAATTGGCTAAAATCTAAAAAACGATCTAAACACAGGATAAATATGCTAAAATTTGTCAGTTACAGACAATTCAGTCGCCAAATGTCAAACGAAACACGTGTTGATCTATCTAGGGATTTTTGTCCCTCACGACTTCTCAATATGTAGATAACTTCATATCAATACTTTAAATAGGTTAAGATACCACAAACTAAATTAAAAAAATAAAAATAAACAAAATAAAACGACTAAATTTATTCCACACATATTTTTATATATACACACGCATTACATTTTAAAAAAATCACAATCATAACCACAATAGAAAGCTTCTAACTTTTACGAACACGTTAAAACAATTATTTTTTCGTTTTCTCGACAACTTTATGCGATTTATCAGTCAGATTTGATGCGTTAGCTTGTTTAGCACGATTCTGCATCACCTTTTTCTTCAATTGATTCAATTTGAGCTGATTATTATGATGTATTGTGTCTCGTAACGTGTTACTCAAAAATGTCTTATTCGGCTGCATGGGCCTCTTGACTTGCGTCGCTTTAAACTCCGCTTCCCGCTTGGCCATGAATTTCTTTGCCTCCCTGATCAATTCTTCCGCAGCTAACCTAAAAATAAATTAAATTTATTAAACAAAATTATTCGTTATAGTTTAAAATCTTACCGTGTTAACTCTTCATCGTCCATGTTAAATAAAGTGTCGGTTAAATAGATAAAATTGAGTTAATTGTGTACTATTCTAATATTTTAACGGTGTAAAATTGTACAATACAAGTGCTACGTTGATTGGGAGACACAACGACATGCTTAAAATAACGATTTTGGTAGGAGATTATTTCCAAGTTGTGGCATTATCAAATTAAACCCACAATGTCGATTCACAATGATAAATTAACCATTTTATGGACTGTATAATGGTACATAACCTCGCCTACGAACCTATAAGCATTGTCAAATGTCAAAAAACAGTGTTGTTGGTTGTTCTTATAGCAGGGATTTTGTAGTATTTTGGGGGGACAGATAACAAATTAGATCGATAAAGAAGTTATCTGAAGCGGGGATGTCAATAAAATCCTAACCTACAACTCACTCTTGGCTTTCCTTATTGTTTTGTGTGGCAATGGCAAACGATAGAGAAGTCTTGAGAGAAATATGGGAAGGGAAGCTGCCAGTTTGTTTTATGTTAGATCCGGACGAAGTGTCCGAATTACAGCAGCCTGATCCTTTCTATTTATTAGTTCCTAGGCTAAGTTATTTCCCATTAGTGACAGACAAAGTAATATTAACGAATTTATCCGTTTATTACTTATCTTTAAGTTTGAATTTTTTAGGTGAAAAAGCATTTTATCCGGTTTATTAGCAATGAACGGGAAGATAACGAAATGTGGTTAGAATACGATGGTCAACCGCTAAAATGGCATTTCCCCATAGGAGTGTTATTTGATTTATTAATGGGAGATGGTATACAGTTACCTTGGAATATTACGGTGCATTTTAAAAAGTTCCCGGAAGACCAGATTTTTAGATTTAGTAACAAGTTAGTGTCTCATTTCTTTCTAAATTCCTTTTTTTATATATTTTTATACCATCGTATTTGCAGAGAGTCCGTAGAATCGTATTACATGGCTTGTTTGAAAGAGGCTGATTGTTTGAAGCATAGAGGACAGATCGTAAACGGAATGCAGAAAAAGGATCACAATCAATTGTGGTTAGGTTTACAGAATGGTATGTTTTTTCTTCAATGATATTTATCTTAACTTTAAAGATTGAATCTTCTTCTGTAGACAAATTTGATCAATTTTGGGCAGTGAATAGGAAACTAATGGAAGCCAATGATCAGGATACATTCAAACACATTCCGTTTCGGTTTTACACTGAAGATGGGTACAGGCAGAAACTTGTCAAGCCAGTGTCGGAAGATGGGCAAAGGATAACCCTACAAGACCTATTGAATGAATTATACCCTAATAGAACGGACAGTAAGTAATTATTTGTCGATAACTTGGTTAATTTTAAGAATATTTTATTGAAACTTTCAGATAATATTCCTGAAACGTTTATCTTTCAGAAGTCTAATGTTTTAAATCATAATTTTATTACGTTTTTTTAGAAAAAGTTGTTTAAAGTTGAACATGTTTGTAGCAGTCGATAGGAGACATTTTATTAAAAAGACTATAACTTGATAAGTTTTAACAATTTCTTTCTGAAATTTTCAGATGGCATTCCTGAAATATTTATCTTTTAGAAATGTACTGTTTCAAATCATAATTTTACTACGTTTATATCGAAAAACGCATTTAAAGTTGAACCAGTTTGTAGCAGTCGGTAGGTGACATTTTACTAAAAAGACTATAGCTCAACAAATTTTAACAATTTCTTTCTGACATTTTTAGACAATATTCCTAAAATGTTTATCATTCAGAAATGTACTGCCCTAAACCTTAATTTTACTACGGTTTTTTGAAAAACCTGTTTAAGTTTGAACCGGTTTGTAGCAGTCGGTATGAGACATTTTACTGGAAAGACTATAACTCAACAAATTTTAACAATTTCTTTCTGAAATTTTTAGACAATATCCCTAAAATGTTTATCTTTCGGAAATGTGTTGTTTTAAATAATAATTTTACTGCATTTTTTTTGAAAACCCTGCTTAAAGTTGAACCAGTTTATACAAGTCAGTAGGAGACATTTTACTAAATGCCTTATAAGTCAGCCAATTTTACCAATTTTTTTCTGAAACTTTCCCATAACATTCCCGAAATATTATCCTCTAATACGTTATACTAATTTTTCAGTAAGGATAAAGACCCACGGCGTAGAGCCCCCGCTTTCGACACCGTTGCAATGGATGTCGGAACACTTAAGTTACCCCGACAATTTTCTGCATCTCTGCGTCGTGTAATCTACCTGACATTCGCGATTATTTTACGGTGCGTCACGCGCGAATGTTCGAACCTGTAACCTTAAAATAATCGTGCGTAAAAAAATAAATGTGGCTGTTTTATTAATTTTGTAAGTGTCTAATTAAATATATATTCAAAATGATCATTTTTGTACGTATATATATTAAATATAGTTTTGCGATCGCATTTTGTAGCTTAAAAACAATTGATTTGTTTTATCCGTTGACGATATATACTCGTAGTTTTAGATATTCTTGCCTATTTTAGGTTATATTACGTCACACTGTCACCTATAGAAATGTTTAGATATAGTTTTTTTTTGTACTGTGCAGTCGTTTATTTAACGTAAACTAGGATAAAATGTTGTAATCTTATTGTATAAAATACATCATAAAAAAAACAAAACGTTTTTATTTTTGGGGACTTTTGGAAACGGGAATGAAAAAAAGATATATTTAGTATATAAAAAATATAATTCATTTTACTTACGTTAAGTAAGTAGTTAGTTATTGCACATAATCATTAAATAATAAGTACGTAAAGTATTCAGTTGAGTATTACATTGTTGGAAAACTTGAAGATATGTTCTCTAAATCAGCTAATATATCTAAAAAGATAGGTCATTAATAATATATAATAATAGCTTAAAATGTACACTAATTTGAAAATCAGGACCTGTGTTGACATGAACCTTGGAGTATTAAGGCCCCAAGGGTAATCATTGTTTTGTTTTATATATAATGATTTTTACATACAGTGAGCGCGTAAGGTATGGAAACATGACAAAATCTCAAGAATGGTTTGCTATTTACCTTCAATTCCTTTTAACAGATGACGTCATCTACATTTTTTTTTAAATGACAACCTATCTTTTTTAATGAATTTGACAGATCTTTTAATGGTCTTAATGGTAGCATAATATTTTTTTCTACTTTGCATTTACAATGCACACATTGTAACACTGTTTTCGGTGTTACAATTAACACATTGTAATACCGAAAACAGTAACATTTTTGTCTAAGATTGGTACACATTGATATCAAATGCCATATGTCAAACGTACAATACATAACCCAACATAACCACACACTGCATCTTCTTAACCGCTTGCAATCGCATAAACTGCGAAATAAATATTCTATACATATTTAAACATGGGTGTAGCCTGCTATAGTATGGCCAAAGGATTGGGGCTTTCTTAGTTTTGCTGGGTTCATCAAAATACGCCAGCATGACGTTTTCGGTGATGTTTTACGACTCTGGTAAGTGATCGTTATCATTCTTTTCAACTAAACATCAAATCCCCTTTTCAGACATAATTCAAGGACCACATTTACTTTAATAAGGTATTATGCGAAGATCAAACCTACGTCGTAGATGAACGATTTTAATTACTGCTGCGAGATTGTATATGCGCAATAAATGGTTTATCAGCATACACGTACGAAGCTATAGTACATTTAAAGTGTAGAGGATTTCTTAGTTTATGTAATGTATAAGTTTTCGGTAACATTTTGGACGCTTGGATGCTCGGTTCAATTCGTATTCGTTTTTGTCCGTCACTTTCGTCTTCGTCTTAGTTCTGGTTGTGTGCAACGTATTTGTATTACCTCCATCACATGTAATTTTACTAAGTATAATTTATTTATTTATTCTAATAAACTACTTTGCCGAAATTAGAATTGGGTTTCAATTATAAGTGCTTGTAAATATATAAGCCGCAACGGCTACGTATCGGAATTAGGTAGACACCGCTATTAAACGTTAAGCGTTATAACAATTCTTTAGTAAGTTCTTGTTCTTCGAAGTAACTAATCAGTCACCGCCAAACACTTCTATTCTGATTATTATACTTATGAAACCACTATTTTAAAATTGTTAACTTTTTAGGTTAAGTTTCATGTATTTATCACAGTAGGGTTAAAAGTGTTGCCCCAAGCTCCATTATGATCATCGTTGCGACCTCGCTGAATATTTATTCAAACTTGTAGACTAAAGTAGAGTAAAATTATTCGCAATTAGATTTTGTCATGATTTTATCTCATCGATCTCATCCTTAACGAAGTTGACAGTTACTACAGTGCTGCCACGTGGTACCCGCAAAATACCCTAGATTCTAATTTAGCGCGATATAGTAACCACAATTTCTAAATTTATATAAAATTAATGACGCAAAGTAGAAAAAATAGTATATTACACTCGTTTTATAAGACGTATTGGCGCACTCGTTCCATTTGGGCACTCCTCGCTACGCTCGTCGTGCCCAAAACAACTCGTGCGCCAATTTGAAGTCTTATAAAACTTGTATAATAATATACTATATGCTACCATTAAGACAATCAAAAGATCTGTCAGACTCATTAAAAAATATAGAGGGTTGTCATTTAAAAAAAAATGTCGACGTCAAAAAATAATTTGACATAAGGTGTATTTTGATAATTATAAATTGACGTGTTCGAGAATTTTTTAAAATAGCAAACCGTTATTGAGATTTTGTCATGTTTCCATACTTTACGCGCTCACTGTTTATGTAAATATACAGAAAATAGTACAGATTATGTAAATAAAAACAAAACTAGTTTATTCCAGGGATATGTCGTTTGTTTTCTCAATTCTAATTTTCGATTTTTAGTGTGTTTTATCAAGTTTTTATCGTGGATTATTTAACCGTTTGTTTTTTAGTGTTTCTTAGGTGGGCCTTATTACACCTACATACCATGTAGTCAAATTATTAAAAGTATAGTGAACGCACAAATTTTTAAAAAAATTATGGAAGATTTGGTTTACCTGTAACCTGTAGATCGGTATGGTTGGTTTCGTCGCAAACTTTAGAATACGAAAATTGCAAATTGCGTAAATGTACCATTTTTAACAGCGGCATCGGCCTTTGATAATCTACGAACGATATAAGAATTATCGATATTAATATTAATCGAATTAATTATTAAATACTAAAGAACACATTACGACTTACTTGTATATTTTCCAACGCTCGTTTTGCATTTAAAAGTACTTCCAAACTTTTTTGTAGGGGTTTTGTATAAAATACTTCGCTCTAACAACAATTCCTTACCCCTGTGGATAAATTCATTCAACTTTTCATCCGTCCTTTCAGGGCTATCAACATTTTTATTCACGTCTTGCGAATTTTCGTTTGTTTTACCTAAAATACGTTCTCATTAATTATTTTGTATACAATTCTTGTGCAACTAAATAACCTTCATCTAAATCGCTATTTGATAAACTGAACAACAATTTCCGAACACTCCCTTTCAATATTTTCACCCTTTTGAAAATCCTTTGCGCACCCATACAATCTATTTCAGTCTTATCGCCCAATAGAAGTTTAACCGCACTTTTAACTTCATGCAAAACTAAAAAAAAAATTAATATTAACTATTTTTTTATAATGAAATCCATACGTACCAGTTTTAATCTCGACACAATTTGACTTGATCTGCTTTACGTTATCGAAGCCAGTTTCTGTAGTAACAGTGACCAAATCTATAAGGATCTGACCCTCGTTCAATACAGGCTCTACCAACTGTGCCGTTAATTTATTCGTTTTAATACTGTCGAATATCGTATCCGTATGTAGTTTCAATTCCTCGTAAACTACCTTAAAATTAAAAAAAAAAAAAAAGACGACCTGGAATTGAACCAAGAACTTCATGTTTCCGGATTTATTACCTGTGTGAACGCAAACGGATCTACAATCGTATATACCAGGTCCCGTAAGCTCTCTGCTTGCTGGATCCAATAGTGCTCAAGAATATTCGCAAAATTTCGACTTTTTTTTGTCGATTTAAGAAGCACGTTGTTGAAGCTTGGAACCAGATCAGCTTCGAGTGCCTCCAAACTAGCCAGACAACTCTTCATTCGTACGGAGACTGAAAATTATAAAAAATGTTGTCTAAAACATTTGAAGAGTTGAAGTAAATAATGAACTAACATTTACTAACATTTATCTTGCTGCAGACTGTTTTCTAAATATCTCGGAATAATGTTTTTGGCACTTCAATTCTAAACAAGATACATTATTTTTACGCAAGATTTTTACATATAACATACAGAAAGTAGTACAGATTATGTAAATAAAAACAAAACTGAAATATCTAGTTTATTTCAGGAGATATTAATTTTTTTCCGAGTGTTGTGTCTATTTTTTCAATTCAAATTTTAGATATGAAATCATTTGATTTCCAGACAAAGTACATAGTTGATTTTTACGCATAATATACAGAAAATAGTACAGATTATGTAAATAAAAATTAAACAGGCCTTACTTTTATCCGTTGTGGAAGCAGCTATCGCGAAAAATCCTATCTGCACAATCCTGTCAACGTGTAGATCAAAATCGACCACCAAATTGTCAAAATGCTCCTCGTTATATGCATTTTCCGTATTCAGGCTGTACGCATTTAATTTCTCTAACGGTCCAGTAAATTGTGAAAATACCTTTAGGCTTAGACGTAAAACAGCGTAATTTACTTTCCTCTCCAACGCACACAGTTTATCGTAACACGAATCGATCATTAGATTGCATAAGTTTATCTTGAAATCGTCTTTGCACAATTCTACGTAAAGCATATCCAATTCTTCCAAAACCTAAAAATATTAAGTTTTATTTCATGCGTCGACACATAACGGAAAAAACTTACCGCTTTGCAACTTCCTTTTATAATTTTACAGTCGTCAAAGTAGGAAACTTGAGCTATCGACATCGCATGGCATAAAACTTCCTCGATACAACTTTTGCACTCTTGATAATGCCTCAAAGAGTTCTCCTTATCGTTCTCAACGTTAATCTCAGCTAATTTATCCAGCGATAGGTCCATCCATTTCAAAAAAGAACCATCGTTAACTTCGTCTACCTTTCCAGTACGTAATATATCGTCGATAGCATTCAAACAAACGTCTAATTGCTTCAGGGTAAAATTGCGAGCTTCCTGGAAGATAAATTTAGGAACGGGTGATATAAAAAGGGGAATACGTACGTTAATATTATCGTTTAGTTCATTCTCGTTGAGAAAAATTCGAATTAATAACGATAACACTGTTATTAACTGTGTTAAATATAATAGCAGGGTTTTCTTGATGTTCTTCACGTAGTTTGCGTTGCAGTTTTTTACGTAGTTAGCGATTGTTATTAGTGTATCTGATAATACTTGGCATAATTCCTAAAAACAAATAATTTTTATATAAAAGTTGTATAGAACAGTATAGCTGAAATAACCCACATTAAACCACTGCACGGTTGAATTATAATTCACAGCATTGCTAATAGTCGTCAATAAATTCAAAGCCTTTTTAATTTTAGCACTAATCTCATCCATTTTATCGTAAATAAAAGTTAAAATGCATTTATCTGACACAAACGACGGTTTAGGAATACAAATATTTGAATCAGTTGTCAAAATGCAAGGCGACAACTTTACGGTGTGAACACCACAGTCCGAA
This sequence comes from Aphodius sticticus, assembly GCA_963966075.1. Lineage (NCBI taxonomy): Eukaryota > Metazoa > Arthropoda > Insecta > Coleoptera > Scarabaeidae > Aphodius > Aphodius sticticus. The sequence continues at coordinate 45,637,380 of OZ014511.1, read as the reverse complement.
TTATACCGGAAAAAAGCCATAATTTATTAAAATAAAATCTTAAATGATTAAACAACAGTTACATCTTGGAATTTTATACATTTTAGAAATTAAACAACATTCACTTCTATCAAATAATCATTAGGCTAGAGAGAGATTTCTTATGTTGGTAGTAGACACAGCGTGTTTGGTTATGTCAAACTGAAATATTATTAATTAAAACCCGTAAAATAACAGAATAAAACGACGGAAATTATGACTATTTGTAATTGAGTGATCCCACCAAGTGAGTTAATTGTTAAAAATGGACGATGGTGCCCCTAAAAGGGGCCGTGGCCGCGGTAGAGGTGCTAGAGGCCGGGGTAGAGGTCGTGGACGGGGCAGGGGGCGCGGAAAAAAGGCGATAAAAGTGATCGAGAGCGATGAAGAAATTGAAAATGTCCATCAAGAAGCTGTTGAGGAACCTGAACAACAACAGCAAAGTGAAAACAATGAAATTGATGTACCTAAAAGTAAGAATTTTGTTGTTTAAACAAGCGAAACAAGTTTCTTAAGCGTGCTCTGTTGCAGTTGACCTGGAAGCCGACATCTCGCAGCTGGAAGCACCTACGTTTACGACCATTAACCGGGGACCCCCAGAACCGATGTTACGATTGAATTGGAACCACAAGGTTAACTTGATCGGAGAGAAAGTCCTCAATCCCATGATACATTGCTGTGATAAATGCACCAAGCCGATCTTGATATACGGACGTATGGTAAGTTTATATTTGGTCGTAATAGAAATTGTTTTGGGTATACTTAACCTATCTTTTGGTTTCTAACAATTGATTGTTGGTAAACTAACTTTGACAGATGATGTTTAGATGAATTTTTGTTATCTACCTAATTATTAAATTGTGTACTGTTTGGTCAAAAAAATAATAGTTTTTAGGAATATTTACATAATTTAAAATGAAAAGTATCTTGCAATAAACTTTAAATAGTATGTATCTACGGAAAAGTTTTTAAGATAGTCTGTATTTGCTGTTCAATTTTTTTCTACCTCAATGTGCTAAATTTAGACCAAAAAACTAATATTTTTTTGCATACTTTGGTAAATCATAACTTCCGTACCGTTCGATATAGAAAAAATCCCCTTACTCCAGCGTAATCAGCGTCAAAAGCTGTACCATGGACCAAAATCTAAAACACTAAAATAAGCGAAATAAATTAAGTTTGTCCACTATTTGGACAGTTGCTGTACAAAATGAATAAAACAGGTCCTAAAATTGAACCTTGCTGTACCCCCAAGCCGTTTATTAACTCAAAAGACTCATTTTCTTCAATTCTAACGTTTTTTTTTGTTTTTCACTTTCAGATACCATGTAAGCACGTGTTCTGCCTAGCGTGCGCCAAACAAGAACAGAAGCAATGCCCGAGGTGTTTGGATAAGGTGACCCGCGTGGAACAGACGGGTTTAGGCACGGTCTTCATGTGCACGCACGGGGGCACCCGTTACGGTTCCTCAGGTTGTCGGAGGACCTACTTGTCTCAACGTGACCTCCAGGCGCATATAAACCACCGTCACGTCTCGAGCGCAACCCCTCCGATCGAGCCCCCGGAACCGGAACGTCCCCCCCCTTCGAGGGCCACCAAAATAGACCCGAGAGCAAGTGTGCCCCTTACGCAAAACCTCAGGCAGAGATCGGCCCCGTTACAGAGCAGCGGAGTGCGAACGAACTTAATTACCGTTCCGATACAGGATTCGGGGCCCCCCGTTCACGATACCGTCGCTCAGACGCAGTCGTATTATTCGCAGTACCAGCAAACTCCGAGTTATAACCAGGCGTTGCCCCCGCCCATCCATATACCCCCTCCAACGCAGTCGCAGTATTTTGCCACGCCCCCCGCGTATAGCCCGCAGACTTATCCGACGTATTCGAATACGGCGCCCCCGCCGGTGACGCAGTACCCTACGTCGGGTTTGCCCCCGGCCAGGGGGGCCCAGTACGATTTTAGCACAGCGCCCCCGCCCCAGTGGGGCACCAATCAGCAATATTATCGATGAGACGCTTTTTTATTTTAATTTTTTTATTTGTTTGATTTCTGGTGTAATAATCGTGTAAATGCTTTGATTGAATTGTGTAATTAGGTTTTTGAATTTTTAAATATACGATATGAGTAATTGAGTGATTTTTTGTGTTTTATTTCTGAGTTCCGAAGTTTATTTTAGTATTTATGTAGACGGTTAATAGATAAGTGTATTTAATAATTCAAATAATTGAAGGAATGAAATTCCAGCATCAAGACGCACATTTTCTTTTTTGTTTCGTCAAAATCGGACGAAGTTAAATTAGTTAAACTGTAAATAGCGATAATTCAAAAACTATTCGTCGTATAGAGGAACTGAAAAGGTTTGTTGGTGGGGAATAAAAAGCTGGTTATTTTATGACGGAAGTCGATAGAATGGAGTATACTGATTGATTTGTTTTTACAGTTTCTGCGTATCCTGGGCCCATAACCTGTTCAGGATAGGGTTTTAAATTACACACAACTGATGAGTTTTAACTTGACAAATATATTCTTGGGTAGAAACAAACTTATTACATTCTCATACATACGAAAAATTTTAGAAAAGCCCGCTTGCTTATTTAATATTTAGAAACTGTAAAGGTTACAGAAAAGTTCTATTAACATTATTATTTGTTCGCAATCTTGTAAGGATCATTTTGTTTCTTGTTTCATCTCAAACGGTGGAAAAATAATAAATTTAAATATTTATCGTAACTTTACGCTTAAACAATTAATTGCTAGTATGAAATAATTAATAATATAATTATGAATAAATTGTCCACGCATTATTAAGCATGAAAATGTGATTATTAGCATTTTATAATTTGAATCGAGTCGCTTTTGCACGTCGCGCCATCTATCCGCAGACAGTCAAAACATTGACGTGACGATAATTGTAATTTTAATAAATAACTAATAAACCAAACATTTTAGCGCAAAATCTCATAAGCAAATATTGATCTCAGCATCGTGACGCACATTTTGCTTTTCGTTTGGTCGAAATCGGATATGGTATTGAGATTTGAATTGAGAATTACCGCCATGTTTGTGTCGTTAGCCCATCGTTCAAAAAATCAATACTCAAAACATAACCTTACTTTGTCTGTGTGTCGGTGTGTTTATTAGAAGTAGAAGCTAACGTGTAAGGCAAAACTCCGGTCATTCTCGCGTTCTAGCAAAGATAATATAGAAGATAAATATAGTGTGTAGATTCGTAATAGTGATCATGTTTGGAATGCCATCATACATAGATGGCATGAATTATGTACCAAAAATAAAAGCTAAAAAGCAAAAACCGCGAAGAAGGTCTGTTCCGTTTACACCTTCATTTAATGTTAGTAAACCGAACACCGTTGAAAATAAATATTACTTAGGAGAGATTTGGTTGGGTACAACAAACGATGTTTTACCAGATACTTGGAATAAGTGTAAAGCGGAACTTGTAAATGACAATGATGAAGAGAACTTAGTTTTAAATTTTGACTCATGCATGGTTATCAGTACAATAACGACTGATTACCAATTTTTAAAAGGTAACGTTGCGTTTACTGCAGGAATTACTTATTAAAATGTCGTTGTTTTTAGATTTGCTGTCCAGCCGATCTTTTAGTATCGATTTTAAGATTAACGACGACGAGAATCTTTTGGCCTGCCTATATATCTTGAAACTACCACTGCCAAAGGTTACAAATAAACTTAGGTCTGTCATTAAGACAGTGTTTTCGCTTGTACATAGCATAAACTGTGAATACAACGGTAAGTTATTTGATACGTTTATTTATTACGTTTAGTTTGATTTATAGTTAGTTAGTATTTTGATTGTTTTTCTTTTGTTTTAGAAATAAATGCAATACAAAGTTCGTTTACCACTGAGCATTATAACGATTTATATAAAAATATCGCCTCTATAAGGCAAGATGTTCCTTTATATAACGTTTCCCATTATCAGTTGAAACCAGAACTACGACCGTATCAACAGAGTGCTGTACGATGGATGCTGCATCGTGAAAGATCCATAGAAAACTCAGGTTTGTAATTTAAAATTTCACGATCTTTTCGAAAATATGAAAAAAATAATCATGGATATTACCAGTACTGCTGTAGAAGCACCGTACTTCACGCAATGACTGGAAGAACAGAATAAGTCCAGGACATACTCTGTTTTTCCACTCATTGCATGGAGCGCGGTCGTTTTTAACAGATGACGTCATAGACATTTTTTTTTTAATGACAACCCTATATTTTTTAATAAAATTGACAGATCTTTTAATTGGCTTAATGGCAGCATAATATTTATAGGGCCTTACATAAGAAAATATTCGAGAAAAAGACAGTTGACGGTTATGAAATAAAAGTGACAAAATCTCGGGAACGGCTAGACCGAATTTAACGAAATTTTGGAATTAAGTATTTTGCAACCATGTGAAGTCACTGGCATTATTATCGTTGATGCAACGTTTACAGTTTCAGTAAATTTTGACGTTCAGTAAATTTACCGTAAACACGGAATTGCAATTAATTGTTGTACAGCAAACTTTCTGCAACTTTAAAATTAGATTTGTCCAAGCAACTGCAAAACCAGTTAACAATCAGTACTTTTGTGATGGACCACATATGTTGCTATGATAACTCCATTATAAATACCAATGAAACATTGTCTGGTTTCTCACAAAAGAACTGTTTGTAAACTGGTTTTGTGACTGCTCGGACAAGCCTGTATTGTCAACTGTAAAATCACTAGTAAAATCCTATTAATGTGGAGATCATAAATAAGAACAAAAAATAATAGTATGAAGTTTTATTATAATTTTAACAATAAATAACATGTGAAACATAGTTATAATATATATATCTACATATTTTTTATAAATATTTCATATTTTTAACATTAAATAAATAGAAGTTCTGGACAAAAATGTAATCATAAGTAAATGAAATAAGGAAATGAAATAGGAACCCATGGACTATACTTATCTACATATCGTATAATAAAATAAATCGATCTGCTTCACAGAGAGAAATATATCTTTTAAATATAAATTAAATATTATTTCAACAATATTAAGTTCAAATACCTATGGTAAACTTACGTCACACACTTACTTAGACTGCATACAAACATTTACTTATTTATTTTCATAATACGTTAGATCACCTTTCAGTGGATTTAGTTTTATCCTTATTCGTTTTTGAACCCTGACTTGGAATAATTTTTAAAAAGCTAAACCGTCTCCAGAGTAAGAGAACCTGGAGATAATCCAACCACAGCATATAATATAGTCCAAAATGTGTCACCTGAAATCAAAATAAGAAGTACATGAGTCATATATCATATACAGGATATAACAATGTCAGCAGCTGCTTTTCTTTGAGGTACAGAGTGTGTGTAAAGTTATTAATGAGTGTTTATAGAAAAGTATTTTTTATATTGGTGATTGAAATGATATGTGTTATACATGTTAGTAATAACTTTGATTGTAAGACCGCATGTACGAAAAAGAACAATAAGCGAAATCTTACTTATGGACACCACAAGTCCTTGAATTTGTAGAATGTCTGTATCATCAACACTTGTATCCTAAAAAGAACATCCAATTAGTGAGAGTGTAATTATACATAGCAAAATTGCAAACTTTTACCTGCACTTTGTAGTATATATTTGCATAGTCCTCCATAATATACAAAGAGATGAATGTACCAATATTATATCTTTTAATACTATAGAACCATATGGAGCAAATATTCCACACCACACCGATAAAGGATAAGTCACAGAGGCACTAACAGTGTTAAATTAGTTGTATATAACAATCGCACTCAATAAAACTCTAACTTAGCTGCTGTAACACAACCAAACGGATGGCGAACGGAACTCGAACTGTATATCCCATTATTGCACAAGCGCGATAAAAATTATCTCGGTAGCACTTTACCATCTAGAAAGGAAAATTGCACGAGCAGAAGGCAAATTTGCATATCAGACAGTAGTTTTAATGTATAGATTTGTAATTTTATTCCGTTGAAGTAATTGTTATTATGAAATTTACAAATTTGTTAGCAAATTTACCTCTAGTTTGTACAATTAATGAATGTAACTGCATTTACAATGATATTTAGTATTTTTGCTTAGGTTTACTGAAAAAAATGTAAATTTCATTTGTAAATTCGCACTCATTTTTATCAGTGTACTATGTCTTATTTTCCTGTTTTTTCTGTACGTAGAAAAACTGCATCCGCTCTACGAAAAACTGACACTGACAAGTGGCGTCGAGCTTTTTTACGACAAATACACAGGTCAAATTGAGCTAACTGAGCCTGTAGTCGCTTATGTTCAAAAAGGGGGCATCCTTGCTGACGAAATGGGGTTAGGAAAAACCGTCGAAGTTCTAGCGCTGATCCTATTAAATAAACAACCGAAAATCGAATGCGATACTAAAAATGTAACTGAAAACATCGTAGAAAACACACCGGAATGTCCGAGCACGTCGCAAGAAATTCGTCAAACGACTACAAAAGAAGAAGAAGCGGAAACCGAAGAAATGGAAGAAGTTAATTTGCAGACAATCGAAATGGAAACTCCTACTGTCGATACACTGTTGACTACAAGGAAACGTAGGGCTCATAAGGAGAGAACTTTTATGGACGATATGAAAGTAATGGAAAAGAAGCTGAAAACTAGCGGTAATAAGTCGAAGTTCTGGGTTGCTCTGGAGTGTTGGTACACGCGAACTTTGGGACCTCGGAGTCCCGCTGTCGAAGAAATTGGTGTTAGATGCATCTGCGGTGAAGATGACGAGAGAGATACGGTCGAGTGTTCGGAATGCGAGAAAATCCAGCATGCTTCCTGCTTGGGGTACAAGAAAAAGTACGGCCCGTATTTGTGCCCGCAGTGTTGGACACAAAAGGTACTTGTTAATTTGTTTTTTTTTTGACGTGTTGACTAGGGTGGTTCAGATTTATACCTTGCAAAATCTTTTTTCTTGCTGGAGGGCAACGATCTCCCCCAAAGGGCTCCTTTTCCGGAAAAAAAATTCCCCTAAAATTTGAGAAAAATCTTTTTATCCTTTTTTTTACGTTTTGGATTTAGAAAAACGGTTGCGGGAGATTATCAGAAATTGTTCAGAACTTCCCAAAGATCAAATCCACAACCACTATTTTTCTTTTCACCGCCCCCACCCTCTCCTGCAGTACTCTAAAAATGAGGCAAAATTTTCCCCAAATTTACAATTTTACAAAGTTACGTGATTTATTATTTTTTTGACAGAAATTACTATTATTGAATTGTTGACAAGTTTTTTTATCATTTATTAATTAATTTAAATATAAAAAAATGTTTAAACAATTACCATTTGTTTAAACAAAAATATATGTTGTTACGCACATATTTTTCTATTTTTTCAGAAATTATTAGATTATTGGTATTTTTTGTCATTTATTAACTAATTTGCTATTGTTTAAATAAATACTATTTGTTTAAACGAATATATATATATTGTTACGGACATATTTTTAATATTTATTGCAGAAACTATTATTAAATATTCTCTTGTAATAATTTGTTTAAACAATAATATTCAATATTAGTACGTATTTCTTGACAAAAATGTGGTGGCAACACGAATTATTATTATAGGTTATAATTGAAAATTAGTTAACAAATTTGGCAAGAAAAAAAAGACAAGAAATACAATAATAATTTTTGTCAAAAAGATACGTCACTACCAAAAACTGTTTAAGTTTAAACAAATGGTATTTATTTAAACAATTGCAAACTAGTTAATTAAATAATAATGACAAACAATGCCAACAATCTAATTATAATTTCTATTAATTTTTTTTTCATATTTCTTTCTGATAAAAAAGAAAAATATGTCCGTGACATTGTATATTTTTGTAAACAAATGGTATTTCTTTATACAATTGCAAATTAGTTAGGAACTGACCAAAAAATGCCAATATCGTAATAATAATTTCCTTTATAAAATAGAAAATATGTCTGCAACATTGCATATATATTTCTTTAAACAAATGGTATTTGTTTAAAGAATTGCTAATTAAGTATTAATAAGTAATGTGGTTGCAACACGAATTATTATTATAGGTTATATTTAAAAATTAGTTAACAAATTTGGCCAAAAAAGCACAAGAAATACAATAATAATTTTTGTCAAAAAGATATGTCAGTACCAAAAACTGTTTTTTTTATATCTATTTAATTAATTATTTTTAAAGTTTAAACAAATGGTATTTATTTAAACAATTGCAAACTAGTTAATTAAATAATAATGGCAAACAATGCCAACAATCTAATTATAATTTCTATTAATTTTTTTTTTCATTTCTTTTTCTGATAAAAAAAGAAAAATATTTTTGTTTAATCAAATGGTATTTATTTAAACAATTGCAAACTAGTTAATTAAATAATAATGACAAACAATGCCAACAATCTAATTATAATTTCTATTCATTATTTTCATATTTTTTTCTGATAAAAAAAGAAAAATGTGTCTGTGACATTGTATATTTTTGTAAACAAATGGTATTTGTTTATACAATTGCAAATTAGTTAGCAAATGACCAAAAAATGCCAATATCCTAATAATAATTTCCTTTAATAAATAGAAAATATGTCCGCAACATTGCATATATATTTCTTTAAACAAATGGTATTCGGAATTCGAAATGGTATTTGTTTAAACAATTGCTAATTAGTTAATAAATGACAAAAAACAGCAATTTAATAACTTCTGCAAAAAATAAAAAAATATGTTTGTAACTGGCAAGTTTTTTTTGTAATTTTTGTAATAATGTGCAATTGTTTGAACAAATAAATTTGTTTAAACAATAATATTCAATGTTAGTACGTATTTCTTGACAAAAATTATTAATAAGTATTAATAAGTAATGTAGTTGCAACACTAATTATTATTATAGGTTATTGAAACTTAGTTAACAAATTTGGCAAGAAAAAAGACAAGAAATACAATAATGATTTTTGTCAAAAAGATACCTCAGTACCAAAAACTGTTTTTTTTTATATCTATTTAATTAATTATTTTTGAAGTTTAAACAAATGGTATTTATTTAAACAATTGCAAACTAGTTAATTAAATAATAATGACAAACAATGCCAAATATCTAATTATAATTTCTATTCATTATTTTTTTCATATTTTTTTCTGATAAAAAAAGAACATATTTTTGTTTAAACAAATGGTATTTATTTAAACAATTGCAAACTAGTTAATTAAATAATAATGACAAACAATGCCAACAATCTAATTATAATTTCTATTCTTTTTTTTCATATTTTTTTCTGATAAAAAAAGAAAAATATGTCCGTGACATTGTATATTTTTGTAAACAAATGGTATTTGTTGATACAATTGCAAATTAGTTAGCAAATGACCAAAAAATGCCAATATCCTAATAATAATTTCCTTTAAAAAATAGAAAATATGTTCGCAACATTGCATATATGTATATATTTCTTAAAACAAATGGTATTTGTTTAAACAACTGCTAATTAGTTAATAAATGACAAAGAAACAGTAATTTAATAACTTCTGCAAAAAATAAAAAAGCATGTTCGTAACATCGTATATTTTTGTTTAAACAAATGCTAATTGTTTAAACAATTTCAAATTAGTTAATAAATGACAAACAATGCCAACAATCTAATTATAATTTCTATTCATTTTTTTTTCATATTTTTTTCTGATAAAAAAAGAAAGATATGTCTGTAACATTGTATATTTGTAAACAAATGGTCTTTGTTGATTGTAAACATAAAATTTTTGGTTTTAGCCCCTAATAGAATCTGGCGCAACATTGATCGTAACACCGACATTCTTAAAGCAACAATGGTGCGATGAAATTTGCAAACATATCAGAGGAAAATTTCGAGTTCTTCAATACGAAAGTGGCCAAAACATAAAGAATATTTATCCCGCCGAATTGAAAGAATACGACATCGTAATAACTACGTATAGCATACTGCAGAGTGAGCTGAGATTAAGTGAAAACGGACAAGTAAGTTTTTCGATTTTTTAGTTTGGAGTTTTAAAAATTATGTGCTAAAACTACACTGCTCAAAAAAAATTAGGCGAACACTTTTTTCGAAACATGTAACTTTTTAAGTAATAGTTCTAGGCAAATCAAATTTGGTGTACTTTAACAGCGTATATTTAACTAAAGAAAATCACAAAAACAATGCTACAACTCTCAGTTACTTCTAAGTTAGATTTAAAAAAGTAAAATAATAACGCAAATCGAAATGGAAATGACTGTCATAGTATCGATGACAGTCGGGTTTTCTGTAGATTGGTGATGTTTAATACATCTTTAGTCATCTTTAGTAGGCTTTCATAAGTGAATTCAAAGCATACTTGACATATTTTCCATTTTGTTTTGCGTTATTAATTTACATTTTTAAGTTTTAACTTACACTGATAAAACTGAAAAGGTAATTTTACCGTGTGGATCGGCGGTCATTTTTAACCTCCGTGTATCGAAGGGAAAATACCATGTGGTTTGTAATTTTACTTTGAGCTAATAAATTTACTTCTCATACGAAATGAGGTTTCCGATGTGTACGGTTTTATATATACTTTTGTAAGTAAAATTACTGACGTTCAATAAATTTACCGTAAACACGGAACTGCAATTAATTGTTGTACAGTAAACTTTCTGCAACTTTTATAATAGATTTGTCCAAGCAACTGCAAAACCAGTTAACAATCAGTAGTTTTGTGATGGACCACATATGTTGCTATGATAACTCCATTATAAATACCAATGAAACATTATCTGGTTTCTCACAAAAGGACTGTTTGTAAACTGGTTTTACGACTGCTCGGACAAGCCTGTATTGTCAACTGTAAAATGACTAGTAAAATCCTATTAATGTGGAGATCATAAATAAGAACAAAAATAATAGTATGAAGTCTTATTATAATTTCAACAATAAATAACATGTGAAACATATTTATAATATATATATTGACATATTTTTATAAATATTTCATATTTTTAACATTAAATAAATAGAAGTTCTTGACAAAAATGTAATCATAAGTAAATGAAATAAAATAGGAACCCATGGACTATACTTATCTACATATCGTATAATAAAATAAATCGATCTGCTTCACAGAGAGAAATATATCTTTTAAATATAAATTAAATATTATTTCAACAATATTAAGTTGAAATACCTATGGTAAACTTACATCACACACTTACTTCGACTGCATACAAACATTTACTTGTTTAATTTCATAATACGTTTGATCACCTTTCAGTGGATTTGGTTTTATCCTTATTCGTTTTTGAACCCTGACTTGGAATAATTTTTAAAAACCTAAACCGTCTTCGGAGTAAGAGAACCTGGGGATAATCCAACCACAGCATATAATATAGTCCAAAATGTGTCATCTGAAATCAAAATATAAAGTACATGAGTCATATATCATATACAGGGTATAACAATGTCAGCAGCTGCTTTCCTTTGAGGTACAGAGCGTGTGTAAAGTTATTAATGAGTGTTTATAGAAAAGTATTTTTTATATTGGTGATGTGATATGTGTTAGACATGTTAGTAATAAATTTGATTGTAAGACCGCACGTACGAGAAAGAACAATAAAAGGAATCTTACCTATGGACACCACACAAGTCCTTGAATTTGTAGAATGTCAGTATCATCAACACTTGTATCCTAAAAAGAACATCCAATTAGTGAAAGTGGAATTATACATATCAAGACTGCAAACTTTTACCTGCACTTTGTAGTATATATTTGCAAAGTCCTCCATAATATTCAAAGAGATGAATGTACCTATATTATATCTTTTAATACTATAGAACCATATGGAGCAAATATTCCACACCACACCGATAAAGGATAAGTCACAGAGGCACTAACAGTGTTAAATTAGTTGTATATAACAATCGCACTCAATAAAACTCTAACTTAGCTGCTGTAAACACAACCAAACGGATGGCGAACGGAACTCGAACTGTATATCCCATTATTGCGCAAGCGCGATAAAAATTATCTCGGTAGCACTTTACCATCTAGAAAGGAAAATTGCACGAGCAGAGGGCAAAGTTACATATCAGACAGTAGTTTTAATGTATAGATACGAAATTTTATTCCGGTGAAGTAATGGGGTATTCCGGTGTTTTTGAAATTGTCATTTTTTACAAAGTATGGGTGCTACTGTTTGCTACTTCACAAGTAAAATATCAAACATTGTTTTAAATTAAGAGAAATCGTTGTTTGAAGTTTGAATTAGGATTGGTCTTTGTGACGTCACAAAGACCGCTCAAAGTGAGCGACTTGACAACGTTGCTACATCTAGGGTGCACGTAGTAAATTTTTGTCTTCTGTTGTGTCAACGTTTAGAATCGCTCGTTTGTTGACACCTGCTTTGGTTATTGAGGTTATATCAAACACTTGTTCAAAATGTATAAACTCCAACGCCGACATTGTTCTGTGCCGGGCTATAACAGCAGTACAACAGTAACTTCTGATAAGATTTTCTTTACATTGCCGACTAGCGAGATGAGAGATGTTTGGCTTCAAGTTTCAATGATCAAATCATCTCTCAAAAAAGGTACCTTTATTCGTTGTCAAACAACAGGGTCGCCAACCGTCAACTTGGCCGATCAGCTGTTCGAGAGCTGTCCGCTGTTGCCACCGCTACTAGGGATCGGTAATCATCGTGTATTTCCGAGGGTGGTCGGTGAATTCAAACGAAATGCACTTTTAATTGCAATTATCTTATAGAAAAACTAAATCAAAAAGCTCATAGCTTAACTATATGAATCCTCATAAATTGTACAATAGGTTAAACCGAATATCTGCTTAAATTTTGACATGACCGGAATACCCTATTGTTATTATAAAATTTACAAACTTGGTAGCAAATTTACATACAGTTTGTACAATTAATGAATGTAACTGCATTTTCAATGATATTGAGTATTTTTGATTAAAATTATGGTAAAATTGCTGACAAATAAGGTAGGTTTACTGAAAAAAATATAAATTTCATTTGTAAATTCGCACTCATTTTTATCAGTGTAACTAAGAGTTGTAACATTGTTTTTGTCTTTTGCTTTCGAAAAAAGTGTTCTCCAAATTTTTTGGACACCGAATACAAAAATAATTGTTTTCTTTTTGTGTTAGCCTGTATCTTTGAGAAGGCCGCCGAAATATTCTTTGCCTGGAAGCCCGCTAACTCTTGTAAACTGGTGGCGGGTATGTTTGGATGAAGCACAAACTGTCGAAACTCCGGGGAGTATGATCTCCGTCATGGCGAAGAAATTATCGGCCCGTCATCGTTGGGCAGTCACCGGTACTCCAATCTCGAAAGACATATCAGGTAATTTATAGGTTAGGATTAAAAATTTTCTCGGAAATTAAATTTAAGAAGAAATTGGAAAAATGGATGTTTTTCTTTTTTTAGATTTATATGGCTTAATTGATTATTTGCAAATGTCGCCATACTCAGAGCGTGAAACTTGGGATAGCCTCTTCTATAAGCCATATATAAACGGTAGAAAAGACGCGATGCATACATTTTTATCGCAGATCTTGTGGAGAACTGCAAAAAATGACGTTTTAGATCAGGTGAGAATTTCTTATTCCATTTTTTTATGATCAATTATTAAAATATACATTTTTATGGGAAAATAAATTTGTAACCGTAAATTGTTACTGACTTACGGACAGTTTTTTTAATGGCAACCCCATATTTTTATTACTGGTATTGCTAGATCTATTAATACTGATCAACAAATCACTTTGTTCTTTGACCCAAAAAAACTTTTTTTTATTTACATAAGTACTTATATTCAAATTTGTCGACCAGAGTTTTAAAAAACCGCTTTCTAGATAAACATTCCGAAACAAACGACTCAAGAGCACTGGGTTGAGTTCACGGCCGTTGAAAAATTTTTTTACAACAAGGAACACGAACTTAGCTGTCAAGAATTTTTATACAAACTGAGAAACATGGATATAGATGTCCCGTTGAAGATGTTGAACAAATCGGTTTTAAAAAAGGTGAGTGGACGATATTTTTTTATAGAACTCTGCTTAAGGGGAGTCCATACCCCCACGTTTTACTTACAAAACACGCAAAAGTTCTGAGGCTTTTTCTCAGCAATTAATTCACATAATCGTAAAAGAAATACAGCAAATTAAAGATAAAAGATATATAATTTTGCGTCTAGTGGTAGATTTTTGATAGTTCTGTTCGTTTTTGACAAATCTATTTCTGAATATAACAAAAAATTGGCTGATTTTGCAATTTTTTTACGAAGAACTCAGGTTAAAATTGAGAAAAGTACCACATAATAGGTCTGAGTTACACCTTCCTCTACAAGTGTACAAAATTTCACGTAAAAATATCAATATCTTACATGCTTTTTTTCACTCGAAACTTTACTTCTTCAAGTACATGAATAAGTTATATTTTATCACGTAGCGTGGATACAACAACAACAAATAATAAATATACATTACCACAGCAAGTAATACATCTTTATCTATAATTTGATGTATAACATGAGAGAATTGATACAACATTAAGCTGACTATGGATGCTTATTTTATACGACGTACCACCAGTACTGATTCCTCTTAATCTCTTAATTTATTTAAATTTGACACTACACACTACCATAGCAACCAGGCGTTTGATAATTTCGTTACCCTAGCAACGGCATTTACCCTCCGTAATGAAGTTTCACTTCAAAATTCAACTATTTCTCCTCTTTTTTTTACCAAAACGTTCTCACCTCGTACTATTCTAGATAATGACGCCACTGTTGGCTCTCCGTCAAGCTTGCGTACATCATCAGACCGTCAAAGGTCGCTACCTAGCTACGTGCAAACAAGTGAGCTCTATGGAAGACCTTTTGGACGCGTTGATAGCAAAAAGTCTCGGACAATGCGAGGAATACATCCGAAGCGTGATATCGGCGATGAACGGACTTGCCAGCGTTCATTTGCTCGAGCAGAACCCTCCTGCTGCTGCGGAAATGTATCGGAAAGTGTTGGATCTTGCCGATCAGTACTCCTCGAAAAACACCGAGATAACGATGGAGATCGACAGGTTGCAGATGGTGCACACTCTGTATAACCTTGTGGAGATCCTGGACTTGTATCCGGGAATTCCCCGTACTCCGGAAGATGACGGCCTGAAGGAGAAGTGGAGGCAGTTGGAGAAGGGGTATCTGGAGAGGTTGATGAGTCAGGTTTGTTGCGAAATTTTGTGGTTTTATGGTTGTTTTTAGTTGCCCCAAACAGGTGCTGCGTGCAGCATAACCGGTGTAATAATTGACTAAAATACTGTAAATTAAACTTTTTTATTGTAACACCCTATATATAACAACTCCTTGTTAAACGGTTGTTGAAAATTGTAGCCAATCTTCGGGAAGTTTCAATCAAAGTTTGTAATTAAACAAACAATTAACGAGATGACAGCTAGTGCTGACATAACCTTACTAGTTTGACAGTAATTATAGACATAAACCCAACGATTTTTTTCTTGATTTGCCAAAATTGTACAAGTTTTACGTTAGATTCCTGATTTGATCAATCCTAACATGGCAAATCTAAGAAACTTTACGTAAACATATTTAGTGAAGACAGTCCCACTATTTTCACTGCAAAAATTGTTTTTAGAAAGCATATATCATTCTGAGTAAAAAAATAAGAAAAGTAACATACATATTATACAACGCAAAAACCAACAAGGAACACAGTCAATACCCATAACAACAATAACGGTAAATAAATTTAAATAAAAAATTTGAAATAATACAAAATAAATTGAATAAACAAATAAAGTAACAAAATAGTATATTTTTATACAAGTTTTATAAGACGTCAAATTGGCGCACGAGTTGTTTTGGGCACGACGACCGTAGCAAGGAGTGCCTAAATGGAATGAGTGCGCCAATATGTCTTATAAAACGAGTGTAATATGTTATTTTTTCTACTTTGCATCATTAATTTTATATAAATTTAGAAATTGTGGTTACTATATCGCACTAAATTAGAATCTAGGGTATTTTGCGGGTACCACGTGGCAGCATTGTAGTAACTGTCAACTTCGTTAAGGATGAGATCGATGAGATAAAACATGACAAAACCTAATTGTGAATAATTTTACTCTACTTTAACCTACAAGTTTGAATAAATATTCAGCGAGGTCGCAACGATGATCATAATGGACCTTGGGGCAACACTTTTAACCCTACTGTGATAAATACATGAAACTTAACCTAAAAAGTTAAGAACTTTAAAATAGTGGCTTTATAAGTATAATAATCAGAATAGAAGTGTTTGGCGGTGACTGATTACTTCGAAGAACAAGAACTTACTAAAGAATTGTTATAACGCTTAACGTTTAATAGCGGTGTCTACCTAATTCCGCTACATAGCCGTTGCGGCTTATATATTTACAAGCACTTATAATTGAAACCCAATTCTAATTTCGGCAAAGTAGTTTATTAGAATAAATTATACTTAGTAAAATTACATGTGATGGAGGTAATACAATTACGTTGCACACAACCAGAACTAAGACGAAGTCGAAAGCGACGGACAAAAACAAATACGAATTGAACCGAGCATCCAAGCGTCCAAAATATTACCGAAAACCGAAAACTGATACGTTACATAAACTAAGAAATCGTCAACACTTTAAATGTACTATAGCTTCCTACGTGTATGCTGATATATCATAAACTATTTATTGCGCATATACAATCTCGCAGCAGTAATTAAAATCGTTCATATCTACGATGTAGGTTTGATCTTCGCATAATACCTTATTAAAGTAAATGTGGTCCTTGAATTATATCTGAAAAGGGATTTGATGTTTAGTTGAAAAGAATGATAACGATCACTTACCAGAGTCGTAAAACATCACCGAAAACGTCATGCTGGCGTATTTTGATGAACACAGCAAAACTAAGAAAGCCCCAATCCTTTGGCCAGGCTACACCCATGTTTAAATATGTATAGAATATTGATATTTCGCAGTTTATGCGATTGCAAGCGATTAAGAAGATGCAGTGTGTGGTTATGTTGGGTTATGTATTGTACGTTTGACATATGGCATTTGATATCAATGTGTACCAATCTTAGACAAAAATGTTACTGTTTTCGGTATTACAATGTGTTAATTGTAACACCGAAAACAGTGTTACAATGTGTGCATTGTGAATGCAAAGTAGAAAAAGTTGTATAGTCTATTATATTTATTTTCTTTAAATTATATCACAACCATTGGTAAAAATAAGTATGTGACGTACTTAATATAAAGATAACATAATAGTCATTGCTAACAGCAAATAATATACAGGCTGTTCCATTTAAAAACTCAAAGAAAAGCAGTTTGATTATAACAAAATCTCACCACTTGTAAATGAAACTCATATACTGCATCTAATGTCATTTATTTAACGCGACGTTTTATCTGCGACGATCTAATTTTTTGGAATTTCTAGCTCGTCACAGTGATGGAGGATAACTCACGAATATACAAACAGATCGAAACTCAACAGGCAAAATTTACGCTGCCTCCAGGGCAGTGGTTTGCCGACATGTTCGATTGGGTGTCGACGAACAGGCACTTCCGAGAGTACACGAATAGATTAGAAACTTTAGCGGGAAACGCAGGCGTCCCCGTAGAGTAAGTTACGCACAAAAAGAAATCTAGTTACCGATTACTAAAATTTAAATTAGTCTTCGTTCCCTAGGAGAGCGCAGCACCTTGTATAAAGTCGCGAACTGGGACGAAAAGATCGGCGCTTTGAAAGTAAAGACGATATCCGCGATCGAAAAATTACTGGTTTTCGACGACGATCGGCAAACTTACACGATTCCGATGTCTATAATTAGTTCCGCCTCGAAATGTCACTTGAGGCAAGACAAGAAGTCGAAAAATAGGAAGTATAAAGGCGTCGATTGTCTCATTTGCGTCGCTAGCAATTGTTTGAACGAATACGAGAGTGTTTTGTTTAGCAGCGAACAACGCCTGCTTGAGGATCAGGCAAACGCGGGAAGTTGGAAGCCGACCGCTGAAGAATTTATGATTAAAGGTATTTAGTGTGAATAGAAAATTATTTTGAGATTATTATTTTTTTTTTTTTACGTTTACAGCATTGTTTGCTTGTGGAAAAACCAATAAGGCCCCGAAAGATTTGCTACACGATGGAGAGCTACATCTCGACATCCTCGAGTTAATAAGAAAGGAATTCAAGGTAAATTATTTCATATTAAACTCAGAATATCCACGTTCTTCAGAGTTATCAATATTTTGCAATTTTCAATTGTGTTTTTCTCAACAAATTGTACATGAAAGACTATAAAATGTTTTCGCCACTATTAACATAATTAAAAGCTCTACCGAAATCACTAAGAAAAATATTGGGTTCTCATTTAAAAAATGTTGATCTCATGAGCCACAAAAAACTGTAAAAATGAAGTATCTTGTTTGAAATTTGTCAAAAGTTTAAAAAAGTTTCTTGTGTTCACGTGTGTTAGGATTATTTATTTTTTTATAGTTTATTTAGTAAGTACTATTGCCGATTCCCCTATAAAATAAATATAAAAATTTGATGTGGCCAGGCACATGACTTTATCATACCATATATAACATTTAATAGTTTAGCTGCATGAGATTCTATTTGATCGATTCTTGATTGGTTATGTCTGCATTAAAATAAAACTAGTTATCCAGGATTTGACAGAACATCAAAACATCAGCGTCTGACACCACCAACTGTCATTAGAATGAAAATATCTGTCAAATCCTGGCTAACTAGTTTTATATTAATGCAAACACGACCGATTTCAATCAAATAGAATCTGCACATTAGGGTGGTTCAAAAATGCATTGTAAAAAGTTTTGTGATGATTGAAAGTGGACACGTATTTATTTTTTCTTCGAAATTTTGATTTTTAATGGTGCCTATCGATGCATCAAATTTACATAAGAAAATGCATGGGAAAAAGACATTTTTTGGTATTTTTCGAATAATTCTTTGGGGTTTGGGAAAACTTAAGATTAAAGTTATAGGACTTGTAGAGGACTTTCCAATGAAGAATTTGAGCTATTATACATATGGCTTTGACGCCCCCAACCCCCCCCCCACAGTGCCCTGAAAACTACGCTTAAATGAAAAATGTACATTCTTCAGAAAATTTACCGTTCTAATCACTTCATTCTCTTTTTTCTCATAGAAATCATTACTATAAGTCTAGTTGAATGTTTATGAACATTTGTCAGGTAATTTCCATTTGTTTAAACAAATTCCATTTGTTTAAATAATTCGCTTTTCTCGAAACTCCGTTGGACATCTGTTTTCTGAGTTCGAAATGGCAGTTTATTATCTTAGAGTGACATTATTCATTAAACAAATTCTTCCTATTGTTTAAACTTTAAACTATCAATGATTATTAATTTTCAACTGTTGTTCAAATTATGGTAGAAGTCAGGTTTTTTGTGAAATTAACTTATAAATCTCATGTTTGAGGTATCTTGCCTACGTTATTAGCTAATAAACCCATATTTGTTTAAACAAATTCCATTTTTTAAACAATTTGTTTGCAATTCTCCTAACATTCATTTTTTTAGATCGGTCTGGTCAACTGTTATTGTCAAGTGACATCATTTATATTTTGGGATAATTTCCATTGTTTAAATAATAAAATATTATTCAAATGCATAATGGTGATTTACAGGTGGTATGTAAATTTTAAAATAAATTAAAAATTACAGCCACAACCTGGATTTGAACCAGGGACCTGGGACCTGGTTCAAATCGTTATTAAGTAAAATATTATTCGTTTTCAATATCATTTATTCGAAAAAATTGAATTTATCTAAAATACGTTTTTCGGGAAATTGGGGAGTTACATTACTTTTAAAAATATTAAATATTCTACCATAATTAGAAAAAAGTTGAAAATGAATACTACTTTATTGTTTAAACAATATGAGGAATTTTTTTAATGAATAATGTCACTCTAAGATAATAAACTGCCATTTCGAACTCAGAAAACAGAATTCAGACGGATTTTCGAGAAAAGCGAATTATTTAAACACCTAAAAATTTGTTTAAACAAATGGAAATTAACTGACAAATGTTTATAGGCATCCCACTAGACTTATAATAATGACTTCTATGAGAAAAAAAGAGAATGAAATAATTAGAAGGGTCAATTTTCCGAAGAATCTACATTTTTTCATTTAAGGGTAGTTTTCAGGGCACTGTGCGGGTGGGTTGGGGGCATCAAATCCATATGTATGATAGGTCAAATTCTTCCTTGGAATGTCCTCTACAAGTCCTATAACTTTAGTCTTAAGTTTTCCCAAACCCCGAACAATTATTCGAAAAATACCAAAAATTGTCTTCTTCCCATGCATTTTCTTATGTAAATTTGAGGCCTCGACAGGCACCATTAACGAATCAAAATTTAAAAAAAAATTTTTCAAAAGATTTGGGGGGATCGTTGCTTTCTAAATAAAAATAGCAAATTTTAACCACCGTATTGCACATACAGCTTAAAAAAAAGCTTAAAAAAAAGTTTACCAAAAAATGTCAGATGTAAAGTATACAAAATTTCCTCTACTTTAATTTAATATTTAAGTATTTTGACGAAATTACAGAAATGGCGGCTCTTTTGCAAAACTCTGGAAAAATGATTAGAGTAAACATACAGTTTGTTTGGAGATTTTTGAACAAAAACCTTTTCAGCGCTAAGTTTAGTCATAAAACTTCTAAATATGAAGTTTCGTCTCGTTACCTTTCGTAGTTTCTCCGGAATCGTCACCACAAAAAACGGTTTATAACATCAAAAAAATACTTTATAACATCACGTATGATAAAGTAAAAACTTGATAAGTTATTGTTGCTGATTCCCAAAAATTAGATTGAAACTATTATAAAATAAATATAAAAATTGGCGTTAAACTATCTTTACTAATTTTTTATGTACCACTTTTTAGGAAATAAGAAAACTGTGGACGTTTATTGATTCAGTAGTTTGTTTTTACGATGAGCTCGACATGTGCAAAATACGGCTA
Source organism: Aphodius sticticus (assembly GCA_963966075.1). Classification (NCBI taxonomy): domain Eukaryota; kingdom Metazoa; phylum Arthropoda; class Insecta; order Coleoptera; family Scarabaeidae; genus Aphodius; species Aphodius sticticus. The sequence continues at coordinate 45,616,233 of OZ014511.1, read as the reverse complement.
CAGATAAAAGAGCCTGACGAAAATGACGATAATGCAGCAAACGCACAACAGAATAGAGCTGTAAAAGCATTAACGGAAGAAACCACAAACAGGCTTGCCGATATATATTACCTACAAGCAGCCGAGGTAAGATTTAGAGTTTTAGCACGAAAAAACACTCAAATAACCTAAAAAAATGTTTCCCTAGCAACCAAACGTTTGTTTATTTCGTTACGCTAGCAACCATAAATATAAATTTTAGTTAATAAACATTTAAATATGTTTTTAGATACCGTATCAATTGGCTCACTTGAGTTCTCAAGAGCGTAGTGGTCTAAAAATGCTAGAGGCCAGTATCGGAACTTATAAGTATCTTCAGACGTTGCATAAACAGCAGACTAAGGGCGAAGACTTTGACCCTTGCCCTATCTGCAAGTGCGTCTTGGATACCCAATGGAATATTTTAACCTGCGGGCACTGCTATTGCATTGACTGCGTCCAGACTCTCATCGGACAGGTAAGGCAGTACGGAGAATACCTGGTTCAACTCCAGGTTCAGACTTTTTTTTTTATTTTTTTTATTTTATTAAATTAATTAGAAATTTATATAAGATTAATTTGCAGCAAATTGGGAGAAATCGTCTGTGTATAAGTTGCGCTATATGCAGAAAATCTGTGATAGTATCGGAGATAAGTTATATTCACAAGGACGATAAAAAGAAGAAAGCTGGCGACAATGAAATTAAGGGAAATTGTTCGTCGAAAGTTGAAGCCGTGGTAAAATTGGTGCTTGCTTTAAAGAGAGATGATCCCGATGTAAAAGTGTTAGTCTTTTCAAATTGGGCAGCGCTCTTAAATTTAATGCACCCGATTTTCGAAGCAAATAATATTTCGTCGCAGGTGTTGATGTCGTCTAGGTTTGATAAGACTCTTGAAAGTTTTAAGGTAATTTTGATTTGCACGAAAGATAGCTTTTAGTTCGGTTTATTTACTAATTTTCTTTATTATTTCTAGGATAAAAAAAAAGTCATTACTGCGTTATTATTACCTGTAAATTTAGGTAGCAAAGGGTTGAATATCATCGAGGCAACCCACGTGATATTTGTGGAACCACTCCTAAATCCTGGAGATGAGTTACAAGCAATTGGTCGCGTGCATAGAATTGGCCAAACAAAGTAAGTATGTTATATGGGACAAGAATGTTTTATTTGACGTTACGTCCAAAGTTGATGTGATAAAAATTATTATTATATATCCCTGGGTCACAGATAAATTGAGGATATAATCCTGTAAATTACAGCTTTCCATCAGTTATATTTTAGCCTGCAGATTTTCTGGAAGTTTAAATATCTCCAAGAGTAGCATCTAAAGTGTTGTGATTTTGGTTTATTTGATATTACGTCTAAAGTTGATCTGATAGAAATTATTATTATATATGTCTAGGTAACAGATAAATTGAGGAATTAATCCTGTAAATTACAGCTTTCCATCAGTTATACTTTAGCCTGGAGATTTTCTGAAATTTTAAATATCTCCAAGAGTAGCATCTAAAGTGTTGTGATTTTGGTTTATTTGATATTACGTCTAAAGTTGATCTGATAGAAATTATTATTATATATGTCTAGGTAACAGATAAATTGAGGAATTAATCCTGTAAATTACAGCTTTCCATCAGTTATACTTTAGCCTGGAGATTTTCTGAAATTTTAAATATCTCCAAGAGTAGCATCTAAAGTGTTGTGATTTTGGTTTATTTGATATTACGTCTAAAGTTGATCTGATAGAAATTATTATTATATATGTCTAGGTAACAGATAAATTGAGGAATTAATCCTGTAAATTACAGCTTTCCATCAGTTATACTTTAGCCTGGAGATTTTCTGAAATTTTAAATATCTCCAAGAGTAGCATCTAAAGTGTTGTGATTTTGGTTTATTTGATATTACGTCTAAAGTTGATCTGATAGAAATTATTATTATATATGTCTAGGTAACAGATAAATTGAGGAATTAATCCTGTAAATTACAGCTTTCCATCAGTTATACTTTAGCCTGGAGATTTTCTGAAATTTTAAATATCTCCAAGAGTAGCATCTAAAGTGTTGTGATTTTGGTTTATTTGATATTACGTCTAAAGTTGATCTGATAGAAATTATTATTATATATGTCTAGGTAACAGATAAATTGAGGAATTAATCCTGTAAATTACAGCTTTCCATCAGTTATACTTTAGCCTGGAGATTTTCTGAAATTTTAAATATCTCCAAGAGTAGCATCTAAAGTGTTGTGATTTTGGTTTATTTGATATTACGTCTAAAGTTGATCTGATAGAAATTATTATTATATATGTCTAGGTAACAGATAAATTGAGGAATTAATCCTGTAAATTACAGCTTTCCATCAGTTATACTTTAGCCTGGAGATTTTCTGAAATTTTAAATATCTCCAAGAGTAGCATCTAAAGTGTTGTGATTTTGGTTTATTTGATATTACGTCTAAAGTTGATCTGATAGAAATTATTATTATATATGTCTAGGTAACAGATAAATTGAGGAATTAATCCTGTAAATTACAGCTTTCCATCAGTTATACTTTAGCCTGGAGATTTTCTGAAATTTTAAATATCTCCAAGAGTAGCATCTAAAGTGTTGTGATTTTGGTTTATTTGATATTACGTCTAAAGTTGATGTGATAGAAATTATTATTATATATGTCTAGGTAGCAGATAAATTGAGGAATTAATCCTGTAAATTACAGCTTTCCATCAGTTATACTTTAGCCTGGAGATTTTCTGAAATTTTAGATATCTCCAAGAGTAGCATCTAACGTGTTGTGATTTTGGTTTATTTGATATTACGTCTAAAGTTGATGTGATAGAAATTATTATTATATATGTCTAGGTAGCAGATAAATTGAGGAATTAATCCTGTAAATTACAGCTTTCCATCAGTTATACTTTAGCCTGGAGATTTTCTGAAATTTTAGATATCTCCAAGAGTAGCATCTAACGTGTTGTGATTTTGGTTTATTTGATATTACGTCTAAAGTTGATGTGATAGAAATTATTATTATATATGTCTAGGTAGCAGATAAATTGAGGAATTAATCCTGTAAATTACAGCTTTCCATCAGTTATACTTTAGCCTGGAGATTTTCTGAAATTTTAGATATCTCCAAGAGTAGCATCTAACGTGTTGTGATTTTGGTTTATTTGATATTACGTCTAAAGTTGATGTGATAGAAATTATTATTATATATGTCTAGGTAGCAGATAAATTGAGGAATTAATCCTGTAAATTACAGCTTTCCATCAGTTATACTTTAGCCTGGAGATTTTCTGAAATTTTAGATATCTCCAAGAGTAGCATCTAACGTGTTGTGATTTTGGTTTATTTGATATTACGTCTAAAGTTGATGTGATAGAAATTATTATTATATATGTCTAGGTAGCAGATAAATTGAGGAATTAATCCTGTAAATTACAGCTTTCCATCAGTTATACTTTAGCCTGGAGATTTTCTGAAATTTTAAATATCTCCAAGAGTAGCATCTAAACTGTTGTGATTTTGGTTTATTTGATATTACGTCTAAAGTTGATGTGATAGAAATTATTCTTATATATGTCTAGGTAGCAGATAAATTGAGGAATTAATCCTGTAAATTACAGCTTTCCATCAGTTATACTTTAGCCTGGAGATTTTCTGAAATTTGAAATATCTCCAAGAGTAGCAACTAAAGTGTTGTGATCTTGGTCTATTTGACATTACGTCCAAAGTTGATGTGATAAAAATTATTATTATGTATCCCTGGGTCACAGATAAATTGAGGATATAATCCTGTAAATTACACCTTTCCATCAGTTATACTTTAGCCTGGAGATTTTCTGAAATTTGAAATATCTCCAAGAGTAGCAACTAAAGTGTTGTCATCTTGGTCTATTTGACATTACGTCCAAAGTTGATGTGATAAAAATTATTATTATATATCCCTGGGTCCCAGATAAATTGGGGAATAATCCTGTAAATTACAGCTTTCCATCAGTTATACTTTAGCCTGGAGATTTTCTGAAATTTTAAGTATGATTTTCTGTAGTTTTAAATACATGCGATTTATTCACCGATTTATTTACATTTGTGTTTTTTTTTAGACCAACAGTTGTTCATAAGTTTTTTATGAAAAATACAATCGAGGAAAGCATCTACCATACGATGTCAACTGATACTGAAAAATGGGATGCCAATAACGTAACATTAGGGCAAATTAAACAGTTGTTTGAGTATGGAAATTTTAACGTCCATATGCAAGATTGTCAGGAAATGCAAATTTCACTTGACGCCGATGATTCTATTGAAGGTGATATTAGTGGAAGCACCAGTGCAGCTGATCTAGCTGAAATAGACACAGCTGAAGCTGATTTGCAATAAGTAAAGTTCTTAAAAAAATCTTTTTTTATATATATAAATATTTATGTATTTAACTTTTAACTTTTGTAATGTACCGTGTTTTTGATACTTTTTTATTATCGTGTTACAGTTCATACTAATTTGGTTATCTTACCAAATACTTTCCAATGATAAATGTGTTATTTATGGATTTATTATTTATTTTAAGTGTTTACCGTATTTGAAAATACAGTATTTTTACATGATTTTGTGTTTTCATTTCTAATATAGTAATAAATAGTAATAAGTAGTTGTAAGTGTTGGACTTGTATACGGCCTGTCCGCAGATAAACCTTACTATACCTATTATAGACAAAAATATTAATTTCTTGGGAAAAATACTGCTGATTTAAAAAATGTGATAGATGTGATAGAAATTATTATTATATATGTCTAGGTAGCAGATAAATTGAGGAATTAATCCTGTAAATTACAGCTTTCCATCAGTTATACTTTAGCCTGGAGATTTTCTGAAATTTTAAATATCTCCAAGAGTAGCATCTAACGTGTTGTGATTTTGGTTTATTTGATATTACGTCTAAAGTTGATGTGATAGAAATTATTATTATATATGTCTAGGTAGCAGATAAATTGAGGAATTAATCCTGTAAATTACAGCTTTCCATCAGTTATACTTTAGCCTGGAGATTTTCTGAAATTTTAAATATCTCCAAGAGTAGCATCTAAAGTGTTGTGATTTTGGTTTATTTGATATTACGTCTAAAGTTGATGTGATAGAAATTATTATTATATATGTCTAGGTAGCAGATAAATTGAGGAATTAATCCTGTAAATTACAGCTTTCCATCAGTTATACTTTAGCCTGGAGATTTTCTGAAATTTTAAATATCTCCAAGAGTAGCATCTAAAGTGTTGTGATTTTGGTTTATTTGATATTACGTCTAAAGTTGATGTGATAGAAATTATTATTATATATGTCTAGGTAGCAGATAAATTGAGGAATTAATCCTGTAAATTACAGCTTTCCATCAGTTATACTTTAGCCTGGAGATTTTCTGAAATTTTAAATATCTCCAAGAGTAGCATCTAAAGTGTTGTGATTTTGGTTTATTTGATATTACGTCTAAAGTTGATGTGATAGAAATTATTATTATATATGTCTAGGTAGCAGATAAATTGAGGAATTAATCCTGTAAATTACAGCTTTCCATCAGTTATACTTTAGCCTGGAGATTTTCTGAAATTTTAAATATCTCCAAGAGTAGCATCTAAAGTGTTGTGATTTTGGTTTATTTGATATTGCGTCGAAGTTGATGTGATAAAAATTATTATTATATATGTCTAGGTAACAGATAAATTGAGGAATTAATCCTGAAAATTAAAGCTTTCCATCAGTTATACTTTAGCCTGGAGATTTTCTGAAATTTTAAATATCTCCAAGAGTAGCATCTAAAGTGTTGTGATTTTGGTTTATTTGATATTACGTCTAAAGTTGATGTGATAAAAATTATTATTATATATGTCTAGGTAACAGATAAATTGACGAATTAATCCTGTAAATTACAGCTTTCCATCAGTTATACTTTAGCCTGGAGATTTTCTGAAATTTTAAATATCTCCAAGAGTAGCATCTAAAGTGTTGTGATTTTGGTTTATTTGATATTACGTCTAAAGTTGATGTGATAGAAATTATTATTATATATGTCTAGGTAGCAGATAAATTGAGGAATTAATCCTGTAAATTACAGCTTTCCATCAGTTATACTTTAGCCTGGAGATTTTCTGAAATTTTAAATATCTCCAAGAGTAGCATCTAACGTGTTGTGATTTTGGTTTATTTGATATTACGTCTAAAGTTGATGTGATAGAAATTATTATTATATATGTCTAGGTAGCAGATAAATTGAGGAATTAATCCTGTAAATTACAGCTTTCCATCAGTTATACTTTAGCCTGGAGATTTTCTGAAATTTTAAATATCTCCAACAGTAGCATCTAAAGTGTTGTGATTTTGGTTTATTTGATATTACGTCTAAAGTTGATGTGATAGAAATTATTATTATATATGTCTAGGTAGCAGATAAATTGAGGAATTAATCCTGTAAATTACAGCTTTCCATCAGTTATACTTTAGCCTGGAGATTTTCTGAAATTTTAAATATCTCCAAGAGTAGCATCTAAAGTGTTGTGATTTTGGTTTATTTGATATTACGTCTAAAGTTGATGTGATAGAAATTATTATTATATATGTCTAGGTAGCAGATAAATTGAGGAATTAATTCTGTCAATTACAGATTTCCATCAGTTATACTTTAGCCTGGAGATTTTCTGAAATTTTAAATATCTCCAAGAGTAGCATCTAAAGTGTTGTGATTTTGGTTTATTTGATATTACGTCTAAAGTTGATGTGATAGAAATTATTATTATATATGTCTAGGTAGCAGATAAATTGAGGAATTAATTCTGTAAATTACAGCTTTCCATCAGTTATACTTTAGCCTGGAGATTTTCTGAAATTTTAAATATCTCCAAGAGTAGCATCTAAAGTGTTGTGATTTTGGTTTATTTGATATTACGTCTAAAGTTGATGTGATAGAAATTATTATTATATATGTCTAGGTAGCAGATAAATTGAGGAATTAATCCTGTAAATTACAGCTTTCCCATCAGTTATACTTTAGCCTGGAGATTTTCTGAAATTTTAATATATCTCCAAGAGTAGCATCTAAAGTGTTGTGATTTTGGTTTATTTGATATTACGTCTAAAGTTGATGTGATAGAAATTATTATTATATATGTCTAGGTAGCAGATAAATTGAGGAATTAATCCTGTAAATTACAGCTTTCCATCAGTTTACTTTAGCCTGGAGATTTTCTGAAATTTTAGATATCTCCAAGAGTAGCATCTAACGTGTTGTGATTTTGGTTTATTTGATATTACGTCTAAAGTTGATGTGATAGAAATTATTATTATATATGTCTAGGTAGCAGATAAATTGAGGAATTAATCCTGTAAATTACAGCTTTCCATCAGTTATACTTTAGCCTGGAGATTTTCTGAAATTTTAAATATCTCCAAGAGTAGCATCTAACGTGTTGTGATTTTGGTTTATTTGATATTACGTCTAAAGTTGATGTGATAGAAATTATTATTATATATGTCTAGGTAGCAGATAAATTGAGGAATTAATCCTGTAAATTACAGCTTTCCATCAGTTATACTTTAGCCTGGAGATTTTCTGAAATTTTAAATATCTCCAAGAGTAGCATCTAAAGTGTTGTGATTTTGGTTTATTTGATATTACGTCTAAAGTTGATGTGATAGAAATTATTATTATATATGTCTAGGTAGCAGATAAATTGAGGAATTAATCCTGTAAATTACAGCTTTCCATCAGTTATACTTTAGCCTGGAGATTTTCTGAAATTTTAATATCTCCAAGAGTAGCATCTAAAGTGTTGTGATTTTGGTCTATTTGATATTACGTCTAAAGTTGATGTGATAGAAATTATTATTATATATGTCTAGGTAGCAGATAAATTGAGGAATTAATCCTGTAAATTACAGCTTTCCATCAGTTATACTTTAGCCTGGAGATTTTCTGAAATTTTAAATATCTCCAAGAGTAGCATCTAAAGTGTTGTGATTTTGGTTTATTTGATATTACGTCTAAAGTTGATGTGATAGAAATTATTATTATATATGTCTAGGTAGCAGATAAATTGAGGAATTAATCCTGTAAATTACAGCTTTCCATCAGTTATACTTTAGCCTGGAGATTTTCTGAAATTTTAAATATCTCCAAGAGTAGCATCTAAAGTGTTGTGATTTTGGTTTATTTGATATTACGTCTAAAGTTGATGTGATAGAAATTATTATTATATATGTCTAGGTAGCAGATAAATTGAGGAATTAATCCTGTAAATTACAGCTTTCCATCAGTTATACTTTAGCCTGGAGATTTTCTGAAATTTTAAATATCTCCAAGAGTAGCATCTAAAGTGTTGTGATTTTGGTTTATTTGATATTACGTCTAAAGTTGATGTGATAGAAATTATTATTATATATGTCTAGGTAGCAGATAAATTGAGGAATTAATCCTGTAAATTACAGCTTTCCATCAGTTATACTTTAGCCTGGAGATTTTCTGAAATTTTAAATATCTCCAAGAGTAGCATCTAAAGTGTTGTGATTTTGGTTTATTTGATATTACGTCTAAAGTTGATGTGATAGAAATTATTATTATATATGTCTAGGTAGCAGATAAATTGAGGAATTAATCCTGTAAATTACAGCTTTCCATCAGTTATACTTTAGCCTGGAGATTTCTGAAATTTTAAATATCTCCAAGAGTAGCATCTAAAGTGTTGTGATTTTGGTTTATTTGATATTACGTCTAAAGTTGATGTGATAGAAATTATTATTATATATGTCTAGGTAGCAGATAAATTGAGGAATTAATCCTGTAAATTACAGCTTTCCATCAGTTATACTTTAGCCTGGAGATTTTCTGAAATTTTAAATATCTCCAAGAGTAGCATCTAAAGTGTTGTGATTTTGGTTTATTTGATATTACGTCTAAAGTTGATGTGATAGAAATTATTATTATATATGTCTAGGTAGCAGATAAATTGAGGAATTAATCCTGTAAATTACAGCTTTCCATCAGTTATACTTTAGCCTGGAGATTTTTCTGAAATTTTAAATATCTCCAAGAGTAGCATCTAAAGTGTTGTGATTTTGGTTTATTTGATATTACGTCTAAAGTTGATGTGATAGAAATTATTATTATATATGTCTAGGTAGCAGATAAATTGAGGAATTAATCCTGTAAATTACAGCTTTCCATCAGTTATACTTTAGCCTGGAGATTTTCTGAAATTTTAAATATCTCCAAGAGTAGCATCTAAAGTGTTGTGATTTTGGTTTATTTGATATTACGTCTAAAGTTGATGTGATAGAAATTATTATTATATATGTCTAGGTAGCAGATAAATTGAGGAATTAATCCTGTAAATTACAGCTTTCCATCAGTTATACTTTAGCCTGGAGATTTTCTGAAATTTTAAATATCTCCAAGAGTAGCATCTAACGGTTGTGATTTTGGTTTATTTGATATTACGTCTACAGTTGATGTGATAGAAATTATTATTATATATGTCTAGGTAGCAGATAAATTGAGGAATTAATCCTGTAAATTACAGCTTTCCATCAGTTATACTTTAGCCTGGAGATTTTCTGAAATTTTAAATATCTCCAAGAGTAGCATCTAAAGTGTTGTGATTTTGGTTTATTTGATATTACGTCTAAAGTTGATGTGATAGAAATTATTATTATATATGTCTAGGTAGCAGATAAATTGAGGAATTAATCCCTGTAAATTACAGCTTTCCATCAGTTATACTTTAGCCTGGAGATTTTCTGAAATTTTAAATATCTCCAAGAGTAGCATCTAACGTGTTGTGATTTTGGTTTATTTGATATTACGTCTAAAGTTGATGTGATAGAAATTATTATTATATATGTCTAGGTAGCAGATAAATTGAGGAATTAATCCTGTAAATTACAGCTTTCCATCAGTTATACTTTAGCCTGGAGATTTTCTGAAATTTTAAATATCTCCAAGAGTAGCATCTAACGTGTTGTGATTTTGGTTTATTTGATATTACGTCTAAAGTTGATGTGATAGAAATTATTATTATATATGTCTAGGTAGCAGATAAATTGAGGAATTAATCCTGTAAATTACAGCTTTCCATCAGTTATACTTTAGCCTGGAGATTTTCTGAAATTTTAAATATCTCCAAGAGTAGCATCTAACGTGTTGTGATTTTGGTTTATTTGATATTACGTCTAAAGTTGATGTGATAGAAATTATTATTATATATGTCTAGGTAGCAGATAAATTGAGGAATTAATCCTGTAAATTACAGCTTTCCATCAGTTATACTTTAGCCTGGAGATTTTCTGAAATTTTAAATATCTCCAAGAGTAGCATCTAACGTGTTGTGATTTTGGTTTATTTGATATTACGTCTAAAGTTGATGTGATAGAAATTATTATTATATATGTCTAGGTAGCAGATAAATTGAGGAATTAATCCTGTAAATTACAGCTTTCCATCAGTTATACTTTAGCCTGGAGATTTTCTGAAATTTTAAATATCTCCAAGAGTAGCATCTAAAGTGTTGTGATTTTGGTTTATTTGATATTACGTCTAAAGTTGATGTGATAGAAATTATTATTATATATGTCTAGGTAGCAGATAAATTGAGGAATTAGTCCTGTAAATTACAGCTTTCCATCAGTTATACTTTAGCCTGGAGATTTTCTGAAATTTTAAATATCTCCAAGAGTAGCATCTAACGTGTTGTGATTTTGGTTTATTTGATATTACGTCTAAAGTTGATGTGATAGAAATTATTATTATATATGTCTAGGTAGCAGATAAATTGAGGAATTAATCCTGTAAATTACAGCTTTCCATCAGTTATACTTTAGCCTGGAGATTTTCTGAAATTTTAAATATCTCCAAGAGTAGCATCTAAAGTGTTGTGATTTTGGTTTATTTGATATTACGTCTAAAGTTGATGTGATAGAAATTATTATTATATATGTCTAGGTAGCAGATAAATTGAGGAATTAATCCTGTAAATTACAGCTTTCCATCAGTTATACTTTAGCCTGGAGATTTTCTGAAATTTTAAATATCTCCAAGAGTAGCATCTAACGTGTTGTGATTTTGGTTTATTTGATATTACGTCTAAAGTTGATGTGATAGAAATTATTATTATATATGTCTAGGTAGCAGATAAATTGAGGAATTAATCCTGTAAATTACAGCTTTCCATCAGTTATACTTTAGCCTGGAGATTTTCTGAAATTTTAAATATCTCCAAGAGTAGCATCTAAAGTGTTGTGATTTTGGTTTATTTGATATTACGTCTAAAGTTGATGTGATAGAAATTATTATTATATATGTCTAGGTAGCAGATAAATTGAGGAATTAATCCTGTAAATTACAGCTTTCCATCAGTTATACTTTAGCCTGGAGATTTTCTGAAATTTTAAATATCTCCAAGAGTAGCATCTAAAGTGTTGTGATTTTGGTCTATTTGATATTACGTCTAAAGTTGATGTGATAGAAATTATTATTATATATGTCTAGGTAGCAGATAAATTGAGGAATTAATCCTGTAAATTACAGCTTTCCATCAGTTATACTTTAGCCTGGAGATTTTCTGAAATTTTAAATATCTCCAAGAGTAGCATCTAAAGTGTTGTGATTTTGGTTTATTTGATATTACGTCTAAAGTTGATGTGATAGAAATTATTATTATATATGTCTAGGTAGCAGATAAATTGAGGAATTAATCCTGTAAATTACAGCTTTCCATCAGTTATACTTTAGCCTGGAGATTTTCTGAAATTTTAAATATCTCCAAGAGTAGCATCTAAAGTGTTGTGATTTTGGTTTATTTGATATTACGTCTAAAGTTGATGTGATAGAAATTATTATTATATATGTCTAGGTAGCAGATAAATTGAGGAATTAATCCTGTAAATTACAGCTTTCCATCAGTTATACTTTAGCCTGGAGATTTTCTGAAATTTTAAATATCTCCAAGAGTAGCATCTAAAGTGTTGTGATTTTGGTTTATTTGATATTACGTCTAAAGTTGATGTGATAGAAATTATTATTATATATGTCTAGGTAGCAGATAAATTGAGGAATTAATCCTGTAAATTACAGCTTTCCATCAGTTATACTTTAGCCTGGAGATTTTCTGAAATTTTAAATATCTCCAAGAGTAGCATCTAAAGTGTTGTGATTTTGGTTTATTTGATATTACGTCTAAAGTTGATGTGATAGAAATTATTATTATATATGTCTAGGTAGCAGATAAATTGAGGAATTAATCCTGTAAATTACAGCTTTCCATCAGTTATACTTTAGCCTGGAGATTTTCTGAAATTTTAAATATCTCCAAGAGTAGCATCTAAAGTGTTGTGATTTTGGTTTATTTGATATTACGTCTAAAGTTGATGTGATAGAAATTATTATTATATATGTCTAGGTAGCAGATAAATTGAGGAATTAATCCTGTAAATTACAGCTTTCCATCAGTTATACTTTAGCCTGGAGATTTTCTGAAATTTTAAATATCTCCAAGAGTAGCATCTAAAGTGTTGTGATTTTGGTTTATTTGATATTACGTCTAAAGTTGATGTGATAGAAATTATTATTATATATGTCTAGGTAGCAGATAAATTGAGGAATTAATCCTGTAAATTACAGCTTTCCATCAGTTATACTTTAGCCTGGAGATTTTCTGAAATTTTAAATATCTCCAAGAGTAGCATCTAAAGTGTTGTGATTTTGGTTTATTTGATATTACGTCTAAAGTTGATGTGATAGAAATTATTATTATATATGTCTAGGTAGCAGATAAATTGAGGAATTAATCCTGTAAATTACAGCTTTCCATCAGTTATACTTTAGCCTGGAGATTTTCTGAAATTTTAAATATCTCCAAGAGTAGCATCTAAAGTGTTGTGATTTTGGTTTATTTGATATTACGTCTAAAGTTGATGTGATAGAAATTATTATTATATATGTCTAGGTAGCAGATAAATTGAGGAATTAATCCTGTAAATTACAGCTTTCCATCAGTTATACTTTAGCCTGGAGATTTTCTGAAATTTTAAATATCTCCAAGAGTAGCATCTAAAGTGTTGTGATTTTGGTTTATTTGATATTACGTCTAAAGTTGATGTGATATAAATTATTATTATATATGTCTAGGTAGCAGATAAATTGAGGAATTAATCCTGTAAATTACAGCTTTCCATCAGTTATACTTTAGCCTGGAGATTTTCTGAAATTTTAAATATCTCCAAGAGTAGCATCTAACGTGTTGTGATTTTGGTTTATTTGATATTACGTCTAAAGTTGATGTGATAGAAATTATTATTATATATGTCTAGGTAGCAGATAAATTGAGGAATTAATCCTGTAAATTACAGCTTTCCATCAGTTATACTTTAGCCTGGAGATTTTCTGAAATTTTAAATATCTCCAAGAGTAGCATCTAAAGTGTTGTGATTTTGGTTTATTTGATATTACGTCTAAAGTTGATGTGATATAAATTATTATTATATATGTCTAGGTAGCAGATAAATTGAGGAATTAATCCTGTAAATTACAGCTTTCCATCAGTTATACTTTAGCCTGGAGATTTTCTGAAATTTTAAATATCTCCAAGAGTAGCATCTAACGTGTTGTGATTTTGGTTTATTTGATATTACGTCTAAAGTTGATGTGATAGAAATTATTATTATATATGTCTAGGTAGCAGATAAATTGAGGAATTAATCCTGTAAATTACAGCTTTCCATCAGTTATACTTTAGCCTGGAGATTTTCTGAAATTTTAAATATCTCCAAGAGTAGCATCTAACGTGTTGTGATTTTGGTTTATTTGATATTACGTCTAAAGTTGATGTGATAGAAATTATTATTATATATGTCTAGGTAGCAGATAAATTGAGGAATTAATCCTGTAAATTACAGCTTTCCATCAGTTATACTTTAGCCTGGAGATTTTCTGAAATTTTAAATATCTCCAAGAGTAGCATCTAAAGTGTTGTGATTTTGGTTTATTTGATATTACGTCTAAAGTTGATGTGATATAAATTATTATTATATATGTCTAGGTAGCAGATAAATTGAGGAATTAATCCTGTAAATTACAGCTTTCCATCAGTTATACTTTAGCCTGGAGATTTTCTGAAATTTTAAATATCTCCAAGAGTAGCATCTAACGTGTTGTGATTTTGGTTTATTTGATATTACGTCTAAAGTTGATGTGATAGAAATTATTATTATATATGTCTAGGTAGCAGATAAATTGAGGAATTAATCCTGTAAATTACAGCTTTCCATCAGTTATACTTTAGCCTGGAGATTTTCTGAAATTTTAAATATCTCCAAGAGTAGCATCTAACGTGTTGTGATTTTGGTTTATTTGATATTACGTCTAAAGTTGATGTGATAGAAATTATTATTATATATGTCTAGGTAGCAGATAAATTGAGGAATTAATCCTGTAAATTACAGCTTTCCATCAGTTATACTTTAGCCTGGAGATTTTCTGAAATTTTAAATATCTCCAAGAGTAGCATCTAAAGTGTTGTGATTTTGGTTTATTTGATATTACGTCTAAAGTTGATGTGATATAAATTATTATTATATATGTCTAGGTAGCAGATAAATTGAGGAATTAATCCTGTAAATTACAGCTTTCCATCAGTTATACTTTAGCCTGGAGATTTTCTGAAATTTTAAATATCTCCAAGAGTAGCATCTAAAGTGTTGTGATTTTGGTTTATTTGATATTACGTCTAAAGTTGATGTGATATAAATTATTATTATATATGTCTAGGTAGCAGATAAATTGAGGAATTAATCCTGTAAATTACAGCTTTCCATCAGTTATACTTTAGCCTGGAGATTTTCTGAAATTTTAAATATCTCCAAGAGTAGCATCTAAAGTGTTGTGATTTTGGTTTATTTGATATTACGTCTAAAGTTGATGTGATATAAATTATTATTATATATGTCTAGGTAGCAGATAAATTGAGGAATTAATCCTGTAAATTACAGCTTTCCATCAGTTATACTTTAGCCTGGAGATTTTCTGAAATTTTAAATATCTCCAAGAGTAGCATCTAAAGTGTTGTGATTTTGGTTTATTTGATATTACGTCTAAAGTTGATGTGATAGAAATTATTATTATTTATGTCTAGGTAGCAGATAAATTGAGGAATTAATCCTGTAAATTACAGCTTTCCATCAGTTATACTTTAGCCTGGAGATTTTCTGAAATTTTAAATATCTCCAAGAGTAGCATCTAAAGTGTTGTGATTTTGGTTTATTTGATATTACGTCTAAAGTTGATGTGATAGAAATTATTATTATATATGTCTAGGTAGCAGATAAATTTAGGAATTAATCCTGTAAATTACAGCTTTCCATCAGTTATACTTTAGCCTGGAGATTTTCTGAAATTTTAAATATCTCCAAGAGTAGCATCTAAAGTGTTGTGATTTTGGTTTATTTGATATTACGTCTAAAGTTGATGTGATAGAAATTATTATTATATATGTCTAGGTAGCAGATAAATTGAGGAATTAATCCTGTAAATTACAGCTTTCCATCAGTTATACTTTAGCCTGGAGATTTTCTGAAATTTTAAATATCTCCAAGAGTAGCATCTAAAGTGTTGTGATTTTGGTTTATTTGATATTACGTCCGAAGTTGATGTGATAAAAATTATTATTATATATGTCTAGGTAACAGATAAATTGAGGAATTAATCCTGAAAATTAAAGCTTTCCATCAGTTATACTTTAGCCTGGAGATTTTCTGAAATTTTAAATATCTCCAAGAGTAGCATCTAAAGTGTTGTGATTTTGGTTTATCTGATATTACGTCTAAAGTTGATGTGATAGAAATTATTATTATATATGTCTAGGTAGCAGATAAATTGACGAATTAATCCTGTAAATTACAGCTTTCCATCAGTTATACTTTAGCCTGGAGATTTTCTGAAATTTTAAATATCTCCAAGAGTAGCATCTAAAGTGTTGTGATTTTGGTTTATTTGATATTACGTCTAAAGTTGATGTGATAGAAATTATTATTATATATGTCTAGGTAGCAGATAAATTGAGGAATTAATCCTGTAAATTACAGCTTTCCATCAGTTATACTTTAGCCTGGAGATTTTCTGAAATTTTAAATATCTCCAAGAGTAGCATCTAACGTGTTGTGATTTTGGTTTATTTGATATTACGTCTAAAGTTGATGTGATAGAAATTATTATTATATATGTCTAGGTAGCAGATAAATTGAGGAATTAATCCTGTAAATTACAGCTTTCCATCAGTTATACTTTAGCCTGGAGATTTTCTGAAATTTTAAATATCTCCAACAGTAGCATCTAAAGTGTTGTGATTTTGGTTTATTTGATATTACGTCTAAAGTTGATGTGATAGAAATTATTATTATATATGTCTAGGTAGCAGATAAATTGAGGAATTAATCCTGTAAATTACAGCTTTCCATCAGTTATACTTTAGCCTGGAGATTTTCTGAAATTTTAAATATCTCCAAGAGTAGCATCTAAAGTGTTGTGATTTTGGTTTATTTGATATTACGTCTAAAGTTGATGTGATAGAAATTATTATTATATATGTCTAGGTAGCAGATAAATTGAGGAATTAATTCTGTCAATTACAGATTTCCATCAGTTATACTTTAGCCTGGAGATTTTCTGAAATTTTAAATATCTCCAAGAGTAGCATCTAAAATGTTGTGATTTTGGTTTATTTGATATTACGTCTAAAGTTGATGTGATAGAAATTATTATTATATATGTCTAGGTAGCAGATAAATTGAGGAATTAATCCTGTAAATTACAGCTTTCCATCAGTTATACTTTAGCCTGGAGATTTTCTGAAATTTTAAATATCTCCAAGAGTAGCATCTAAAGTGTTGTGATTTTGGTTTATTTGATATTACGTCTAAAGTTGATGTGATAGAAATTATTATTATATATGTCTAGGTAGCAGATAAATTGAGGAATTAATCCTGTAAATTACAGCTTTCCATCAGTTATACTTTAGCCTGGAGATTTTCTGAAATTTTAAATATCTCCAAGAGTAGCATCTAAAGTGTTGTGATTTTGGTTTATTTGATATTACGTCTAAAGTTGATGTGATAGAAATTATTATTATATATGTCTAGGTAGCAGATAAATTGAGGAATTAATCCTGTAAATTACAGCTTTCCGTCAGTTATACTTTAGCCTGGAGATTTTCTGAAATTTTAGATATCTCCAAGAGTAGCATCTAACGTGTTGTGATTTTGGTTTATTTGATATTACGTCTAAAGTTGATGTGATAGAAATTATTATTATATATGTCTAGGTAGCAGATAAATTGAGGAATTAATCCTGTAAATTACAGCTTTCCATCAGTTATACTTTAGCCTGGAGATTTTCTGAAATTTTAAATATCTCCAAGAGTAGCATCTAACGTGTTGTGATTTTGGTTTATTTGATATTACGTCTAAAGTTGATGTGATAGAAATTATTATTATATATGTCTAGGTAGCAGATAAATTGAGGAATTAATCCTGTAAATTACAGCTTTCCATCAGTTATACTTTAGCCTGGAGATTTTCTGAAATTTTAAATATCTCCAAGAGTAGCATCTAAAGTGTTGTGATTTTGGTTTATTTGATATTACGTCTAAAGTTGATGTGATAGAAATTATTATTATATATGTCTAGGTAGCAGATAAATTGAGGAATTAATCCTGTAAATTACAGCTTTCCGTCAGTTATACTTTAGCCTGGAGATTTTCTGAAATTTTAGATATCTCCAAGAGTAGCATCTAACGTGTTGTGATTTTGGTTTATTTGATATTACGTCTAAAGTTGATGTGATAGAAATTATTATTATATATGTCTAGGTAGCAGATAAATTGAGGAATTAATCCTGTAAATTACAGCTTTCCATCAGTTATACTTTAGCCTGGAGATTTTCTGAAATTTTAAATATCTCCAAGAGTAGCATCTAACGTGTTGTGATTTTGGTTTATTTGATATTACGTCTAAAGTTGATGTGATAGAAATTATTATTATATATGTCTAGGTAGCAGATAAATTGAGGAATTAATCCTGTAAATTACAGCTTTCCATCAGTTATACTTTAGCCTGGAGATTTTCTGAAATTTTAAATATCTCCAAGAGTAGCATCTAAAGTGTTGTGATTTTGGTTTATTTGATATTACGTCTAAAGTTGATCTGATAGAAATTATTATTATATATGTCTAGGTAACAGATAAATTGAGGAATTAATCCTGTAAATTACAGCTTTCCATCAGTTATACTTTAGCCTGGAGATTTTCTGAAATTTTAAATATCTCCAAGAGTAGCATCTAAAGTGTTGTGATTTTGGTTTATTTGATATTACGTCTAAAGTTGATCTGATAGAAATTATTATTATATATGTCTAGGTAACAGATAAATTGAGGAATTAATCCTGTAAATTACAGCTTTCCATCAGTTATACTTTAGCCTGGAGATTTTCTGAAATTTTAAATATCTCCAAGAGTAGCATCTAAAGTGTTGTGATTTTGGTTTATTTGATATTACGTCTAAAGTTGATCTGATAGAAATTATTATTATATATGTCTAGGTAACAGATAAATTGAGGAATTAATCCTGTAAATTACAGCTTTCCATCAGTTATACTTTAGCCTGGAGATTTCCTGAAATTTTAAATATCTCCAAGAGTAGCATCTAAAGTGTTGTGATTTTGGTTTATTTGATACTACGTCTAAAGTTGATGTGATAGAAATTATTATTATATATGTCTAGGTAACAGATAAATTGAGGAATTAATCCTGTAAATTACAGCTTTCCATCAGTTATACTTTAGCCTGGAGATTTCCTGAAATTTTAAATATCTCCAAGAGTAGCATCTAAAGTGTTGTGATTTTGGTTTATTTGATACTACGTCTAAAGTTGATGTGATAACAATTATTATTATATATGTCTAGGTAACAGATAAATTGAGGAATTAATCCTGTAAATTACAGCTTTCCATCAGTTATACTTTAGCCTGGAGATTTTCTGAAATTTTAAATATCTCCAAGAGTAGCATCTAAACTGTTGTGATTTTGGTTTATTTGATATTACGTCTAAAGTTGATGTGATAGAAATTATTATTATATATGTCTAGGTAGCAGATAAATTGAGGAATTAATCCTGTAAATTACAGCTTTCCATCAGTTATACTTTAGCCTGGAGATTTTCTGAAATTTGAAATATCTCCAAGAGTAGCAACTAAAGTGTTGTGATCTTGGTCTATTTGACATTACGTCCAAAGTTGATGTGATAAAAATTATTATTATGTATCCCTGGGTCACAGATAAATTGAGGATATAATCCTGTAAATTACACCTTTCCATCAGTTATACTTTAGCCTGGAGATTTTCTGAAATTTGAAATATCTCCAAGAGTAGCAACTAAAGTGTTGTCATCTTGGTCTATTTGACATTACGTCCAAAGTTGATGTGATAAAAATTATTATTATATATCCCTGGGTCCCAGATAAATTGGGGAATAATCCTGTAAATTACAGCTTTCCATCAGTTATACTTTAGCCTGGAGATTTTCTGAAATTTTAAGTATGATTTTCTGTAGTTTTAAATACATGCGATTTATTCACCGATTTATTTACATTTGTGTTTTTTTTTAGACCAACAGTTGTTCATAAGTTTTTTATGAAAAATACAATCGAGGAAAGCATCTACCATACGATGTCAACTGATACTGAAAAATGGGATGCCAATAACGTAACATTAGGGCAAATTAAACAGTTGTTTGAGTATGGAAATTTTAACGTCCATATGCAAGATTGTCAGGAAATGCAAATTTCACTTGACGCCGATGATTCTATTGAAGGTGATATTAGTGGAAGCACCAGTGCAGCTGATCTAGCTGAAATAGACACAGCTGAAGCTGATTTGCAATAAGTAAAGTTCTTAAAAAAATCTTTTTTTATATATATAAATATTTATGTATTTAACTTTTAACTTTTGTAATGTACCGTGTTTTTGATACTTTTTTATTATCGTGTTACAGTTCATACTAATTTGGTTATCTTACCAAATACTTTCCAATGATAAATGTGTTATTTATGGATTTATTATTTATTTTAAGTGTTTACCGTATTTGAAAATACAGTATTTTTACATGATTTTGTGTTTTCATTTCTAATATAGTAATAAATAGTAATAAGTAGTTGTAAGTGTTGGACTTGTATACGGCCTGTCCGCAGATAAACCTTACTATACCTATTATAGACAAAAATATTAATTTCTTGGGAAAAATACTGCTGATTTAAAAAATGTGATAGATGTGATAGAAATTATTATTATATATGTCTAGGTAGCAGATAAATTGAGGAATTAATCCTGTAAATTACAGCTTTCCATCAGTTATACTTTAGCCTGGAGATTTTCTGAAATTTTAAATATCTCCAAGAGTAGCATCTAACGTGTTGTGATTTTGGTTTATTTGATATTACGTCTAAAGTTGATGTGATAGAAATTATTATTATATATGTCTAGGTAGCAGATAAATTGAGGAATTAATCCTGTAAATTACAGCTTTCCATCAGTTATACTTTAGCCTGGAGATTTTCTGAAATTTTAAATATCTCCAAGAGTAGCATCTAAAGTGTTGTGATTTTGGTTTATTTGATATTACGTCTAAAGTTGATGTGATAGAAATTATTATTATATATGTCTAGGTAGCAGATAAATTGAGGAATTAATCCTGTAAATTACAGCTTTCCATCAGTTATACTTTAGCCTGGAGATTTTCTGAAATTTTAAATATCTCCAAGAGTAGCATCTAAAGTGTTGTGATTTTGGTTTATTTGATATTACGTCTAAAGTTGATGTGATAGAAATTATTATTATATATGTCTAGGTAGCAGATAAATTGAGGAATTAATCCTGTAAATTACAGCTTTCCATCAGTTATACTTTAGCCTGGAGATTTTCTGAAATTTTAAATATCTCCAAGAGTAGCATCTAAAGTGTTGTGATTTTGGTTTATTTGATATTACGTCTAAAGTTGATGTGATAGAAATTATTATTATATATGTCTAGGTAGCAGATAAATTGAGGAATTAATCCTGTAAATTACAGCTTTCCATCAGTTATACTTTAGCCTGGAGATTTTCTGAAATTTTAAATATCTCCAAGAGTAGCATCTAAAGTGTTGTGATTTTGGTTTATTTGATATTACGTCTAAAGTTGATGTGATAGAAATTATTATTATATATGTCTAGGTAGCAGATAAATTGAGGAATTAATCCTGTAAATTACAGCTTTCCATCAGTTATACTTTAGCCTGGAGATTTTCTGAAATTTTAAATATCTCCAAGAGTAGCATCTAAAGTGTTGTGATTTTGGTTTATTTGATATTACGTCTAAAGTTGATGTGATAGAAATTATTATTATATATGTCTAGGTAGCAGATAAATTGAGGAATTAATCCTGTAAATTACAGCTTTCCATCAGTTATACTTTAGCCTGGAGATTTTCTGAAATTTTAAATATCTCCAAGAGTAGCATCTAAAGTGTTGTGATTTTGGTTTATTTGATATTACGTCTAAAGTTGATGTGATAGAAATTATTATTATATATGTCTAGGTAGCAGATAAATTGAGGAATTAATCCTGTAAATTACAGCTTTCCATCAGTTATACTTTAGCCTGGAGATTTTCTGAAATTTTAAATATCTCCAAGAGTAGCATCTAAAGTGTTGTGATTTTGGTTTATTTGATATTGCGTCCGAAGTTGATGTGATAAAAATTATTATTATATATGTCTAGGTAACAGATAAATTGAGGAATTAATCCTGAAAATTAAAGCTTTCCATCAGTTATACTTTAGCCTGGAGATTTTCTGAAATTTTAAATATCTCCAAGAGTAGCATCTAAAGTGTTGTGATTTTGGTTTATTTGATATTACGTCTAAAGTTGATGTGATAAAAATTATTATTATATATGTCTAGGTAACAGATAAATTGACGAATTAATCCTGTAAATTACAGCTTTCCATCAGTTATACTTTAGCCTGGAGATTTTCTGAAATTTTAAATATCTCCAAGAGTAGCATCTAAAGTGTTGTGATTTTGGTTTATTTGATATTACGTCTAAAGTTGATGTGATAGAAATTATTATTATATATGTCTAGGTAGCAGATAAATTGAGGAATTAATCCTGTAAATTACAGCTTTCCATCAGTTATACTTTAGCCTGGAGATTTTCTGAAATTTTAAATATCTCCAAGAGTAGCATCTAACGTGTTGTGATTTTGGTTTATTTGATATTACGTCTAAAGTTGATGTGATAGAAATTATTATTATATATGTCTAGGTAGCAGATAAATTGAGGAATTAATCCTGTAAATTACAGCTTTCCATCAGTTATACTTTAGCCTGGAGATTTTCTGAAATTTTAAATATCTCCAACAGTAGCATCTAAAGTGTTGTGATTTTGGTTTATTTGATATTACGTCTAAAGTTGATGTGATAGAAATTATTATTATATATGTCTAGGTAGCAGATAAATTGAGGAATTAATCCTGTAAATTACAGCTTTCCATCAGTTATACTTTAGCCTGGAGATTTTCTGAAATTTTAAATATCTCCAAGAGTAGCATCTAAAGTGTTGTGATTTTGGTTTATTTGATATTACGTCTAAAGTTGATGTGATAGAAATTATTATTATATATGTCTAGGTAGCAGATAAATTGAGGAATTAATTCTGTCAATTACAGATTTCCATCAGTTATACTTTAGCCTGGAGATTTTCTGAAATTTTAAATATCTCCAAGAGTAGCATCTAAAGTGTTGTGATTTTGGTTTATTTGATATTACGTCTAAAGTTGATGTGATAAAAATTATTATTATATATGTCTAGGTAACAGATAAATTGACGAATTAATCCTGTAAATTACAGCTTTCCATCAGTTATACTTTAGCCTGGAGATTTTCTGAAATTTTAAATATCTCCAAGAGTAGCATCTAAAGTGTTGTGATTTTGGTTTATTTGATATTACGTCTAAAGTTGATGTGATAGAAATTATTATTATATATGTCTAGGTAGCAGATAAATTGAGGAATTAATCCTGTAAATTACAGCTTTCCATCAGTTATACTTTAGCCTGGAGATTTTCTGAAATTTTAAATATCTCCAAGAGTAGCATCTAACGTGTTGTGATTTTGGTTTATTTGATATTACGTCTAAAGTTGATGTGATAGAAATTATTATTATATATGTCTAGGTAGCAGATAAATTGAGGAATTAATCCTGTAAATTACAGCTTTCCATCAGTTATACTTTAGCCTGGAGATTTTCTGAAATTTTAAATATCTCCAACAGTAGCATCTAAAGTGTTGTGATTTTGGTTTATTTGATATTACGTCTAAAGTTGATGTGATAGAAATTATTATTATATATGTCTAGGTAGCAGATAAATTGAGGAATTAATCCTGTAAATTACAGCTTTCCATCAGTTATACTTTAGCCTGGAGATTTTCTGAAATTTTAAATATCTCCAAGAGTAGCATCTAAAGTGTTGTGATTTTGGTTTATTTGATATTACGTCTAAAGTTGATGTGATAGAAATTATTATTATATATGTCTAGGTAGCAGATAAATTGAGGAATTAATTCTGTCAATTACAGATTTCCATCAGTTATACTTTAGCCTGGAGATTTTCTGAAATTTTAAATATCTCCAAGAGTAGCATCTAAAGTGTTGTGATTTTGGTTTATTTGATATTACGTCTAAAGTTGATGTGATAGAAATTATTATTATATATGTCTAGGTAGCAGATAAATTGAGGAATTAATCCTGTAAATTACAGCTTTCCATCAGTTATACTTTAGCCTGGAGATTTTCTGAAATTTTAAATATCTCCAAGAGTAGCATCTAAAGTGTTGTGAGTTTGGTTTATTTGATATTACGTCTAAAGTTGATGTGATAGAAATTATTATTATATATGTCTAGGTAGCAGATAAATTGAGGAATTAATCCTGTAAATTACAGCTTTCCATCAGTTATACTTTAGCCTGGAGATTTTCTGAAATTTTAAATATCTCCAAGAGTAGCATCTAAAGTGTTGTGATTTTGGTTTATTTGATATTACGTCTAAAGTTGATGTGATAGAAATTATTATTATATATGTCTAGGTAGCAGATAAATTGAGGAATTAATCCTGTAAATTACAGCGTTCCATCAGTTATACTTTAGCCTGGAGATTTTCTGAAATTTTAGATATCTCCAAGAGTAGCATCTAACGTGTTGTGATTTTGGTTTATTTGATATTACGTCTAAAGTTGATGTGATAGAAATTATTATTATATATGTCTAGGTAGCAGATAAATTGAGGAATTAATCCTGTAAATTACAGCTTTCCATCAGTTATACTTTAGCCTGGAGATTTTCTGAAATTTTAAATATCTCCAAGAGTAGCATCTAACGTGTTGTGATTTTGGTTTATTTGATATTACGTCTAAAGTTGATGTGATAGAAATTATTATTATATATGTCTAGGTAGCAGATAAATTGAGGAATTAATCCTGTAAATTACAGCTTTCCATCAGTTATACTTTAGCCTGGAGATTTTCTGAAATTTTAAATATCTCCAAGAGTAGCATCTAAAGTGTTGTGATTTTGGTTTATTTGATATTACGTCTAAAGTTGATGTGATAGAAATTATTATTATATATGTCTAGGTAGCAGATAAATTGAGGAATTAATCCTGTAAATTACAGCTTTCCATCAGTTATACTTTAGCCTGGAGATTTTCTGAAATTTTAAATATCTCCAAGAGTAGCATCTAAAGTGTTGTGATTTTGGTTTATTTGATATTACGTCTAAAGTTGATGTGATAGAAATTATTATTATATATGTCTAGGTAGCAGATAAATTGAGGAATTAATCCTGTAAATTACAGCTTTCCATCAGTTATACTTTAGCCTGGAGATTTTCTGAAATTTTAAATATCTCCAAGAGTAGCATCTAAAGTGTTGTGATTTTGGTTTATTTGATATTACGTCTAAAGTTGATGTGATAGAAATTATTATTATATATGTCTAGGTAGCAGATAAATTGAGGAATTAATCCTGTAAATTACAGCTTTCCATCAGTTATACTTTAGCCTGGAGATTTTCTGAAATTTTAAATATCTCCAAGAGTAGCATCTAAAGTGTTGTGATTTTGGTTTATTTGATATTACGTCTAAAGTTGATGTGATAGAAATTATTATTATATATGTCTAGGTAGCAGATAAATTGAGGAATTAATCCTGTAAATTACAGCTTTCCATCAGTTATACTTTAGCCTGGAGATTTTCTGAAATTTTAAATATCTCCAAGAGTAGCATCTAAAGTGTTGTGATTTTGGTTTATTTGATATTACGTCTAAAGTTGATGTGATAGAAATTATTATTATATATGTCTAGGTAGCAGATAAATTGAGGAATTAATCCTGTAAATTACAGCTTTCCATCAGTTATACTTTAGCCTGGAGATTTTCTGAAATTTTAAATATCTCCAAGAGTAGCATCTAACGTGTTGTGATTTTGGTTTATTTGATATTACGTCTACAGTTGATGTGATAGAAATTATTATTATATATGTCTAGGTAGCAGATAAATTGAGGAATTAATCCTGTAAATTACAGCTTTCCATCAGTTATACTTTAGCCTGGAGATTTTCTGAAATTTTAAATATCTCCAAGAGTAGCATCTAAAGTGTTGTGATTTTGGTTTATTTGATATTACGTCTAAAGTTGATGTGATAGAAATTATTATTATTTATGTCTAGGTAGCAGATAAATTGAGGAATTAATCCTGTAAATTACAGCTTTCCATCAGTTATACTTTAGCCTGGAGATTTTCTGAAATTTTAAATATCTCCAAGAGTAGCATCTAAAGTGTTGTGATTTTGGTTTATTTGATATTACGTCTAAAGTTGATGTGATAGAAATTATTATTATTTATGTCTAGGTAGCAGATAAATTGAGGAATTAATCCTGTAAATTACAGCTTTCCATCAGTTATACTTTAGCCTGGAGATTTTCTGAAATTTTAAATATCTCCAAGAGTAGCATCTAAAGTGTTGTGATTTTGGTTTATTTGATATTACGTCTAAAGTTGATGTGATAGAAATTATTATTATATATGTCTAGGTAGCAGATAAATTTAGGAATTAATCCTGTAAATTACAGCTTTCCATCAGTTATACTTTAGCCTGGAGATTTTCTGAAATTTTAAATATCTCCAAGAGTAGCATCTAAAGTGTTGTGATTTTGGTTTATTTGATATTACGTCTAAAGTTGATGTGATAGAAATTATTATTATATATGTCTAGGTAGCAGATAAATTGAGGAATTAATCCTGTAAATTACAGCTTTCCATCAGTTATACTTTAGCCTGGAGATTTTCTGAAATTTTAAATATCTCCAAGAGTAGCATCTAAAGTGTTGTGATTTTGGTTTATTTGATATTACGTCCGAAGTTGATGTGATAAAAATTATTATTATATATGTCTAGGTAACAGATAAATTGAGGAATTAATCCTGAAAATTAAAGCTTTCCATCAGTTATACTTTAGCCTGGAGATTTTCTGAAATTTTAAATATCTCCAAGAGTAGCATCTAAAGTGTTGTGATTTTGGTTTATTTGATATTACGTCTAAAGTTGATGTGATAAAAATTATTATTATATATGTCTAGGTAACAGATAAATTGAGGAATTAATCCTGTAAATTACAGCTTTCTATCAGTTATACTTTAGCCTGGAGATTTTCTGAAATTTTAAATATCTCCAAGAGTAGCATCTAAAGTGTTGTGATTTTGGTTTATTTGATATTACGTCTAAAGTTGATGTGATAGAAATTATTATTATATATGTCTAGGTAGCAGATAAATTGAGGAATTAATCCTGTAAATTACAGCTTTCCATCAGTTATACTTTAGCCTGGAGATTTTCTGAAATTTTAAATATCTCCAAGAGTAGCATCTAAAGTGTTGTGATTTTGGTTTATCTGATATTACGTCTAAAGTTGATGTGATAGAAATTATTATTATATATGTCTAGGTAGCAGATAAATTGAGGAATTAATCCTGTAAATTACAGCTTTCCATCAGTTATACTTTAGCCTGGAGATTTTCTGACGTTTTAAATATCTCCAAGAGTAGCATCTAAAGTGTTGTGATTTTGGTTTATTTGATATTACGTCTAAAGTTGATGTCATAGAAATTATTATTATATATGTCTAGGTAACAGATAAATTGAGGAATTAATCCTGTAAATTACAGCTCTCTATTAATTATAGTTTAGCAGGGAGAATTTCTGACATTTTAAGTATCTACAAGACTAGCCACTAAGATGTTGTAATCTTGGTTTATTTGACATTACGTGCACAGCTAAAGTGATAAAAGTTTCAAAGCTATATGTACATAAAAACATAACTATTAATTAAATAAAAACGAGTTCGAATTACTTAAACTCAATCCACCACTTAATTATAACCTTAAAACTAGTTTAGATAACCAACATCCGGCTTGTTGTCGACAATAAAACCACCGTACCGGCGGTTTCTTTGTTTGCAAACTTGACAAGACAACAACAAAGCCAGCAGCGAACGCACGGGTCAACACCCAAACCAATATTCGCTGACATTCACGTACAAATTTATGAACAGGTCCGTACGAGAATAACTAAACCTCTACAGGAGCATTCAACGAGAAAAAGACACCGATGGTGGATCAAGCACAGCACCAGAGATGACCGCACAATCAGATAGGAAAGGACGGCAGGCCGGTGTGTTATAGCGTGACCCTCGCAGATAAAATTAAAGCCTTCCTCAGTGCGCTACTATTCGAGTTTTTTCATTTTTCAATGGTACTATAGCTCGAACTGGCACGAACACTTGTACGGTCCTCAAGAGCTGAAATGAATAGTGAGTGCGTCGAGGACAACACGTGGTCGAGGCTGTGTTATATTTTAGTGGATTTCTGAAGAAGTACTGAAAGGAAAACAAACAAAAACCAGGTAAATTATAGGTGTTTAGCACGAATTTTTAGTAGTATTATGTATTGTTGCAGAATATTTTATGCTAATCACAGATTATACAATTTAGAACACTCGTCAAACCTGTTTCAAACAAGGTTTAAAACTTTCAGTTTCAGGCCAAGTGCTTGTGTTTAATATCAATGTCCTATTACTTAATACACAATTTATAAATAACCTAACAACACAATTATTTATAAACAACGACTTTTTTTAAGTTAAATCCCTTTTTAATCACAATTTAAACTCTATTTAATATCATCTTCAATGTGATTCTATATCATTCAAGATAAACTCGCCTACTATGTTTATCTAGAGGCAATATTTATTTATTACATATTAGTTGACATTTTGATAAAGCGTTCTGTTATTTCATTTGTAGATATTTTTAAATCGTGTATTTCTGTCGTTAGCTTTGATGAGGTGATTTTTTTAAAAATAACGCACGTTTTTAGTACCTAAGTGACATTGACATTGGCCAAAATGTTTTTGTTATCTTGACTTATTATTCATTAGTACTTATTTATTTATTAATCATGGTCGTTTTATTGATTTTTTCCCCAACAATTACTGTATATTTGTGCATTTTCGAAACAAACATGTTATTATTTTTACATTTCCGTGTTACGTTTATAGAATTCAAGGCTAAATTCTATGCTGTGACAATAGAAGCATCGTGTGTTGAAATATTGATAAGAAACGAATTATTTAAATCTATAGAATTTACAAAGAGATATGCGAATTTTGTTCTTATCAAATGTTAATTTTATTTAATGGTGCTCTTGGTACAATTTAAAGACTTTTACTAATTAGTCTACTAATTAAAAGTTGATCCTCATATACCTCAAAAAAATTGGCCCAATTGAATAATATTTAGGTCTCCCGCAGGAGGCCTAAAGTTTATGATTTTATCTAAAAATTCGATTTGTTTCATATTTTTTTAATGAAATATTAAGTGGGTTTTCTACTTCAAAGCCCACATGTCCGCAGATAATAAAACAATTAATGACAAATAAACTTTTATCAACATTTAAGCACATTTTTTAAATTATACGAAAATGGTCACTTTTCTAAAAATTCTATCGAATCCAAATAACCTGCAAGCGATCTAAATGTTCCATTATATGTTCCATAATCCTTATTGTTAAATATTTTGTAATGGAAAACGAAAAATCACTTAATCTTTTATTGAAAACAAATTCTAATTCTTATAGAAAATTATAAACTTTAGGCCTTCTGCGGGAGACCTAAATATTTTTCAATTGCGCCAATTTTTTTGTAGTATATGTAGATAGGTACACTCTTGGTATTAAGTAAGTTCTATAAATATTTTAGCAGTGTGTCGATGATACATCCAAGTACAAGTTTTTTGTTATTCTGGTCGACCGCTCGGCCGCTAAGTGCAAAAAATTGTCCGTTTACGCTTCAACTCGTATATCGGAAATTTATTATTTGCGAAACCTTGTTCGAATGCTTTGAATTGGTTTATAATGATTTATATGTTTCTATTTATTAGCTTAATGTGTAATTAATTAATGTAATTCCTACATTGCAATGTAATTGTGTTTTTATTAAATATGGCGTTAATTTTATATTAATAAAATTTTAAATAAATTTGTCTTTATGGTAATTTGTTAATTGTGATTTACTGGTGTTTTCAAGATATTTAGCTTCAACGATATTTTGCAGTGTTTAACTTAATAAACAGAAAGGAGTATGTATTTTGTATAGCATGAATGTATCATTACTATTTTTTTATATTATTATTTTGTATTTACTTTACAGCAATATGTTTCAAATATCTGACAACTGAAAATAATGACAATTATGTATATCACTAATTTACAAAAATTTTTGGTGGCAAGCTCTAAATTTTCGTCGAATTTTGATGGAAAGTAAATATATTATAATTATTATTAAAAAAAATAAACCAAAATTTACGACCATCTAAAAGAACATTTATACAACATAAAAATTATTTCATCAAATTTGACCTGGGATGAGTATAAATTGTGTTGGTAACGGGTATATAATTTCCCAAAAGGAGACGCTTCAGAAAGAAAAGTTGTTGGTTTCTCTTACGTATAGCTTTTATTGCATATTAATTACTCACAATCATATGCAATAAAAGCTATACGTAAGAGAAACCAACAACTTGACGATTTGAACTAGGGACCTTTGCGTCGCTAGCACAATGCTCTCCCAACTGAGCTATTGACATTGTGCTAGCGACGCAAAGGGCCTTGGTTCAAATCCAGGTTGTGGCTGTAATTTTTGATATATTTAAAATTTACATCCCGCCTGTATGTTACCATATTATTAACTTATAATATTACTTTGACAAAGTATGTCGTTAAACATTTTCAGTTATAGTTTATATTGTTTGTAAATTAAAAAGACCTTTATTTTTAATGTATATGCATTTTAGTTAACCTTACAGTAAACAATTCATAAGTCAAAATGTTACTTTTAAGTTATTATCGTTGTTAATGCCCGCCTCTTAATTTATTTAGAAAACAAATTAAGAAATAAAATTTCCAATAATGTTCCAGCTGATATATAGTAAATGAAAAATGTGTGCTTATTGAACTGGAACTATATTACAATAAAACTTCTGTAGAGCTCTTTGAAATATTAACAAAATAAATACATATTACAACAATAAAAAATTATTAATTATAAGTAAAATTGTAATAATTTGTCTTAACAAATGAACAAAAGAAAATAGCAAAATGTTTTGTTTTTCTAGAAAGTAGAAAGTAATATGTTTCATATGGTCTTATTGGTTTTCTCTGTTCCTTCTGAAGTTGGAGCAGTTTAAAATAAGATATTGTTAATAATTCAAACGGCTGTAACTTTTTAATGAATTGAAAAAGTAATTTACTTTCTGAAAAAAATTGTTTTGCGGAAGAAACGTGGGACACCTGTATATATTGCTATAATTTAAATTATTTTGGTTGTCAAGCATGTATTAGATGTCATGAAAGATAATTGAACATGAACTGCTGTAAAGTAAATACAGATATAAAATTTCCATTGTCCTTCATACAAAATAATGCTCGTCCTAAATGTAAATTTAAATTAAATTTAGAGAATTTATTTACATTTAGTGAATATATTTTAATATTACAATTCTGAAATAGTCTATTTAGTGATAATCCTTGGCATCAAGTAGATTTGCGCGTTTACTTACTTACTTAAGCCCGTCATCCTACTGCTGGGCAAAGGCATTTACTTGCGTAATTAATATGTGTATTAGTTAACATAAATTTATATAATGTGTCATGATATTACGCAATATCTCCAAATGAGCAATATCTCCAAATATCATATTATCAAACATGTTTATTAATATTATTATAAAAGTTATTCTATATTTAATTAAATGCATTACCTACTCGTAAACTTAACTGTAGTGATCATATTTCATTTATTACATTGCAATGAAGATATCACATTAAGGAGAAGGTCGGACACGCTAAAAGTAAACTAAATCTCGTTACATTACATCCACCGAAAAACCACCTCGTGACGGACAACTTTTTGCGAAGCGGCCGGGTCGAGGTAGAACAGTACACGAATATGTAACCGACATACTATTTTCAAATCCTGCGATAGCGATACGAACTTACTTATTTCCATGACTGTACAAGTAATTATACCCAACAATATTTTACAAACACGGATTCACTGATCGCATCAAAACTTCGCATCTCGTTCGATTGCCTCGCACCAAAACCCACAAGCAGAACTACGCAAAATTATGTTCATGTTTATTTCGGTCTTAAAAATTAACAATAGTCGGAATGCTATTAAATTTAAGGGATGTGTATCGCAGTAAATAAAGACTATTTGCATGCTAACTGCGTTGACCTGCTAACATTCGTTCCTGAGATATCAAAACCTTGTTCGCGAAATTTATTACATAAAAACTGAAGAAAACAAAAACGCCAATCTATAGAAGAGACTCTAGATGCAACCTGAACAAAAACTGAAATTTTTGTGGTAAGTGGTTTAAGAGAAAATAAATCGGAAAGACGAGCGTTAATTCAAACTGCAAAAATCGGGTACTTTTTGAATTTCTCTCGCGCTCATGTTTACACCGAGAGGCAAAGAATTTTGACAGTCATGCAACTTATATAGAAATGATTCAGGAGTATGACATACTTTATTTCAATTTTTTCTGTTCAGTAGTTTTAGAGTTAAGGGCCTTCAAACAGGAGTCAATACTATCGAAACGAGGGATGGCAGTTAGAGTGCTTCTCTCGTGCGTGTCTCCCTTGTGTACATTTGCACTACATTAGTTACAAGCATTAAAAAACTGGAATGTCATATTTATAGACTATTGTTGTTGGCATTATTGTATGCATAAAGACTGTATGTCTGTATGAATTATTTATTATTGCCCTTGGTTGAATAATTACTAATATAACATTAGATAACAAATAGAAAAATGTAGGTGTTGCCATAATTTGAATCAGCACAGTAATTACATACTTTAAAAGATTTACGTTCTCTTATAATAGCTGTTTTATTTCTAAACTATGTGCTATTATAATTTACTACCGACAAATTTACAGTCGCTATTGTGTAGACTAGAATACCGGTTCAAAAGGAAATGAATTAATGAAATAATTGACCAATGATTATTACCCGTATTGCATATTATTAACTGTGAATGAATGCTTGCTACATATGTGTCAAATAGTTTCATGCACACCAATTTGGTATGTCGAAAATCTTTGAAATAATAGTAAAGATAACACATTCTTAGTTCATAGTTTAAACGCACTATAAAACAGCCTTGTCTTTGTTGTTTTTACAAACGTAAAATTCAATGTCAAACCTTTTATTAATCGCAATTTACGAATCATCATAAATTGGTAAATTTGTCATGGAAGCACGTAGCTAAAAAACATTCTTTGTGTTCCACAGTCTTGGTTTATAGGTTATGGTTTAATATTGAATGTAAATATTATTTAATGAAATAATGAACAATCGGAACAACATTCATGAGTCTGAGATTGTTTCGAAAATCGCACATGTCAACTCTTGTAATTGTAATTCCTCCTGTAATTGCAGTAGCTGCGGTTTGAACAAAGCATGTGTCAATTATTATTTATTGATTATTATTAAATTAGCTGTTTGAAACAGGTGAACGAATTGAAATAAATTATAACCAATTGGGGTCATAGATAGCACACAAAAGAGCTAATATTCTCTCGTATAAGTGATCTAACTTATCACTGTTATCAGTTATAACAGACGCTAAATTTAATGGAGGTTGTTGACTTTTAAATTGCTGTTATTTTAGTTCATACGTTATACACAATGCAGTTTCCAAGTACCTATAGAAAGAGTTGTTCTGATTTCTTGTGCATATTTGCAGTTTTGAGACAAAGAGAAACTTTGGTCTTCAAATATCCCATCGGAAAAACACAATAGAACAATACAAAGCAAACAAACAAAAAAACATAATCTATGACATTATACAGAGAGAGAAAACAGTGTTGAATCAAAGAATCCATTTCTTAAAAATAGAATTAAATTTCTTACATCTTTTGATTCAAAATTTACCCTATTTAAACAGTTTTTAATAAACGCTGACCTTTCCAATTTTTTTCTCATAAACCGCTTGCCCAAAAAAACTCAAATTTACACAGATTATAGCTCAAGATCTTATCTACAGATTGGCATTTGTATTTTCCTAATTTTCCTTGCAATAAGTAGGCAACAAGTAGAAATAAATCTATGTACAGTCATGGAAATAAGTAAGTTCGTATCGCTATCGCAGGATTTGAAAATAGTATGTCGGTTATATATTCGTGTACTGTTCTACCTCGACCCGGCCGCTTCGCTAAAAGTTGTCCGTCACGAGGTGGTTTTTCGATGGATGTAATGTAACGGGATTTAGTTTATTTTTAGCGTGTCCGACCTTTTCCTTAATGTGATATCTTCATTGCAATGTAATAAATGAAATATGATCACTACAGTTAAGTTTACGAGTAGGTAATGCATTTAATTAAATATAGAATTACTTTTATAATAATATTAATAAACATGAAATTTGATTATATGATACGAAAAGCTCATTTTAAGATATTGCGTAATATCATGACACATTATATAAATTTATTTTAACTAATACACATATTAATTACGCAAGTAAATGCTTTTGCCCAGCAGTAGGATGACGGGCTTAAGTAAGTAAGTAAGTAAATGCGCAAATCAACTTGATGCCAAGGATTATCACTAAATATAGACTATTTCAGAATTGTAATATTAAAATATATTCACTAAATGTAAATAAATTCTCTAAATTTAATTTAAATTTACATTTAGGATGAGCATGTATTTTGTATGAAGGACAATGGAAATTTTATATCTGTATTTACTTTACAGCAGTTAATCTTCAATTAATCAATTCAATCTTTCATGACATCTAATACACGCTTGATAACCAAAATAATTTAAATTATAGCAATATATACAAGCTGTCCCACGTTTCTTCCGCAAAACAATTTTTTTCAGAAAGTAAATTACTTTTTCAATTCATTAAAAAGTTACAGCCGTTTGAATTATTAACAATATCTTATTTTAAACGGCTCCAACTTCAAAAGGAACAGAGAAAACCAATAAGACCATATTACTTTCTAGAAAAAAAAAACAAAACATTTTGGTATTTTCTTTTGTTCATTTGTTAAGACAAATTATTAAAATTTTACTTATAATTAATAATTTTTTATTATTGTAATATGTATTTATTGTGTTTCATTTTTGGTTTTGCATTGTTTGATAACTAATTAATTTTTTATTTTTCTTTTTTTGTTAATATTTCAAAGAGCTCTACAGAAGTTTTATTGTAATATAGTTCCAGTTCAATAAGCACACATTTTTCATTTACTATACATATATTAGCTGGAACATTATTGGAAATTTTATTTCTAAATTTGTTTTCTAAATAAATTAAGAGGCGTGCATTAACAACGATAATAAGTTAAAAATAACATTTTGACTTATGAATTGTGTAATGTAAGGTTAGCTAGAATGCATATACATTAAAAATGAAGGTCTTTTTAATTTCCAAACAATATAAACTATAACTGAAAATGTTTAACGACATACTTTGTCAAAGTAATATTATAAGTTAATAATATGGTAACATACAGGCGGGATGTAAATTTTAAATATATCAAAAATTACAGCCACAACCTGGATTTGAACCAAGGCCCTTTGCGTCGCTAGCACAATGTCAATAGCTCAGATGGGAGAGCATTGTGCTAGCGACGCAAAGGTCCCTGGTTCAAATTGTCAAATTGTTGGTTTCTCTTACGTATAGCTTTTATTGCATATGATTGTGAGTAATTAATATGCAATAAAAGCTATACGTAAGAGAAACCAACAACTTTTCTTTCTGAAGCGTCTCCTTTTGGGAAATTATATACCCGTTACCAACACAATTTATACGCATCCCAGGTCAAATTTGATGAAATAATTTTTATGTTGTATAAATGTTCTTTTAGATGGTCGTATATTTAGGTTTATTTTTTTTAAAATAATAATTATAACATATTTACATTCCATCAAAATTCGTCGAAAATTTAGAGCTTGCTTCCAAAAATTTTTGTAAATTAGTGATATACATAATTGTCATTATTTTCAGTTGTCAAATATTTGAAACATATTGCTGTAAAGTAAATACAAAATAATAATATAAAAAAAATAGTAATGATACATTCATGCTATACAAACTACATACCTACTCCTTTCTGTTTATTAAGTTAAACACTGCAAAATATCGTTGAAGCTAAATATCTCGAAAACACCAGTAAATCACAATTAACTAATTACCATAAAGACAAATTTAAAGCAATTTAATTTTAATTTATTTCTATTTTGTGAATAAATGTTAATACATATGTCAGTTCTGAAATAACCTGAAAAGTAAAAATATTGACAACAACAAATTGATATTTATTAACACAAAAAAAGCTATTAGATGCAATAAGGTTGTAAGTATAATTTGTTGTGTTGTATGCAATATCTTGAAATGAGATTTTCATTTCATGAAAACTTTTATGTTTATTAATATAAAATTAACGTAATATTTAATAAAAACACAATTACATTGCAATGTAGGAATTACATTAATTAATTACACATTAAGCTAATAAATAGAAACATATAAATCATTATAAACCAATTCAAAGCATTCGAACAAGGTTTCGCAAATAATAAATTTCCGATATACGAGTTGAAGCGTAAATGGACAATTTTTTGCACTTAGCGGCCGAGCGGTCGACCAGAATAACAAAAAACTTGTACTTGGATGTATCATCGACACACTGCTAAAATATTTATAGAACTTACTTAATTCCAAGAGTGTACATATTCGAATAAGGTAGTCATTGTAGTAGTGGGATTCTAGGTAGATATATAAAGTTTTATCAATAAATGTCTACGGCCAAAACAAAAAAGATCGAAGAGAGTTTACCATAGTTGTTGTTTTGTTGATTAATTCATTCATTTAAGGAAGAAGTCTCCAGACTGAGGATGCCCATCAGGCAAGGCCGGTCTGGAGGGGCGGTTTCGGGTCTTCTCCTCCCCTCGCTTTTTTTTTAATAAAAAAAGGACTCTGTTTAATGAAAAAATAGTTTGCAAGTGTAGGTACAGCGAAGAGTTGTAAACATGTTTTTTAACGCATTTTGAATCAACAGCAGCAATCAAATTTAATATTATCAAGTAGCAGCAAACAAATAAAATAACAAAAGAATTTTTTTTTTCAAACCCCAATAATATGCATAAGAGTTTGGGTAAAATCAACATTATATAAATACATAAATATTCCATTGATAACTAATTTCTTGAATAAAGTTTCTTGAGTAACTGTGCTGAAGTATTATACCAAGGAAGTAAAACAATTAATTATCAATGTCGGAAATGTCTTTCTCAATTAACTATAGCACAGCTGTTGTATCTGTCAAAATACACCATCAAGAGAAGGTACTTCTATTAGATTTTATAGCAAAACAATCAGATGCAAAGAAGTAAAATTATTGTGGTTACCTGTGGTCCATTGCGAGTTTAATGCAATTGAATTGATCTGGGCTTACGTAAAACATAAAGTTGCAAAAAGCCACAATACAGTTAAAATGAAAGATAAGTTAAATTTATGCAACGAAGCACTGTATGAAAAGAGATATGGCATGATTGTGTTGCATAATATCATCAACAACTGATTTTCGGCAGAAATAATATTACGAATTAATAATAAATCATAAAACAGAATATGTATACAATGGGGTATTCCGGTGTTTTTGAAATTGTCATTTTTTACAAAGTATGGGTGCTACTCTTTGCTACTTCACAAGTAAAATATCAAACATTGTTTTAAATTAAGAGAAATAGTTGTTTGAAGTTTGAATTAGGATTGGTCTTTGTGACGTCACAAAGACCGCTCAAAGTGAGCGACTTGACAACGTTGCTATATCTAGGGTGCACGTAGTAAATTTTTGTCTTCTGTTGTGTCAACGTTTAGAATCGCTCGTTTGTTGACACCTGCTTTGGTTATTGAGGTTATATCAAACACTTGTTCAAAATGTATAAACTCCAACGCCGACATTGTTCTGTGCCGGGCTATATAACAGCAGTAGAACAGTAACTTCTGATAAGATTTTCTTTACATTGCCGACTAGCGAGATGAGAGATGTTTGGCTTCAAGTTTCAATGATCAAATCATCTCTCAAAAAAGGTACCTTTATTCGTTGTCAAACAACAGGGTCGCCAACCGTCAACTTGG
This sequence comes from Aphodius sticticus, assembly GCA_963966075.1. NCBI lineage: Eukaryota > Metazoa > Arthropoda > Insecta > Coleoptera > Scarabaeidae > Aphodius > Aphodius sticticus. The sequence continues at coordinate 45,578,320 of OZ014511.1, read as the reverse complement.
CCGATCAGCTGTTCGAGAGCTGTCCGCTGTTGCCACCGCTACTAGGGAGCGGTAATCATCGTGTATTTCCGAGGGTGGTCGGTGAATTCAAACGAAACGCACTTTTAATTGCAATTATCTCATAGAAAAACTAAATAAAAAAGCTCATAGCTTAACTTTATGAATCTTCATAAATTGTACAATAGGTTAAACCGAATATCTGCTTAAATTTTGACATGACCGGAACACCGGTCAAAACAACGGTTCTCTTCAATGAACCAAAAGTTGCTTTTAATTGAGACATTTAGATTAGTTAACCATGAAATCAACACGATTTCTAATATAATCCCCTCTCTTCCTTCATTCCAGGTTTCAAAATGGAGTTATTCGGTATAGAATTCGCACCGTTGAACATACCAATGAAAAGACGCATGCAGACTGTTGCAGCGGCAACATGGTTCGTCACGATGGTATTCGGCGGCTTCATTGGCCTCTTCTTAGCGATATACCTCATCATCTTCACGTACTGGCGATGGCCAATGGTCCTCTACCTAATCTGGATATGGTTCATCGACAATAAAGTCGCTGAAAGAGGTGGAAGACGCTCGGACTGGGTGCGCAATTGGAACTGGTGGAAATACCTAAAATACTATTTCCCATTGAACCTTGAAAGGGTGGCATGGGTCAACCTGGAACCATCCAAAAACTACCTATTCTGCTGCTTCCCACATGGCATGTTATCCACTGGCCCTTTCTCTGCCTTTGGAACAACAGAAGGTGGCTTTAATGATTTATTCCCTTACCACACAGCATACGTCCACACTCTCACGCAACATTTCGTAATGCCGTTCTTCAGAGAACTGGCATTGGGTTTGGGTGGTGTTGACGCTTCTAAGAATTCGCTGAATCACGTTCTCGGCAAACCTGAGGGTGGGAATGTTTCTGTTCTGATGGTTGGGGGAGCTGCAGAGGCTTTTAACTGCCGACCAGGAGAATACAGGGTGATCCTGAAGAGTAGGAAAGGATTCATCAGGCTTGCTCTGAAGAACGGAGCTCCTCTGGTTCCTGTGATATCCTTTGGGGAGACAGATTTGTACAACCAAGTCGCCAATCCTGAAGGATCGAGGATTAGGAATATGCAGGAAGCTTTGAAGAAATGGTTGGGTATGGCTCCTGCGATACCAATAGGTCGTGGGTTCTTCCAGTACAATTATGGGATTATACCAAAGAGGAAGCCTGTGACTACATTAGGTAAATAACATGCTAATGACTGTTTTGACTGTTTTGTTTTTACTGTATAAATTATTGTGGAACACAAGGTATATTAATGCAATTTTTTATCAAGCTTTTATCCTAATTATTATGCCATGAACTTGTTAAAGAATGTTTATTTGTGTCAAACAACTTATGTTTTCAGTTAAAACTTACAATTTATATACATTGTGTCGCACGGGACGTTGGATTGTCTGGGTATTTTTGTTATTATTAAAGATAGAAAGTCGGTTAAATATACAGGGTCCTGCAGCTCAGCTCCAAGAAATTATTTTTGATTATACAGGCTGTCCCAAAAACGTGCAACGCCAACGTGATATATTTTTTTAAATTGCATGCTATATATTTTTTTACACATTTGGAATCCTGTTATGGTTGCCTACATACCACCAAAATTTTATTGAAATCGGTTGAGTGACTGCAGCGCAAAAAAATAAAAACAAAAAGAAATTGATTTTGCATCGTTGGCCTTAAAAATCAATAAAAACCACAAATTGCACCTCGTCAATAAAATTTTGCGACGTCCTTATTAAGTTAGATCTAGTAGTCTCGTTAACCAAGTGTCATGGATCCAAATTATACAGGATGACGAAAATCTACTGTCAAACTTGTCAAACTTCAAAGCGTATTATTGTTCTTATTTTAAACTGGAACCCATACATTTTTTTAGGTGAAACGATGCAGAATTAAAAAATAAACATTGTTTCTAAATACAACCCCATCACAATTCCCAATATTTTAAAAGTTATTCGCCAATAACTCATTTTTGAACGTTTCCAACGGCAATTGTAGGTAATAAATATCGTACGTGGCGTTGAAAAACGATTTATTTCATAAAATATAACGCAGAGAAATATTTTAGATTTGAGTGTACTTAATTAAGTAGTTGTTCAATTGCCAAATTTACTTAAAAATTTACCTATAGCGGTAAGGGTGGAAATGTGCCTGCAACATGATGGAGCTCCAGCACATTACTCGTTACATGTCAGGCACCAGCTCAACGAAATCTTCCCAAATCGGTGGATTGGAAGAGGAGGACCAGTTGCGTGGCCTCCTCGATCACCGGACTTAACGAATCTGGATTTCTTCCTGTGGGGCTACGTTAAGGACATCGTTTATGCTGAACCTCCAACAACACCAGAAAACATGCAAGAAAGATGCATTTCTATTACGCCCGACCTATTAAGCAGTGGCGAGGTCATTTCATACTCGTCTTCGTTTGTGCCTCGAAGAGCACGGAAGACATTTCGAACAACTACTTAATTAAGTACACTCAAATCTAAAATACTTCTCTGTGTTATATTTTATGAAATAAATTGTTTTTCAACGCCACGATATTTATTACCTACAATTGCCGTTGGAAACGTTGAAAAATGAGTTTTTGGCGAATAACTTTTAAAATATTGGGAATTGTGATGGGGTTGTATTTAGAAACAATGTTTATTTTTTAATTCTGCATCGTTTCACCTAAAAAAATGTATGGGTTCTAGTTTACAATAAGAACAATAACACGCTTTGAAGTTTGACAAGTTTGACAAAAGATTTTGGTCATCCTGTATAATTTGGATCAATGACACTTGGTTAACGAGACTACTAGATCTAACTTAATAAGGACGTCGCAAAATTTTATTAACGAGGTGCAATTTGTGGGTTTTCTTGGTTTTTAAGGCCAACGATGCAAAATCAATTTTCTTTTGTTTTAATTTTTTTGCGCTGCAGTCACTTAACCGATTTCAATAAAATTTTGGTGGTATGTAGGCAACCATAACAGGCTTCCAAATGTGTAAAAATATATATAGCATGCAATTTAAAAAAATATATCACGTTGGCGTTGCACATTTTTGGGACACCCTGTATAATCAAAAATAATTTCTTGAAATGTACCTTGAAGTAGAGGGTAAGCTTGCAAAATGTCAAACTCTTAGCTTAATTAGTAACTGAGCTACAGAAGACGGGAGCTGAGCTGCAGGACCCTGTGTATATATATATATATATAAACAAAACAATTAGGAGAAAAATCTTTATCAAAAACTGCAATAATATACCTAGTGTACCATTAGAAAACGTAAAACTTTGTGTTGATACGTTGTTGTGGGCGAATGATTATCTATAACTTTTATATACAGACGACTCAAACTTAGCTAAAAAAGAAAAAATAAATCGTGGAAAAAAGTCGGAATAACCTAAAAAAACATGACGTAATAATTTATTGTTTTTTTTTCAGTTGGCAGGCCTATTGATGTTGAAAAAGTTGAAGAACCAACATCAGAGCAAATAAACGACTTACATACGAGGTTTACGAAAGAATTAACACAACTTTTTGAAACGGAAAAACATCGCTACCTAAAAAACCACGAAACGGTAGAATTAGTGATAGAATGATTTCAAAATCCCAGTGAATATTGTGTGGACTGACGCGTATATTACATTGTTAATTATGTGATAATGTTATGTTATGTTAAATTATGTATAAGCATGTTTTATTATTATTATTATTGTAATTATCATCAGTTTAATAAGTTATATTATGGTTAAGTTTGTTTCTTAAAAATTATTATTGTAATATTTTAAGTAATAAATTTGATTACTACTTTCCAAGAAACTGCATTTTATTCAAACCATAAACAAAAATTCTAACCCCAAAAAAACACAGACTTGTTCAATTGATTGGCTCTTTCATACTGAAAAAATGCGACAGTGCACTGTTGTCAATAATAAATCACCGCAGTTTGCTTCATGTTCACTCAAGTGCACAATACGTTAATTATGCTGAAATAAACAACATGTTTTGTGGTTACAAACGTCGCAAGTTTTTATTAAACCGCATTTACGTTTGGCGATTGTGTGGTCAAGATTGTCGTACTAAGCGCGTTGCAAACACCTATGTGAAGAGTTAGTATTTGAAATTAGAATTTCAGAATTGTGCTCACGACTTTGTTAAACCTGCAGGTAAATATTATATATTTTAACAGCAATATAAATCTGAAAACGTACAGTGTCGAGTGCAGAGTTATTTTAAAATAGGTTACATGTATCTATAAATATCGTAAAATATATCAAACACATAACAGGAACTACTTTTGCTTGTAGAAACTAATTTATTTGGAATATTTACTTAAGTCAAATAAATATATTTGGATACAAACAAAAATTACTTTCTATTAAAGTAATATTTTTGTTTTGATTTAAAAAGACGTTTCTTGACACCAACGAAATCAAAGTTTGATTCAAACAAATATATTTTTGCTTTAGCTTCAAAACACACTTCCGCCAAAGAAATCATATTTTGATACAAATAAATATATTTTTAGTCGCCCGGGCTGTGTGTAAAATATTTTCGCGGCTAGGCTTGAAAGTTATTAACGAAACGCCTAGCGGGCAATTAGCATCTTTCGTGTCCCCACAAAGATGCAAAAATGACTCTTTCGTATCTATAGTGAAGGAAGAAAAAAAAATTACTAGATAAATGATGACTATTCCGATTATTATCGGCTATTGTCACCAATGTCAGTTTTATTAGATATTGCGATATTGCCCTCTCGTAACAGTCGCGAAAGAGCCACAAGATGACAAGATACGGTATCTAAATTTTGTGCTTTAGTCCAAAATAAGTATTGTTGTATGCACTTTTATTTGATCGTACTTATTAGATTCCATTACTTTGCAATTTTTGGCACTGCTGAGCAGTTTATCTTAATTACACTGGGTGTTAAACTAATAAGCGTAGAATATATAGATAAGGTATAATAGTTAACGTTTGATAGTAGACCGACTTTTGATAACGAACTCATGTCCAGATAGACGCCGTTTAGGAACTGTAGAGAGCCGGAATATTGTACCAACTTTAGAAATTGTTTTAGTAAAGTAGGTTGTATGAAGTATCATAGAATAACTATTTTAAAATCAAATAATTTAAAAGGATTTAAAGATAACCCATTATTGGCCAAAATTGGTAGCAAAATTACAAAACTTCGGTTAATGAAAAGGGAGTTTCAAAAACGTTAAATAATAAAAAAAATCAGACAAAAGTTATTTGGTATTAAAAGGGCCATCCTGTGATACATGACAATAGATTCTCTGTGCTGTTTGTAATATTGGTACGATTTTCTGACTCTCTCCAGCGTTGACACAATACATTTCCGTACATGAGTTCGTTCAAAAGTTAGTAGTTGACCTAACATTGTCGTCTTTCAAGTGTTCAAGTATAATAGTAAAATAAAAAAAAATATTATTTCGTCGTCGATTATCCTTAACACAGAATTTTCAAATTAATCCACTTTTCTCTACATTTAGTCATTACTTCTCGTTAACGGGGTAAATTTGAAAATAATATTGTTGCCTTTTTATTGTTTATCAATTTGTTATTAAGATATTGTATCAGATGCTCGATGACCACGAGCTAGAAATTATTATAGGAAATTAACAACAATTTCTCCTAGCGTATTAAAAAGTAATAAAAAGGCTGCAATATTGGTTGAAACATCAAAATCTTAATTTCTAGAAGAAGAGTTCAATGATGCAGAAACAAAATATATTTACAGACAACTAAAGACGGCAAAATGACTTGAAATTCAATGAATATCAATATATAATAAGTAAGTGTTGTCGAGCATACAGGGATCACGACCATGGATGGCTATTAACACACAAAAATGTCAACAAAAACATTTCACTACGTTAAAGCGATAGAGATTTTTCAGAGTGTACGCAACATAACACAAGACGAAAATGCTGCAAAACAGTTAATAGTCTTTAAAATTACGTCACTATTTAATACTAAATTACATTTTAATACTAAAATGTTGCCCCCCCCCCCCTGTAACACGTTACACGTGTACCCTCCGAAAATTTCTAGTCAATAATAGGTCCACATTACTTCCTTCACCAAACTAATAATTTCTTTAATCAAAGAACCATTTATTGTAACCTTAAAATATCGCATTTTAACTCAACCAACAAATATTTCAAACAAATGCATTTTTATTTGCATTAAAGCACTATTATCCACTGATTTTAATCAATTAGATCAAAATCTGCGATATTAGTCAGTGTATAGACCAGTTTTCGTTATTATCAAACACCTATGCACTTTGAGCAAATTTTTGTGAACTGATAAATTATTTGTTAGTCAACTATCATAAAATAGACGTAGGTATATAGCTATGTAAGCTAATGGAAACGCAGTCGAATTCGTCAGTATAGTTGAAGAAAGACAAACTGTAAGTTCTCCTTGTTTTTCGTTTGATTTCATTTTCTAATTTATAATTTACAAACAGAACTTTTACCTTGATTTTAGATCTTCCAAGATGGAGTTATTCGGTATAGAATTTGCCCCGTTGAACGTTCCTTTAAAACGCCGGCTACAAACTTTAGCGTCAGCATCATTCTTCTTCACATTTATCTTTGGAAGCATCATATGCTTCTTGCTAACAGCATACATCCTAATCTTTACAACTTATCTACGATGGCCAATGATTCTTTACCTAATCTGGATCAACCTTATCGAAAACAAAATCGGAGAAACAGGTGGTAGACCATCGGACTGGGTACGCAGCTGGTCCTGGTGGAAGTACCTAAAGGCTTACTACCCACTAACACTCGAGAAAGTTGACGGTGTCCATCTAGAACCATCAAAAAACTACCTATTCTGCTGCTTCCCACATGGCATCATGGCCACAGGTCCTTTCTCAGCATTCGGAACAAACTACGGTGGTTTCAACGACATGTTTCCACACCATACACCTCACGTCCATACTTTAAAGCTCCATTTTCAAGCACCCTTCTTCAGAGAGTTGGCATTAGGCTTAGGTGGTTTGGATTCCTCCAAAAATTCATTGAGTTACACCTTGGGCAAACCAGGAGGTGGTAAAGTGTCAGTTCTAATGGTGGGAGGTGCTGCAGAAGCACTGTATTGCCGACCAGGTGATTATCGTGTTATTCTGAAGAAGAGGAAAGGTTTTGTGAAGCTTGCTTTGAAGAATGGTGCACCACTGGTTCCTGTGATATCCTTCGGTGAAAATGATCTCTACGATCAAGCTGCTAATCCCAAAGGATCAACAGTTAGGAATTTTCAAGAGGCTGTGAAGAAATATGCTGGGTTAGCACCTGCTATACCGATAGGGCGTGGGTTCTTCCAGTATAGTTTTGGTGTCATTGCTAGGAGACGACCAGTTACCACCTTAAGTAATGTTTAACCTATACGAAGCGTAAAAATTGGATATTTTAATGTTTTGTTTTTAGTTGGGAAGCCGATAGATGTGGAAAAAGTTGAGGAACCAACATCTGAGCAGATTGACGATTTGCATTCGTTATTTATGAAGGAGTTGACGCACCTATTTGAGTCTGAGAAACACCGGTATTTAAAAAATCACGAAAATGTGCATTTGGTGATAGAGTGACGAAATATTTGAAGTGTGTTGTTTGTCATGATACTTGATAGACACGTGTGATAAAATAGTGTTTTTATAATATAATAGTTTCTCGAGAATATTGCCGAAAATAGGAATTATACATACAGTTGTTGTAAAATAATGTTGTAATGTCTATAAATTAAGAATTTGATAGATATTTCGCATAATGTACTTTTATTATTATTTTAGATATTAATTATAGTCAATTTTAAAAATTACCTTTCTGGCTAAGTTAAAAATAACGTATTGAGTCATGCAATTTATACCTGAATTGGTTTGACCTTGACCTCCGACAGATATAGATAAACCTGACCATTTGTTGATTTTTTTCCAAACTGATATTTACAAGGTGAAATTAACGTTAGCATTAACAAAATAACACTCAATTAAGAAAACCAGCCGTATAGTACAGTGGTTCCCAAACTTTTCAAGTTTAGTAACACGTAAAGTAGCATTAAATAATCCTTGACAATTTTTTCCTGGTAAACCGCTTGCCCCAAAAAATTCAATTTTTGTTCAGATTGCATTTAGAGATTTAATTTCGGAATTTTGAATAGTAGTGCGAGTTAAATATAAATAATGAATTTAGATCTACAATTAATTATACCCAACAATATTTTGAAACACGGATACACTGATCGCGTCAAAACCAGGGCTGTGGAGTCGGTAAAAAAAATTCTCGACTCCGACTCCGACTCCAGATATTTTTCGTGGTCCGACTCCGACTCCAGAAAAATTGCATACAAAAATATATTCAATTTCTGTGTAATAAAAATCTTACATATAAATAATAACAAATTTGACACAGAATAATACAACCGCGCAATATTAAATTTGCTGTGAAAACAAAAACACTACCAAGAAAAAAAATCTGATGTGGCCAGACACATACTATATATAAAATGAATAGTTTAGCTGCATGAGATTCTATTTGATCTAGATCGGCCATGTCTGCATTAAAATAAAATTACTAGAACTAGACAGATATGTCGATTAAAGCTGCGTTCGGATATTGTACTCCGTTGACACCGGGTACAACGTCCAAATAACACTTACGTGTTATTGGGTGTAAAAAGTGTAATGCAATATGCGAACGCAGCTTATATTGACAGAAAGTATTGTCAAAACATTAGCGTTTGACACCAAGACCACCTACTGTCATTAGAAACAACAAATCTGACAAATCCTGGCTACTAGTTTTAATGCAGTACGACCGATCTCGTAGAAATAGAATTTGCTCATGCAGCTAAACTATTGATTGTACCAAAAAATGTCATAGTGATAAATTATTCAGAATTTCCTCATCTTTAATTTATTGTTTAACTATTTCGACGAAATTCTAGAAATGGCGGCTTATTTGCAAATCTTTTAAAAATGCTAAGACTAAACCTCCAGTTCCTTTAGACCCTTTTCAACAGAAAGCTTTTCAGCTCTAAGTTTGGTTATGAAACTTCTAAATATGAATTTTCGTCGCGATACCTTTAGTAGTTTCTCCGGAATCGTCGCCACAAAAAACGGGTACACACACACATACACACACACAGACTTTTTTTGTACCTTGGTCAAAAATGTTCAGGGGACCCAAAAAGACATATTTCCGCTAAAATCTCAAAAATTTTTTTTGGCACGATTACAATACTTTACATACTGCGTATGATAAAGTAAAAAGGAACAAATTTAATCAATTAACTTTCTATTCGAGAATTATGATTGTATTAAACATATGGCTTGAAGCTGACAATCTAAATGTAAATAAAAAACTGACTATAAGATAATAAACTGCTTCCGGGTTATGCCGTGTGTCAAGATTTGTTAATGCTGACGTTTCGCGAGCCATGTTGCTCGCTTCTTCAAAGCTAATTGCATACCAGTATTCAAATCAGTATTCAATTAGCTTTGAAGAAGCGAGCAACATGGTTCGCGAAACGTCAGCATTAACAAATCTTGACACACGGCATAACCCGGAAGCAGTTTATTTTCTAAATGATTCTGGCCGTGAAAGCCTACGTACTTACTTGACTATAAGATATCATCAAAAAGACCTATTGATCGGACCACAAATAAAAAAGTTATGACTACATGTTTATAAAATCTAATACTATACATAGTATGACAAAGTATTGTAATAGTGTCAAAAAAATTTAGATTTTAACGGAAATATATCATTTTGGGTCCCCTGAATATTTTTGACAAAGGTAGAAATCAGCGCTAACCCGACTACACACATCAAACATTCTATTTCATCGAGATCGCTCGTATCTGCATTAAAACTAGTTTGCCAGGATTCCACAGATATTTTAATTCAATTGACAGTATTGTCAGATCATTAGCGTTTGGCACTGCTGTAAAGTATGATAAAGTCATGTGCCTGGCTACATCAGATTTTTCAAATTTATGCCAGAATACTTTAGTTAATCGTCTTCACTTTCGTTTGGAAAGTGTGTTTTGTAATTTGATTATGTAAGTACATATGTATTAAGTAGGTACTTTGTAAAAGACATAGAATATTTGGTTATATTTGTTTATTGTCTACTGAGGCAACGTCCATCTCGCATGTTTTTTCCACAATAATTAAACCTGGACTCGGAGTCGGAGTCGATACATTTTTCCGACTCCGACTCCATTAGCCCTGGTCAAAATTTCGCATCTCGTTCGACTGCCTTGCACCAAAACCCACAAGCGAGGGAAGCCGAACTGCGCAAAATATTGTTCATGTTTATTTCGGTCTTAAAAATTAACAAATAGTCGGAATGCTATTAAATTCAAGGGATATGTATCGCAGTAAATAAGGATTATTTGCATGCTAACTGCGTTGTCCTGCTAACATTCGTTCCCGAGATATCGGCTTTGATCAAAATCTTGTTCGTAACCTTTATTACATAAAAACTGAAGAAAATAAAAAGGCCAATCTATAGAAGAGACTCTAAATGCAACCTAAACAAAAACTGAAATTTTTGTGGTAAGTGGTTTAAGAGAAAATAAATCGGAAAGACGGGCGTTAATTTAAAACTGCAAAAATCGGGTACTTTTTTCACTTCTCTCGCACTCACGTTTACACCGAGAGGCAAAGAATTTTGACAGTCATACAACTTATATAGAAATGATTCGGGAGTATGACATACTTTATTTCAATTTTTTCTGTTCAGTAGTTTTAGAGTTATAGGCCTTCAAACACAGGAGTCTTACTAGATATACCATGGTTTGGAAACCCCTGGTATAATCGTTTACTTACATATGAAGAGAATACATGGCCTCCAGCAACAACCTTCTTACAATTTGCATTTTCTTTATCGACTTTTAATTGACAAGATCAACTTGATGTATACATATTGTTACTACGTCTACTATAAAAACGAATGCGATATTAAAGAATTTTTCAGTAGGTGGTTAAAAATTACAGTGATCAGTATTCTAGTATTAAAAATGCAAACTTTAGAATTTATTGGTGTTATTTTCATTTCTATACAGTTACAGTTTTTAGTGTTTTCGGCACATTTACGTAAGTCATTCACGTAGAATATCTAGCTTTCTTTATACAGAATATTTGTATACCATTTTCAGCTTCGTATATAAAACCATGTAAACTTCGCGACCCACAATTTTCTGCATGCGCTGTAAAACATGCTAATGAAGCAATACAGCATCTTTCAAAAGGAGATAAAAAGTACAAAATTCAAAAATTGGACCCAATAATCTTGCCTATAGTCAAAATCGAAACTGGCCCAAATTCTAGACTATGGTTGAAAAACGTCACCACTTATGATTTGAAGCGATCTAAAATTACGCATTTCAAGTAAGTGCTTGTTTGTTAAATTGTTAAACACAACTGAAAATTGTTAAATCTGTTGATTTTAGTGTTGACGACGAAAAGAAAACACTGACATGTTCTGGAATTATCGATAGATTGGAATTAGAAGCTCAGTACGATGTAAAAGGATCTTTATTATCAGTTCCTATCAGTGGAACAGGAAGAGGGAATGTTACAATAAGTAGTTTCCGTTTTCTTTATTATTGTACATGCATTATATTATAAGAAATGCTTGTTTTAGTTAACGGAAATTATACATTCCTAGCTAATTATACATTGAAAACTGTCGATAATGAGGAATACCTAACCTTTGTGGACAGAAGGTTAATTTTTGATGCTCAGAGAGCTTATTTTTATTTGGATAATATTTTCGGGGACAATAAAGAATTGAGTGAGTATAGTAAGTCCTATTACCGACACAACTAATTACTTATAATAATTTATTACTTAGGTGATGAGTTAAACAAAAATATCAACGAAAATTGGGAATTCATAGCAAAGGACATTTATCCCTTTTTCGGGGACGTTATGGTCTCTGTGACAGAATCTGTGATGAATGGAATATTCACAAACGTACCTTTTAAAGAAGTTTTCTTATCCTAAGTTTATTCTAGTTTGTTTACGCTGTGATAATTGTTAATTTTTACTATAAATAAAGTACAAAGTTTGAATCTGTGACGTTTAAATCAAAATGGTTTCGACTTTAGGCGATAGATGGCGTTTGGCCGCAGTGCAGCCGTTTGAGAAAAATGAATAGCGGATATTTATTTATAGAATAGTTTTACTAAAGTATAAACAATTATAATTATATCATATACAAACACAGTGTTATGTAGTCCTAAAATTCATACTTATTATAAATAATATTTAAATAATAATTACTTGACGTCCTTGAATCATCATATGATTTAAGTTGGCAGTACTGACCTAACCTTGTCTAACCTACAAAACTTTTCAAATAATGTAGCTAATCAATAGAAATTCGTGTATACTTTCACATTTGATTACGTGTAAGAAATTTTAAAATGTCAACAGCGTGCGAATGCCGTGGCGCGGGTCGGAGAAACTACTCGCCGGTAACTCACGTAGTTTTCGATTTGGATGGCCTATTATTAGGTACAAAATGTTCATATCAAATATCGTTTTATTCCATCAAGTATTCCAGATACTGAGTGTGTTTACCAGGAGGTGTTCCAGCAGATTGGCAGCCGATATGGAAAGGTTTACACGCAAGAAATCCGAGTGAAAGTTTTAGGGACCCCGGAAATTGAGAGCGCTAGAATCGCATGCCGTGAAATGGAGCTCCCTATCACCGGGGAGGAGTTTTTGGCTATATACCGACCGATCTGCATGGAACTGTTACGTCATCCGAAAATGATGCCGGGTATTTAGTTTAATTTTGCGGTTTAACGTTGAATTACGTATTGTTGCTCGTTAGGTGCCGAAAGATTGATGAAGCACTTGTTCAAGCATCGTATTCCTGTTGCGATTGCAACTTCCGGTGGTGCTGAGATTACCGAGATAAAAGTGGGGGATCATAAAGAATTATTGAGTTCCATTGACCATATTGTTTGCGGGGACGATCCCTTGGTTGAACACGGAAAACCAGCGCCGGATATTTATCGTGCGGCAGCTGCTAGGTTTCCAGATAACCCAGATACAGCAAAGGTAATTTAAATTTGGGATTTATTACGTTTATCTAAAGAACAGTGTAGTATTTATATAGGCTTATCAATTTAAAATACGTAATTAAAAATTTGTTGTCACATCCTCCAACAATCTTATCTTTAATAGCAGAGATAGAGCTAATTGGCGTAAGCTTGTTCTAGTGAATAAAGTGTTTACGTTCAAGGTCTAGAAGCGTTTAAAAATAAATTTAGTAACGGCAAAAAAATGGGTCACCTAAAAGTTTGCCAAAACTTTCCAATTCTAGACTTTATGTTCCGTAACTAAATTAAATCATTTAGAACATGAGCTAGTCCAGCGTTTCCCAACCGGGGTTCTGCAAGATGTTGTCAGGGGTTCCGCGGTTTATGGGCACATTATGCTGTTACATAAAAACAAAATACCCTCTAGAAAACAACAATCTGGCAAAGTTATTGGTCAAACTCTAACATTATTTGTTTGCAATATTTTTGCCTTTCCAAATGTGTGACAAAATAAACCTATAATTTGAATCTGCTGCTCATAACGGTACTTTAGGAGAAGAACAGAGTTGTAGGTGGTGGATTTCAATATGATCTTACACTCCAGCTAAGATAACTAACCTATCACCAGACAAGTTCTGAGCTATGACGAAAATTATGTCTGTCCCATTCATAGAAAATCAATAAATATACAGAGCGATTTGCAATTATAGATGAAAATTTAAGCGGACAGGAAACTAAAGTGTAATTTCAAATTTCGTGACTGCTTTAATTAAACAAAAAATAATTAAATTAAATTGAAGTAACTACTAATTTTGACAATGAAACAAATTTAAAAGTGCTTCACATATTTTTATTTATAATTTGGTATGTTTTTGCATTTAATTTTCACCTCAAGTTATAAATTACCTTGTATCAGTTGCAGTTTTCAACATTGTGTATGTATGAGTGAGATTTTTCTTATTTAACAAACTTTAAGAGAAAATATAGAGATCATCTGTTATAGATACAATTAGTGTATACAAATATCTTCTACTTGGGTGTTTATTCCCACACTTTTTTTCTCAGAACCTTAAAAAATAACAAAATATTAATGTATTTTAAATGGCTCTAACTTCTTAAGGAATATTAACTTGTTATCAATAGGTTCATATGAAACTTTTTACTGAGAATAAATGTTTCTTAATTTTTGTATTTTGACCAATTATTTTTTTTTAAATTTTTTAATGAATTTATTTATTTAATTATTTCTAAAAGGTGCTTTTTGTATTCTTCGTTTTCACATTGTTTGATTTGTATTTTCTTCTTCCTTCCTTTGGTAATACTTGAAGGAACTAAAAAGAACAAATAAGTTTGTACCTAAAGAGAAATATCTGCAATGTTACAGAAAATGAATGTAATAATCTACCAAATAAACTGTAAAAGAAGAATTAACTGTAACATCGCTGGTTATTAGATACCAGCTAAATTTCTGTATTGATTTTACAGAATTCACAAATTCCACAAATATATTCCTGTAAAATTAGAACAGTATCACCTTAATTTTACAGGGCATTTTTAACTTTTACAGGAAAAACACTTCAATTTCACAGTAGTAAGTAATATTCAATCATTGAACTGCGTTTATTTACAGACTTGTATCTGATAACTTGAAATGCGTTACACGTTTTTCTGTATGCAAAAAATACTCGAAATGCCTTGGAAAGGACATTGTATTTTTTTGTGGGGGTTCTGCCAGGTTCCAACCCTATTTAAAGGGTTCCGCAAGAGTAAAAAGGTTGGGAAACGCTGATCTAGATAGACTTTGGATGCCAGCGATGATCCCAAAAGTTTGGTTTTCTGTCTTGACGTTGGTAACGAAATATTAAATAACCACAACTTTTATAAATTGTATTTTCTGATGAAAGCACCTTTTCAACAAATGGCGTACTTTCTTCACAGTATTATCATTACTGGAGTGATGTAACTAAATATTTTACACTCGCTAGACAAAGAAAAGTTTCAAAGAAGTAAATTTGTCGTGTGTTATAACATACCACATCTTATAAAGTATTTAGAACTCGTCGCAAAGTCTTGTTTTGTAACTGTGTATCTTTTACGAATATTTAGATATTGCGATGAATCAAATAACAAAATGTTGGAAATTCATATGGTTTTTTAACAGAGTACCTTAGAACCTGTCCAAGTTCTTAATTACTCCACAGGGTGTTACCACATCTTACAAAGTATTTAGAACTCATCGCAAAGTCTTGTTTTGTAACTGTGTATCTTTTACGAATATTTAGATATTGCGATGAATCAAATAACAAAATGTTGGAAATTCATATGGTTTTTTAACAGAGTACCTTAGAACCTGTCCAAGTTCTTAATTACTCCACAGGGTGTTACCACATCTTACAAAGTATTTAGAACTCATCGCAAAGTCTTGTTTTGTAACTGTGTATCTTTTACGAATATTTAGATATTGCGATGAATCAAATAACAAAATGTTGGAAATTCATATGGTTTTTTAACAGAGTACCTTAGAACCTGTCCAAGTTCTTAATTACTCCACAGGGTGTTACCACATCTTACAAAGTATTTAGAACTCATCGCAAAGTCTTGTTTTGTAACTGTGTATCTTTTACGAATATTTAGATATTGCGATGAATCAAACAACAAAATGTTGGAAATTCATATGGTTTTTTAACAGAGTACCTTAGAACCTGTCCAAGTTCTTAATTACTCCACAGGGTGTTACCACATCTTACAAAGTATTTAGAACTCATCGCAAAGTCTTGTTTTATAACTGTGTATCTTTTACGAATATTTAGATATTGCGATGAATCAAATAACAAAATGTTGGAAATTCATATGGTTTTTTAACAGAGTACCTTAGAACCTGTCCAAGTTCTTAATTAGTCCACAGGGTGTTACCACATCTTACAAAGTATTTAGAACTCATCGCAAAGTCTTGTTTTGTAACTGTGTATGTTTTACGAATATTTAGATATTGCGATGAATCAAATAACAAAATGTTGGGAATTCATATGGTTTTTTAACAGAGTACCTTAGAACCTGTCCAAGTTCTTAATTACTCCACAGGGTGTTACCACATCTTACAAAGTATTTAGAACTCATCGCAAAGTCTTGTTTTGTAACTGTGTATCTTTTACGAATATTTAGATATTGCGATGAATCAAATAACAAAATGTTGGAAATTCATATGGTTTTTTAACAGAGTACCTTAGAACCTGTCCAAGTTCTTAATTACTCCACAGGGTGTTACCACATCTTACAAAGTATTTAGAACTCATCGCAAAGTCTTGTTTTGTAACTGTGTATCTTTTACGAATATTTAGATATTGCGATGAATCAAACAACAAAATGTTGGAAATTCATATGGTTTTTTAACAGAGTACCTTAGAACCTGTCCAAGTTCTTAATTACTCCACAGGGTGTTACCACATCTTACAAAGTATTTAGAACTCATCGCAAAGTCTTGTTTTATAACTGTGTATCTTTTACGAATATTTAGATATTGCGATGAATCAAATAACAAAATGTTGGAAATTCATATGGTTTTTTAACAGAGTACCTTAGAACCTGTCCAAGTTCTTAATTAGTCCACAGGGTGTTACCACATCTTACAAAGTATTTAGAACTCATCGCAAAGTCTTGTTTTGTAACTGTGTATGTTTTACGAATATTTAGATATTGCGATGAATCAAATAACAAAATGTTGGGAATTCATATGGTTTTTTAACAGAGTACCTTAGAACCTGTCCAAGTTCTTAATTACTCCACAGGGTGTTACCACATCTTACAAAGTATTTAGAACTCATCGCAAAGTCTTGTTTTGTAACTGTGTATCTTTTACGAATATTTAGATATTGCGATGAATCAAATAACAAAATGTTGGAAATTCATATGGTTTTTTAACAGAGTACCTTAGAACCTGTCCAAGTTCTTAATTACTCCACAGGGTGTTACCACATCTTACAAAGTATTTAGAACTCATCGCACAGTCTTGTTTTGTAACTGTGTATCTTTTACGAATATTTAGATATTGCGATGAATCAAATAACAAAATGTTGGAAATTCATATGGTTTTTTAACAGAGTACCTTAGAACCTGTCAAAGTTCTTAATTACTCCACAGGGTGTTACCACATCTTACAAAGCATTTAGAGCTCATCGCAAAGTCTTGTTTTGTAACTGTGTATCTTTTACGAATATTTAGATATTGCGATGAATCAAATAACAAAATGTTGGAAATTCATATGGTTTTTTAACAGAGTACCTTAGAACCTGTGCAAGTTCTTAATTATTCCACAGGGTGTTATCACATCTTACAAAGTATTTAAAACTCATCGCAAAGTCTTGTTTTGTAACTGTGTATCTTTTACGAATATTTAGATATTGCGATGAATCACATAACAAAATGTTGGAAATTCATATGGTTTTTTAACAGAGTACCTTAGAACCTGTCCAAGTTCTTAATTACTCCACAGGATGTTACCACATCTTACAAAGTATTTAGAACTCATCGCAAAGTCTTGTTTTGTAACTGTATCTTTTACGAATATTTAGATATCGCGATGAATCAAATAACAAAATGTTGGAAATTCATATGGTTTTTTAACAGAGTACCTTAGAACCTGTCCAAGTTCTTAATTACTCCACAGGGTGTTACCACATCTTACAAAGTATTTAGAACTCATCGCAAAGTCTTGTTTTGTACCTGTGTATCTTTTACGAATATTTAGATATTGCGATGAATCAAATAACAAAATGTTGGGAATTCGTATGTTTTTTTAACAGAGTGTTTTAGAACCTGTCCAAGTTCTTAAGTACTCCACAGGGTGTTTCAAACTTAGACCATGATTATCGTAATCAAAAATTGTTACAATGATGTATCTAGAAAAATCTTAGTTTTAGTGTTTAGCGTTTGAAGATGCTCCAAACGGTGTCATGAGTGCAAGAAGCGCTGGAATGCAGTGCGTAATGGTTCCGCCTAAAGAAGTCCGTCTAGACCATCCAGTGAGAAAAGAAGCAACAAAGGTCTTACAAACCATGGTCGACTTCAAACCAGAAGAATTTGGTCTACCACCATTTGACAACTAAAATGCTATAAAAATAACTTGATCAAACTCCAAAGTATACACAAAAAAAAACAAACAGAGCTACAATATTATTATTTATTCGTTATATACCTATGTTGATAAAATATATATCCATACAAAACGACAGTATAAAATTTTATTCTTTGCTTGGAGTGTAGTACAGGGAATCCACGAAACATCTGATGAATTCACCTACGATTGACCTATCGGGAAGAGCTTGAGCAGCACCATACATCGCCAACTTGAAAAAAAAAAATAGAAAATAGATAGAACTAAAAATTCGGAGAAAAATTTTACCTTTCCTTCCACGTTCTCTTTGGGGTTTTTCAGGATTTCCGTTAGGCAGTCTTGCACGTCTTTAACAAAAGCATCGGCGACTCCAGCCTGGGTATGGACGTGGGTAACACATATATGAACCCTAAAAAAACATAACTCGTAATAAAACAAGAGTTTTTTTTAGTTATTTAAAAATTAAAACATACCCTGATGGGTATTGCAAAGCATTCAAGTTCCAACCAAGTTTGTTCAGGGCTTCTGCAAGCCTGTAGATGTCAAATTCAGCAGAACCCATCGCGATGACACTTGTCGCTGGTTGACCAAAGATGAATATCCCAGGCATTTCCCTTAAACTGTAAAAAAAATTAAGAATAATAGTTTTTTTAATGGATTTGCGGGTTTGTTGTCTAATCCAGTGTTGAAGTCTCCGAAAAATTTTGTACATTGTTACGATTTTCTAATCAAATCCGAACAAATTGAAGATTTTAAGATGGTTAAGCCTAACTTGTCTATATAAAAAATTGTGTAGTTTTTGAGTTATAGCAAGTTTTCAAAATAACTACAAAAAAATACATACCGTTTTTCGATATATTTGGTGGTATGGATAACCTCTCTTGTAGCTTTAACGTAACCTTCCATACCTAAGGTCAACATCGTAGCCCAACAAACAGCAATGTTGCCACCAGCACGGGAACCACAGACAGTTGGTGATCCATAAACACCACCAGGCCAGTCAGTAGTAACCGTATATTGATGATGGAGATATCTAGAAAGAAAAAAATGCAAAAATAATGAATTCTCAGGTGCCTATAGTTCGTTTAATAACCAGAAGGAAGTTTTCAAATTTTTCACTTTGCTGTTTTATGCAAATATACTTTTATTTATGTTCAACAAGCTTTATTTAGGCACTTATTAAGGCCCCCGTCTCAATTCAAATAGCGAACTATAGCAAACTTCTTTCCAAAGCTTCGAAATAAAAAATCACCACATGTAGATCGCGCTACTATAAGCATGTCTGTTTTATTTCGTATTTATTACACAATCATCGCTATTGTAAACATGTTTGTCAACTCACTAGAATCACGCACTACAATACTCCAGAGTGCAAGTCTAGAGAAGTTCAGAAGAAAATAACTTGTGCTCTTATAGCTAACATTTAATTATATTTTATAATGTATTACAGCAGACAATAATCAGATGCAACTTAAAGCGTTCTTTTATTCCTCCTGGTTATTAAATAGACTATAATAACAAAAAACAACATATATTCTAAAACAAAAACACTTGCTGGCCGATACAACAGAAATTTTTTAGACAAACACCGTGGAGTTACCGTAAATTCTTACTTGCGATCTCTATATAGAATTACCGAAGTTCCTTTGGGGGCGTATCCGTACTTGTGGGTGTCCGCTGAAATACTCGTAACGCCTGGAAGTCTGAAGTCTCCCAACGGAATTGGGTAGCCTGCTTCAGTCATGAACGCAGTTAAGAAACCACCGAGGCAAGAATCGACATGGACTGGGATGTTATATTTGACACCCAGCTCAGCAATGGCCTCGATATCATCCATGGTACCGTACGGGTAGTTTGGAGCAGACCCAACGAGCTATAAAATAAATTTTCGAAGATAAATTTGACGTAATCAGAAAGGAAACTGTTTTTTGAGAGGTTGGTAACATACTACCAACTGCATTGATTATTGGATCTTAATAAAGAGAACTGTCCATAAAAAACAAGTTTGTAGTGCCAATTTGCGCCACGTGTCCACAAGCACGATTACACTATGTTATTTAAGTGATTAATTTTAACCTTCTCCCAAACCCACAATTTTCAAGATTTTTAAGTAATTCTATCTTTATCATGTACCCATATTCTTCGACTTTAATATGGTGTATAGTTTGTTTTGCTAACCTTAAAACTTTCCGAGATATTCATGCAAACATGAGTGGACAACAATATTTAATCTCTTTTTATACTTACCAATACAGTATTGCGACCAATAGCTCTCCTCATTGCCTTAATATTAACTTTATACGTATCAGTATCCACTGGAATAGACCTGACACGTAATCCGAAATACTGAGCTGCTTTATCGAAAGCGCAATGGACTGTAACAGGAACCACGATTTCCGGCTTCTTAATACCCTTGGTTTCTCTGCCGTAGTCACGATAGGCCTTGCAAGCCATTAAAATTGATTCAGTGCCACCGCTGGTCATCTACGAAAAAAAATTTTAAGTTTTTGACGTTAGCTTAACCTAAAAAATATACCGTTCCGCAACCTGTCTCTCCGTGGAACAATTTCAAAGCCATCTTGATGACTTCCGACTCCATTTTGCAGAGCCCGGGGAATATATCGGGATGTAACGGATTCGTGTAAGCTGTACGGCCGTAAACGTCGCGAATTATGTTCGCAACGTCAACGTTTGTCGTGTAAACGGAACCGGATACCTTACCACCTTTCCAATCGTACTTCCCTATGAAAATAATAATATTTGAAAGTCGAAATTTTCGGTGGAATACCAACTGATAGATTAAAAAAAAAGAAACAAAGGAATAACTAACCTAAACTTAAGGTTTCGTCCACTTTTTCCATGACTTTTTCAGCTGGGAAACCGTTCTCGGGTAGCGTTGTTAAATACTCCAAATGTCCAGTGCGGTCTTCACATTCCTTTTGAAAATCTTTCTCAACTTTTTGGATTTCATGTTCTAACTTTGCACGTATTGCCGGGATCTTTTTAACCAACCGAAAGAAAGTCTTCTTTGATCTATCGTATAAACCTATAAATCTCCATTTAAATAAAGTATTAAACCAATATTTCTAGACTTACATTCATCATCGAATAAAAAATTATAGAACCAAACTGATAATAAAACAGTTGATGCTGTGATTGTTGCGATTTGCCATGGTTCCCTCGCTTGAAAATGGGCGTTTAAACTTGATTTAAGCGCCGTTACAGGTACTTTTAGGTGCTCCATTTCACACCTTTTTCGTCGATTATCGACTGACTAGTTGTGTAAATGAACAAGATTGATATGCACTGATAAGAAGAGTGGATAGAAGCCCTTCAGATAAAGTGGCTGTTATGTCAAAGCTACGTTCGTAGACCATTCATAAAACTAACAACACTTTTTTGTTTGAGTTAAACAGCGAACTTTGTACATTACTTAAAACGGTATACAATAGTTTCCCCGGCTTAAAGTTAGGTTAATTTCGATGACGTTTCTTCTGTCAAACTGACAATCAACCAGCTGATAAAACAATAAAAATAAGGTCACAATAAATCTAAATAATAACAAATCATTTCGTAATTGTTGCTTACTTATGTAAGCATTGGTAATTTCCCACAATTTAAGTTGAATAATCGGATTTGATTGTGTGCTACTAGTTTTCACGCCGAATATTAGATGGCGCCACATGGATTCAAATTATATTTTTATGAAAAATTGCGAACCTTCATTTCTCCTGAAACTGACAATCGATCAGCTGATAAAATAATAAAATCAAACTACACAAATCTAAAATAAGATGAGATTTTCAATTAAACGTTTCCAAACGGTTTTCAAAAAGATAAAATAAATAAATACTGGAAGTATCTAGTTCTCACTCAAAGTAATAGATGGCGCCACATGAACTAAAAATACTTATGGAAATAAATAATCACCGTCAATAAAAACCAAAATTTCCATCTAAAATCCTATATTCATTAATTCTTATACATGTTTACTGCTAAAATTGTCACCGAGGACTTGAATCAACGCCCTTGAAATTGTATTATAACAATCAAATACGAAATAAACATATCAATGAATTTAAACAACATAGAGTTATTCAAATTAAAAAATCCAGCAGCGTTGAAATTCGTATCAGTTCGATATGCATTCTTAGCGAATAAAATCAATTCTTCTCGCAACATATTAGACTGATAAAAATACTTCTCGTTTACGATTCTTGTTAACTTATAACACAATGATGTTGTTTGTCTTGATTCTTCAGAAACAGCATTTGCTGCGTTGATCAATAGAACAGCAATCATCTAAAAACTAAAATTAGCCAAGACCTTTTTGAATGGATTGCATGATTTTGAATGAAAGATTTAACTCACAGAAGTGACCGTTGTCCAAATGATGGTACTTATCAGAAATAATCCGCTAAATGAAGAAGCCTGGCGTCCAATAATCCCTCGTTCATAGCGAATAAGTTTAATCGAAAAAAGCAGAACACTCGATAAGCTATAAATCGCAAATACAAGCATGTAAAGCCCAAACATTGTATTGAAATATTTGATGCAATCGCAGAGGTTGTTATAAATATTTCGAAGGACTTTAATGTCTTTAAGACAACCATTTTGAGATAGATTCTTGCTTGATATCTCGATCAGAAGTTCATTTATACATCTCAACCTTTTGAAAATCGAATTGATGATATTTCTTGTAAGGACAAACATGATACAAACATGGTATTTTTGGACGTATTCCATTCCATAGTACAACGAAATTAATATGCTACTGTTGCCCTTGTTTAATCTCCAGAAATACACATCCAAACCGTATATCGAACAGAAAAAGAGATGAACTATAAATAATTCACAACACAACAAACCATTATATCTTTTAACTTTAACATAAGTTGATAGTTTGGAATCAACGCTTAATAATGTCTTTAATAATGGTTTAAATGAGCTTCCATTGTTGAAACTCAAATTATATATGGAGAGGATATTGAGGAGCACCAAGCAACAGTTTGTGAAAGAATCAACAGACACGTAAGAAATATGCGATCTCTTGTAAGATATTTCGTATTTTGTCAATTGTAGCATAACGTTGAGTGAGACTATGGCGATCAGAAGCGTCGAAGAATAGAGTTTGTTCATTAATTTTGATTTGATTCCTTGGTGGGTTTTCTTAAGAGTTGTCAGATTTCCCAAACCCATTAGAGACAAAATAAAAGATAGTGAACTTATATATGTGATTTTGTTCATCTTCATTTAAGAATTGAATATACTATGGTTGTTATAAGACAACTAGTGCAGAACTAAATGAAAGTAATAAAGCATTCTTAAGATATTAGGTATTTTGTTTAATGCGTGTAATAACATTACGTCTTGATGAAAATAAAGACAAACTACTTACTAAATTAAGTATAGGGCCCACCTAATACGTTAATATTGGAGTTATCAGGTTTTATTATGAATTTTTAAAGCGAGTATTGTGAAATATAGTGATTTCATTGTAAACTGCGTAACATAGAAAAACGAAAGAATTAATTACTGAACTGGTATTAGTCGTTGCAAATTTACACATAACTTAACGGTATTTTGAAGAAGGTGTAGTAGATATATAACCAGACGCGACCGAAGATGTTGGCCTTACTTTTATTAAATACCATCGCAGCTGTAGAAAGTTTCAATCAGCCAAATATTGTTATAATACTTGCGGATGACCTTGTAAGTAAATATTTCTTAGGTAATCTTAAAGACGCAAGAAGTACTTGTGACGAAAAGTCATTAAAAGCTATCACAAAAGGAAATTTATTATCACAGTTTTATTTTTTACATCACCTCCAATTATGTTTTTAGACCAGGCAATAGAGCATAAAATGATTGAGTTCGTGACAAAAATAGTATCAGAAAGCCGACGGTCCCAGGTCACGTGGAACATGTATTGTGATGTATTTTCGATTCGCAATATCATTACTTAATTTGTTATAAATAAAAAACCTCAAAAAAACGTGTTTCTTTGTTTGAAAAAGCTGAACCGATGGAGCAATCTTGATGCTTTCCACAGACGAATTGTAGAGAATGAAAAGACGAAAAGAATGAGCCCTACACGGACTCAATCGGATTAATATTAACGGAGAAAATTCGAAAAAAACGGAAAAATCTTTTCAAAAATTCATATGACCGCCATTATCAAAGTTGTAGCGTAGGCTTTTCGCGAGAAAGTAGCGATAATATAACGATATCTATAGTAATACAAACGCGCTGCTGTAATATACGCGCTTCCCCGCGTCGGCCGCCTACCCCCACTACTCGACCGCTTTGGAGCGCGCGGCCATTTTCGGTCATGTTTGCAAGCATTTTTCACATATTTCCCAACATTTTAACGCCAAACCAGAATAGCCGTTTTGTAGCACAACACTTCTACTTTCGAAATCCGTTAAAAAAATTAAAACCGGACCACATCCGACGCATCCAGGCTCGCCGAAACATATTGCATAAAAAATATCAAATCGCAATTGTGCAAAAACTAATCATCGGGCAACGCCTGGGTTGTGCACACTCAAAGCACCCATCAATCGCTACTTTCTAGCGAAAAGCCTGCGCTACAACTTTGATAATAGCGGAGTTATGAATTTTTGAAAAAAACGCAATTTTACTGGTTTTTCCGAATTTTCTCCGTTAATATCAATCCGATCGAGTCCGTGTAGGGCTAATTTTGCTCGTCTTTTCATTCTCTACAATTCGTCTGTTGAAAGCATCATGATTGCTCCATCGGTTCAGCTTTTACCAGCGAAAAACTAAAAAAACACATCACAATACATCTACGGACTGTTCCACGTGACCTGGGACCGTCGGCTTCCTGATACTATTTTGTCCACGCAAAAATCTCTATTTTTAGTCTATTTGAAATTGCAGGGCTACAACGACGTCGGTTTTCATGGCAACAACCAAGTTAAAACACCAAATATCGACGCACTGGCATACAATGGGGTCATCCTGAACAAATTTTACACCCTTCCAACATGTACGCCATCAAGGGCTGCTCTAATGACAGGAAATTATCCTATAAGATCTGGTATGCTTGTCTAAAATCCAGATCAGTGTAAAAATACGTACAAATAAAAGGTTTGCAGGGTTTTCCATTGGCTCCAGGCGAAGAAAGGCATATACCATGGGATATGCCTATAATGCCAGAGTATCTGAAGAAATTAGGGTACAAGACTCATCTAGTTGGCAAATGGCATCTGGGGCATGCTTATAAGAATGCAACGCCGCTGATGCGTGGTTTTGATAGTCACTATGGTTACTATAATGGGTACATTGGTTATTTTGATCATGAGATTATTGGAAGAGTAATTTTACCAATGTTTTCGGCTGGTTTGAGTAAGGGGTTAATTAGTTGTTTTGTAGAGTATGCGTGGTCTGGATTTTAGGAATAATTTTGATGTTGCCTTTGATGATAGTAATAAATATGCTACGGATTTGTTCACTATGAAATCAGTGAAGATTATTCGTGATCACGACTATGGCAAACCTTTGTTTCTGTTGGTTTCTCATTTGGCAGTACACACTGGTAAAACTGTTGGTAATACGCATACTATTCTCGAAGAACGTGATACTAAGAAGATGAATCGCAATTTTGGATATGTTAAAGATGTAAATAGGCGACGATATGTTGGTAGGTGTTACATGAAAACTAAAAAGATATTTCTTACATATGTTTATAAAATAAAACATGGATGCGTGTTGTATTATAGATATAATAAAATCATTGGATGACTCTGTTGGTGTCCTGGTGAAGACATTATCCGAAACTGGCGTTCTGGACAACACCATAATTCTCTTCATGTCTGATAACGGTGGTCAGATTGTTGGAGCTCATAAGAATTACGCCTCCAATTGGCCACTGAGAGGTGTAAGAATTATTTTAAACTACCCTAAAACTACTATCAACTAAATTGAATCTTTTTCACCACCAGGGCAAGTTTACTCAATTCGAAGGAGCCATAAAAGGAATCGCGGTACTGTATAGTAAAAACATCACTAACAAAGGCATAAACAACAATTTGATACACATATCAGACCTTATGCCAACATTCTATTCTGCTGGTGGTGGACATCTAGCAGATTTAGGCATAATTGATGGAATAAACCAACTAAAGACGATATTTTTCAATGAACCAACGAAAAGAAAAGACATATTAGTCAATATCAACGAAATTGCTAACATGTCCGGCATTATTTCTTACAACGGGCGATACAAACTAATTCAAGGATCCATACAAAATAAAGCTTATAATATGTATTCCGGGGACCCAGCAAGAAATCAAGAATATCCCAATTATGACATAGAATCAGTGTTAAAGTCTGACGTAAATACTGTATTACTAAGCTATAGACTGTCCCGTATACATAAAAACAACATCGGTGTGTATAGAAACGCGTCGATGACGTTTGATTGTACAGCGCCATCTAGTTTTGACAGTAGCTGTCAGACGCCATGTTTGTTCGATTTGGTAGAAGATGCATGCGAAACAAGAAATATTGCTCATGATCATCCCGATATAGTCAGGGGTCTTCAAAATAGGCTTTCTAGTTATTTTATAGGATTGGTTCCACAACAGAATAAACGTATAGATCCGAAGTCTAACCCAGATTATTTTGGAGGAAGTTGGTCAACCTGGTTAGATGAAAATCCTATATGACAATGACACAACACTCTGTAGTTCTTATTGAAATGTATATAACTTTATATTAAGTCTAAATACTACTTTTTTAATGAATAAAAATATAATATATACTTACCTGTTGTGTTTTTTTAGGTTAGTCTTCTTTAACACACTAGTGTATGAGTTCTTTTAGGTTAGATTTTAGGAAGATATTTGACAGTTTACAAATATCACAATGTTACCAACTAAGCCTCAGGATAAATTAAACAAAAACGATTAATATTCACACTTTATTAACCAAAAAAAGAAAGTTCAAGAAGAAATAACATAAAACATCTTACCTAAATATGTATATCATCTAAACATCTTGCGTAATTGGAAAGAACAATATAAGACATGTGCAACATCTAAAGTGTCTTTTCTTTATTCTCATTATATGTCTCATACATAATCTCAATTATTGCCTTAATATCATTTTAAAACTACATCAGTATAATACATAAAATATTTGATAATAATACCATATGTGAGCTGTTACTCATTGACAATTGTTTTGTTACGGCATAACGCGATATGAGATATCATATATATTATATAGTCATTGAGCAAGAATGTTCAGAAAACCCAATTCGAGAGTTGATTGAAATGATATGTCGAAAAGATATGATCAAACGATATGTTTTAAAAACGAATGAGTAACAGCATGCTATACTGCTAATGCAAATCTTAAGTCGTGTTGTGTGTTTATATTAAGCAAAAAGCGCTATATATATAGCTATACACGTAGATACTTTGATATAAACCTATACAATGCGATATATCTACAAATTGTTATTTTTTTTTGTATCATAATTCACATTAACATCTGTTATATAAATTACAATGTTAATAAAATCCTTTTTTTTGTTTACTTATGTTTTACCCTGAATACGTTGCCAATATAAAATTATACAGTTATCATTAATATAATAAAGCCAACGCGCGAATCCAACACGATCACAGTGGTACTTTTTAATGGATATGTCTACCATTTTTTTTTGTTTCTCAATATAATGACAATTTAATATAGAAGCTTGAAAGATAAAGCTTTGCGATCATGTGTGAACAGAAAAACAAGCTTTGACGACCCTTGGCATATAATACTGACGCTTCTTCACTCTAACAATTATTACAAAATGTCTACTTATCGAATATTTCTTAAATTTACATATGACCCTGTTTCTTTAAAGGCTATAAATGTACAAGTAGGCCAGCCACTAGATCGCTAACAACTGGATACGGGGGAAAACAATCCAGAAAGAAAATTTGCGAGGTTATGTCTTGACGCATAATCTTTCCGGATCATCTCCAACTAAATTGTCTAATGTCTGGCCTAAAATAAGATCTCACCGTTTTGTTTCCTTAGCTGATTGTGGGTGCTTTTATTAGTTTTTTATGGGTTCAGAGCGCTGAGAGTTACATAACCTCTCCACGTAGCAAAGCGTCCTTATATTATAACAACTCTTTTCACAAAATTTTTCACTACTACATCGATACAAAATTGAAAATATATACCTTCTATGGTCGAGTACAATTTTATATTATTTGTATATTAACTTTTAACAACTTTCATAAGTTAGATAGCTTTTATAATAATGGGTACATAACCTTACAAAAAAAGAAAAATCTCTTATTTAAACCAAAAAATCAACATAATATATTAAATTTAGAACATTTCTTATATTTAATTTAAAATTTATAAAAAAAGGAATCACGCAGTATGTTTGAGCTGTACGATTAATTAATCAAAACATAACCTAAAAAGATACTGCGTGGTTCTTTTTTTGAAGTTTGCGGCGATCGCGTTTGTTCTTTAGTTCAATTGTTTAGTACAAATCGATTATTATACCGTTGTAAATATTTTAATATCCAAATATATTCATATGAAAACTATCCTTTTTTTTGGCACGTACGAAGTGCTATGAGCATAATTTCTACACAAGCTATCGGATGATTGCCTGCACAACACGACACTATTACGAATTAGCCGACGTTTAAGGCCCCTGCTAACTCACTACATAACCTCAACTACGAGACGACTTGTCGTCGTCTCCTCAGTATACATCCCCTATGTTACACACAAGCACAATTTTCGAGTCTACGAACAGAATCGCTGGTGAACGGGTTCATTAAAAATTTGGCACACAGAGAATTAGGTAAAACATTCATTTAAAAAACGACATCCAAGTGCTTGATGGGATATTTTTAATTGTTAACAGATTGTCCCAATTTATCGTCAAAGGTATTATTCTCCATCGTTAAAATTACAGTGAGACACAAGGTTTATTTTTCTCTTTTATAAACATTAACAGACTAGATTTGATAAATGTGTATATATATCACTACGTTATACATACTCAACAAGCAGTGCTTAAGAATAAATACTTAAAAATTAAATCGTAAACTATGAGAACAAGTCTTTCGAACGCAATGGTAGCTACGATAAAATCGAGGTTAAAAAAAATAATTTAAAACGACAACAAAACATGACTAGTTTAAAAATACTAGTTCCTCTCTTCTTCTTTTTTCCGGGTATCATTAAATAATGTTTATTTTGGATCACAGCTAGCTACCACTAAACGCATAAGTTTTTTTTTAATAAATACTGTAACCATAGAGCTAGAAACGATGTGAAATGAGCTGAACAAATTTGGCACCGTTATTTTGGAAGATACGACAAATAATTTTTAAAACAATCGAATAAACACAGCCCTAACGATTTAAAAACAAATGCAAAAGCATTCTTAATTGCTCAAATCACTCAGATCAACAAATATCTTAAAAAAAAAATTAGATACCTAATATAAATAATATTGCACTATTTCTACGTTTGTCTTTAACAACGAAAGAAACGAACAAAGTCTCTACGAAATTAAAATTACGGAGACTATGATTAACAGTCCAAAGTTGCTCTATCTATAATAATTCTTTTATATATATTTCTTATATATACTAGGGGTTGAAATATGCATCTTTCGGTATCAAATTCAAATTGATGTACTCGGTTGATAACAGAAAGATGCTAATCGCCACCCCACTGATATTGTACAACTACAAACATCACTAAGTATTTTTGTCTTGCTTTAACACGTTTTCTGATATCTAAATATATATAAATATGTTTATATAAAAAATTAAAAGTAACAAATATATTGGTTCTTGTTCCCGATACCAATGTTTCATTATTACTATTTAATTATTAATTTCTGAATTTATTCCATTATCCGTATGACGACAATATTGTCACAGCTACTTGTATTATTTGTTTCCGCGTTTGTTTGTTTGTTTCTTTTTCTTTTTGTTTGCTGATCGCGTAGTAAAGATTGCACATGTTCAGTTTTACCTGTAATACCAGATTGGCAGGTCGATTATAGGTGGTTGGCACTCCTGATGGTACCAGAGCCCACTCAGTTAATGTATAGGGGCCTTCACAATGTGGTTCGGAGCGATATAGTGGTAGCCAGGCATCGGCAAACCAGCTGTTTCCATCGATATCCTGCCACATGAAATCTTAGGTTAGTTACCACAAAAAACAAAAATCTTAAACTTATATTTAAGTAAAAACTATATGAAATTTTGACACGGTTAGCAAAAAATCATTAATTGTCTTGAAAAGTGACATATGCAGGTTGGGTTGCATAATAAAATAAATGTTCCTAAGAAAACTGTTGACATTGTATAAAAAACCACACTAAATTCCCTGTTTTTAAAGAAGAAATATCAACATAACCTAATTGTATATGTTTTGATATGTCAACAGTTCTGTTGGGAAGATTTATTTTATTATGCATCAACATGCGTAACTAACTTCTCTTCATCAGAGGTTCTAAATGTCATTTTTCAATTGCTATTGAGAAATTGCTATTGAAAATTTGTTTTCTTTACCGTTAGTATAGTTAAATTATGTTAAAGTTCTGTAATAAAATAATTGCCGACAGTTTTGTGAAAGGTAGGCTAAAACAAAAACAATTAGGGTAAACAAACAACTGAAATGTGACACGTTTCTACGGTGGAAATAAAATTAAAAAAACAAATGAGTTCGGGTGGTATCCCTTGGTGTTCGGGAATGTTACAGTTAAAATCGTTTTCGGTATAGAAATAGGAGTAAACGGAAGGTTCAAGCTTACCGGGATGGAGTCTCCGCAGCCTGGATTGGTTCATAGATGGTAAGGCACTTGGTTCTGTTAGCGAGGCTTAGGATATATATGTATACTCGTTACCACACAACCAATATAACCAACTTTCACACTTTCGGTATGATTAGAGGACCGACAGTACCTTTTTTAGGCTACTTCCGGTTTTTCCGGATATCCGGTTTTCCCGGAAATTACCCCCGGATCTTCTAATTTAAGTTTTTTTTCCGATTTTATCAATTCTGATGAAATAGCCGAGACTTGACTTTGAAAAGTAACATAAGCACAAGAGAAGTTAGAAACGCAGGTTGGTGTGGTAGAAAATAAATATTCCTAATAAAAATGGTGGCATTGTGTGAAAATCAACACCAAATAACAAAAAATCAACACCAAAAAAACAAATCTAGTGCTTTTTTTAGTAGTGGGAACCTGGCGTCTGGTTTTATTCCTCCTGGTTATTAAATACAGTATAGGAACAATTATTTTATTATACACCAACCTGTATATCTAACTTTTCTTTGTCCTATATACAACTTTTCAAGGTAAAGACTCCGATATTGTGAATATAAAATTATATTAATTTTTATCATCGAGATAACGAAAAAATACAAAATGAAACAAATGATTAATTTACACATATTATTGTATTGGTTCCAATAGTCGTACATCTAGATTCAGTAAAGTTGAGCGTATATAATAATAATAATGTTATGAATATAAAATATAGTCGAAACACATTTTTGCAGTTTTTCTGCTCAAAAAACACATATTTTTTTTAGCGGTAGTACACGATGTCCTAAGAAACTTAGCTAAACATGATTACGCCTATATATTTACACAAAATTTGCACTTTCCGATTATTTTCCACGGACAGCTGATATGTTGTAAGCTGTCTATTTTTTTCATTCGGTTTTAAATATCTCGAAAACTACTTTTAAAGGCTTTTTTTATGTCAGTTACTCTTTGTACAAAACTACCTAACAAACTTAACCTACTGCCTTGATATATATGTATATTAATAAACAGTATGGCAAAGAAAATCTAAATATATAAAGAGCGTCTACACAAAAATTAAAGAGAAAAGTCACGATATCGTATAAAAAAGGAGAATAAATCCCAAAATAAAAAGGTATATAATAAAGCAAATTGGTTCTTTTTTAAAATTATTGCTCCTTATATATTTCGCTTATTGAGAAAATTGTATTCGCAGGTTTACGAAATATTCTTTCGTAATTAAGAAACGTCTTGATGTTACGCATAAAGTACTAAAAAGATTCAAGGTTATATATTATAATATAAATTGGATTTGTACTTAAGAAACTATCAAAAAATAACAAGAAAATACACAAGAAAAAAATAATAAAAAAGTGCCCACACGCAGGTTTGAACCTACGCCAACAATAACAGAAATAAGTATTACATAATTCCACGATATGACAATTGAACGAAAAAGTTAAACGCGACTTTAGTAAATCTGCGAAACCACTTATACATGATAATTAAACTTACGCTAACGCTATTCTGTGTATTACGCTATAAACGACAAACAAAAAAATTCACCGATGCACTCTCGCTCAGATTTGGTTTTTTTTCTCTGGGTGGTTAAAACTATCAGCTAGTGAATTGAAATTTGGTTGTGGTATAGTACTAAGTTAGGGAAACGGCGGTGCGTTTCAGTAGGGATTGAACTTGTTGCGCTCGTTCTTGAGTTTGGAACCTTCGGTTGGACCGCCGCTACCGCCAGGCGAGCGCAACCTGGGCGTGTAGTTCTTGTGAGTGCGGTGGACGCCCGTCGTCTGGACGGGGGGCGCGCCCGACTGCGCGCCGAGCAGCTCGGTGAGGCCGCCTAACGCGCTGAGGCTAGTCAGTGCGTTAAGGGCGCCAGGCTTAGCCAGCAGCTGGGCAAGGGGGATGGCACTGGCCAGGGGAGAGGCTGTAGAGGACTGGCTGGATCCGCCAGTGCTGGGAGAGTTTTGGGCCTCAAGGTTAGCTTTCTGCAGTTCAACGCTATAAGGGAACAGAAACACACAGAACCAGGATTGTAGTGATTGAGTTGAATTCAAATCAATTTAAAAAAAAAAAAAACAAAACGTAATAAAAGTAAAGATGTATTTTTTTGTTGTTTAAAAAGGGACGTTTTAAACTGGCGCAAACTCACGACAGACAATGAGTTACGCCCAGTTTTAAGTCAATATGTTCTCTGTAGATTTTGGGAGTGCAAGTTTGCAAAGCGTTTTGAAATCTTGTTTTAAAAGCATGTAAATTAGATAGAGATGACTTAAACTAAGAAGAGGGTCAGACGTTTTGAGCTTATGTTTAGCTTTAATAAGATTTATTATTAAGAAATGTAAAAAAAACATTTACGTTTTACCATTTTTAAAGAAACAACAATTTCACATAATGTTTCAACATGTCGCAATATTTCTTTAATGTCATTAACGGTAAGTCACAAAGAATTTTCTAACCTATAAAAATATCACATGTACTAATTGTTGATTTGTATTGATTGTAGCTGGTCTGAAGATGGATGTAAAAACCCGAAATTAATAACCAAAGATTAAAATAAAATTAAATAGTTTGCAGAAGGAATCCTGCTTTATTTCTTATATATTCATCAACAACGGCAAACTAATGGATGCATTCATTGAGAATATTCTTCAAATTAATTAGTTTAGCAAACATTGCTTATTTAATATGTCCATGCTATTGTTTTAAAATATACATAGTATAAATAACATTATTTACTTAGTTCTATTTATTTGTATGATACTGCTAATTTAAAATTATTTAATTGTCATTTTGATATTGTTAATGGTCATTTTGATTTTGTTCATTGTCATTTTGATTAGTGCCAATTTGAACTTGAAAATGTATAGAATAATTCTCTTTTGTGCTTCTTTCTTTTTTTTTTTTTATTAACAACTATTCTCTCTATTTCTTGTTGTGTGTTTCAGACCAGAATAATGATTTTTTTATATAGAGATGGCATGAATTCAACACGAATAACACTCAATTATTAATATCAGTCAAACTTCTAGGTTATATTCTGACCGTTAGACCATTGTTAGAATAAGAAACGATTGTGGGTTAATAAGTGTAATGTCAAATCAAAAAACCGGATGTGCTAAAATATAGTTCAATATTAGGTAAAAGAAATTCTTTGAATATATGGATGTTTTTTTTTTGTTTTTTACATTATGTACTAGCTTTGCAAACCCTGCTGTCTATAGAGAACATAGTAACTGATTTTAAAATTTATATCATTTTCCGCAAAGGACTTGTTTTAATCTTAAATATAGTTTTTTTTCTCGAAAAAGTGTTTTGTTGTATCTTTTTGTGGTTATTCTCAAACAATTTTATATAACTGTTCACTATTTTAAGATTACTGCGTTAAATTTACTTCTGTCTAGTTAAAAAATAAAAAGATACTAATTTCAAATTAACTCTGGATGCAACCACAACGAAAACAGACGGGGGGTTCTGGGGTAAAAAAGTAAAAACTAAAACAATTGATGTGTTATTGAGGATGGTATTGGTCGAAACATAGTTCTCCAGGAGAGTGAGGTTATACTTGGAGTAGGATGTCTCAACTCAGGTCAAGAACACATCAAAATCGTTCACAAAATCTCGAATTTGACGTTCCGCGCGATCCGATGCTGTCCGTCCAAGTTTTCCGCACTATAAACTACTCACATACTCACACATCTCACTCGAAACATTTCAAAACGCAAGCAAACAATCGCCAATTTAAAAAAAATGCTTCGTCAAATAAATTTACCACGACTATACATTCCCCGAGACGTATAACGTATAAAGTTTACGAATTTTAACCTCGTCACCTCGAAAAGAAGTCTATATACAGGTATGCATAGTTGGGGATGTGGATATTGATCGGGATCATGAATTAAGCATAAAAAATCATCCCCATCTCTGCAGATTCGAGATGTGTGAAGTTAGCCAACCATCAGTAAGGTTTTTAGGTTATAAGCAGCTTGAGTGAGGTAAAGAACTACTTTCTGCTCTCGTATACACTTTAGCTTGAAAGAACAAAAAGTATTTCCACACCATATGAATTGTGAACTGCTTTAGAGCGCTCAACTTTTCTGAAACGGACAGTACAATGCATGATGTAAGGACTAAAAATGATGTGTGCAAAACTTTGCCCCTTCCACTCAAATTCACTCGAATCTGAATCCGTACCAACACGAAAAAGTAAAATATTATACCGCGGGACTGCCAAACTTATTGTGGCTATATTAGCCACTAAAGTTTGGCAGAAAATAAGCAAAAAATAGAAACCGCTTGACCAATGACAATTAAGAAGCAATTTTGCACATAGCTACCACCAAAATAGAACCAAATATTACAAAAATGGTTAAGACAATGCAATGTAACGCTTAAAATTAACATCTTGTTTTTTGTAAATTACTTATCTGGATACCTATCTACCTATTTTTGTGCAATACTCGGTAAATATGAAAATACAAAAATATATACAGTGCTTCCCAAAGGTAACGGATAAATTCTATAAAATCTTAAATAAAAATATTTGAGAAAAATGCTCCGACACGTCGATTTTTACTTTTAACTTACTATCCTAATATACACTTTTCAGCCCCCCACCCCTTCACCCCTAAGGGGTGGTAACCACAACTTTAAAAATTCAAATAGCGAAGAACCCCTTGCGATACCTCAATTGATAGACTTTTTTAATCTGAATACAAAGAAAAAAAAATTGTCGAAATCGGTTGATAAATAACGGCGATATTTATCAAAATTTCTTTATACACGAAATTGAGGAATAACAAAATTTGATTAACTAATCCTTAATTAATTGTCAAAGTGCTGCGCGTTAACAACGAGACAATGCCCTAATCTATCCCCAAACGCTTGTTGAACATTTTCTAACATTTTATTTCGAGTTTTCGAACATTCCTGGAGTCATTAAGTGAATTACTGCAGGAATTCTTTCCTTTAACGCCTCAATATTTCCAGGTCTATTAAAATAAACTTTACTTTTTAAATAGCCCCAAAAAAAATAATCTAGTGGGGTTAAATCTGGCGATCTTGCTGGCCATTCAATAAGCCTTCATCTACCAATCCATTAGGAAATTTGAAAATATTTGGATTAGGAAATACTTGATCGAGGCATTCTCGAACTTGTCGCGCATAATGTGGAGGCGCACCGTCTTGCTGTAACCAAATTCTGTCCTTGTGTCTATCAGGATCTTCTGCGTTGGGAAACAACACCGCTAAAGTAGGTAGTAGTTCATTTCGTAGAAAGTTCAGATAACGTTCACCATTCAGTGTTCAGTCGAAAAATTTGGTCCAATAATTCTAGAACCCACCACACCAGCCCACACATTAAGGTTTTGAGGATATTGCGTGTTCGCTTCCATCATCCAATGCGAATTTTGACGAGCCCAGTAACGGCAATTTTGTTTATTGGCGGTGCCATTCAGACAAAATGTTGCCTCAACAGAAAAAAACGATGTTTCTAATTAAGCAAAGATTTTCATTAGACAGTTCCATCATTGTCTCACAAAACTGCACTCGTCGATTAAAGTCATCATCGGACAATTTTTGTACCAAGTGCACTTCATACGGGTGAAATTTGTGTTTTCGAAATAATCTGGACTCTGTGCTTTTTGACGCACTAACTTGTGAAGCGACCTCCGCAAGGGTTGAATAATTTTCTTGCACCATTAAAATAGCATCCAACTGTCAGTTTTCAATTAAGGCCAATGGACGTCCTGCCTTAGGCTTATCCCGTACATGACCGAGATCGCGAAATTTGTTTTCGATTCGACTTACTGTAGATTCCGATATTGGCGGATGCGCCGGGTGCGTATCATTGAACAAAACACGAACTTCGTCATGCGTCCGGCTTCTATCTCCAAATCCAATCATTAAAACTTCGATTCTTTCGGTTTCTGTAAATCTCATTTTGCTACTATTTCTTCAATGACGAAAAATCTGAATTGTGTTTGACATAAGTAAAAACAAGTTGCAATTGTTCGAACGATATTGCTATGCCCGCTTCAACAGCGCTTACTCGAATATTGACGTTCTTCTTTTAATACATTTTGGTAAATATCGCGGTTATTTATCAACTGATTTTGATAATCTTTTTGCGTTGTATTCAGAATAAAAAAAATCTATCAATTGAGGTATCGCAAGGGGTACTTTGCTATTTGAATTTTTAAAGTTGGGGTTGCCACCCCTTAGGGGCGAAGGGGTGGGGGGCTGAAAAGTGTATGTCAGGATAGTAATTTAAAAATAGAAATCGAGGTCATTTTTCTGAAATATTTTTATTTAAGGTTTTATTGAATTTATCCGTTACTTTTGGGAAGCACTGTATATGTACTTATAAAAATGAAAAAATGAATTTTCTTTGCGGCCCTTCCGTAAGCCTAAATTAATCGATGTGGCCCTTGGTCCCAACAAGTCTGTGCATCCCTGCGTTAAAGTATATCTCTTCTGAATATAAATTTTATATCTTTCTTTGTAATTTTTTCAGATATTCGAAAACTTCAGTTATCTCTAAAGAACCGAGCAACATAGTTCATGAAACGCCAACATTTACGAATTTTGACACGACAACCCGGAAGTAATAAAATTTAATTTATTTTCTAAATAAATAGTTTCTTATTTGAATAACATGAAATGTTCCAGCAAATCATTGTTTGGCTTTTTCATAATTTGTAAAAAGTTTTAAGCTCTATTCCATGATATATGCATACGAGATTACCTTTCGTCATAATTGTAATGTTTTAAGTTTTGATGTTGAAATATTACACTTCGATAAAACGACATACAAAACAATATGTAAAAATTTCAAAATAAAAAACAAAACAGTTACTAAAGTGTGTATTTGTGAAAAGCATAGACATTGTAAAAGTACATATAGTGTGCAGAAACATTGGATATTGTTCGTTTTCAATGTTTTAAACCTTTGTGTCTTTTTGAATATACTTTTGTTGCATTTATAAGAACCATTAATAAATACTATAAACATATTCATCTATAAGAGGCAATTAAATGCCATGATAAGCCTACCCAACTGAAACTGTTATGCAATTTTTGGGTACTTGATAAATAAGTTATATAATAATATTATATAAGTTTTATTTTTACTAACCTCTCAATTGAGGGGTATGTTTGGTTTACTACGAAATTATAAACATTTGAATTGAATGCCTTCTATGTTCAAATTTCGGATAAACGTATTGCAATTCTAGAATTACGTTTTGTTTAAAAAATTGTGGGTGATAACATTGTTAAAATACGTACTAAAACGTCTCAGTTATTTTTGCACCCTGGAATTATACATACTAAAGTTGGGATGCCCAATTGTTTATACATTCAAATAGTTCATATGTTTATACTCCGTATGCATCTTTTGAGCAGATTTTCTTTTGAAGGCCAGCGGGATAATTTTGCACGAAGGACTGCGTTGGTTCTACAAATTAGAGTATGAATTTGTTATCCACCAACGCTACAGCGAATTTTCTTGTGCCTATTGTCAAATGGTTTAACATCTACGAATAAAATCATTTTAATTAAATGTATAAAGTGAATTTCTTCCAAATACGTACGTAGCACGTAGGGCCAGCGTTTGTAGACGAGGAACCCAACATCGTCTCAACGTTTTGCATTTTCAACGTGCTTACACAAAAAAACACGACAATGCCAACAATGTTTGGAAACCGTCTAAA
Organism: Aphodius sticticus; assembly: GCA_963966075.1. NCBI lineage: Eukaryota > Metazoa > Arthropoda > Insecta > Coleoptera > Scarabaeidae > Aphodius > Aphodius sticticus. The sequence continues at coordinate 45,539,545 of OZ014511.1, read as the reverse complement.
CAAAACCGTTTTATGCAACCAGACTCTAGATTCCATTTGAATAAATAGCGCACGTGTTCACAAGAGAATTTTTTGCACACATCAAGTTAATCCTTACATCATGGTACAATGTCATTCAAGCTAACTCTAAAAAAGTCAAAAAAGTTTTGATTTAATATACCGGGTAGTCAAAAAACAAGAAATTCTAAATCTTTCTCATGAGAAACTATCGAAATCAATGTTCTTTTAGCATAGCATTTTAATAATATATGATGGTTGGTCAACTCCAGACACCGCAGTTTTCTACATAACACAAACTATACCAGGTGAACGTAAATGACATAATAAGAAAAGATGGTATAAAGTGAGGTTAAATTTGAATCTGTCACTCTCTATTTTGTCCCATATGTCATCAACATAACCAACCAAAGAATAAAAAAAAATTACAATCGTCTACATTCACAGGGTATTTGTGTTAGATAGGTTAACTGTCAGATTCCCCTGCGGTTGTGTCAAAAGCAGGAAGTGCCCGTTTGGAGGTTAATTTCAACATCGAGGACGGGACGGACGGATTTAAAAAACAAACGTCGGGAGACAAAAACGAGAGTAAACTCCGGCGCAATAGATTCCCCTAGATTCGACACTCGAAAAAGAAATCGGGACTTACCTCATGTTGATGAGATACTGCGCAAGAGCAACGGAATCCGGATTTCCGGATATTGTGATGGTCCTATCCGTCACACCACTTTCCCTGTCGTCGCAGTTCGAAATGCGGATCATGGCCCCGGAAATTTGACGAATCTCAGCGATTTTGGTGCCCCCTTTGCCGATGATGCAGCCGATGAGTTCGTTCGGAACGGTCATCTCGTGCGTCTGCTGATTCGAGTTCTGTTGGTTGCGTGTATTTGACGTACGCAACTGAGAGCCAGCCAGGGCGGCCAACGCTGAAACACATATTTTGAGAATAATTTTCAAGCCTGGACTGGTTTACGGTACTCTTTTTCTGGAGCAACTGATTGAAATAAGTGCTATTCGAAAGTATATTATCGCTAATTAGGGTATGTTGTCGATGGGGCAAAACTCCAAATGTCACAGCCCTACTAGGCCTTTTAATTACCTACAATTTGAGGTATGATAGAAATTTATGCAAGAAATTTTGCAAAAGTTATAAACGTTTTCGTTGAGCAACTGATTGAAATAAGTCTGCTATTCGAAAGTATATTATCGCTAATTAGGGTATGTTGTCGATGGGGCAAAACTCCAAATATCACAGCCCTACGAGGCCTTTTAATTACCTACAATTTGAGGTATGATAGAAATTTATGCAAGAGTTTTTGCAAAAGTTATAAACGTTTTTCTGGAGCAACTGATTGAAATCAGTCAGCTATTCGAAAGTATATTATCGCTAATTAGGGTATGTTGTCGATGGGGCAAAACTCCAAATGTCACAGGCCTACTAGACCTTTTAATTACCTACAATTTGAGGTATGATAGAAATTTATGCAAGAATTTTTGCAAAAGTTATAAACGTTTTTCTGGAGCAACTGATTGAAATACGTCTGCTATTCGAAAGGATATTATCGCTAATTAGGGTATGTTGTCGATGGGGCAAAACTCCAAATATCACAGCCCTACTAGGCCTTTTAATTACCTACAATTTGAGGTATGATAGAAATTTATGAATGAATTTTTGCAAAAGCTATAAACGTTTTTCTGGAGCAACTGATTGAAATACGTCTGCTATTCGAAAGGATATTATCGCTAATTAGGGTATGTTGTCGATGGGGCAAAACTCCAAATATCACAGCCCTACTAGGCCTTTTAATTACCTACAATTTGAGGTATGATAGAAATTTATGAATGAATTTTTGCAAAAGCTATAAACGTTTTTCTGGAGCAACTGATTGAAATACGTCTGCTATTCGAAAGGATATTATCGCTAATTAGGGTATGTTGTCGATGGGGCAAAACTCCAAATATCACAGCCCTACTAGGCCTTTTAATTACCTACAATTTGAGGTATGATAGAAATTTATGAATGAATTTTTGCAAAAGCTATAAACGTTTTTCTGGAGCAACTGATTGAAATACGTCTGCTATTCGAAAGGATATTATCGCTAATTAGGGTATGTTGTCGATGGGGCAAAACTCCAAATATCACAGCCCTACTAGGCCTTTTAATTACCTACAATTTGAGGTATGATAGAAATTTATGAATGAATTTTTGCAAAAGCTATAAACGTTTTTCTGGAGCAACTGATTGAAATACGTCTGCGATAATATTGAATGAAGCAAACCGAAAACAAGAATTGCGTTTTTATAAAGACTATCCTACCTGCTGGATTCAGACCTCCGGTATTGGTAGGTGCCAAACCACCTAGACCCAGTGCTGCCAATCCGGCCAAGGGACTTTTTCCCAGAGCGCTCATCTGTAACAAATGAAAATAATCTTCCTGTCAGTAACACGAAAATATCTCAAAATTCATCAAACTGCTCCTGTACTGTTTTAAATTAATTTAATGAAATTAAACGATCAACTTTCCAAATTATCAAATTACATTACATCAAAAACGATTTAGAAAAATTCTAATTCCAAAAATTGCCACTAGAGCAGATTATAACCGCTGATATATTATTATATCTTTCAAGTGTACCGCACAGCCCCTCGGCAAACAGGGGCCCCACAGTGGTGGGCCCCACTGAAATCGTATGGTGTCCCTTGTCGTGAAAGTAATAAATCAGTCAAAACATGCAAGTGCTTCAAAATTACTTTTCATAGACTTACAGGCAAAAAAATAAATGGGGGCACCAAAATATCGAAAAACTTTGATGTTTGGTTTAAAAAACCATTAAAGTTCAACAAAATTTTACTGTGCTGGTATTTTTTGCCCGTAAGAATAGTATTTCAAATCATGTTATTATATAATATTGTATATACAAAGAAGCCTCAAACAAAATATTATATTTTCTGAAATATGCACCACTGTTAGCACAAGCAGAGCTCTCGAATAACCTAATTCGAGAAATATTTAAATTCTTGATGATACGACGAATATACTTTACATACTGAGTGAAGCAAGCAGTTGAAAACCAAGTGAATTTTTCTAAAATCCATTTTCAAAATTTACATCAGTAATGCTCATTAAATAATACAATTATAAATGAATCCATGCAATACTAATAGAACAAACAGCAGATTTATAATTAAATTATTATGTCACGATTAAAAATATCTACATATTCCATTATTCTTTTTTCCAATTAACATTCAAATATTGGAAAAACGTATGCATATTTACATGTACAACAATCTGGATCATAACAAATCATGCTTGGATCGGAAAGAACAAAAAACCAAACGATATTCGAGTAGAAGTTGTTTTACAAGGAGCCTAAAAGGTTGACACAAGCATAACTAAGGAGAGTAATAGTTAACAATACAGTATATCTGAATACTCATTGAATATAACCAAGCTAGTCATAATAATAGCAAATTACTATAATATAATAGTTAAAATATATAAAAAGTGAGGTTAACAATTTAAATATTTGACACATAACCTCCATTCCAGCTTACTTTGACAGAACATAAGTTAAACTTGGTTTATAAATTATTCTCAGAGTATTCCGATATCGAAATTCCGAAGAGACAAAATTGCACCGAGGGAGAATAATTCCCGGTACGGAAAGGGGGGTACGGGGTTTGGGTTCTCGGGGGCCACCATAACGATCATACAACTTACATCTGGCATGAGATGCGCGGGCGGTAGGGCGGCCTGCAAGTGTCCGTTCTTGAGACTCTCGATCGGCATGAGGGGGCCCTGCGAGGGCGCGACGGCGCCGGCCAGCGGGTGGCCGAGGGGCAGGTGGGGATACATGGGGGCGGGGGCGGTCATTATCGTATTACTTACGTCAGCGTGGGCGGGAACGGCGTAGTTGCCTTGGATGGTATAGGCCTGTCCACCGGCCAGGATCACGGGGCCACCCACTTGGGGTTTGGGGCGGTAGGGGATGGTTGCTCCTTTGGGAGGGGACTGAAAAACCAAAAATTATCAATCAATAAAAAATTATTTGTTCGGGGGCCCCAAAGTGGGGCCCAAATTTTTTTTTAAATTTCGATTTATAAAAGTATAAAAACAAAATTAATTTTGGGCCCCAAAGTGGGGCCCTAATTTTTTTTGGTGAAATTTCGAGTTATAAAAGTATAAAAAACAAAAATTAGAATGAACGAAAAAAATTTATATTATGGCCCCACAGTGGGGCCCTTTTTTTAAGACCGTATTCTCACCTCGAGCATGACATTACAGATGTGATAGATGCACTGCGTAATGGCCTCCCCCGTGCCGGAAATGGTGACAGCCCTCTCTGTTGAGTTCGGCAACATCTCCGAAGCGACTTGGATAGAGGCTCCTGTGACTTCACGGATCTCTTTGATTTTGGAGCCTCCTTTTCCGATGAGGGAACCACACTGGCTGGCTGGCACTATCAAACGTAGCGTTATAGGCGGCCTGGGGACTCCACTGCTTCCGCTGTTGATGTCCTGGAACTGCGAACACCACTGAGGGGCGCACCGCGGCAACACAGAACAACATTAACAAATGTAGGACACAAAACTAATGAGAAATTTACAGAGAACGTGTAATATAATAAATAAGGAGATGAACTAAGAAGAAAAAGGAAGATTGAGAAAAGTTTAGGTTAAAAAAATGGAAGATCTAGAATGGTCTAATTAAAAACACATACATTGTTGTCACACTGTGTGCGTCAGTTTTTCGAATTTTCTGCATTTTGCATTTCGAGGTTATATCAAAAACGCCATTAGAATAATCGCGGTACCAACGTAATCAAACACTACGCGAGTTCGTAGTTTTCAAATGTTTCAAATCTGACAGTTCGGGAAAAAAATGGCGGACGCCTCCGCAAAACAGTTAAACTCTGTCCAATTTTCAAAGAATTCCGCGATAATTAGAACTCGCGAGTGCCGTTGTTGTGACTAAAACGTGAACTGTGATGTGCGCTACCGATTTTTCGAAAAACTACGGACCCCCGAGCTAACGCCGCGTTAGATTTGTCGAATATAATTGCATATCGAGATGGTATCCCAAACTTGTTATGTAGTTTCTATTTCGCCGCTAGATGGTGTTGATTAATCACGATTCTTGGCCGGTAATTTAACCCGGCCGGAACAACCCCAAAAAAGTTAATTCGGTCCAATTTTCAAAGCAAGTGCGTTTATTGTGACTGTGATATGAATTGAGATGTGCTCTACCAAAATTTGGAAGGATTGTGGACCTACAAGATTTCGGTGAGTTAGTTTTTTTTTAAATATAATTGAATCGGTGAGTGGAAGAACAGAATAAGTCCAGATCAGGCTAAAAAACAAAAAAAACTGTATAATTCTGCAGCTCTGTGTTTTACAAATTTGATAAGCACAGAAAAGTTGTCGCAAATTTCATTTGCAGTTGTTCTGGAAGGAAATTTTGGTTCAAAAGGCAATAATAAATAAGCAATTAGATTAAACATTGTTCTGTTTTTCCAGTCAATGACATGCTTATCGATAATAAATCTCTTATTTGTTGAAAAAAATTATGCTATTAGCACAAGTGGCAAATAAAAATGCATAAAGACGAAAAGAACAAGTTTAATATTAGAAACAAAATTAAAACTAACAAAAAAAACATTGTTAAACTTGTCGTTAGTCTTCATCATGTTTTCCAAGAAGTAATATGGTAATAAAATTCAAGACTTCTCCTTCTAAATAGTGCATCAATATTCTTAAATAGCAATTTTTAGGTAGATAATAGGTATTGGGTTTTTGTATGCTGACAAAATCTCAAGAACAGCTTGCTATTTTCAAAAATCCTCGAACACGTCGATTTATAATTATCAAAATACACCTTATGATATCAAATTATTTTTTTACCTTCAATTGTTTTTAACAGATGACGTCATTGACATTTTTTTTAAATGAGGACCCTACATTTTTTTAATGAATTTGACTGACCTTTTAATTGTCTTAGTGGTAGCATAATAATTTTATGGCCTTACATAGGAAAATTTTCGAAAAAGAGACTATTGAAGGTTATGAAATAAAAGTGACAAAATCTCCTGAACGGCTCGACCGAATTTAACGAATTTTTGGAATTAAGTATTTTGCAACCAAATAAAGTCACTGGCGTTACTATCGTTGATGCACCCAGTATATTTTGACATTTTCCGTTACAGTCTTCATTATTATATCAAAAATATCTAGAAATTAATAAAACACTTTATTACTTAGGTCTAAAAATTAAAAAAAATGATAACAAAACATTATTACATTTTCTACTGCAACTACTCTAGTTGGTTTATGAGGATTCTCAACCATTGACCTAAGTAATAAAGGTTTTTGCTAATTTCTAGATATTTTTGATATAATACTGTAACAAGCGTAGTAACATTGAATAGGTAATGGAAGACTGTAACAGGAAATGTCAAAATATACAGGCTGTTCTATTTCAATTTCAAAAGTTTGAGGTTATATCACAGAAACGGTAAACGTTGCATCGACGATAATAACGCCAGTGACTTCACATGGTTGCAAAATATTTAATTCCAAAATTTCGTTAAAGTCGGTCGAGCCGTTCCGCAGATTTTGTCACTTTTATTTCATAATCTTCAATTGTCTTTTTCTCGAAAATTTTCTTATGTAAGGCCACAAAAATATTATGCTACCATTAAGACAATTAAAAGATCTGTCAAATTCATTAAAAAAATATAGGGTTGTCATTTTAAAAAAATGTCTACGAGTTCATCTGTTAAAAACAACCGCGCTCCATGCAATGAGTGGAAAAACAGTGTGTCCTGGACTTATTCTGTTCTTCCAGTCACCGATTCAGTTATTGATTGTTGAGGTGGTATACAAAATTTGTTATGTAGTTTCTATTTTCGCTGATAGAGACTGTTGAATAATGTTTTGATTGAGATATTGTGGGGTAAAAATAGAGTTGAAATCTTACCTCTTCGAATTTTTTACAAATCAAAGTAAATGCTTTGAAAATGGCGCTTGTCGATCCTGTTACTGTTACAATACGTTCTGGGCAAGACCCATCTGAGATGTTTATTTTGGCGCCGGACTCTTCGCGGAATCTTTTGACGATTTCACCTTTCTTTCCTATGATGCTGCCCACTTCCTGAAAACAAAGAAATTTGCGTTGAAATTCACCTCAATTACAAAAAGATAAAAATAAAAATATAATAAACGTATTAGCGTATTTAGTTAGGAGGAATCATCAGAGCTAGTACGTCCTATAGAACAAGCATCCATAGTGAGCTTAATTTTGTATCAATGATCTCATGTTATACATCAAATTATAGATAAAGGTGCATTACTTGTTGTGGTAATGTATATGTATAATTGTTATTGTTGTATCCATGCCACGTGATCAAGTATGTCTGACTCATGTACTCAAAGAAGTGAAATGTTGATATATGGGATATCCTTCCTCCATGTGGGATATTGATATTTCTACGCGAAATTTTGTACACTTATACAGGAAGGTGTAACTTAGAACTATTATGTGATACTTTTTTGATTTTAAATTTTGTTCGCCATACAAAAAAAATCGCAAAATCAGTGTCAGATTCAGTAACTTTTTGTCAAAAACGATCAAAAATCTATCACTACAGGTATAATAGGGTATTGCGGCACTTTTCAAATTCTGTTCTATTACAAAGTAGGTTAGCTTAGCATCACCCTTTCACACGTAAAATGCCAAACAACGCTTTAATTGAGAAGAAAACGCGTTTTGAAATTCAAATAAAAATTCTAGTTGTGACGTCACAAGGAGGGATTATAATGCGAAACTTGACAATGTCGCGCATAGTTAGTTTATGTTGCTGTGGTGGCAACAGTCGCGTAGTTCACTCTGTTTACCGTTCGTGTGTTGAGGTTAGGTGGTCAGTGATTTTTTAATATATCAACACCAGCAAACACCATACATAATCAACATGAGCAAACAATAATATAGAGTTTGTTGTGTGCCGGGTTGCAACAGCAAATCAGTCGAAACACCAGAATTCAATACAACATTTAGACGAAATGGTGTATCTACCTTGTAGTTTCATAAACACACAGGAATATATTATAAGAAATGTATTGTCAATATGTATTATTAATAAACTTCTTTTTAAGCAGTTATTTTTTACTACTAGTCTTTCCCTCTACATTCAAAATTTCTTTGTGAACCATGTGATTGGGGGATGTTTCATTACTTTGTCGTTAATTTACTATGAACAATTGCAAGCTGGTTGAATAATATGTATGACAGTGTATGATCGTGGGAAAATTTTGCAAATTCGCTTGGTAAAATCATCTTCCACAGAACACATGCTTGCACTGGTAACTTAACAACTTATAACAACTTACTTAATAAGTAATAACTTTACGATACGCTGTAAATAGTACCGTCGAAGTTTGTCAACATACATACAAACAAACAGCCGTGCAAACACTGTTACAAGAAAATTCCCTAGGTTTTGATCAATTTCTTGGCTACGGTGCCAATTCTACACTTGGCCAATCACGACAGTGATCGGAAAATTCAAATTTTAATTGTAATTTTCTCAACAAATTCAGAATGTAATTTATTTTTAACTTAACAGAATTTCGGGTTATATACTGTAAAATCGCTTAATACACGCTTTTGCTTAAATTTCCACATGACCGTAATACCCTATTGTATTCTTAGAAAAATGTAAAAAGAAACTTAAAAAGGATAACAAAAACCTTGCTTAGAAACCTAGCTTTAACTTTATTTCCATTTATCTACTGCTAATCAAAAATTGCCTTGCAATACTTACTTACTTGTAATACTAAGATAAAAGTATGTCTCAGTTATTGACAATATGTTGCGTCCCGATTTAGAGTATTAAAAAGTTGGTCACCCTAACGTAAACATAACCTAACATGTTTTTTGACATTTCAAAACCAAACAATTAAGTTTGTACTTTGACAGATTTATCTTACTTCATGTTATTTTATGGTATGTTAAGTTAACGACATCCGTCATGTTGCCACATGAAAATTATGAATGTAGTCGAATTTTACTACTAGGAAATGACCTTGAGGTTATAAATCGGAGCGAAATGTTGACGACACTTACTACGAACGTGAGGAGCCGACGCGTATTTTGATTTCCCGAATTTTTGTCATCTGGCCAAGCGCTGTAAATTCTGGCGACGCATTACCTGCCAATTCGTGCAGACAGGTCTAGACTGCGTATTTTATAGGTAGCTGGACAAAAATCAGCGATGTTGACGCATCCGGTGGCTTCTCTTTTGATATTTTTAGGATGCCTTGTTTTCTAATTTAAATTTTCTAAATAGATATACGAACTTTACCATCTTAGTAAACCTAAACCTTTCAGCCAAAAAGTTACATTTTATTGTTTGTTTTACTGAAAGTTATGTTCATAAATTTGCTTGATTATATTATGAGAAGTATGTCAAGAAATTTTATTTAAACATTGACTCGATACTGGTTAACCTGAAGCATTGTAATGCAATTCTGAGTGGTCGATTTTGTTGAACTTGCATTTTTTAATGTCTCTGTCTGCACTAAAAAATATTATACTGCTATATTAAAATATTTTTATGTATTATTTTAGCATGGGACTATTATTTTTAATATTGGATTAATAAACAAGGTAACCCAATAAACCACTGTTATTTCGATAATACATCCAACGGGCAACATTCTAGACTATTCATTAACTTCAATTGACAATATTACTTACAATAATTAGCTGTTACATAAAAATAAAATAGCCTCTAGAAAACAACAATCTGGCAGAGTTATTGGTCAAGCTCTAACATTATTTGTTTCCAAAGTTTTGCCTTTCCAAATGTGTGACAAAATAAACCTACACACAGAAAAGTAAATACTTCACTCAAAGCAATACCGCAACAAAACTATACCGCAAGTAGATATTTTCTCAAGTTGAGAATAAAGGGATATGAATCAAGTATAAGACTCGTAAATGAAAAAAAAAAATTTCAAGCCAAGTAAATATTAACTTTCATTTAAAGCAATAGCCGCAAGCATATAATTTTCTCATGTTTTGAGAATATATTTCGCTGTGTGTATAGTTTGAATGTGCTGCTCATAATGGTACGAGAAGAACAGAGTTGTCGGTGGTGGATTTCAATATGACCTTACATTCCAGATAAGATAACTAACCTATCACCAGACAAGTTCTGAGCTTCTATGACGAAAATGATGTCTGTCCCATTCATAGAAAATCAATAAATCTACAGAGTTATTTGCAATTCTAGACGAAAATTTATGGGGACAGGAAACTAAAGTGTAATTTCAAATTTCGTGACTGCTTTTAATTAAACAAAAAATAATTAAATTAAAATGAAGTAAGTACTAATTTTGACAATGAAACAAATTTAAAAGTGCTTCGCATATTTTTATTTATAATACTGGTATGTTTTTGCATTTAATTTTCACCTCGAGTTATAAATTACCTTGTATCAATTCAATTTTCAACATTGTGTATGTACGAGCAAGTTTTTTCTTATTTAACAAACTTTAAGAGAAAATATAGAGATCAGCTGTTATAGATGAAATTTTTTTTAACTTGTTTATTTTACGTCGGTCTATTTCCGCAACTTAGGCCAATCACCGACGCTGAGAGCAGGCTACACACACCCAGGAATTATGTCGAACTGAAGGAATTCCAACCTCCAGTAAGAGTTACATTAGTGTATATGTTACGGCTAAAATGGATACTTCGCTAGTTTCAAAACTAACTAGCTATTTTGCAAACTAACTAAATGCGCTGTTATTTTGAAGGAATTCGCTCATTCTCGCAAAATAGTGGGTAACCAGCCGCCAGTTTACAAACTAGCTGGTGAGTATGCAAACTGTCTACAACATCTTGTTAAAATGGGGATTTTATATAAGTTTACTAAAATAGCCGCTAGTTTGAATACTTACCAGGTAGTTTACAAAATTTATTCCATATTTTTTATTAATGTAGAATCTGTGGGTTAGGTTCATAGCAATATGATACATTTCAATTTCATTTAGGTCTAAACTTTATTTATAAAATTATGAAAAAAAAACTAACAAGATTTATTTATTAGCGCAGTCTTTGCTTTGGTGGCATTTACTGTTACATATTAGTCCAGAGCTTACACATTTACATTTCTTGTTAATACATCTTTTGGTACATTGACATCTAACGTAACCCTGAGTGTATCCCGAGACTGCAGCCCGAAGGGTAATTTCTGTATCCTTCACATCGTGCACAAACACAAACAACCTGCTACTTTCTAACCTCACACTTACAGTGAAAGTAAAATATTGTTACAGGCAGTCCATTAAGTTTATAAACTAGCCAGGAATCTTGCTATTTTGGGTGACTAAAACGATTAATGTTGTCATATTAGCCAACATCATAAATGCTTATTATACAAACTATCTAAAATACTTGGTTAATATTGAAACAATAGTATAAAATAACGACATTAACCAAAACGAATATATAGTTTGCATACTAACCAACTAGTTTGCAAACTAGAACTAGCTGCTGTTTACCCGCCATTTTGCAACAAAGGCCAAAATCCTTCAAAATAACGGCGCTTTTAGTTCGTTTGCAAAATAGCTAGTTAGTTTTGAAACTAGCCAAGTATCCATTTTAACCGTAACATATACAAATATCTTCTAGTCGGGTGTCTATTCCCACACCTTTTTTTCTGAGAACGTAATTATTGTTCTGACTAAAATGTTTCATAAGGACTTATTTATTTTTTTAATACCTTGAAAAAAAAAAAAACAAAATACAGTCTTTTAAATGGCTCTAACTTCTTAAGGAATATTAACTTGTTATCAATAGGTCGATATGAAACTTTTTACTCAGAATAAATGTTTCTTTATTTTTGTATGTATTTTGGCCAATGATTTTTTTTCCATTTTTTAGTGAATTTATTTATTTAATTATTTGTAACGGTACTTTTTGTATTCTTCGTTTTCGCATTGTTTGCAAAAGAAGCTGTAAAAGAAAAATTAACTGTGACATCGCTGGTTATTGGATACCAGCTATATTTCTGTATTACTTTTACAAAATTCGCATATTCGCATTGCAACAGTACCACCGTAATTTTACAGGGCATTTTTTAAATTTTACAGGAGAAGTAAGTAATATTTTTTTTTAAGTGAAATAATTTAAATTTCACAGTACATAGTAAGTAATATTCAATCATTGGACTGCGTTCCTTTACAGACTTGTATCTGGTTACTTGAAAAACTGCGTTACGCGTGTTTCACTTCGCAGAAAAATACTGGAAATGCCTTGGAAAGGACATTGTATACTTTTTACTTTATCATACGCAGTATGAATACTAAATTAAATTATTGCGACAGATAAACTGTCATCTGATTCTAACCTTCGCCTTAAACATAAAAGAAAATAATAATAAATATGACTTACATATTTAAATTTGTCCACTATCTCAACAACTGTGTTATCGACAACTATTTCTGGTGTTGGGTTTACCGTATTTCTATATCGTTTTTAACTTTTTTTTTAATTAATTTTGAATTGTACTGTAAATTGTTAAAGATGGCACGCATTCTGCACATCATAGGATAGATCGAGGAAATATGTTCCCCCAGTAGATGAGACAAAAATGTTCGAGTTGACAATACGAACAGCTGTAGGAAAACGCTGCAGGATTTAAGTTGGCAAATGATGGCACGACTACCACCGTTTCCAATCTAATTGTTATTTATCTCTCCGTTCGGTCCAATCGGTTGCAGAAATCGTAATCTATTTCTGGGATTCTGTGGCTTCACCTTTGATGTTGCCAGGATAAACTGCGGTGAAATCCGAACGATTTATCATCATATTAATTCAGCCCGATTGGGATTTGTTATCCGCAAGATTACACCTGACACTTGCAGGCTTTAAACTCGACGGTTGATCGCGCTGGCTGTGTCAGGTTTGAGGTTTTTTCGTTGTTATTTCAGTGGCACCTTTTCGCGTCTGATTTGAGTAATTTTTGTAGAGATAGACAGTTAACTGCAAGTACAATTAGCTTTAAATTTGATCCTGAGAGATGTGGCATCATATTTGGGCTACAGGTCTACGAAAATTTAGATATTGGTATGAATCAAGAAAGAAAATGATGAGAATTTACTGGGTAGGATGTTCGAATATCTTCTATGCATATTATGTGTTTAAATCTTATCACCTTACAGGTTATATTTTGCCAAAATCATTGGATCTATAAATACCAATCAAGATATCAGTTTCAGACTTACTTCTGATTAAATACAATTGTAAATATTAACAGACCTAGGCTATTTTGAGATAAAGATACTTATTAGAAATTGGGTAATAGGGTTAGTATGATTGTCAAAATTGTTTGCGTTTGTTTGCCACAAAATATTCAGTTTTTGTTCAGGTTGCATTTAGAGTCTCTTCTATAGATTGGCCTTTTTGTTTTCTTCATTTTTTATGTAATAAAGGTTGCGAACAAGATTTTGATTGAAGACGATATCTCAGTCACGAATTTTAGCAGGACAACGCAGTTAGCATGCAAATATCGTTATTTACTGCGATACACATCCCTTGAATTTTTATAGCATTCCGACTATTTGTTAATTTTTAAGACCGAGATAAACATGAACGACATTTTGCGCAGTTCGGCTTCCCTCGCTTGTGGGTTTTGGTGCGAGGCAGTCGAACGAGATGCGAAGTTTTGACGCGATCAGTGAATCCGTGTTTGTAAAAAATTGTTGGGTATAATTAGGGTTACCAGATGTCCCCTTTTAACCGGACAAGTCCTGTTTTTTAGGGGTCATATCCGGGTCGGTATCTTTTTCCGATTTTCCCCGAAATGTCCTCTTTTTTTAAAAAAATCATAAAATTACTTAATACCGGACAAAAAAAGAAGCTAATGTATAGTTTCATTCCACAATTAATATTTTTCTAGGGGCATTGAGAGAAACGGCGTAAAAAATGTTTGTCCTAAACAACCTTTCTATAGGAAGCGAATATCCGCAAAAACTATACTGTCTGTTGGAGCGATGTTCTGACGAACCGTTTCTGAGAATTAGCCATTTCTTCGTCCATTTCGTATATGCACTGTTGAGTGCTTGCAATTTTGGGATATTTGTGTTTCTAGGGAAATATTTTAAACAATTTTGTCACATTGTTTTAAGTCGTCACAGAGGACTGTCGTTGTAGTGCATCCCCAGGTTATTGTTTAGTGATTGTTTACTCTAATATCAAATAAGTATGTTATACTTTTCTGTTACTAATTGTCTAAATATTTTGAAGTAGTAATTACTATTAATTGAACGGAGACCATTATTTTTCCTTGTCCTAATTTTCTCTTTGACCTCTGATTTCTGAATTTACATTGAAATTTGTAAGTGATAACTAATAACAATTTTCAAGTTACTTTTTACGAGGAGTACCAATATAAATAATTTTTGCATTCTTAATTAGTGCATTACTTTAAATGATCCTTTGATATATGTTGATATTCGTTAACGAATTTATTTCAAATTTTTAAAATTTAATGGCTACTTTGTTAGTTTAATAATTTTCCTATTAAAATGTAACAAATAAGATATCTGGACAAATATTAGCTTTCGTCTTTTTTTCGAATTTCAAAATCACGGTTAGATGTTCTATATTTTGATACTTTCTGTAGATGAAAACTTTTAAAATAATAAATATTCAATGTACTAAAACTTTAAATTTGAATATTTAGAGTAAAAATGCCAAAAAGAAAATGTAAATTTAATGAAGAACTACAATAGCAGTATCAAATGTTGAAATCGAAGACAAGAGCAACGTGTTTTGTCCAACGTGCAAAATTTTATTTTCTATTGCAAACAAAGGCAAAGCGGATATAGAACAGCATTGGGAACTCAGGAGCACAAAACTTATGATAAAAACAGCAACCGGAAGCTGTAATGTTGTTGTGAACTGTTTAACATACATGACTAAACGAATAAAAAGTTCTGTTTATTTTTATCTGACTATATTTCCATTAACAAACTCGAAGAAATATTGTAACCCTAGGTATAATTAATTGTACATCTAAATTCATTACCTATATTTAACTCCTACTATTCAAAATTCCGAAATTATATTGTTCTGATCGTATCGTACTAATAATAAATAATCTTCCACTGTCCCAGCTAGGTTTCCATTTACCGTTACGATTGACATAGTGCGCGCTGCACGAAATTTATATCATTCATATTAAATCGCTTTAAAAATTACTTAAAAATTATTATGCAAGTCGTTTTCTACAGTCGCATTAATTAAAATATGACGATTGTTTACCTGCATATCCCGTTATCGTTCTAATATTCGTTACTGAGATATGCGCTTCCATGAAAATCTTGTTCGCTACCTTTATTACACAAAAATTTAAGAAAACAAAAACGCCAATCTATAGAAGAGGCCCTAAATGCAACCTGAACAAAAATTGAAATATTTGTGGCAAACGGTTTACGAGGAAACAAATTGGAAAGACGAGCGTTAATATAAAAGTGCAAAAATCTGGTACCTTTTCTTATTTCTCTCGCGCTCATGTTTACACCGAGAGGCAAAAAATTTGGACAGTCATACAACTTATGTAAAAATGATTCAGGAGTCACTTTATCTAAATTTTTTCTGTTCGGTAGTTTTAAAGTTATGCTCCTTTCAACACAGGAGTCAATATTATCGAAATGAGAGATGACAGAAATCGCGAATTATTTTTAACTCGTCTATCCCAAAAAGAAAACCACATCGGTTGGTTGGACTAAACCGCGTCTCCGCCAAATTAATGGATGTCGTCCACCACAAACAAAGGAAGTAAATATCTCCAAGCCATGCCATCAAGCTATAGACAGATAAATTCTGATCGAAATAGACACGTACACTCCCGACATTTTCCCGTTTGGACTCCCAGAGATGTCAGCGATGACAACAATCCGAAAACCTTCAGTAATTAAGCAAATATCGACGGTCGGTCTCCAGACTCCAGGTATGAGAAGTCTTCTTCGTTTTCGCCTTCTGTTCGTTGTTGGTATTTATTTATAGAGCAAATTGCTGGACGGGTAGACGCCTAGATCCCAAAAACTATTACTGGGCAGAAGTAGGGTCAGGTCAATCAGCGAGAAAGCCGTGCCAAGAAATTCCTAGTGTCCCATCGCGGTGTCAAATACACGCGCGATCTGCATTTAGAAGAACTTTTTGTGGAAGCGAACGCTATTGAGAAAGTCACGGTGGTCAGAGGTTTTTTTTTTTTTAGTAAAACGAAGAAACTGATCAGGTTTTGTTGAAGGTATCGAAAGGGAGAACTGTTGTGCGTCTTTTTGGTTTGTAGGTTATGTATTAAGAGATTAGAAGGCGTTGCCATGCCTACAAACAGATTATCGAGCAATGAAATGTCAGTTTCAGTTACTTTTTTACTTGTATGACATCTTTTGGTAAAATTAATAGTTTAGCTGCATGAGCAAATTCTATTTGGTCGTGTCTACATTAATATAAAACTCGTTAGCCAGGATTTGACAGATATTCTCATTCTACTGACAGTAGGTAGTGTCAAACGCTGTTTTTTTTTTGACAATAGTATCAAAATATCTGTCAAATCATGGCTAACTAGTTTTATTTTAATGCAGACACGACCGATCTCGATCAAATAGAATCTCAGGCAGCTAAACTATTAATTTTATATATAGTATGATAAAGTCATGTGCCTAACCACATCAGATTTTTTTTATCAGAATATGTCGAATGTTTTCTTTTTAACAATATCTCTCTTACTATTGCTCGGTCGACAATGAGCCCCATTAGTTAACCTCTAAATCTTATAATTATTTATCTAAAAAAAATACCTATACAGTTTCAGTGCGCTTTTGCGTTATTTTTCATGCTTTTTTGCGGAAATGCAACAGAACTTCCTTATCTAAGTATTCAAGTGTAGGCTAGTAAAGGATATTAGTTTTGGAAAAGTCCCATTAAATACAAGGGAGATATTTATACAGGGTTAGCCAAAATTACCGGAACACCTAAATAATTCTCCAATCGTAAGAAATTTCCAAAAATTCTTAAAACAAAAGTTTTTTGGCTTTAAACAAGCTGTCTTTTAAATATTTTTTCAACACACAGAGTGTATTTCATTTTATTATAGAAATTTGGTAACATTTCCTTTTTTTAAATAGAACAACCCTTTATATTTAGAAAATAAACTGCTTCCGGGTTATGCCGTGTGTCAAGATTTGTTAATGCTAGCATTAACTAGCATTAACAAATCTTGACACACGGCATAACCCGGAAGCAGTTTATTTTCTAAATGATTCTGGCCGTGAAAGCCTACGTATTTACTTAACCCTATATATTATTACATTTTTTAATTCTAAGGTTAGTTCTAAGAATTTTTTATACGAATCATTTTTTTATCAAATGTAGTTGTTATCATATATATATAGTCAAAATTACTGGGACACCTAAATAATTCTCCAACCACAAACAAATTCGAAAAAATTTTCGAATAAAAGTTTTTTGGGTTTAAACAACCTCTCGTTTAAATATAGTTTTAATATACAGTGTCTTCGTTTTATTATGGAAATTTGCAAACCATTCCATTTTCTAATAGAACACCCTGTAAATTTTTATTTCTTTAATTCTAAGATTAATTCTAATAACATTTTATAGAAATAAGTTCTTTTGAAAATGCATTATTTTTGAGTTATGAGCAATTAAGTAAATACGGGGTGCTCATTTTATTATAGAAATTTGGTAACATTTCCTTTTTTTAAATACAACAACCCTATATATTGATAAATTTTTTAATTCTTAGATTAATTCTAATAACATTTTATAGAAATAAGTTCTTTTGAAAATGCATTATTTTTGAGTTATGAGCAATTAAGCAAATACAGGGTGCTCATTTTATTATAGAAATTTGGTAACATTTCCTTTTTTTAAATACAACAACCCTATATATTGATAAATTTTTTAATTCTTAGATTAATTCTAAGAATTTTGTATACAAATCATTTTTTTATCAAATGCATTATTTTTTAATTAGAAGCTATTAACCAAAAATAGTCAAAATTACCGGAACACCTAAATAATTCTCTAACCGCAAACAAATTCGAAAAAATTTTCGAATAAAGGTTTTTTGGGCTTAAACAACCTCTTGGTTAAATATAGTTTTAATATACAGGTGTGTTCGTTTTATTACGAAAATTTGCAAACCATTCCATTTTCTAATAGAACACCCTGTAAAAAGATTAATTCTAAAAACATTTTATAGAAATAAGTTTATCTTTCAGTTATGAGCCATTAAGCAAAACTACTGAACTTCAAATTAAGAATATTTTCTCACATACATACATATTTATTTTTATGTGACAGTTTGAACATTTAATTTTTAATTCTATTGTTAATTGTGTTGTTATTTTCTCTTGATTTTTTTTTGTTTTTTACCCGTTTGGTTAAAGTAAAAGTTCATGAGTATTGATTAATTGCTTGTAGCTAAAAAATTAAAATTTTATATAGAAATAAGTACAACATAACATTCTTAGAATTAATCTTAGCATTAAAAAAATGTTAAATAGGTATACTGTTGGAGAATTATTTAGGTGTTCCGGTAATTTTGGCTAACCCTGTATAAAACCCTCCACCGAACCCAACATTTTCTTTGTTTTAAGCAATTTGTAATTAAAAACCAGTTTCACATGCGATAATTTTATAAAGCTGATAACAATAACGAAGTTAGCTACATACCAAAATAAATAAGAAAACAAAGACAAACTAGTAACTAGTAAATTTTTTCTTTTAATCGAAACAAAACAATATTTTTAACCTATACACCCGGCTTTATTATCATTACAGGAAACTGTACGATGTCCTACGTTACAAATCGAAATTATCTAATCGCGACAGTCATTATGTTACGATAAACTCGACAAACGCGATACCGATAACGTAACGCAAGAAATAGAACGCTTACGATTACAGGATTACAAAATTAGTAACAGTAAACCCAAATATATTGATTATTCGCGTGGAGGCTATCCCCCAAGTAAATCCAATTATAAAATTTGTACGGTTTCTCCCGGCAAAATACCGTGACGTCTCTCCGCAAAACGTTAAGTTCAAGCGCGCGAATACAATGAGTTTTACGTACCTTTCCTTGCATGATCAGCCGGATGGTCAGCGTTACGTTCGGATCGTCGTTCATGGTTTTCTCGTCTACGTCCATGATCGGTGATATTTTGTCGGGGTGGATGTCAAAACTTGGAAAGGTTGATCGGGTTCACTAAAAACACAAGAAAAAACGCTAATTATCACATAATTACACACAAATCGATTTTTTATATTTCGAGATAATTTTTACCCTAATTTTTTGATAATTCGCGATCTTAGACTGCTTTGGACGCAAGACGCGGTTAACTGTGATTTTTTTTCTGCAAACCACACAGGAAATAAAAGAACTCATCCTAGGTCAAATGCCTCTAGATGCTAGTAAACCGTTACAACGCTGCGTATAATCTGAAATAACCTAAAGTTTGCGTGGAAATCGGTCGGTTTTCGCGTGGAAATGTTCGTTTGGAAGCACGTGCGACATTTCGCGATAATTTAGTTGAAAAACTTACCTAGAACCCACGGTAAATTAAAAATAAATACACCTTTGCGGCTAGGACGCTACGCTTGATGTGCACGTGAATGCTTCATGCGACAAGGCTGCCAACCGCGGCGGGCCGCTCGACAAAAATCACTAGCGGGGTCGCGGCGCGGGATAAACACGCAAATTCGAATTTTCTACAACGATACCACTGTAAATACACTTAATACACTAATAAATCAAACAATATTAAGTTTTATTATGCGTACGGTATGGAAATATTTAAAATTGTGTCGTACCTTGCGGAGCTGACACTGTTACAGGAATAAACGTCTACATATTACTGGTTGGCGATTTTTCACTGGAATGACGCAATATACGGAGCTAATTAATAAATCTAATTATGTTCGGCTGAAAAACTAGGTCTTGGGCCGCTATACTACTGCACTGGATGCATAGATATCTATGACTGGATGCAGTAAATGTTTAATTCATGAATATTATAAAGTCAACGCACTCAAGCAGTGCAGTGGCGCGTTATCGCA
Source organism: Aphodius sticticus (assembly GCA_963966075.1). Classification (NCBI taxonomy): domain Eukaryota; kingdom Metazoa; phylum Arthropoda; class Insecta; order Coleoptera; family Scarabaeidae; genus Aphodius; species Aphodius sticticus. The sequence goes on along the minus strand of OZ014511.1, from coordinate 45,519,389 downwards.
TGGGCAAAATGGGCATTTGCCCAGGACCCCCAATACAAGGGGGCAATCTTTTAAAAACTATAAATTAATTAGGTAATTAGTAAGTTACCGTAGTAAGAATATAAAATTGAACTTTAGAGTAGTCTTGCCTATGGGGCCTCAAAGATAGTGGAGGGAGTTTTAGCAGTTAAACTCATGTTTTTTTTGCAATAAAAGAAACTATATCTAATGCTGTACGAGACTAATGAGAAACCTTTGACCGTACAGCAAATACCGCGATACAATATCGTCCAAAAACGTATCGTATCGTACCGTATTGGATACTATAGTACCGGTACAAAATATCGGGTATCGGAATGTAAAGTACCGGTACTTAAAAATATCGTATTTATAACTTAAGTCATTTTCAAAAACAACGAGATATTGACATGGTAGAAATCCATTTAAGATTGTTTAATTGCTTTCTTTTAACATTTAATCGTTTTGTTACATTTACACCACTGACCTCAGGGACATGCGGTTTTCACTGTTCAATTTTTAATTCAAAAGAGTCAAAAAAAAACAGGAAAAATATACATAGGATGATACATAGGATCAGAATCTTAGATAATGTTAGAAAAAGAAATAGGAAATTACATTTTATTACAAGTAACATCTCAAAAAAACAATAAAACTGCACTACAAATCTCTCTGCACTCAAATCATATAAAGAAACACCTAAAAAAACTTGAAATTTCAACACCCTGTAGATCGGCAACGAAGTGTTTGCGGACCTATGTTTATATGAATTTTTAGTCATTAAATAAGCCAAAGAATTCCCCCTTTTCGTATTTACATGATATTTAATAACACTCTGTATATATTGATGATAGCGTATTTAAGGGTCGGTGCGAAACGAATAAAGCGCGTTTTTAAGAAGTTGGTAATATACTACCAACTAAACTATCCACGGCGACCTTGAAACGATTATCTTCCCTTTTTACCGTTCATTGTAATTGATTATTCCCAAATCTTTTGCATTCACGTAATGACACAAAAACGAACAAGATCACAACAGACAGAACCAATCTAAACTGTAAATACAGAACAATTTGTAGTGACAATTTGCACGACGAGATGGCGCCAAGTGTCAACAAGCACGATTACAGTACATTATTTTTGTGATTAAAGTACAAGACGCGTTAATTACAATTTCTTTTAGTATGGTTGTCTATACCATTCGGTTTAGGAGAGCATGGGTGTTAAAATCTCTATTTTATCTCCATTGTATCTATTTTATGCGGTTATTTGATACTTAAAAATCATCAATAAATAGAGATAATTGAAATGAGATATTCATTAACAATCTTGCCAATTCAGATATTAATTTAATTGTCTCTTACGACCGCCTTGTACTTTTTTATTTTACATGATTTCTGTGTGGTCAGCTTAATCGGTTGCCGACCGTTAAGAATAAACTATCGCAGTTTTTGAAATATTTAAAATATTAAAAATATATTCATTTGTTAATAATACCCTTTATTTTTATTTATTAAGATAATATATTTTTCTTGCTACGAATTTTCATTTTTAAATTGTTAAGCTATACTTATTAGTTATTTTGTAATTCTTTAGAATAATCTGTTGTTACTTTAAATAATTCTGTAGGTACTTATATAAATGTTGTTGAAAAAAGGTCAATATCTTACCTATTATTTATGATTTTTTGTTAATTGTTCCGAAATGTTATATCAGTATTATGAGTATACAGAGTGATCTAAAACGACGAAGGACAAGTTGAATTTCCCGCCACATTGAATAATTATTGTGGTGTTGGAAATGGTTGCAAATGACAGTTGTTATTTTTGTTCAGTGGCGTAGGTATTCTTTTTTGTATAGGAATTCATTCTCTGATTACAATTAGGTATATTAAATTGAAACAATTAAGGTTTTGGAAATTTAGTCTTGGTAAAGACATTGGACATGAATAAAACGTTAGCAAGAGAGCATATTTTAAAACATAAAAATAAATTTTCAAATAGAATATAAACATAATATAACAAATACTAAAATCTTCACCTCATCATCATCTCTTATATCTTAAATCAAATAAAATAAACGACAACGATGACAACGATCATAACCTGTATCCTGCAGGCATACCATCTTAGTAACACTAAATACGTTCAAAACTGTGGCGGGAAATTCAAACCGTCCTTTGTCATTTTAGATCAACCGTTATATTATTTTTGTATAAAAAAAAGTAATTCTTCTTAATTCAGCATTGTGTATGGGAGGCCCCAAATTCAAAATTGCCCAGGGCCCCATGATGGCATAACGCGCCGCTGCACTCAAACAATTATAATTAACAACCACAATCTATTACTATTAGCGATAACAACAAGTTATACAGCATTTTTTTTTATACGCATTAAAATGATTAATTTTTTTGTTCCACGCGGTGTACGGTTAGATTTACCGTTTATTCCGTTTATTAATTAATCATTTCCGCGAAGGAAGTGTTAAATTATTAGATAATATCACACATGCGAGCGATGTTGTGCGTGTGGACCTTTACGTCTACAGGATATTGTTTAAAGTGGTTATATTTGTTTTTAGATTGTGAGACTTGTAGTTATTTAATTTTGTTATCGTAATAGAATAAATTGATGTTTATAGGTTAGGCATGGTGTTCCGCGTGGCGCCACTGGTGCGTGGGGTGTGTAGTGGCGCTACTCGCCGCGAGAGGGCGGGCCGTGTTAAACAATACATTACAATGGTTTTGTTTTATTTTAAATTATATTTGCAACGTTGTTTACTACGTTGAATACACCTGTGGAAATAAATCGTATTGATTTTATTTGACAGACTTGGCACCGTTTTATGTTTGATATTTTATATTAGATTGGCGTATTATTAATTATAGTAAAGTAACTAGAATAAGATATTTTACAGAATGACTCACTAAAATCGCAGTGGTAGATACTGCAATTATCTTTAAAGCAAAATTCACACAAAAGTTGGTTGGCCCATGATTTTCTACAACGGAAAATTAGCTTCATTTATACAGAATGGTGCATGGTAGAATGCGCTACAGTTCTTTTTCAAGTTCAAATTGGCACTAATCAAAATCAAATTGGCACTAATCAATATCAAAATCACAATTAACAAATTCAAGTTGTCATTAAATAATTTAAAATTAGCGGTATTATACGATTAAATAGAACTAAGTAAATAAATAATGTTATTTATACTATATTTTAAAACAATAACATGGACATTAAATAAACAACATTTGCTAAATTAATTAATTAGAAAATAATATTCTCCATATTTAATGCTGCTGGAATATATCTTTGAATATGGGCTATGAATCTTGCACAGTTGGCCACATTGATCGTGTTAATATTATTCTGAACAATATTTTCTAACCGGCGCATTCTGTATTCAGTTTGGGAGTTATCATGCCGATCTTCTCTTGCTAAAACATCTGTTAGGTTATCTGCCAAATCTGATTTTACACTAGCCTGTAATACAGACCATGCTTGCTCAGTCGGATTTAACATGGGACTGTATGGACTGAGTCTTATTAATCTATGGTGAAAAAAATCCTCTTCTGCAAAAACTTCTTCAATAGAAGAATGACAAGGTGCATGACCTATAACCATAACTACTGGTTCTTGGTATATATTTTGGGCATTTCTCAAACATTGTTTCACAAATTTGGTTCTGGTTTTTTTAAAAAAGATCCCCGTCGTTGCTGATTAATGTATTAGACCAGAAATACCTATGCATCAAATAAAATGTATATTTGCGCCTCGGTTACCGGCTGCTACAACTGTACATCGACTTCCTTTCCTAGAACGTCCTTGCGTCCGCGAAATAAAGATATTCACATTAGAATAGAGGGACTATATCTTTGACTGTTGATACAATAAAGTTATTATTATTATTATTATTATTATTATACATCTACGGACTGTTCCACGTGACATGGGTCCGCCGGCTTCCTGCTAGTATTTTGGTCACGAACTTAGTCATTTTCTGCTCTATTGCCTGGTCTATAATTACCTTACAATTTGAGGTATGATAGAAATTTATGCAACAATTTTTGCAAAAGTTATAAATATTTTTCAGTAGCAACTGATTGAAATAATAATAATAATTTGCTATTCGAACTGGCATTATCACCATTTAGAGGTTGCTATCCGTGGCGCAAAACTCCAAACGCCTAAGCGCTACTAGGTCTTTTAATTACCTACAATTTGATGAACGATAGAAATCTATGCATGAATTTTTACGAAAGTTATAAACGGAAATAGCCGTAGAGGTCTTAAGTCGCGCAAGTACGGAATAAAGATCCATCTCATCCTGACGTTAAATCATCCGCGAAGTTCGTAATCAATTTTCAGGAGGGACGTCGCGTCGGGTAGGCCTCGGAAGCAGCGTCGGAAGACCGTGAATCCAACGGCGTGATCACCGGAGATGGAACCGAGACGTCCGCGACACCGTGGTCTAATCTGCATATTCCCGATCTCTATCCTGTTCGTGCCAGTGGCGGTTACGGCATCCAGACTGGGGAAGGGGTCTCCTACGGGGATTTAAGGGATTCCAAGCAATTTTCACAGCTTACCGACGGATACGAATTTCACTTTACCGCTGTGTACCTAATATTCATGCCCTGTTATGGATTTCGTAATGTTTTCCCCACGAGAACTGTCTAGTGATGCCATCACATTTTTGTAGAGATATATATGTTACGGTTATAGTGATAAATAGGTTATTATTAATAATTACCGGGTATTATTAATAATAGCCAAGTGGCGAGGTTAAAGTGAAGAATTTATCACATGAACCGGCTATTATTAATAATTTCCAGCATGCTGTGGTCAATGTGATAAATTTCAATTCGATATTGCATTAAGGTGATGCTACAATATAATAGAGCCTAAGATTTGGAATTCTGTTAGTATCTACATAATCGCCACACAACGAATCTATTCACTGGGTTTTCAGTGTTGGGCCTTTAGTGACGTTAGTCCTAACTAACTTATTTAGTTACTACTCATGACTAAAACAAGGAAGATTATCAAAACGAGACTAAAAGATGCCAATCCATACTAATTGCATGCACGAGTGTGTAACTCTTTGGGTCATGCTTATTTGAGCAATTCTGAAAAGCTAAGTAAGTAATAAATTAGAAACTCGGTTTGTATTATTCTGCCAGTGCATACGTACATAGTGCTTCTGTATTTTGCAATTCGTGGCAAGAAAAATTATTTTTATTTATAACTTATTATTTATTATCTTTTTAAAACAAAACTTTAAAAAATGTTTTATATTTAATTTTGAATACAAAAGTCCTTCTAGACCTTTATTTTTTTTGTGGTAGTACAACAATTACCATTTATATTGTAAAAATAAAGCAAGATAAAGTTTGTAACAATACAACGCCATCCTCTTTCGTTTTGTTCACAAATGTGAATTGTACCTGTATTTTATTTTTATTTTATTATTTACTATGAATATTGTTTATTTTTGATTTGTAAGTGCACAAATGTGATACAGATTGTATTTGAGTTACCTACTGTTAATTTTATTTATTAAGAATATATTTTATTTTTAAACTGATTCCTGGACTTGAGAATTATTATGTTTTTGTTATTGTTATATTTTTTCATATATCTAAATAAAAAATGTATTTAAAAGTCTTTTTTCTTTGTTGGTGATAAACACTTTTATAATAACCGCCTTATAAAACAGATTATATCCGTCAGATATTAGACATGCTTACGGTAGGCATACGTAATGGACAACCTAATGTAGGGAAGATTGGGGCAAGTTGTTAGAATGTTGAATCATTTATTTATAAAATAGTACTTTATTGTCAAACACCAAAAGTAAACATACCGTGTTAGGAACAGAACCATACAACAATGTTTGCATCATTTGTGCGGTGCAATTTATGTAAAAACATCTATGTAAACTAGTCTCGCCTATTCTTGCATGTATTTGCATGAAAATACAATATTGAAAAAATTATTATTAAATGTGCAAAATTTCAAGATAATTGGGATTTGAGAATTTACTTAATAAATTGTAATTGTACATTTACAAAAAACTAGCCACATGCATTAAAAATGAGTGCTATCAGTATTAAAATGGTTAACTTTTTTGAACACTCTGTATAAAATGTTCTTTTTATGTTTTCGTCATTGAGCCGTCCTTGGGTGTATACCAAATATCATTACCAATTATATCCAGTAGTTCCTAAAGTACAAGGGAGACAAAAGAAAACATTCTGTATTATTAATGTTTTGTATTATTCGTAATTTTGGTCATTGAGCTAGCCGTAGTGATGATTTGCGTCGAGTAAATAAACATAATAGCTTACATAGTAATCAAAATAACTTAGCTAACTTATTTGAAGACTGTATACAAAAGATCTTTTGTAAAAAGTAACGTTTTTATCATTTTTACCGCGCCCGCTAGGAAATTATTAATAATAGCCGGTTCATGTGATTATTTAAGTGTTTCTAATCACATTGACCAAATGATGCGGTTATTATTAATAATAGCCGGTAATTATTAATACAAACCGCATTTATCACTTTAACCGTAACATATACACCGTTAACTGCAAGGAAAATGTTGCATGTTGTTTAAATGCAGGTGGACATTGCTGTAAATGTTATTTAATTGTTAATATTACTCTTGTTGAATTTTGACCGAACTTAATATTTTAAATTTCTTATATTATTTAAAACAGTGGGGCGATTTCTATTTTTTGTTTACTTATTGGAAGACAATTCCTTTGTCTTTCAAAAAAATTAAAGAGGTGTTTTTTATGTATCCTGGATTGTAGTGGAAGAAACTCGTACCATGTTTTTTTTCTTTGTTTTTGACTCACCCTGTGTGTTAATCAAGTAATGGTATAGAACGTGTTTACACTCTACAGGGTGAGTTGTATTAGTATCCCGGCGCTCGATAGTCAATAAATCGTTTGAGAAAAAAAAATATTTTATACAATTTTTTAAATGGAACGGCCTGTGTATTTTATTATTGTATATCTTTTTAAAAACTATGTAAAAACGAAGTCAAAGCAAGTAGATAGATGATAGTATCCAAAGATATTAGATACACTATACAGAGTGTTCATTGAACGTAGTAAATTTTGGCTTTTTCTCGAGTTTTTTAAATGGAACATCCTGTATTCTATGTGTTGGCTGTAATAACCCTTTATTTTGCTCCAATTTACATTAAGTATGTCATACACCAAATGTTATTATTTTTTTTGATATTTGCAATTTAACGAAAATGTAATGCAATTGTAAATTTTAATGTTGCTGTGAATAATATATTTGGTAGTTTGATGTAAAATCTTCAAGTGGCGATAGAAGAGATAATTTAGGAACGATTTAACTAGCTTGATCCTTATACAAAGTATTACCATTATCAATATATTAACAATTTTATTTGAAATTTTGTAAGTATATTTTGCCGTCTACCGTACGGGATCCGAACACGCGATTTAAAAAATTCAAATTACTGCTAAAGTAAACCCTAAACCTTGTACTTTTAGGTTAAATATCGTAATTTTTTTTTTATTTCTGAGTGTTGAAAATCATATGTTCTTTGATGTGATTTATGTGCTCACACATAAAAACCAAATATGCAACAAAAACAAACTGATAGGCATCTTTAGATTCAGATTTACATTCATAGCAAAAAATCTATTGAAAAACCCTTCCATTAACATTACCAATATTACTCATACTATCATACTATCATTACTCATATTATCCCAATTTTAAATTGTCTCTCCAGAAAAATAGCCTATTTTAAACCAATTAACAATAGTAAGTAGATATTGTTGATTGTTTTTTGTACTAAATGCAAATCCGTTCTCAAACGTAGTTCATCAAGACAGGTTGTAGCGTTTCTGTTTGTTTTTGTGTATGAGCGCACATACTACACATACTACACATACTACTACAATGAAACATCTCCGCACAATTTTCACACAAGCGAACAATTTTTCACGATAGTCCTCCTAAAGTTACACTGATTTAAGGGACATTTCAATTAGCAAATAATATACAGGGTGTTCTATTTAAACTTTCCGTTACGCCTTAATGGAACACCCTGTATAAATGAAAATAATTTTAAGTTATAGAAACTAATGAGTCAAACAACACTTGTATAAAACATTTTTTTCGTTCTCAAACGATTTGTTGACTATCGACCGCCGGTTTACCCAGTTTATAACTTTGTGTTTAATAAAAACATTTATAAAAATGTGGATGGCAAACTTTATTCTTTTCTATTTTTTTGAGTCGCTCCAGACTTATGATTCTTCAAATACAGTACTCCCATCACAAACGTCACTCTCCCCAAAACTCAAACTAACTCCTGCAAATTGAAACGTCCATTTTAAAGAAGGGTGCGCGAATATCCAGGGACAAATCTCAGCCCATCCGTGACCAAGTAGAAAAGTTACTCGCGTCAGGCGTGACACAGGTTTGCTCCATTATTCAATTTGCATCTCCCGTGGGATATACATATATGCCGCGTACGTGTAAGGTCGAGTTACATTACCTAATTGAATCCGGAGCAGCGTAGGTCGCAGTTCTGATGCAATAATCTAACCTGTCTGATCCCTGGGGAACACTTCCGGTGCCTCCATAGCCGCCTGTATCCTATTCAATCCGCTAACAGGACTCCGCAAATGTTGTTAATGTTTAGCCAAGCAACTAAACTGACACACGACGCTGGTTCAGCTTGAATAAGTTATTATATTTGGCTAGCAGATATCACCCAAACGTCGTACCGTTTTGTGAGATTAGGACAAAACGCAAAAAGAAATATTTAAACTCCTTTAAATTTACTAATATCGTAATTATATACAAAATTATATATCAAAAACACCAAAAAGGAAACTACGTATAACATTAAACGACTCCAAACTAAAACATTAATCTCTAAATTCACCCTAAAACACAATTAAAATCGCAATACCCACTCAACGGCGTACAAACTGCTAATATAATCCAAAGACTGCGAGATCAAGTAGTCGCTGGATACTGAGGCGCTCGCGACTGTGACGTAGCAACAGCGGTAGCTAAGTAGCCTGTGCGCGTTGCCTAGCAATGTCAACAACTCGAATTTGCTCTCGCCGCCATGTTTTTACATATCGACTGTGTTCAGTGGAAATGTTCAATTCGTCGCGATTTCTGTCGGATATTCGCGGAAAAGCGGTGGATAATTATGCGAAACTGTTGTCGAAGTGTGTAGAATGTACTGCGTGTTGTTTTCGTGGAATTTTAAGCTATTTGAACCGGTATTACGGATTATATTGGATATGTGTGAATGGTATGTTGTATTAACGTGAGTTTATTGTGGGTTTGATGGTTTGATATAGATTATTATAGTGTATTTTTGTTTGTAGATTGCATCGATGGTTGAAGATGTGGAATGGTAGCGGTGCATAGCGGGATACAAAGGTAGGATTTATTATTTAATATTAGTTTTAGTAATCACTTCTGTAAATTAAACTAACTATTTGGCAGTTATTTACGTGTAGCGGGTTGGTTATACATGCAGAAGCGTACCTAGAGTAAATAGCGCCTATGGCAAACGCCGATTTTACTGCTTTAAAATTGGGTAAAAAGGCATACAAATTAAATCTATTAACACTTTATTATAAATTTATCCCTTTTGCTTTAGTTGACGCAAATTGTTTAATTGTACATATTATCAAAGTCTATTTCTTCGGTCATTTTTCATTCTATGCAAGATCACATAATCGACTTTGGCCCATCGAGGCTCTCAAATATTAAATATCAATTTTAATTTGCTAAATGATCTTTTGTAACTGCCAATAGAACCCGCGATTGTCAGCAATATGACGGCTTGCACGGCTTGTTAACAGCGTTCCAAAATCCAAAATTTCTTCATATAATTCTTGCCATCCACATCACAACTGTAGGCTTCTCCAAATGTTACACAATGTTCTTTAAAGTAGCTCGTTTTGGCTTTAAAACAACACTTCCATATATAAAACAAATCAAAAATTTTCATCTATTTCTTGTAAACGAACACTGCTACTTTTTAATTCATTGCATAGATGGTCGAGTATCCCTTTCATATCTTCTTTATCTCTCTATGTATCGCCATCCATTCTTTTCATTCTTCTTTGACGTCTTTCAAATTCAACGTCAGGTTCATTGCATATTTGAATGCCTTCTTTCAGTGAGTCACTAACTAACACTTCTCTCTTATCATGAAAATAAATTTGAAGAGCTTTTAAATCTAAAAATCTGCATTATGTAGGTTCATTTTAGGATCCTGCAACCTCTTTTGAACGCGGTCAATACGAATGTCATGCGTCCAGGCATAACAGCAGCATTATCATAGCACTGTGGCCTGCAATCTTATAAATCCATGTTGTCCTTCTCTAACTGCTTCAATAGTTCTTAAGCCAAGCTTGCAGGGTCTTTATCGCTTATTTGTATAAACCCGAGAAATGATGCTTAAATCTGAACAGTTTTTTTCTCAAAATTTATGTCAACATATCTTACTACCTCAGACATTTGTTCACGATGAACTTGATCAGGAGTCAGGAGATCAGGAGTTAAACATTAGTCCGTAATACTTTGCTTTATGCATTCTTTCTAGCAAACTATGACGAACAGTGGATGCCATGATGTGAATAAAGTCGTTCTGTATTTTTTACTTTATCGTACGCAGTATTATAGTATTGTAAGTATTGTAGTTGTGCCTTAATATAAAATTATTGCCTATTAAGTCCTCATACTGCAGTAAAATGTCAATGTAGATTTGGGTTGTCATCGACCTCTCACCGGTAAAACATAAAGGGAAGTGTCTTTCCATTCATTTGTAACTGAACGGAAAAGTTATTACGGTGGGTCGGTTATGGTGTAGGGAGGGATTTCAAATTCTGATTAAACCTTTCACCAGGCCTTCACCGCACTATTTTTCTTTCATCTACCATGGTAAGGTAAGACCTTGACTCACCCGTAAACAAGACATTCGACCATTCAGGAATAGTCCATTCTCCATAATTTTTAACAAAATTTCTTCTAACAGCGCGATGTACAGGCAATAATTTATGAATTTGTGTAGGTCTCCTAGCTTTTAAATTCACATATTCTATACGTTGATTCTCTAGTAAAATAAAAATAGTTCCAGTATAATAAGTATTCAATTGATGCCTATCACAATAAATAATGGTTGTTTTCGTACTAGCTTCTATAATTCGTTACTCAGATATCCACCCCGACTATATTTCTTGTCCCTTTCAAGTTTCCAAATCACGTCGTATTGTTTGTAGGGCAATTAACGCCTTATGGCGACCCTTAATTCGTGTTTATAGCGCCCGCAGAAACAATTAAAACCAATCGTACAAATTAAGCCCCAGTAAAAATACTACCGATTCGGAAAACGGTCTGCGGTTAAGTGCCCGGATTAGGTCGAATTTCCTCCGGGCGATTCCGGTAAATCTGCTTAATTATCGACAGGCGATCCCACGACGGTCGATTTCGATCCCCATTCAAGTGGGTAATAGTTTGCGAGCGAAGGAGGGAGACCGGAAACCGGAGTGATAACACGTCATGAATAATGCAAAAGAATGGCGCTCGGAGAGTGTCTCTGAAAAATGTGTCGGCAATATCTCAAGATCCGCGACATCCATTATGCTATGCCGGAAGGACAAACCCTACGGCTTTACAGCACGTACGATGTCTTACACATAAACCCAGTGACGGACGCGTGGCGGTCGGTAATGTCGGTATCTTTAGCGGTTTTATCGGACGACTGTAAGGAGGTCTTTGTTTGAGGAGAAGGGAAGCAATTGCTACGTTTGAAGGACGGTTATGAGTTAGAAATTATGGGATAAAGGCCTCTTTTACATTTACAAGTTCAAATTATGATATATAACCATAGAAACCAAATTTCAAATGACCTGCTGTATTATATTATGTTCTCTATAGTATTATAGTGTAGTATTATTAACATTTTAAAGAGGTTATACCAGCAGAACCGAACCAGTGACGTTAGTGGTGGATTGGAAGAACTCACAGGGTTTTTTGTCTTTGCGAGAGTATTTCTTGCCGCATACTGCACTTGTGACTTGACATTTCATCGTTTGTAAACAACTGGTCGACTTTACTAACGGAATAACTGAGAAAACCCTGCTTCATCCTTCGCCAAAACGTTCTCAAATCGAAAGCAGCGATTATTAATTAGAGTGCGTTGAACAGTGTCATTATTTTGATTGCTAACTATATAATAGTATATTATTATACAAGTTTTATAAGACGTCAAATTGGCGCACGAGTTGTTTTGAAATGGAACGAGTGCGCCAATACGTCTTATAAAACGAGTGTAATATACTATTTTTTCTACTTTGCGTCATTAATTTTATATAAGTTTAGAAATTGTGGTTACTATATCGCGCTAAATTAGAATCTAGGGTATTTTGCGGGTACCACGTGGAAGCACTGTAGTAACTGTCAACTTCGTTAAGGATGAGATCGATGACATAAAATCATCACAAAATCTAATTGTGAATAATTTTACTCCACTTTAGCCTACAAGTTTGAATAAATATTCAGCGAGGTCGCAACGATGATCATAATGGAGCTTGGGGCAACACTTTTAACCCTACTGTGATAAATACATGAAACTTAACCTAAAAAGTTAACAATTTTAAAATAGTGGTTTCATAAGTATAATAATCAGAATAGAAGTGTTTGGCGGTGACTGATTACTTACTTCGAAGAACAAGAACTTACTAAAGAATTGTTATAACGCTTAACGTTTAATAGCGGTGTCTACCTAATTCCGCTACGTAGCCGTTGCGGCTTATATATTTACAAGCACTTATAATTGAAACCCAATTCTAATTTCAGCAAAGTAGTTTATTAGAATAAATTATACTTAATAAAATTACATGTGATGGAGGTAATACAAATACGTTGCACACAACCAGAACTAAGACGAAGTCGAAAGCGACGGACAAAAACGAATATGAATTGAACCGAGCATCCAAGCGTCCAAATAATTACCGAAAACTTATATGTTACATAAACTAAGAAATCCTCTACACTTTAAATGTTTCGTACGTGTATGCTGATAAACCATTTATTGCGCATATACAATCTCGCAGCAGTAATTAAAATCGTTCGTATCTACGATGTAGGTTTGATCTTCGCATAATACCTTATTAAAGTAAATGTGGCCCTTGAATTATATCTGAAAAGGGGATTTGATGTTTAGTTGAAAAGAATGATAACGATCACTTACTAGAGTCGTAAAACATCGCCGTAAACGTCATGCTGGCGTATTTTGATGAATACAGCAAAACTAAGAAAGCCCCAATCCTTTGGCCATACTATAGCAGGCTACACTCATGTTTAAATATGTATAGAATATTGATATTTCGCAGTTTATGCGATTGCAAGCGACTAAGAAGATGCAGTGTGTGGTTATGTTGGGTTATGTATTGTACGTTTGACATATGGCATTTGATATCAATGTGTACCAATCTTAGACAAAAATGTTACTGTTTCCGGTATTACAATGTGTTAATTGTAACACCGAAAACAGTGTTACAATGTGTGCATTGTGAATGCAAAGTAGAAAAATAATTTTAAGCCCTCCGTACTTGGGTCTGCGCCTCGACACCATTCTTGCACAGATTGGTGAAGTTGATTAGAAAGTAATAAATATAATAAATAAAGTATTATTTATAATATTTTTGCAAGAAATTAATTTTGTTTTTCATTATGCTTGTTCTACGTTTATTTATATTGTGTATGATCTGCGACATTAAAGACTTGACTGTTGATTTCAACTAAATTAAGAAAAAGGGAGGGGTTTTAGAAGGGATTAAATGGTAACTTAGATTGCTTGTAAGGCTCTTCTGTTGACAGCTGAACTAGCCAGTCTATTTTGTAAATAAACTATCTACTAAACTATCTGCAACGTTAACTTGAGATACATTTATTTCTGAAGATATAATAACGAATGTTATCTTATCTAACTTTTGTTGGTGTAATCCAAACAAAATTTGTTTAATTTCACAAAACTGGAAATATCTTACTTAAATTATAATATTTCGCCCTAAAACAATTATCTATATAATACGTATTCCACAAACTTAATATTTTTTATAATAAAAATCACTTAATTTGATTCTAATATCTCTTATTGATATAAATAAAAATCTATTGTCATTTCTTTAATACCGAATTACGAAATAATGAAAACAAACAAATAATAATTATTTCTCCACGCGCCATAAACAGCTGCAAAAATAAACCGGGAACGCGAACGCTCAATATCGCATTAACCTATTCAAATTTATTCAGCAAATTTTGTTGTTTCGTTACGATTTTGTTTGTTTGCGTAGCCATGCGTATTGTTATGCAGGACCGTAACATTGTTTTCATTGGCGTCAACGCTAATACTCGACCGTGTTGGTGTAAATTTTCAAAAGTTACTGTAGGTGTTTTTAGTCATGGCGCCGCTTGTTCCCTCCTCTCGCGCCTCAGTTTCGTCGAACTTTTGAGGCCGGTGACTAACATTTACTCTTAATTTGTACGATTGGTTTTAATTGTTTCTGCGGGCGCTATAAACACGAATTAAGGGTCGCCATAAGGCGTTAATTGCCCTACAAATAATACGACGTGATTTGGAAACTTGAAAGGGACGCGAAATATAGTCGCGGTGGATATCTGAGTAACGAATTATAGAAGCTAGTACGAAAACAACCCTTATTTATTGTGATAGGCATCAATTGAATACTTATTATACTGGAACTAGTTTTATGTTACTAGAGAATCAACGTATAAAATACGTTAATTTAAAAGCTAGGAGACCTACACAAATTCTTAAATTATTGCCTGTACATCGTGCTATTGGAAGTCATTCTGTTGAAAATACATGGACGTTGTCTTTTAACACGTGACAGTAGAGGTAATTTGCTATACATTCTCTTCCCATATACATTTACCAAAAGATAACAATTTTAATTGTTAATTGATGACTAATTTGATATCAACTGAGTATAGTTACACTCAGTTTTTCTCAATGTCTCCTGTAGACGTCTAAAAGATGTCTAAAAGATGAGGACTTAGTGGGAAATAGTTTTATATTGATGCAGGATAATGCCCGACCACACACCGAAACAATAGTGCGAAACTTCTTTGAAGCTACGGGTATCAACACATTACAGTGGCCTGCGAGAACCCCCGATATGAACCCTATGGAACATTTGCGGGATGAATTAGGGAGAAGGGTGAGAGGCGCCAAGAAAGTCTCACAGAAATGGCTATACTATACATGTAGAACAGAATTAAATTATAATAATTTCCATTAAAACCGGAATGCATCTACTATTATATGAAAAGTTAGGAGCCACGTCGACAATTACGTTAACAAAATGCGCCTTGTTTAAAGTTCATGCTGTAACGCTGAAACGGGGTGCTGAAACTTTTGCATTAGCACGGAGGATTAAAAAGTTTCTAAATTGCACATTACCCACAATTTTCACGAAAAAAGCACGCTTCTAAATCCTTACAACCTAATTATACGTTCTAATTATTTCAGCAACTCGCGACGACAACAACTTTAATGTCAAACCGCATGATTTCGAATTAGTTATTCCGGCAGCATAGCTCTTCTATTCAATGTAATATTCAGAAGAGTCAAGGGGCGATTAAAACGGTCGCGAGGCGTTAGATGGCGCTGTAGTTGACATGATAAATGGGCGCTGTGGTCAGATGTCAAAATGTGATACATAAATTTCGGCGCAAAAGTTGGCAATGCCGCCCGTGGCGGCGCTGTCCGCGGTCGAGCCTGAAGACAAGGGTAGTGTCGTGTTAATTCTTAATGACGGAACGGATGATGTCGCCCTGGTGTCCAAAGCCCGTACTAGAACCTCATTATCGAACAGTCATTTAACACGAGAGGGAAGGGAACTTTTTTGGAACCCTCATCTCTTAATTTGCTAAACCGTCGACATTAATCCTGCTTTCTGGTACCCGCATTGTTGTTGTGAACATTGTTTTTGTAATTTTCTTTAGTTAAATATATGTCCGTAAAGCATACGAAATTTTATTTGCCTAGAACTATTATTTACAAAGTTACAATGAATGTTTTTTGCAAATGATTCATGCGGCCAGAGATCTAAAATAATGTACATATAACTAGTAGACCGTTGCTTTTATAATCATGTCGATGTTAATGAAATAGAACGCAGTGATGCGCTCGCCACCGATACGGGATTTAATTAAATCTCTGAAAATTAAATACCGCAGTTAGGTATACGCACACCCGGCCGCCAGCGCCATCTCCCTTGGACCGGGGGAACTAAAGCCACGGGGTTCGCTAATGGAAATATAATGATTAATTAACAAGTGACTTTTCATTAAACCGTTACGCCTTGGTTATCGGAAATTTATACGGTAATTTTACCTCGGACGAGTGACGACAAAGAGAACAGAAAATAACGAAGCAAGTAGACCGCCGATTTTTATTTTTCTTCCCGTCTAGTCATTTTTGCCGCGAGCGGCGCGATTATTATCTGCCGTTTTCGTCGTTTTCGTTTGTCGCCGCGTACCGAAGCGCGGTGCAAATATTTACAACTGTTACGAGTTGCGACACGTTCAGAAATTGTGCTCGAATATCGGCGAAGCGCGTGCGAAAAAAAAAACGAGGGGAAAAACACTGTTTGCTCGGTGTATTTGCAGAGTTAAATTGGGTAAAATGGTTGTTATTTTTCTTTGATTTTCAATAACAGCGCTATCGCAGGACAGCGACAACCGGTGTACTTTGGGTAAGGTGACCAGGCGTCCCGCGTTTGGCGGGACAGTACCGACTTTTCACATTTTGTCCCGCGTCCCGCTGAGTTTTAAAATAGTCCCGCTTTTTAGGAAATATTATTTTTCTGAAATTACAGAATTACTAAAAAATATAAACTTTTTTCAAATCGTTCATTAATATTTTTATAATTTGAAAACAATGTTGTGGGGTCGCCACCGATTTTCCAAATTAGTATTTTTTACGAAAAATTATGAATTACCCATTCTGTCTAATGGTGGAATTTGATATATTTGTACGTTTATGAATAATATTAATTGTTATGTGCATAAGGAATTTATGGATGTTTGTATTTTTTTGACAAAATTGAATTGATATAGATAACCAACCTTGCTGGAATCAATGACTTCTGTATTCTTTGACCAATTTCCACTATTTTTTCAGAACATGTAAAGTAAACTTACCTACTTTTGAAAGATAAAGGAAATAATGTTCCAGCTTATTACAAAAATGGTGTTTTTCGACTAAGTTTGAGACATCCTGTGGGGTAACTAACGAAGTAGTTCTCTCGCATGTTCTCAAGTACTCAATTACAAAACAATATCAATTCTCAACATCTTATTTTGTAATTCATCTCAATATCTGAATTTTTGTAGGAGATTCACATTTGTAAGTAAAATGTTGCATTGTTTTTGGACCAGAAACACTGGCAAATCTGGTAGGCTGAATATGCTGCAAGGATCAAAACCGAACTTTGAAACGTATCATTTAGATTCCATGTCGACTTGCTGTTATTTCAACAAGTGCTGTTATTTCATCACACATTATTAAAGTATCACATACACGTTTAGTTTCGCTTAGTATAATTTAGTTTTTTATCCATGTGTCTATCCGTAAATTTCTGGTCATTATCTTTAAATTAATTCGTTGTTGGTACTAAAAACAATAGTAAACACTTTTAATCAAGTAACAACCGCTGCAAGGTTGAACAGCATTTTAAATTGCAACGGTAAATTATGGAATCTTCCAAAAATATGCAGATATGGGAATGAACCAAAAACAAAATGTTGAGAATATCGATCAGATCAAAACTATCCTTATAGTTTACTCGGTGTAATCGGATGTAAAATATGAATAAAAATTATGAAAGTCGTCAGAGATTACAAAAGCTACTTAACATCAAAGTTTAACAAAATAGGCGTTCTTTTAATATAGGCTGATAAGTTTCTAGCAAAAACGTACTCCTAAATTTGGAATATTTTGTTGTATTGTACAGGGTCGTCAGATTAGAACATTTGTTTGGTATCTTCTTTGACCGTAAGATTTCTTTTATTAACCATAAGAATGTAATTAATCTTTCTTAGTCTTCTTAATATTACTTATTGGTTGAGGAAAGTCTACTTATTTGGTGCAAAAGGCATATATTTGAAAATCTATGTTTAAGGAAACGATAACGAAGTACACTTTTTCTTGTACCAAACTATAAAATATTTATTTATTTGAAATGCGTATAGCAAAACAATTAATCACTAATAATGCAAATAATATCGAGTACTTATGCAGTGAAGTACATATATTTTGTTTAAACAAGTATGTTTTGTATGTAAATAATGTATGAACTATCGCAAACTCTACCATTGATAAAATAAAACTATATTCTAGAGACTGAATACCAGTGGCGGCTCGTAGCTAACATTAGTGGGGGTGCTGTTCCAGAAATGTTTTTGAAATTGTTTTAAAAAATATTGTGTTAAAGGAAAAAAAGTATAAAAAGAAAATTTATTTAGAAACTTGATGAAATCGTGAAGGAATTTAGGGAATAAAAACGGATTTCTTATTTACTTTACATAAATTGATACAGTTACATTAATAAATTTATGTAAAAAATATATTTTCTAAAAACTACGCTTTAACAAAATGTACAAAAAATTAAAAATGTTCCATATTTTTTTAATGTTTCATGCAATGTCACCAGGAATCGTTTACATGCAAAAATTGAACTCGATTGGACAATGGGAAGTAGGTAAAATATCGATTACAAGAGTTATACATAACAAACAAACAAGTGAAGTTAAGGTAAGCGTACTAAAAAATACATTTTTTTGAAAACAAACTTCTTCCTTTATCCATTGTCACCGGCAATCTGTCCACGTGCAAAATTTCAACTCGATTGGATATTGAGAAATCGGTAAAATATCGATTACAAGATTGTAGCAAACAAACAAGTGAAGTTAAGATAAGCGTAATTCTTCTTGTTTAAATTTGCGCGAAAATATCAATAATCTTATCCTTGGTCTCTGGATGAAAACTGAGGCATTTCTTCTCTATTGAAAGCACTGCAATTGTTGTAAAATACGTTTGCCTATTGATATGCCATCCGCAGTTTTTAAAACTACCTTCCACCAGCCGAGGGTCGGCACGGTCGCCACTGCGGGGACAACAGTTCTCTCTAGTCTCTGTATCTGTATCGAACAGGCCGCTGCCTCGCTTGCCGCTGTTATGTGCGCATGCGCAGAACAGTCAAACAGCTCGCCTACTAGAACTGTGCAGATCACAGTTCTATACAACGACTTTTGAATCTTTTTCTTAAACTGGGGGATGGCTACATGGCTACTGACATTAACGATTATACTTTGTATAAAGAAAGAATTAAAGGAAAGAAGACTCATTATATTAAATGTTATCCATAATATTAAGTGGACATAATAGGGGGTGCTGCAGTTCCACAGTGTTACAAACTTAGGTGTAATTCAAAAACTACCAACAAATTTTGATCGGACTTTTATCTATGCAGTTTTTAAACTCCAATATATAAGCCAGAGGAAGACAGATCAGATTTTTTTTAGTTATTTCGCTCATATTAGTTTGTTCGTAAATTTAAATTCGCCTTCGGGCAAACGTATTTCTAGCGTGCAGCAGTTCCGATGCACAGTTGACATTTGGAGTTAATTTTTAAACTTGCGTTGGCAGTATTTCTAGATTTTGAGGAACACCACAATTATTCTCCAACCGCAAAAAGAAATCGTACAAATTTTCGAATAAAAGTTTTTTTGGGGTTAAACAACCTCTCGTTTAAATATAGTTTTAATATACAGTGTGTTCGTTTTACTATGGAAATTTGTAAACCATTCCATTTTCTAATAGAACTCCCTGTAAATTTTTATTTTTTAATTCTAAGATTAATTCTAACAACATTTTATAGAAATAAGTTTTTTTAAAAGTGCATTATTTTTGAGTTATGAGCAATTAAACAAAACTACTGAACTTCAAATTAAGAATATATTCCCACATACATACACATTTATTTTAATGTGACAGTTTGAAAATTTAATTCTATTAATTGTGTTGTTATTTTCTCTTGATTATTATATTCTTTAGCCGTTTGGTTAAAGTAAAAGTTCATGAGTAGTGATTAATTGCTTACAACTAAAAAATTAAAATTTTATAAAAAAGTAATTCCAACATAACATTCTTAGAATTAATCTTAGCATTAAAAAATGTTAAATGTTCAGGGTGTTCTGTTAGAAAAAGGGAAGATTTACAAATTTCTATAATAAAATAAACACCCTGTATATTAAAAATATATTTGAACGAGAGGTTGTTTAAACCCTCGTGAAACATTTTTTGATTTCTTTTTACGGTTGGAGAATTATTTAGGTGTTCCGGTAATTTTGGCTAACTCTGTATAAATAATATTGAAGTAAATATTGTTTAATATCGAATAGCAGTTAAATAGAAACCCTCTTAATTTCGCAAGAATGTTTATTTTTGTACTAGTTTCGATCAACAGATCATCATTAGCCAAAAGCGAGAAAAACAAAACAATCAGAAGAAATAACGGAAAATTGTAACAAAAAATCTGATGTGGCCAGGCACATGACTTTATCATACTATACCTATATAAAATTAATAGTTTAGCTGCATGAGATTCTATTTGATCGAGATCGGCTATGTCTGCATTAAAATAAAACTAGTAGAACTAGACAGATATCTCGATTAAAACTGCGTTCGGATATTGTACTCAGTTGACCTATAGTATATAGTATCTTTCTACTCTTACTACAAAACTTTTCCTAAAAAATATCCCATTCCAAGTAAAATTTTCTCTGCAACACAAAGCAATATTATCTTGAATTTTACGAATTCCGCCATTGATCTTTTCCCAGGTATACTTGTCCGTCCCCCTCCCCTAGTAATAATAACAGCGTTGTCAACATAAAAGATCCTACCGGTACGACGTAAGATAATTAAATTTGTTGGATACAAACGAAGAGAGAAAGAGAGGGAGAGAGTAAGACGGAGCGGGGAATCCAGTAATTTAATTTATTTCGCATACCTCTCAGAGTTCAGCCCGGCATCATTTTTCCGCGCAAAAATCATCACAATAATTGGAGGGAACGTTTCATCTGCGATACGGGCAGACGAACATATTCAGCGGATACCGTCTACGCGAATGATGCAGTCATAACTCCGCTGGGGAGCGCCACCGTAGTCTCGAAAATATTTCTAATATTGAATTACGCCAAATCAAATATCCCCGCTTTCATGCTGTGTGATACACGGAACTTCTGCACCGGAACCCGTATGTAGGCTAATATACGAATACGGAGATGTCTTCTTTCAAATAAGGAGCTGAGATTTCTTTCTAGAAAATTTGACGCATAAGGTATGGCTTGTCAGGGTTGCCATCTTTCGAAAATGATAAAACCGGCCTTTTTGCTTCGGTATATACGAGATTTCGAGACAAAATTGGCAAAATTATGAGTTATAAGCAAAGACTGGACAAAATAGTGCGAGCAAGGTCACGCACAGTTGACCAACTCAGCGTCTACACCGGGGCTTCTCAAACTTTTTTCATCGGCGACCCACTTGTACTTTTTCAATTTTGACAACGAAGGGGTTTTGAATCCAATCTGATTTATTGTGGTCCCATTCCAGCACTAAGTATTTCTTCTAGATTTATTTCTAGGCAACCAAATGCTCAGTTCACAGAAGTCTGCTTAACCACATCAAAGCTCAACTCGGTATCGACAAGAAAATGCTCTGTATTTGAGAACATTTCAAAAGAATTATCTTCCATTTAAGCTTCCATATACAGTGTGTCCACGAAAGTCCGCACCATATGGAAAAATATTTTATTGTGTATTTCTCAGAAAATTTTATTCTTTATAAAAGTTGGCGGCTCATATGAAACCAAAACTGCAACCATCAAATATGTAAATTTCCATGCCATATACCGAGCGATTCAGAATATATGAATTTGTGATAAGAGTAAAGTACCTTTATTTTCATTATTATCGATAAACTTTATTTAGAAATGTTGTTTAGAAGTAAAAATTATATTCAAATATGACATCAGAGCCACCTACCTTGAAGAAAAATATTTTCAGTTTTTTCCTTAATTATTACTTTTTTTATTACTTATTATTTAGGTTCTTTTTAATCTACTTTTTGGAAATTTGAATATATTTTTTATATTTTTTGTTATTTTGGTATGATAACTAATGTTTATTTAGAACTAGCACAAAATTACTCATTTTCTTGGTGCGAAGTTGATATTTCACCCTTTAGATATTAATATATCATACAATAACTAATTCAGCAGCGTGTCTTAGCTTTTATTCAGTTAATATTAATGACTGTGGATAGGTTTATAATAGTAGTTATCCATCTACAGCGAGCGATTCTCAAGTGGTGAGACGCGCGGTACTACCACTTACGAAATTTTATTTTCACTGATAATATTTTAATAAACATAACTGAAACCTCAATCAATTGTGTCTTGAATCAATTATTTTATGCAAGAATGTATCTTCTTATGTACAGCAGCACAAAACGCACCAATAACCACCTAAATATAGGTTCTTGTATAGGCAACCCAATGATACAAAAAAGAAAGAATATGAAACAAACAGTTTATTTTCTTTATGCAACATTGTTTAAATTTTAAAATAAGCATACACCAGTTATCTCAGGTGGATATGAAAAACAAAAGCATTATCCAGACATTATCCATTTAATCGTACTCACTGTAAATTCAGTAAATTCATTTATTTCAATTCCCTCTTTTCGTTTCTGCCTCTTATAGTCGATTTTTTTACGACACAATCAAGATCAGACAAAATGCCAATATTACCACCTAAATCAACCACAATTTTGATGTACTGAGAGCATTTTTTTTTAAGGAATCATGTGTTTTTGCTTGAACTAATTATCTACACGTTCCCTAACTATGTTTAAATTTTTATTTTATTCCAACAATATTGGCGTTTTGTATAAACCCCCATAATAAATATGTCTCTAATCAAAAATGATAACTATATCTCTCAGTCTTTGTAAATATATAGTCTAAACAATAATAAAATTTTCAAATAGAGCTGGAGCTGTCGTCAGCTCCATGATTTAAAAAATACTGTTTTATGGCAGACCAGTATGATACTATTCTGTGAACTGCCTTGGACAAACTCAAACATATTGCTGGGACATTTCTTATCATCTGAACAACATACATACATATTAAAATAATCAACAAAAGTTCAAAACATACTTTGTTAATTAGTGTATCATTATTGAATGTTTATTTCTGACAAGCAAAATTCCTACCTTTAAATAATACTTGTCTTTTTGAAAGCCATTTTTGATATTAGATTTGTCTCAGTCTATGATCATCGAGGCAAGATACAATCTTCTCCGTTTGTCGCACCGCTACAGAATTCCTACTGTATTCACTAGACATGTGAGAAAATCTAAAAATGCTACAATTGCTACTTTCAAAGTTTCTCACATGCTCTGAAAAAGTGAAATTAAGTTGTTGTGAAGATTGAGTATAATAGAGTGCTTCTTATTTTGAGAACAATCCTTTTTTCAAGAGAAATTGCTGCAAACTGTATGATTAGAATAACAATTACTGTATTATCATAATTTTGAAAAAATATTTAGTTTAGTTTAAAAATATTATAAAAATATTATTATAATATATTATTAAATAGTTAGTTTAAAAATCATTAGTTAACCCGGAGAATTTAACTTAAAACCCGTAGCCCGGAGAATGGTCGCCAAACCCGAAGTCTCCGGGTCAAAATGACCATATTGGCAACCCTACAAGCATTGGTTACAAACCAAGCACACACGCTTATCTTTATTATTTTCGGAAAACCGTATTGAAAAACGTTGCATTGTATTTCCTCTTTTTTGCTGAATGAAGAGCAAAATTTTGCTGAATAATATGCTCACATTTTGTTAATACTGGATGATCCAGGTACTGCAGAATCTATAGCTTTCACAATATTATTTCTAGGTTTAGCAGTTGACAAATTTAACCACCCGTCAATCACAAACATATAATGGAAGCCAAAAGCTGCTCTGATAGTTATTGATATCCTATCAAATGATCGTTATGTTTTTACGTTATCATACGCAGTATGTAAAGTATTGTAATCGTGCCATAAAAATTTTTTTAGATTTTAGCGGAAATATGTCTTTTTGGGTCCCCTAGAAATTATTCGTGATGTCCAGGCCGAACCCGTCATCCAAATTCCACGTTTCTTCATATTGGTTAAGAGTGTCACTTATCGTTGACTCACTTATCGTTGACTTATTTCTTGCATTTTCACGAACTGACAATCGTTCCTGATGAAAAGCGATAATTACAGACCGCTGTTTCTTGCTTGTTGGCTTTCCGCGTCGCATGATGTCTTCCGCATTACAGAGTTATCTTGTGCAAACTACAGATTACAGGCACAGACTCGTTTGAATACGAATTCGAGCATTTGATGCAAAAATCTGGTAAAAATGGGGTCGCAACATGTGTCTGAGATGCAGTATTTATGACTCTATTTGTTATTTCGTATTTAATCCTTTTTAATGGAAACTAGAAAATTCCCAACAGCCAGTAACAAAACAGCATAAATGTTGCATAATAATTAAATATAAAAATTATTTTAAATTAGCACATTTAATGATGTCGTATGTTACTGGAAATCAACGTTAAGAATGTGTTCGCTATTTGGTAGAAATAGAGGTGCCTTCTGCTACGTTATCAGTGCTTTTATCATTATTTCTTATATGTTTACTATGTGTCCGAACTTCCATGAGCGGCAGTGTATGTGCCTTGCATTTATGTTGACCTTCAAGTCACTATTTTGTCCGGTCTTTGCTTATAAATTATTAGACAAATATCTAGTACATTTAGTAGAACAGATTTACTCGAACTTAATACATTTAACGACGACCATTCATCTTCGCGATCACTTAGATGATGAAGATCATCTCCACGATTATTTGATGAACGCTTTTTGAAGTTTCGAGCTTTTCGAAGGGCCACAAAGCTGTCAATTCAAATGTCGCTCCGCGCGTCCTTCATTTCTACACTCGACAAAAGTAAAAGGAAATCTCATCAGGACAGATCGACTGCCTCGATGCGGAGGCAAAGAAAGGAAAATAAAGGAGCCCATTTCGCGCTGGTTTCTTACCCAGAGGCGATTCATCGTCTTGGCGGCCTCTGGCGGCCGTTCGTCGCACTAGGCCGTAAATTACCGGACCTATTTACGAGGCTACCCATAGATTCTCCAACCGAGCAAGTCAAAGGGGCCATCTTTGGTGATCCGATCAATTTGCCGAGTTAAGATCGGATTGGGGTGGCCGACGATACAGCAAATTAATTGGATTTTTCGGTGGACAAAGGCCTCCCCTCACTCAGTATCTACACTGTCTTTATAATACTATTTCCGTTGGTACTAATTTAGGGTGGGAATCACTCACTACACTGCTCAAAAAAATTAGGGGAACACTTTTTTAAGGGCTGATGTAAGGGCTGTGTTCAATAGGATTCAGGTCATTCCATGACCTGAATTCCACGTTCTTGTAAAAAGTGATGCCGGCGGTATGTGGCTTTGCATTGTCCTTCATTAGGATGAAATTTTGACCGACGCCCATATGCAGCGGGCAGCACATGGTCCTCCAAGATGTTCTCGACGTAATTCATGGCATTTAGTCTACCAGGGACCACAACAAGATCTTTCTGTTGTCTATACTGATTCCAACCATCACAGATCCACGACCAAATCTATCCACTTCCTGTGTAGTAGCGGCTGCGTAGCATTCACCAGGACGTCTATATACACGTACCCGACCGACGCAACGAGTTAAACGAAATCTGGACTCGTCTGTAAACAGTACAGGCGTCCGAAGTTGCCAATCTCTGTGATCCAGAGCAAATCTCATTTGTGATGCTGCGTAAGGCGTAGTGCGCGGACAGGTCTTCTTGGTTTCAAATTCGCTTCTTTTAATCTGTTTCTAACAGTTTGATCATAAATTTCTATTCTATGTGCTCGTCTTAAGCCGGGGCTACACATTCGTATACTTGCCAAGTATCAAATATTTGCCAAGTATATGAATGTTTGTCAAGAAAAAAAAACCTGCTCTATTCAATTCGTAGCGAGTCTACCTCTAAAATAAATATTCGACGTTCGGCTGTGCGGACGAGTTTTTTTACGCCATATACTTGGTATTTGCAATGCCCAGTTGAAGTGGGTATAGCAAATGCAAAGGCAACAAATATTGTTGCATTTATTTGTACTCGATGAACATTTTAGTACGCTGTTTAATTTTTCCATTTTTTAATTTCGTTTTGTGTGTAGTAGGTCGTATACGAATATTGACAATAGATTTGTAATTATTAGTAAGATTTTTTATTTTTCTACGCAATGTTATTTCTTTCCAAGAAAAACGTACACCATATAAAGATTTCTATGAACAATATAGATGATACTCATTTATGAGGTTTCAAAATATAACTTTCTTGTTAAATAAAAAAGCTACACAAAATTGTCTCTACTATTAAAATATTTTTAATCGTTTTTGTTTCTCTTCAAGTAATGAACATCATAAAAATGTTATAGACAGCATGTCTATAAAATAATTTATTTGGAAAATTATACTTTATTTGCTTGTATTTTATATATTTGTCGATTTTTATGATGTTTATTATTTGAAGACAAACGAAAGCGGTTAAAAATATTTTAATAGTAGAGACAATTGTGTGTAGCTATTTTATTCAACAAAGAGGTTATATTTTGAAAGCTCACTTGTTTAAATTTTTATTGCAGAAGCTAATCGATCTGTATTTCAGACAATATTAGGACATATTTATACAAAGAACCTAGTAGTACAAATGGATTTAGTAGAACTTTAAAGATGACGAAGAAACCATATCTAACATTTCTTTTATAGGCAATATCTTCCTAATTTAAATAAAAAAATATATATTTTTTCTCATTAAAATAATAATTTATTTAAACTAGTTCACATCAAATGACCAATTGTATTGATTTACAGTCTGTTAAAATTAGATGCTGCGAATTAATAATACAGAAAGCTGATGAATTAAGCAAGAAATCACTAAAATGAAACAAACAGTTTCGTCAAGATTTGTTTTGTAAATTTCCACAAGAATGCCCTTGTTAGTACGCAGTGAATTCTGCACTTAGGTAATTAAAAATATGTCTGCATTATAAAATAAAACCTTGCTTGTTCGTAATCAAATTATCAGTTTGATTTGAAAAAGCTAATGTGCAACTAAGGCGAACTAATCAAAAAAATAGCTAGTGCCCATTCGGTACGCACATGTAGCAAGTCCTCAAAGAAGATTTTCATGTATTAGAAAATGCGGCGATGCATGAATGTCCGATGCATTTACTGTTGCAGTGCAACTCTGACGGTCCGAAATCACAAACGAATATTGTACAAATTTGTTGATATGTCATAGATTTTTTTGAGTTTTATAAAAATCAGCCGGTAATCAAGGATGGATGAAAAATATTCGGTGAACGAACTTAAAAGGAAAAATAAATCACTCATGGCATCCTTTAGACCAATCACTAACAACAATTTTCGATTTGCGTGGCAAATATATTTGCTAAATATTTAACATGTGGCAAATATTTGATATTTGACAAGTATACGAATATTGTTTTACAAAAAAAATGTCAACCTTGACTTTTGAATGAGGATTGCTTCCAAACACGTCGCGGGAAGCAAAAGCACACCTGGTTACCACGGGAAAATATAAAACGAAAAGAAAAATGTAAGCAATTTGCGAAAATATTTAATTAAACGTGTTCAACACGGCCCCCCACCTGCACGGAATTTGATTACAAACTTTCTCTTCCTAATGAAAAATAAAGCGTCCGAACGTTAGGTCTGACGTGCTACCTAAGCGACCTCTGTGGGTGGCGACCGGCAAATATATTATGACGGGATAATGCTTTAAAACCCAATTTAATTTTGCGTCCGGAACCCCGAAACGTACACCGCAATTTTACCTGAAATAAAAGCGGCCTGAGTACAGCGACGGGGCGGCTGAAATGCTGCCTGAAATGTAGCCTGAAATGTTGCCTGAAATGTAGCCTGAAATGCAAGGAAAATGACGGGATATTACGCTAACGCTCGTATACTACGTGCAAGACTGAACTTGAATTAAAAAGGTATATAACCTAAATAACTTCGACTTTATATGTACGAACTCGCTGACGTAATATTATAGTTATAAAAATAATGGAAAATAGCAATACGTAAAACAGTAGACATAGTAGAATATTTGAAAGGGAATAACACACCTCGGTCAGAGATAAATTGGGTAACTAATCCTGAAAATTTCAGCTCTCCATCTATTCTAGTTTGTTCAGGAGGATTTTTGAAACTTAGAGTTTACCTTGTTTTTAGGTGGTAGAATGTTATGATTTTGCTTCATTTGATTAGTAGAATGTTATGATTTTGCTTCTACTTTGCGTCATTAATTTTATATAAATTTAGAAATTATGGTTACTATATCGCGCTAAATTAGAATCTAGGGTATTTTGCGGGTACCACGTGGCAGCACTGTAGTAACTGTCAACTTCGTTAAGGATGAGATCGATGAGATAAAATCATGACAAAATCTAATTGTGAATAATTTTACTCTACTTTAGCCTACAAGTTTGAATAAATATTCAGCGAGGTCGCAACGATGATCATAATGGAGCTTGCGGCAACACTTTTAACCCTACTGTGATAAATACATGAAACTTAACCTAAAAAGTTAACAACTTTAAAATAGTGGTTTCATAAGTATAATAATCAGAATAGAAGTGTTTGGCGGTGACTGATTAGTTACTTCGAAGAACAAGAACTTACTAAAGAATTGTTATAACGCTTAATAGCGGTGTCTACCTAATTCCGCTACGTAGCCGTTGCGGCTTATATATTTACAAACACTTATAATTGAAACCAAATTCTAATTTCGGCAAAGTAGTTTATTAGAATAAATTATACTTGGTAAAATTACATGTGATGGAGGTAATACAAATACGTTGCACACAACCAGAACTAAGACGAAGTCGAAAAAGACGGACAAAAACCAATACGAATTGAACCGAGCATCCAAGCGTCCAAAATATTACCGAAAACTTATACGTTATATAAACTAAGAAATCCTCTACACTTTAAATGTACTATAGCTTCGTACGTGTATGCTGATAAACCATTTATTGCGCATATACAATCTCGCAGCAGTAATTAATATCGTTCATAGCTACGATGTAGGTTTGATCTTCGCAGAAAACCTTATTAAAGTAAATGTGGTCCTTGAATTATATCTGAAAAGGGGATTTGATGTTTAGTTGAAAAGAATGGTAACGATCACTTACTAGAGTCGTAAAACATCACCGTAAACGTCATGCTGGCGTATTTTGATGAACACAGCAAAACTAAGAAAGCCCCAATCCTTTGGCCATACTATAGCAGGCTACACCCATGTTTAAATATGTATAGAATATTGATATTTCGCAGTTTATGTGATTGCAAGCGATTAAGAAGATGCAGTGTGTGGTTATGTTGGGTTATGTATTGTACGTTTGACATATGGCATTTGATATCAATGTGTACCAATCTTAGACAAAAATGTTACTGTTTTCGGTATTACAATGTGTTAATTGTAACAGCGAAAACAGTGTTACAATGTGTGCATTGTGAATGCAAAGTAGAAAAGAGTTATTATCGTACACGCCTCGGTCACAGATAAATTGGGGAATTAATTCTGAAAATTTCAGCTCTCTATCTATCGTAGTCTGCTCAGTGGGATTTTTTAAAGTTATAGTTTACCTTGTTTTTAGGTGGCAGAATGTTATGATTTTGCTTCATGTGCGATTACGAGCAAAGTAGTTGCGATAGATGTCCGTAGTTTTGAAACTTTTAACCAAAAATTCAACAGTTTTAACGAACTAAAATCAAACTTTCAATTCCTAAAGTAGTAAAACCAAGTTTCCTTCGGTAATCCATAGTTTAGGAAAGTGTTTGTCTTGCAAGTTCGCAGGATTGGGGTTGCGCGCGTTGTCCTGCTTGCCATTTTATCCCTGCAGCACTGGAGCTTCCCGGTGAAGCACCATCTCGACTTAATGATTTATCGTCCATGTTTTCTCGAATACACTTGAAACCTGCTTCGAACTAGTTCACTCCTTGCTGGCCTTGCTTTATTCCGGTGGGTCGAGTCAAGTGCCAGCATAGAGCATCTACGGGGAACGGCCAGGACTCCTGGTGGAGAGGGTAGAAGTTCTGAATTCCTTAACAAGCAATTTCTATCGAAACCCCCTTCAATTACCCCCTCGAAATGCATATTAGGGACGCCTCTGGGTTTGGAATCGCAAACCTCTGGAATATCGGGAAAATTGTAATCGCTGTTGCCGTTTGGGTTGATATAAGAATGTCAGTTGTTGCCAGAGGGTGGTCGTTACTGGAAATACTCGGATTTACTTGGAAATATGATGATTTTCGTGCTGGGATAGCTGGATTGTTTTTGTTTTTGCTTTTTTTTGTTTTGGTGGATTTGTTTGTTATTATGAGACGAAAATAACAAGCTGAAAATAATATTGTTTTCCTTACTCTAAAATATGAAGATCAAAATTGTTCTCAATTACTTGGGGCACGAGAGAAAAAAATAAAACAACACGTTTTTTGTCCAGGCGGGTCGAGCGGTTCGATACGTGTTTTGAAACGCATGTGCGACATTTTGATTCGGTATAACATTTTTATACTTTAGGTATTTTCAAGCGTTGCTTTATGTATTTATAAAATATCAATATCACAGTCTAATTTGCTAAGATGAATAGGATAATATATACTGAGTATAAAACAACTTATCAGATTTTTTTTACTTCTTTAACAAATAGTATTGAAAATTCTAAGAATGCTTGTACAGTTGTTTGTATTAAACTTGTTTCTTTTTTTTCATTCAAGTTTCGTAAATTTATTTTATGTAAATTAAAGCAATACAACGATATGCATTAAGATAAAAGATCACACCTAAATCTGAAACCGAAGTAGATATCTACAATCTTCATGCATAATAGACAATAATAGACATAATAGACAATATTTTATGCAAGTCTTTATTAATATAACCCAACCAAAGTTGATGGGTTAAAAATTATTGTCATATATGCCTCGATCACAGATGAATTGGGTAACTAATTCTGTAAATTACAGCTTTCTACCAGTGCTAGTTTACCACACAATATTTTTAAAACTTAAAATTTTACCGAACTTAGACTCTGAAATGTTCTGATTTTGCATTTTGTGGGACAACATCCAAAGTTGATGGGTTAAAAATAATTTCTGTATATGCCTCGGTCACAGATGAATTGGGTAATTAATCCTGTAAGATACAGCTTTCTACCAGTGCTAGATTACCACACAGTATTTTTTAAACTTTAAATTTTACCGAAATTAGACTCTGAAATGTTCTGATTTTGCATTTTGTGGGACAACATCCAAAGTTAATGGGTTAAAAATTATTTTTGTATATGCCTCGGTCACAGATGAATTGGGTAATTAATCCTGTACATTACAGCTTTCTACCAGTGCTAGTTTACCACACAGTATTTTTTAAACTTTAAATTTTACCGAAATTAGACTCTGAAATGTTCTGATTTTGCATTTTGTGGGCCAACATCCAAAGTTACTGGGTTAAAAATGATTTTTATATATGCCTCGGTCACAGATGAATTGGGTAATTAATCCTGTAAATTACAGCTTTCTACCAGTGCTAGTTTACCACACAGTATTTTTTAAACTTAAAATTTTAGCGAAATTAGACTCTGAAATGTGCTGATTTTGCATTTTGTGCGACAACATCCAAAGTTGATGGGTTAAAAATAATTTTTGTATATGCCTCGGTCACAGTTGAATTGGGTAAGTAATTCTGTAAATTACAGCTTTCTATCAGTGCTAGTTTACCACGCAGTACGTTTTAAACTTAAAATTTTAGCGGAATTAGATTCTGAAATGTTCTGATTTTGCATTAAGTGGGACAACATCCAAAGTTGATGGATTAAAAATTATTTTTGGATATGCCTCGGTCACAGATGAATTGGGTAATTAATCCTGTAAATTACAGCTTTCTATCAGTGCTAGTTTACCACACAGTATTTTTTAAACTTAAAATTTTAGTGAAATTAGACTCTGAAATGTTCTGATTTTGCATTTTGTGGGACAACATCCAAAGTTAATGGGTTAAAAATTATTTTTGTATATGCCTCGGTCACAGATGAATTGGGTAATTAATCCTGTAAATTACAGCTTTCTATCAGTGCTAGTTTACCACACAGTATTTTTTAAACTTTAAATTTTAGTGAAATTAGACTCTGAAATGTTCTGATTTTGCATTTTGTGGGACAACATCCAAAGTTAATGGGTTAAAAATTATTTTTGTATATGCCTCGGTCACAGATGAATTGGGTAATTAATCCTGTAAATTACAGCTTTCTATCAGTGCTAGTTTACCACACAGTATTTTTTAAACTTAAAATTTTAGTGAAATTAGACTCTGAAATGTTCTGATTTTGCATTTTGTGGGACAACATCCAAAGTTAATGGGTTAAAAATTATTTTTGTATATGCCTCGGTCACAGATGAATTGGGTAATTAATCCTGTAAATTACAGCTTTCTATCAGTGCTAGTTTACCACACAGTATTTTTTAAACTTTAAATTTTACCGAAATTAGACTCTGAAATGTTCTGATTTTGCATTTTGTGGGACAACATCCAAAGTTAATGGGTTAAAAATTATTTTTGTATATGCCTCGGTCACAGATGAATTGGGTAATTAATCCTGTAAATTACAGCTTTCTATCAGTGCTAGTTTACCACACAGTATTTTTTAAACTTTAAATTTTACCGAAATTAGACTCTGAAATGTTCTGATTTTGCATTTTGTGGGACAACATCCAAAGTTAATGGGTTAAAAATTATTTTTGTATATGCCTCGGTCACAGATGAATTGGGTAATTAATCCTGTACATTACAGCTTTCTACCAGTGCTAGTTTACCACACAGTATTTTTTAAACTTTAAATTTTACCGAAATTAGACTCTGAAATGTTCTGATTTTGCATTTTGTGGGCCAACATCCAAAGTTACTGGGTTAAAAATGATTTTTATATATGCCTCGGTCACAGATGAATTGGGTAATTAATCCTGTAAATTACAGCTTTCTACCAGTGCTAGTTTACCACACAGTATTTTTTAAACTTAAAATTTTAGCGAAATTAGACTCTGAAATGTGCTGATTTTGCATTTTGTGCGACAACATCCAAAGTTGATGGGTTAAAAATAATTTTTGTATATGCCTCGGTCACAGTTGAATTGGGTAAGTAATTCTGTAAATTACAGCTTTCTATCAGTGCTAGTTTACCACGCAGTACGTTTTAAACTTAAAATTTTAGCGAAATTAGATTCTGAAATGTTCTGATTTTGCATTAAGTGGGACAACATCCAAAGTTGATGGATTAAAAATTATTTTTGAATATGCCTCGGTCACAGATGAATTGGGTAATTAATCCTGTAAATTACAGCTTTCTATCAGTGCTAGTTTACCACACAGTATTTTTTAAACTTAAAATTTTAGTGAAATTAGACTCTGAAATGTTCTGATTTTGCATTTTGTGGGACAACATCCAAAGTTGATGGGTTAAAAATAATTTTTGTATATGCCTCGGTCACAGATGAATTGGGTAAGTAATCCTGTAAATTACAGCTTTCTATCAGTGCTAGTTTACCACGCAGTACGTTTTAAACTTAAAATTTTAGCGAAATTAGATTCTGAAATGTTCTGATTTTGCATTAAGTGGGACAACATCCAAAGTTGATGGATTAAAAATTATTTTTGGATATGCCTCGGTCACAGATGAATTGGGTAATTAATCCTGTAAATTACAGCTTTCTATCAGTGCTAGTTTACCACACAGTATTTTTTAAACTTAAAATTTTAGTGAAATTAGACTCTGAAATGTTCTGATTTTGCATTTTGTGGGACAACATCCAAAGTTAATGGGTTAAAAATTATTTTTGTATATGCCTCGGTCACAGATGAATTGGGTAATTAATCCTGTAAATTACAGCTTTCTATCAGTGCTAGTTTACCACACAGTATTTTTTAAACTTTAAATTTTAGTGAAATTAGACTCTGAAATGTTCTGATTTTGCATTTTGTGGGACAACATCCAAAGTTAATGGGTTAAAAATTATTTTTGTATATGCCTCGGTCACAGATGAATTGGGTAATTAATCCTGTAAATTACAGCTTTCTATCAGTGCTAGTTTACCACACAGTATTTTTTAAACTTAAAATTTTAGTGAAATTAGACTCTGAAATGTTCTGATTTTGCATTTTGTGGGACAACATCCAAAGTTAATGGGTTAAAAATTATTTTTGTATATGCCTCGGTCACAGATGAATTGGGTAATTAATCCTGTAAATTACAGCTTTCTATCAGTGCTAGTTTACCACACAGTATTTTTTAAACTTTAAATTTTAGTGAAATTAGACTCTGAAATGTTCTGATTTTGCATTTTGTGGGACAACATCCAAAGTTAATGGGTTAAAAATTATTTTTGTATATGCCTCGGTCACAGATGAATTGGGTAATTAATCCTGTAAATTACAGCTTTCTATCAGTGCTAGTTTACCACACAGTATTTTTTAAACTTAAAATTTTAGTGAAATTAGACTCTGAAATGTTCTGATTTTGCATTTTGTGGGACAACATCCAAAGTTAATGGGTTAAAAATTATTTTTGTATATGCCTCGGTCACAGATGAATTGGGTAATTAATCCTGTAAATTACAGCTTTCTATCAGTGCTAGTTTACCACACAGTATTTTTTAAACTTTAAATTTTAGTGAAATTAGACTCTGAAATGTTCTGATTTTGCATTTTGTGGGACAACATCCAAAGTTAATGGGTTAAAAATTATTTTTGTATATGCCTCGGTCACAGATGAATTGGGTAATTAATCCTGTAAATTACAGCTTTCTATCAGTGCTAGTTTACCACACAGTATTTTTTAAACTTAAAATTTTAGTGAAATTAGACTCTGAAATGTTCTGATTTTGCATTTTGTGGGACAACATCCAAAGTTAATGGGTTAAAAATTATTTTTGTATATGCCTCGGTCACAGATGAATTGGGTAATTAATCCTGTAAATTACAGCTTTCTATCAGTGCTAGTTTACCACACAGTATTTTTTAAACTTAAAATTTTAGTGAAATTAGACTCTGAAATGTTCTGATTTTGCATTTTGTGGGACAACATCCAAAGTTGATGGATTAAAAATTATTTTTGGATATGCCTCGGTCACAGATGAATTGGGTAATTAATCCTGTAAATTACAGCTTTCTATCAGTGCTAGTTTACCACACAGTATTTTTTAAACTTAAAATTTTAGTGAAATTAGACTCTGAAATGTTCTGATTTTGCATTTTGTGGGACAACATCCAAAGTTGATGGGTTAAAAATAATTTTTGTATATGCCTCGGTCACAGATGAATTGGGTAAGTAATCCTGTAAATTACAGCTTTCTATCAGTGCTAGTTTACCACGCAGTACGTTTTAAACTTAAAATTTTAGCGAAATTAGATTCTGAAATGTTCTGATTTTGCATTAAGTGGGACAACATCCAAAGTTGATGGATTAAAAATTATTTTTGGATATGCCTCGGTCACAGATGAATTGGGTAATTAATCCTGTAAATTACAGCTTTCTATCAGTGCTAGTTTAGCACACAGTATTTTTTAAACTTAAAATTTTAGTGAAATTAGACTCTGAAATGTTCTGATTTTGCATTTTGTGGGACAACATCCAAAGTTGATGGGTTAAAAATTATTTTTGTATATGCCTCGGTCACAGATGAATTGGGTAATTAATCCTGTAAATTACAGCTTTCTATCAGTGCTAGTTTAGCACACAGTATTTTTTAAACTTTAAATTTTAGTGAAATTAGACTCTGAAATGTTCTGATTTTGCATTTTGTGGGACAACATCCAAAGTTAATGGGTTAAAAATTATTTTTGTATATGCCTCGGTCACAGATGAATTGGGTAATTAATCCTGTAAATTACAGCTTTCTATCAGTGCTAGTTTACCACACAGTATTTTTTAAACTTAAAATTTTAGTGAAATTAGACTCTGAAATGTTCTGATTTTGCATTTTGTGGGACAACATCCAAAGTTAATGGGTTAAAAATTATTTTTGTATATGCCTCGGTCACAGATGAATTGGGTAATTAATCCTGTAAATTACAGCTTTCTATCAGTGCTAGTTTACCACACAGTATTTTTTAAACTTAAAATTTTAGTGAAATTAGACTCTGAAATGTTCTGATTTTGCATTTTGTGGGACAACATCCAAAGTTGATGGGTTAAAAATAATTTTTGTATATGCCTCGGTCACAGATGAATTGGGTAAGTAATCCTGTAAATTACAGTTTTCTATCAGTGCTAGTTTACCACGCAGTACGTTTTAAACTTAAAATTTTAGCGAAATTAGATTCTGAAATGTTCTGATTTTGCATTAAGTGGGACAACATCCAAAGTTGATGGATTAAAAATTATTTTTGGATATGCCTCGGTCACAGATGAATTGGGTAATTAATCCTGTAAATGACAGCTTTCTATCAGTGCTAGTTTACCACACAGTATTTTTAAAATTTAAAATTTTACCGAACTTAGACTCTGAAATTTTCTGATTTTGCATTTTGTGGGACAACATCCAAAGTTGATGGGTTAAAAATAATTTTTGTATATGCCTCGGTCACAGATGAATTGGGTAATTAATCCTGTAAATTACAGCTTTCTACCCGTGCTAGTTTACCACACAGTATTTTTAAAACTTAAAATTTTACCGAAATTAGACTCTGGAATGTTCTGATTTTGCATTATCAGGGACAACATCCAAAGTTGATGGGTTAAAAATTGTTTTTGTATATGCCTCGGTCACAAATGAATTAGGTAATTAATCCTGTAAATTACAGCTTTCTACCCGTGCTAGTTTACCACACAGTATTTTTAAAACTTAAAATTTTACCGAAATTGGACTCTGGAATGTTCTGATTTTGCATTTTGTGGGACAACATCCAAAGTTGATGGGTTAAAAATAATTTTTGTATATGCCTCGGTCACAGATGAATTGGGTAATTAATCCTGTAAATTACAGCTTTCTACCAGTGCTAGTTTACCACACAGTATTTTTTAAACTTAAAATTTGGGCGAACTTAGACTCTGAAATTTTTTGATTTTGCATTAAGTGGGACAACATCCAAAGTTAATGGGTTAAAAATAATTTTTGTATATGCCTCGGTCACAAATGAATTACAAAATTAATCCTGTAAATTACAGCTTCCTGCCAGTGCTAGTTTACCACACAGTATTTTTAAAACTTAAAATTTTACCGAAATTAGACTCTGGAATGTTCTGATTTTGCATTATCAGGGACAACATCCAAAGTTGATGGGTTAAAAATTGTTTTTGTATATGCCTCGGTCACAGATGAATTGGGTAATTAATCCTGTAAATTACAGCTTTATACCCGTGCTAGTTTACCACACAGTATTTTTAAAACTTAAAATTTTACCGAAATTAGACTCTGGAATGTTCTGATTTTGCATTATCAGGGACAACATCCAAAGTTGATGGGTTAAAAATTGCTTTTGTATATGCCTCGGTCACAAATGAATTAGGTAATTAATCCTGTAAATTACAGCTTTCTACCCGTGCTAGTTTACCACACAGTATTTTTAAAACTTAAAATTTTACCGAAATTAGACTCTGGAATGTTCTGATTTTGCATTATCAGGGACAACATTCAAAGTTGATGGGTTAAAAATTGTTTCTGTATATGCCTCGGTCACAAATGAATTGGGTAATTAATCCTGTAAATTATAGCTTTCTACTCGTGCTAGTTTACCACACAGTATTTTTCAAACTTAAAATTTTAGCGAAATTAGACCTTGAAATGTTCTGATTTTGCATTATCTGGGACAACATCCAAAGTTGATGGGTTAAAAATTATTTTTGTGTATGCTTCGGTCACAGATGAATAGGGTAATTAATCATGTAAATTAAAGCTTTCTATCAGTGTTAGTTTACCACACAGAATTTTTTAAACTTTTGGTGAAATGACAGTGTTAAGTGTTCTGATTTTGCAGTAAGTGTTTTTATTTAAAAATAATTGTCTGAATACAGAAGCAATATGTAAACATTGTTATCGCTCGTGGGTTTCAAAAAGAACCACAAGGCGGAGCGGTTACTTCAGCGCTTCAGCGACACCATCGCCGCGCAGCGGGGCGTCCTTGTACTACCGAGTGCCGACCGTAGGGAAACGATGAAGTTTTACCTTTCTCGCCGTGAAAGTTCCGTCAGGCAGCGGACTTGTCCTCCCTTGAAGTGTCCCTCTTTCTACCCAGGCTGAATAGGCTCTATCGCAACTTCAATATTATCTTACGCGGCCAGGTACTGAACTTGAACAATGCACTGACACATCAATAGTCAAGTCAGTGGGTTCGCAGTTTGTACAACAATGGGAAGAACCGAGAGCTTGAGAGAGAGAGAGGGGTAGAGGGGGAGAGCTAACTTTTTTCAGGACGAGACCATTGAGCATCCGACACCGTTGGATCGAATTTTTCACAGGCACGAGAAAGACAACAGAACTTTATTCATAAAGGCACCAGATAGGGTTTTTCTCGCTCTGGTTGTATAATGAAGAGTTTTTAATGATGTTTTTTTGTGTTCTGGCCGTAACAAGCTGAAATCAAAAGAAATGTTGGTGGAAGAATGTCGGAGGAATTGAAAGTTTATGCCTTTTGAGTTCAGTTCGTCTACAAACGACCTGAGAGGCATACGTTTGTTATTTCAGCGTTCGTGGAACCTAAATGGACAACGAAAATGACGACTCAACGCTAACAGGTACCATAAAGAAAAGCTATAACAAGGCGAGGCGTGTATGATAATAATTTTTATCGCAACTACTTTGCTCGTAATCGCACTTGAAGCAAAATCATAACATTCTGCCACCTAAAAACAAGGTAAACTTAAGTTTCAAAAATCCTCCTGAACAGACTAGAATAGATAGAGAGCTGATATTTTCAGCATTAATTACCCAATTTATC
Organism: Aphodius sticticus; assembly: GCA_963966075.1. Lineage (NCBI taxonomy): Eukaryota > Metazoa > Arthropoda > Insecta > Coleoptera > Scarabaeidae > Aphodius > Aphodius sticticus. Next base: position 45,480,112 of record OZ014511.1, on the reverse strand, counting down.
TGTGACCGAGCCGTGTATAATAATAATTTTTATCACTACTACTTTGCTCGTAATCGCACATGAAGAAAAATCATAACATTCTGCCACCTAAAAACAAGGTAAACTCTAAGTTTAAAAAATCCTCCTGAACAGACTAGAATAGATAGAGAGTTGAAATTTTCAGAATTGAATACTCAATTTATCTGTGACCGAGGCGTGTATAATAATAGTTTTTATCACTACTACTTTGCTCGTAATCGCACATGAAGCAAAATCATAACATTCTGCCACCTAAAAACAAGGTAAACTCAAAGTTTAAAAAATCCTCCTGAACAAACTAGAATAGATAGAGAGCTAAAATTTTCAGAATTAAATACTCAATTTATCTGTAACCGAGGCGTGTATAATAATAATTTTTATCTCTACTACTTTGCTCGTAATCGCACATGAAGCAAAATCATAACATTCTGCCACCTAAAAACAAGGTAAACTCTAAGTTTAAAAAATCCTCCTGAACAGACTAGAATAGATAAAGAGCTGAAATTTTCAGAATTAAATACTCAATTTATCTGTAATCGAGGCGTGTATAATAATAATTTTTATCACTACTACTTTGCTCGTAATCGCACATGAAGTAAAATCATAACATTCTGCCACCTAAAAACAAGGTAAACTCTAAGTTTAAGAAATCCTCCTGAACAAACTAGAATAGATAGAGAGCTGAAATTTTCAGAATTAAATACTCAATTTATCTGTAACCGAGGCGTGTATAATAATAATTTTTATCTCTACTACTTTGCTCGTAATCGCACATGAAGCAAAATCATAACATTCTGCCACCTAAAAACAAGGTAAACTCTAAGTTTAAAAAATCCTCCTGAACAGACTAGAATAGATACAGAGCTGAAATTTTCAGAATTAAATACTCAATTTATCTGTAATCGAGGCGTGTATAATAATAATTTTTATCACTACTACTTTGCTCGTAATCGCACATGAAGTAAAATCATAACATTCTGCCACCTAAAAACAAGGTAAACTCTAAGTTTAAAAAATCCTCCTGAACAAACTAGAATAGATAGAGAGCTGAAATTTTCAGAATTAAATACTCAATTTATCTGTAACCGTGGCGTGTATAATAATAATTTTTATCACTACTACTTTGCTCGTAATCGCACATGAACCAAAATCATAACATTCTGCCACGTAAAAACAAGGTAAACTCTAAGTTTAAAAAATCCTCCTGAACAAACTAGAATAGATAGAGAGCTGAAATTTTCAGAATTAAATACTCAATTTATCTGTAACCGAGGCGTGTATAATAATAATTTTTATCACTACTACTTTGCTCGTAATCGCACATGAACCAAAATCATAACATTCTGCCACGTAAAAACAAGGTAAACTCTAAGTTTAAAAAATCCTCCTGAACAAACTAGAATAGATAGAGAGCTGAAATTTTCAGAATTAAATACTCAATTTATCTGTAACCGAGGCGTGTATAATAATAATTTGTATCACTACTACTTTGCTCGTAATCGCACATGAACCAAAATCATAACATTCTGCCACCTAAAAACAAGGTAAACTCTAAGTTTAAAAAATCCTCCTGAACAAACTAGAATAGATAGAGAGCTGAAATTTTCAGAATTAAATACTCAATTTATCTGTAACCGAGGCGTGTATAATAATAATTTTTATCACTACTACTTTGCTCGTAATCGCACATGAACCAAAATCATAACATTCTGCCACCTAAAAACAAGGTAAACTCAAAGTTTAAAAAATCCTCCTGAACAAACTAGAATAGATAGAGAGCTAAAATTTTCAGAATTAAATACTCAATTTATCTGTAACCGAGGCGTGTATAATAATAATTTTTATCTCTACTACTTTGCTCGTAATCGCACATGAAGTAAAATCATAACATCCTGCCACCTAAAAACAAGGTAAACTCTAAGTTTAAAAAATCCTCCTGAACAAACTAGAATAGATAGAGAGCTAAAATTTTCAGAATTAAATACTCAATTTATCTGTAACCGAGGCGTGTATAATAATAATTTTTATCTCTACTACTTTGCTCGTAATCGCACATGAAGCAAAATCATAACATTCTGCCACCTAAAAACAAGGTAAACTCTAAGTTTAAAAAATCCTCCTGAACAGACTAGAATAGATAAAGAGCTGAAATTTTCAGAATTAAATACTCAATTTATCTGTAATCGAGGCGTGTATAATAATAATTTTTATCACTACTACTTTGCTCGTAATCGCACATGAACCAAAATCATAACATTCTGCCACGTAAAAACAAGGTAAACTCTAAGTTTAAAAAATCCTCCTGAACAGACTAGAATAGATAGAGAGCTGAAATTTTCAGAATTGAATACTCAATTTATCTGTGACCGAGCCGTGTATAATAATAATTTTTATCACTACTACTTTGCTCGTAATCGCACATGAAGAGAAATCATAACATTCTGCCACCTAAAAACAAGGTAAACTCTAAGTTTAAAAAATCCTCCTGAACAGACTAGAATAGATAGAGAGTTTAAATTTTCAGAATTGAATACTCAATTTATCTGTGACCGAGGCGTGTATAATAATAATTTTTATCACTACTACTTTGCTCGTAATCGCACATGAAGCAAAATCATAACATTCTGCCACCTAAAAACAAGGTAAACTCAAAGTTTAAAAAATCCTCCTGAACAAACTAGAATAGATAGAGAGCTAAAATTTTCAGAATTAAATACTCAATTTATCTGTAACCGAGGCGTGTATAATAATAATTTTTATCTCTACTACTTTGCTCGTAATCGCACATGAAGCAAAATCATAACATTCTGCCACCTAAAAACATGGTAAACTCTAAGTTTAAAAAATCCTCCAGAACAAACTAGAATAGATAGAGAGCTGAAATTTTCAGAATTAAATACTCAATTTATCTGTGACCGAGGCGTGTATAATAATAATTTTTATCACTACTACTTTGCTCGTAATCGCACATGAAGGAAAATCATAACATTCTGCCACCTAAAAACATGGTAAACTCTAAGTTTAAAAAATCCTCCAGAACAAACTAGAATAGATAGAGAGCTGAAATTTTCAGAATTAAATACTCAATTTATCTGTGACCGAGGCGTGTATAATAATAATTTTTATCACTACTACTTTGCTCGTAATCGCACATGAAGCAAAATCATAACATTCTGCCACCTAAAAACAAGGTAAACTCTAAGTTTAAAAAATCCTCCTGAACAAACTAGAATAGATAGAGAGCTAAAATTTTCAGAATTAAATACTCAATTTATCTGTAACCGAGGCGTGTATAATAATAATTTTTATCTCTACTACTTTGCTCGTAATCGCACATGAACCAAAATCATAACATTCTGCCACGTAAAAACAAGGTAAACTCTAAGTTTAAAAAATCCTCCTGAACAGACTAGAATAGATAGAGAGCTGAAATTTTCAGAATTGAATACTCAATTTATCTGTGACCGAGGCGTGTATAATAATAATTTTTATCACTACTACTTTGCTCGTAATCGCACATGAAGCAAAATCATAACATTCTGCCACCTAAGAACAAGGTAAACTCAAAGTTTAAAAAATCCTCCTGAACAAACTAGAATAGATAGAGAGCTAAAATTTTCAGAATTAAATACTCAATTTATCTGTAACCGAGGCGTGTATAATAATAATTTTTATCTCTACTACTTTGCTCGTAATCGCACATGAAGCAAAATCATAACATTCTGCCACCTAAAAACATGGTAAACTCTAAGTTTAAAAAATCCTCCAGAACAAACTAGAATAGATAGAGAGCTGAAATTTTCAGAATTAAATACTCAATTTATCTGTGACCGAGGCGTGTATAATAATAATTTTTATCACTACTACTTTGCTCGTAATCGCACATGAAGGAAAATCATAACATTCTGCCACCTAAAAACATGGTAAACTCTAAGTTTAAAAAATCCTCCAGAACAAACTAGAATAGATAGAGAGCTGAAATTTTCAGAATTAAATACTCAATTTATCTGTGACCGAGGCGTGTATAATAATAATTTTTATCACTACTACTTTGCTCGTAATCGCACATGAAGCAAAATCATAACATTCTGCCACCTAAAAACATGGTAAACTCTAAGTTTAAAAAATCCTCCAGAACAAACTAGAATAGATAGAGAGCTGAAATTTTCAGAATTAAATACTCAATTTATCTGTGACCGAGGCGTGTATAATAATAATTTTTATCACTACTACTTTGCTCGTAATCGCACATGAAGCAAAATCATAACATTCTGCCACCTAAAAACATGGTAAACTCTAAGTTTGAAAAATCCTCCAGAACAAACTAGAATAGATAGAGAGCTGAAATTTTCAGAATTAAATACTCAATTTATCTGTGACCGAGCCGTGTATAATAATAATTTTTATCACTACTACTTTGCTCGTAATCGCACATGAAGCAAAATCATAACATTCTGCCACCTAAAAACCTGGTAAACTCTAAGTTTAAAAAATCCTCCTGAACAGACTAGAATAGATAAAGAGCTGAAATTTTCAGAATTAAATACTCAATTTATCTGTAACCGAGGCGTGTATAATAATAATTTTTATCACTACTACTTTGCTCGTAATCGCACATGAACCAAAATCATAACATTCTGCCACGTAAAAACAAGGTAAACTCTAAGTTTAAAAAATCCTCCTGAACAGACTAGAATAGATAGAGAGCTGAAATTTTCAGAATTGAATACTCAATTTATCTGTGACCGAGGCGTGTATAATAATAATTTTTATCACTACTACTTTGCTCGTAATCGCACATGAAGCAAAATCATAACATTCTGCCACCTAAGAACAAGGTAAACTCAAAGTTTAAAAAATCCTCCTGAACAAACTAGAATAGATAGAGAGCTAAAATTTTCAGAATTAAATACTCAATTTATCTGTAACCGAGGCGTGTATAATAATAATTTTTATCTCTACTACTTTGCTCGTAATCGCACATGAAGCAAAATCATAACATTCTGCCACCTAAAAACATGGTAAACTCTAAGTTTAAAAAATCCTCCAGAACAAACTAGAATAGATAGAGAGCTGAAATTTTCAGAATTAAATACTCAATTTATCTGTGACCGAGGCGTGTATAATAATAATTTTTATCACTACTACTTTGCTCGTAATCGCACATGAAGGAAAATCATAACATTCTGCCACCTAAAAACAAGGTAAACTCTAAGTTTAAAAAATCCTCCTGAACAGACTAGAATAGATAAAGAGCTGAAATTTTCAGAATTAAATACTCAATTTATCTGTAACCGAGGCGTGTATAATAATAATTTTTATCACTACTACTTTGCTCGTAATCGCACATGAACCAAAATCATAACATTCTGCCACGTAAAAACAAGGTAAACTCTAAGTTTAAAAAATCCTCCTGAACAGACTAGAATAGATAGAGAGCTGAAATTTTCAGAATTGAATACTCAATTTATCTGTGACCGAGGCGTGTATAATAATAATTTTTATCACTACTACTTTGCTCGTAATCGCACATGAAGCAAAATCATAACATTCTGCCACCTAAAAACATGGTAAACTCTAAGTTTAAAAAATCCTCCAGAACAAACTAGAATAGATAGAGAGCTGAAATTTTCAGAATTAAATACTCAATTTATCTGTGACCGAGGCGTGTATAATAATAATTTTTATCACTACTACTTTGCTCGTAATCGCACATGAAGCAAAATCATAACATTCTGCCACCTAAAAACATGGTAAACTCTAAGTTTGAAAAATCCTCCAGAACAAACTAGAATAGATAGAGAGCTGAAATTTTCAGAATTAAATACTCAATTTATCTGTGACCGAGCCGTGTATAATAATAATTTTTATCACTACTACTTTGCTCGTAATCGCACATGAAGCAAAATCATAACATTCTGCCACCTAAAAACATGGTAAACTCTAAGTTTAAAAAATCCTCCAGAACAAACTAGAATAGATAGAGAGCTGAAATTTTCAGAATTAAATACTCAATTTATCTGTGACCGAGGCGTGTATAATAATAATTTTTATCACTACTACTTTGCTCGTAATCGCACATGAAGCAAAATGATAACATTCTGCCACCTAAAAACATGGTAAACTCTAAGTTTAAAAAATCCTCCAGAACAAACTAGAATAGATAGAGAGCTGAAATTTTCAGAATTAAATACTCAATTTATCTGTGACCGAGGCGTGTATAATAATAATTTTTATCACTACTACTTTGCTCGTAATCGCACATGAAGCAAAATCATAACATTCTGCCACCTAAAAACATGGTAAACTCTAAGTTTAAAAAATCCTCCAGAACAAACTAGAATAGATAGAGAGCTGAAATTTTCAGAATTAAATACTCAATTTATCTGTGACTGAGGCGTGTATAATAATAATTTTTATCGCTACTACTTTGCTCGTAATCGCACATGAAGCAAAATCATAACATTCTGCCATCTAAAAACAAGGTAAACTCTAAGTTTAAAAAAATCCTCCTGAACAGATTAGAATATATAAAGAGCTGAAATTTTCAGAATTAAATACTCAATTTATCTGTGACCGAGGCGTGTATAATAATAATTTGTATCGCTACTACTTTGCTCGTAATCGCACTTGAAGCAAATCACAACATTCTGCCACCTGGAAACAAGGTAAACTCTAACTTTCAAAAATCCTCCTGAACAAACTAGAATAGATAGAGAGCTGAAATTTTTGGAATTAATTACCCAATTTATCTGTGACCGAGACGTGTATCATAATAATTTTTTTCTACTTTGCATTCACAATGCACACATTGTAACACTGTTTTCGGTGTTACAATTAACACATTGTAATACCGAAAACAGTAACATTTTTGTCTGATTGGTACACAGTGATATCAAATGCCATATGTCAAACGTACAATACATAACCCAACATGACCACACACTGCATCTTCTTAATCGCTTGCAATCACATAAACTGCGAAATATCAATATTCTATACATATTTAAACATGGGTGTAGCCTGCTATAGTATAGCCAAAGGATTGGGGCTTTCTTAGTTTTGCTGTGTTCATCAAAATACGCCAGCATGACGTTTTTGGTGATGTTTTACGACTCTGGTAAGTGATCGTTATCATTCTTTTCAACTAAACATCAAATCCCCTTTTCAGATATAATTCAAGGACCACATTTACTTTAATAAGGTATTATGCGAAGATCAAACCTACATCGTAGATACGAACGATTTTAATTACTGCTGCGAGATTGTATATGCGCAATAAATGGTTTATCAGCATACACGTTCGAAGCTATAGTACATTTAAAGTGTAGAGGATTTCTTAGTGTATGTAACGTATAAGTTTTCGGTAATATTTTGGATGCTTGGATGCTCGGTTCAATTCGTATTTGTTTTTGTCCGTCGCTTTCGACTTCGGCTTAGTTCTGGTTGTGTGCAACGTATTTTGTATTACCTCCATCACATGTAATTTTACTAAGTATAATTTATTCTAATAAACTACTTTGCCGAGATTATAATTGGGTTTCAATTATAAGTGCTTGTAAATATATCAGCCGCAACGGCTACGTAGCGGAATTAGGTAGACACCGCTATTAAACGTTAAGCGTTATAACAATTCTTTAGTAAGTTCTTGTTCTTCGAAGTAACTAATCAGTCACCGCCAAACACTTCTATTTTGATTATTATACTTATGAAACCACTATTTTAAGGTTGTTAACTTTTTAGGTTAAGTTTCATGTATTTATCACAGTAGGGTTAAAAGTGTTGCCCCAAGCTCCATTATGATCATCGTTGCGACCTCGCTGAATATTTATTCAAACTTGTAGGCTAAAGTAGAGTAAAATTATTCACAATTAGATTTTGTCATGATTTTATCTCATCAATATCATCCTTAACGAAGTTGACAGTTACTACAGTGCTACCACGTGGTACCCGCAAAATACCCTAGATTCTAATTTAGCGCGATATACTAACCACAATTTCTAAACTTATATAAAATTAATGACGCAAAGTGGAAAAAACAGTATAATAATATATTATTATCGCAACTAGTGTATTCGTAATCGCACATGAAACAAAATCATAACATTCTGCCCCCTAAAGACAAGGTAATGATAAAAATTTTTATCGCATCTAATTTTGTTTTCCAAGACACAGGAAACAGCACAAGCATCCATCGTAATGCTTCCAATATCTGCTAATGATGTGTGCCGAGCTCCGTTTGTTTTTCTCTCCCTTTTTCAAGGTACAGTAAAAGTAATGGCCTATCTGCGCCTCATGTTTTTCTCCATTGCCTTCAGGTCGTTTCTGCTCTAAATGATCTGTGCCAGGTCCCAGGTGCTCAGTTAAAATGCTCCATCTCTCTCGATCTCAATACCCACCTGGTGTAATTTAAAGAACTCGCTTTTAGCAAAAGGTAAATTAACTAGCCACGCTATAGAAATCAATAGACAGGTTCGACATACCTCTTACATAACATACATAGAATTCGTATTTTGCAAAGTAGTTTTCGGGCAAATATTCCTAAATAATCCAAGCCCTTGTTTTGTTTTAGCGTACATCACAATGTTGCTTTGATAAATTATTGTGGTGTGGCCTCTCCACATCACCATTGAATAGGAATGAAAGGGGTAATGTAAATATTTCGGTTGATAATTGAATTATACAATAACCATTCTATTGTTCTCAGTATAGCTCGTATAGAATTTTGAATTGGAAGCCACGCTGTTGGTAGTGGCGAGTTCGATAATCAATACCGCGAGAGCACTGGCATAAGCCTTTTTGACATGCTATCAGAGTCAGCGTTATAATTACGATACGCAGTTGGCCAATGTGATAATAATACTAATAATGTTTATTTAGTTAAAAAAAAACTAATAATTGCTTGCAATAAAATGAATTTTGTGTACTGCTTGTTGTATGTTTTGGTAATCTGAAGTGGTCTTTTTGTCGAGTATCGTATTCATGCTATTTTATGAGTAGAAATAAATAAATAATTTGGCAATTTATATATTTATATACCTACATTTTGTATTGTTTAATGTCTTTGTCTGTACTCAGAAATATTATACTACTGCGAATGCAATAAAAATACAATCTTTAATTTAGTTTTGTGTGAAGTAGGTCGTAGACGAGATTAACAATACATTTGTAATTATTAGTAAAATGTTTGATTTTTCTACAGGGTTAATATTTCTTCAAAAAAAAAAAAACGGTTATCATGTAACCGCGGAGAAGTTAACCATAAAAGATAGCCATAACTTTTTCTTTTCGAATTTTGTTATGAAACATATATCAAATGATAGGGGTGTTCAAGTACTATACGCCAGAGTTTTGCTCCGAAAATTCATTAAACGGTGTTGTCGGAAATTTGATTTATTTCGTTACGCGTCACCTTATAAGAGCTCTTGTCATCTCAATAAAGAACTGCCCATAACTTTTTGCAACAACCCCATAGAGAAACAAGTGATACAAATTCGGAAAGCGCAGAAAATTTTGCATACAATTATGGTATTGGGAAGGTGCTACCCCTAATATCACCTACCCCAATACACCTATAATAGAGGAAATTGGCGCGCCGGTCGACTAAGAAGTGGTATTAATGAACATAACTCACGGTAAAATTATTGCATAACTTTCCTAAGTACGTCAAATTATAGGCAATTAAATGTACTATTTACCTTTGAAAGCTCGGTATTTTGCTCGACGGCGAACAACCCTTGAATAACGATCATGTCCGTACGCAACCGTCCCCGCCGGCAATCATATGTCGGGTGGTTGTGGCAGGAAAATGTTTATAACTTTTGTAAATATTGTTGCTTAACTTTCTATCATATATCAAATTGTAGGTAATTAAAAGGGGCCGCTCCGAGTTTTGCTCAATGGCGAACAACTCTTAAATGGCGATAATGTCCGTACGGAACCAGTACGACGGGCAATTATGTATCAAGTGGCTGCTGCAGAAAATCATTGATAACTTTTGCAAATATTGTTGCATAACGTTCTATCATAAATCAAACTGTAGGTAATTAAAAGTGCTTCTCATGCTTCCCCGCTCGGAGTTTTACTCCATGGGAATCAACCCTTAAATGACGATAATGCACCCAGTTTGAAATTGCTGTATTAAAGGCACCTGGCAACTCCTTATCGCTAGCTATCGTTTGCTTTTATTGGACCTTTACTTAACTCCGACCTATAATCTGATATATGATAGAAAATTATGCAATATTATTTGCAAAAGTTATAAACATTTTTCTGCAAGAAGTGACTTGCATGTGATTGCCTCTCATACTGCTTCCGTTCGGACAATATCGCTGTTACAGGGTTGTTTGCCGTGGAGTAAAACTCCAAGCGGGGAGGAATGAGAAGCACTTTTAATTACCTACAAGTTGATATATGATAGAAAGTTATGCAACAATATTTGCAAAAGTTATAAGCATTTTACTGCCATAACCACCCGCGTATGATTGCCGGCGTGGACGGTCGCGTACGGACATTATCATCATTTAAGGGTTGTTCACAGTCGAGCAAAACTCCGAGCGGCGAAGGGTGAGAAGCCGTTTTAATTACCGACAATTTGATATATGATAGAAAGTTATGCAACAATATTTGCTAAAGTTATAAATATTTTTCTGCCACAACCACCCGACATATGATTGCCTTCGGGGACAGTCGCGTACTGACATTATCGTCATTTAAGGGTTGTTGGCCGTCTAGCAAAACTCCGACCGGCGAAGGGTGAGAAGCCCTTTTAATTACCTACAATTTGATATATGATAGAAAGTTATGCAACAATATTTGTTAAAGTTATAAATATTTTTCTGCCACAACCACCCGACATATGATTGCCGGCGGGGACGGTCGCGTACTGACATTATCGTCATTTAAGGGTTATTCGCCTCCGAGCTTTCAAAGGTAAATAGTACATTTAATTGCCTATAATTTGACGTACTTAGGAAAGTTATGCAATAATTTTACCGTGAGTTATGTTCATTAATACCACTTCTTAGTCGACCGGCGCGCAATTTCTTGTATTATAGGTGTATTGGGGTAGGTGATATTAGGGGTAGCACCTTCCCAATACCATTATTGGATGCAAAATTTTATGCGCTTTCCGAATTTGTATCACTTGTTTCTCTATGGGGTTGTTGCAAAAAGTTATGGGCAGTTCTTTATTGAGATGACAAGAGCTCTTATAAGGTGACGCGTAACGAAATAAATCAAATTTCTGACAACACCGTTTAATGAATTTTCGGAGCAAAACTCTGGCGTATAGTACTTGAACACCCCTATCATTTGATATATGTTTCATAACAAAATTCGAAAAAAAAAGTTATGGCTATCTTTTATGGCTAACTTCTCCGTGGTATCCTAAGTTGATGCTTTTCTATGAAGAATATATATGAACATGTCTATAAGATAAATTATTTTCACAATCATACTTTAATCATACAACTTAAAAGAATTTTCTATATGTGACCCCGCACGACAGAATCGCCCTAACTGCCATCTCTCGTTTCGATAGTATTGACTCCTGTGTTTGAAGGCCCATAACTCTAAAACTACTGAACAGAAAAAAATGAAATAAAGTATGCCATACTCCCGAATCAGTTCTACATAAGTTGTATGACTGTCAAAATTCTTTGCCTCTCGGTGTAAAATATGAGCGCGAGAGAAGTGAAAAAAAGTACATGATTTTTGCAGTTTAAATTAACGCTAGTCTTTCCGATTTAGTTTCTCTTAAACCACTTACCAAAAAATGTCAGTTTTTGTTCAGGTTGCATTTAGAGTCTCTTCTATAGATTGGCCTTTTAGTGATCTGCAGTTTTTATGTAATAAAGGTTGCGAACAAGATTTTGATCGAAGCCGATATCTCAGTAACGAATGTTAGCAAGGCAACGCAATTAGTATGCAAATAATTCTTATTTAATGGGATACACATCCCTTGAATTTAATAGCATTTGAAGTATTTGTTAATTTTTAAGATCGAAATAAACATGAACAATATTTTGCGCAGTTCGGCTTTCCTCGCTTCTGGGTTTTGGTGCGAGGCAGTCAACTACTATTCAAAATTCCGAAATTAAATTGTTCTGATCGTATCGTACTAATAGTAAATAATCTTCCACTGTCCCAGCTACGTTTCCATTTACCGTTACGATTGACTTAGTGAGCGCTGCACGAAATTTATGTCATTCATATTACACCGCTTTAAAAATTACTTAAAAATTATTATGCAATTCTTTTTCGACAGTCGCATTAAATAAAATATTACGATTGATTACGTGCATATCCCGATATCATGCTAATATTCGTTACTGAGATATCCGGTTCCATGAAAATCTTTTTCACAACCTTTATTACACAAAAATTGAAGAAAACAAAAACGCCAGTCTATAGAAGAAGCTCTAAATGCAACCTGAACATAAATTGAAATTTTTGTGGCAAACGGTTTACGAGGAAACAAATTGGAAAGACGAGAGTTAATATAGAAGTGCAAAAATCGGGTACCTTTTCTCATTTCTCTCGCGCTCATGTTTACATCGAGAGGCAAAAAAATTTGACAGTCATACAACTTATGTAGAAATGATTCAGGAGTATGATACACTTTATTTCAATTTTTTCTGTTCGGTAGTTTTAGAGTTATGCGCCTTTAAACACAGGAGTCAATAATATCGAAATAAGAGATGGCAGTTATATACCAGCATGTGACTAGTCCTCACCAGCGTTTCCAAAAAACTGGTTTTTGTAAGGTATAGCGATCTCAGGCTCTAACATGAAACATGATTCATGAAACAGTTTCGGAATTATAGTCGTGTTGTCCGTACGCCGGTTGATAACTCCGTCGAAATTTTGCGTATTTTTCGAGTACAATTCAAGTATGTACAAATGTGTTACAACTGTGCCCTAGCCTAGACCTTAGTGTCGTATTTGTTGTAAAATGGTGTTCTATCTTCACCTGGTAAGTGTTGTTTTCTCGATTTTTATTTCTTGCAATGACATCGTATGTACTACAAAGAATATAACACAACTCACTACTAATCTAATTAAGTATGTATGTCTTTTTGAGAATATTTGCTATTTGCTAAAAATTTTAGACTTTTGTTAATCTATCAATAGATCGTGGGAGTTCATCTCGTACTGAAACAACTTGTTTATCTACCTGCGTTGTTTATCTACGAGTAACATTAACATATTTGATTGGGTTTGAGCTGAAAGGATAGCCCTTCGCTAATATTTTTATCTTGTTGAGTTGAAAGGTTAGTCCTTTGCGAATATTTGTTTATCTTGTCGAGCTGAAGGTCAGCTCTTTACTCAAATGTTAATTTATTTAGTTTGGCTGAAAGGTTAACCCCTTTTTTAAAGTTTATTTATTTTGTTGAGCTGAAAGGTTAGCTTTTTGCGAATACATATTTGTGTCGGCCCTTTACTGGCGTGGTAGGCAATTTAATTTGTTGAACTGAAAGGTTAGCCCTTTGCTAATATAAGTATATCATCTTGAGATGATTAGTCCCTTTGATAATATTTGTTCAATTTTTGAGCTGAAAAGCTGACCCCTTGCGAATATTTGCTTATTTTGTTGTGCTGAAAGGTGGTTTGCTTTTTGGAATCATTTAACTATGTTTTGAGTTAAACTTAAATGTTAGCGTTTTGAACGCAAAAGGAAAAGAAATACATATTGGTAACTTGATTATTGTTGAATGAGTAACACCTTTGAATTTCGACAAATTATGAATTAGAAAATTATAAATTTTGAATGAGTTACTGAGACCAAGTTTATCATTGAGGACAATAGTTCTGGAGACTGGCTTTGAGAGTAAAGCTATAGTTAGGGTTGGCCGTGTTAGGAATTGTTTTATTTGTTGGATAAATTCAGATATTGGGCCAGTGATAGAAGATTATAAACACGCTTATTTGTAAATACATGAGTAACTGGACTCACTTTTTACTGTTAACGGTTTTTGTTACAATGCGATTAGCAAAAAAACTGCTATCGGTAAACGGACAGTTCTGTGAGATCGATATCTACTTGGAGAAAATCAAAGGTTCTTCACTGTTCAAGTAGTATATTGGGCAATTAGTTAACAACCGTTTTTTTAATAGGGTTATAGCCAGGCTTATTTGACTTGTTGGCCACCCCTGTCATATACAACATACCTAATATTTGACAGAAAAAGCAATACTGTGAATTTCAGTATAAGATTTGTTCGAAAATTAATGACTCACAAGCCAACTGCACTGCATCTGACAGTCGATTATTTCGATACGTATTTTGGATCGCAAACAAATGCAGACTTTTATTTCGGTCAAACAGTTGTTCATTTCGATAATTAACAGGGCTGAACTCATTGAAAAATACTTTATTTACAGTTCGACGTTCACATTAAACCGTCGCTATTTATTATACAGGCATAATGTGCGTGTATTTCCGTTCGGCGCACAGAGTCAACAGAAGTTATTACAAAATGGCGAGCGGTGCAAAAAAATTGCATTCGCGAACGATTCGTTTTGCTGCCAGCGCGGGCCTTTGATGTTTTGCCAAACGTTTTTCCAATCGTGAATTTCGTCGACCCAATACCGATGAAGTCGAAAATCACACAGAGAAATACGTTCGAGTACGCATAAATGCAGTTTCGATTGTATCAACTCAGATGGATTTATTTATTGAAGTAAGAAATAATTACTTATTTGTTAAATGAACAAATCAACTATGCAAACAAATCACACACAAACAAATCATTCTTTACACCAAAGAAATCTAAAGCCGGGGCTACACATTCTTATACTTGCCAAATATCAAATATTTGCCAAGAAAAAAACCTGCTCTACTCAATTCCTAGCGAATCCATCTCTTAAATAAATTTATATATTCGACGTTCGGCTGTGCGGACGAGTTTTTTTACGCCATATACTTGGTATTTGCAATACCCAGTTGAAGTGAGTATAGCAAATGCAAAGGCGACAAATATTGGGCATTTATTTGTACTCGATGAACATTTTAGTACGCTGTTTAATTTTTCCATTTTTTAATTTCGTTTTGTGTGTAGTAGGTCGTATACAAAGATTGACAATAGATTTGTAATTATTAGTAAGATTTTTAATTGTTCTAAAGGGCGAAAACCGCATAAGATTGTAATTTTGTGAAGCCGTCAGACAGACGGTTTTCCGGAAACCGTCAAACAGAAATAAAAAAAATGTTGTTTTTACCCGTCCACATAAACGCAATGTTATTTCTTTCCAAGAAAAACGTACACCATATACAGAGTGTATCCAAAGTTGATGCCTTTCTATGAACAATATAGATACTCATTTATGAGCGTTCAAAATATAACTTTTTTGTTAAATAGAAAAGCTACACAAAATTGTCTCTACTATTAAAATATTTTTAATCGTTTTCGTTTCTCTTCAAGTATTAAACATTATAAAATATTTATAGTAGCATGTCTATAAAATAATTTATTTGGAAAATTATACTTTATTTGCTTGTATTTATATATTTGTCGATTTTTAGGATGTTCATTATTTGAAGATAAACGCGGTTAAACATATTTTAATAGTAGCGACAATTTTGTGTAGCTTTTTTATTCAACAAAAAGGTTATATTTTGAGAGCGCATTTGTTTAAATATTTGTTTCAGAACCTAATTGATCTGTATTTCAGACAATGTTAGGACATATTTATACAACGAACCTAGTAGTACAATTGGATTTAGTAGAACTTTAAAGATGACGAAGAAACCATATCTAACATTTCTTTTATGGGCAATATCTTCCTAATTCAAATAAAAAAATATAAATTTTTCTCATTAAAATAATAATTTATTTAAACTAGTTCACATCAAATGACCAATTGTATTGTTTTAGGGTCTGTTAAAATTAGATGCTGCGAATTAATAGTACAGAAAGCTGATGAATTAAACAAAAAATCATTAAAATGAAACAAACAGTTTCGCCAAGATTTATTTTGTAAATTTCCACAAGAATGCCCTTGTTAGTACGCAGTGAATTCTGCACTTATGTAATTAAATATATGTCGGCATTATAAAATAAAACCTTGCTTGTTCGTAATCAAATTATCAGTTGCTTTGAAAAAGCTAATGTGCAAATAAGGCGAACTAATCACAAAAATAGCTAGTGCCCATTCGGTACGCACATGTAGCAAGTCCTCAAAGAAGATTTTCACGTATTAGAAAATGCTATGTGCCGATGCATCTACTGTGGCAGTGCAACTCTGACGGTCCTAAATCACAAACGAATATTGTACAGGGTGGGCCAAATTCGATGTTACTATAGGAGATCTCGGTAACTATAAGAGATATCGAAAAATGAGTAAGGTTGTTGTGTAGTCTTTTTTTGAGAGAAACTCAATGGTGAAAACCAAAATTAGCTATCGTCTTTTGTTTTCGAGTTATAGCACAAAACTCGATTTTTCGCTATTTTGATACTTGTCAATATCTTTGTTGTTTGTTAAATCAGACGAATGATATTTGCACGTTCTTTAGGCACTTTTTCGATTAGAATTCAGTGGAATTCACAGATTTTAAATATCTCTAATAGTTTTGTAGATATAACACAAAGTTGTGTTTTTTAAATGGAAACCATAGCTGGCTATGGCTGAAATAAATAGAGCATTTTTTCCCCTTTTCAACGATATATAACATGCCGGTCAAAAATATTCCAAAAGTAATGTGTTATTGAATAACATGAAATTAGTATATATCAGAGAAATTATAATTATTGTCTTCGAGATTTCTCCGAGTAGGCGTATGTCACTAGTAGTTTGACACTACTAATCAGTGAAATTAGTAAAATTTCATTCTTTTATTTTAATTGAAAATTACGGAATGCCGTTTGAATAGTATGAAAAATGCGCAATAATCGAATGCTTTATTCAAAGTAATAACAATAATTGTGATATAACATCAGTGCACGACCGCACAAACTTGTTTTTGGGATTAAAAGAACATCTCATCAATTACGGGTTGATTAATATGCCAAAAGCCGAACATTATGATATGGATTGATATTCTGAAGATTCAGTTTCTATTTCACGACTTGAAGTTGAGGGATTTGCAACTGCGGCTGCAACTGTGTTGGTGGCAGCTTCTTCAGCATTTTCAATATGGTAATGTTTGGGTCTTGGCATACTAAATGACCCGTGATTGATGAGATTTCCTTATAATCTCTCAAAAATAGATTTGTGAGGTTGTGTTCTTTCTGGATAACGATTGAAGTATGTTTCGGATGCAATTTCAGCATTGTTATTACTTTGAATAAAGCATTCGATCATTGCGTATTTTTCATATGATTCATACGGCATTTCGTAACTTTTAATTGAAATAAATATTCAAAAGAATGCAAATTCAATACTTAAGTCACTGATTACTAGTGTCAAACTACTAGTGACATACGCCTACTCAAAGAAATCTCGAAGACAATAATCATAATGCCTCTGATATATACTAATTTCATGGTATTCAATAAAACGTTACTTTTTGAATATTTTGGACCTGCATGTTCTATATCGTGAAAAAGAGGAAAAAAGGCTCAATTTATTTCAGTCATAGCCAGCTATGGTTTCCATTTAAAAAAACACAACTTTATGTTATATCTATAAAACTATTAGAGATATTTAAAATCTGTGAATTCCACTGAATTCTAATCGAAAAAGTGCCTGAAGAACGTGCAAATATCATTCCTCTGATTTAACAAACAACAAAGATATCGACAAGTATCAAAATAGCGAAAAATCGACTTTTGTGCTATAACTCGAAAACAAAAGACTATAGCTAATTTTGGTTTTCACCATTGAGTTTCTCTCAAAAAAAGATGACACAGCAACCTTACTCATTTTTCGATATCTCTTATAGTTGCCGAGATCTCCTATAGTAACATCGAATTTGGCCCACCCTGTACAAATTTGTTGGTATGTCATAGATTTTTTTAAGTATTATAAAAATCAGCCGGTATCCAAGGATGGATGAAAGATATTCGGTGAACGTAAGTTAAATGGAAAAATAAATCACTCATGGCATCGTTTAGACCAATCAATAACAAAAATTTTCGATTTGCGTGGCAAATATGTATATTTGCCAAATATTTAACATGTGGCAAATATTTGATATATGGTAAGTATACGAATATGTAGCCCCGGCTTAAGTTTGATTCAAACAAATATATTTGTATAAAGATGAGGTTTATTTCCCTCAAAGAAATATTTTTGCTTTGGCTTAAAAATAGGTTTACTTCCGCCAAAGAAATCATATTTTGGTCCAAATAAATGTGAATACATCATCCAAGTGTATTGTTAGATGGCGCCGTAAACACTCTCCTCGCAGTTCGGCCTTATCTTGAGTATAAACAGTAGACTGGTGAAAGCCTACCGCTCAGTTGATGTCATGCGTCTGGCTAAATTGCTAAAAAGGCCGTGTGATCAGCGTACGCTTTGCTACCCTAACCTTGACTATATGTAGATCTGGGAAAACAACCACTGGTCGAGGATGTGCGACATCCCAAAAGGCGGTGACACGTGGAGATTTTGCTCTACTATACCCTCCGAAATGTTCTAGTCAATAAAGTCCACATTAATTCCTTCAACAAACTAATGATTTCTTTAATCACAGAACTAAGACAGGTTAAGGAATTTTTGTTACATTTGTAACTGTAGAATTTATATTTATGTGGTGATAATGACTATGTCATCTTTTTTTAAACAAATATTTCCTTCTAAAGATATCTGGCTATTCATTTTTAAAGAAAATTAATAATTGTTATGTAATTTTTATTATATTTTAAAAGTTTAACAATTGCCCCTAATTCCGACACTAAGCGTATAGTTTGTTTCGAAATCCGACACCTCAGTGAACCTAATTCAGACAGTGCTCCTAAATTAGACACTTGTGGTACATTATTCCGACAAATGAAAACATTCAAGTAAATATTAAGTGTTTTAAATATTGTTCAATAAGATTTATTATTAAGAAATGTGAAACATTTATGTTTTACCATTTTTAATGAAACACAGTATAAAGTCCTTAGTCTTCTTGGCTTAGTGATTTTCTTGGCGCAGCTTGTGCCTTTTTCGCATCCTTTCATATTTCTCTAGAATGATTTTCTTTTGTACTTCCTGCTTTTTTTATGAACAACTATTCTTTTCAAACATTGGATAATAATGTTACAGAATAACAGTTTCTTATTACTTTATTTGGGAGTGTACACCGTATTATTATGATAATTATGATTAAGATATAGAGCATTTTTAATCAGCCTAAATAGATAGTATTACAATTTTTCTTAATAACTGTTATCCTGTAGCGATGTAAAAAGAAGTCGAATTGCAGTTACTTTATAAGGAAAAAATCACTTTTAGCATAACACTAATTATCAAGATCAGTCAAACTTTTAGGTTGTATTCTGACCGTTAGAACATTGGTAGAATAAGAAATGATTGTGGGTTGATAAGTGTAATGTCAAATCAACAAACCGGTTGTCCTAAAATACAGTTCAACATTTCTGTCAATCTGTCAATAAAACTTACCTTGATGTTTAAAAGTTACAGTTAAACGAACTGGCACTTACCTAAAACAAAAAAAGAAACAATATTAGCAATCTTAACAATAATAGGAATTCTAGAGACTGAATTACGACAGAAGATAACACCGTAAGAAGATGTAAATTCATTGTAAACATAAATCGCATCCCCTATAAGCATGGTTATAACCGTTGCACTGTTTTGTTCCAGGGAAAGCAGCGTAACCGCTACATAAATCACAGCTAATTTTTGCCGTAATACTTACTAAATTAATTGCAGTGATTTACGCTGAGTTTTTGCAGTGCTACCACCACCACCGCCTCGGTCGGCAATAATTTATGACTTCTACCTCAAACTTCTACTAGGTATACGTAGGCTTGTAATGCAGATAATTAGCATAGTTTCTGTATGCCAATTCTCTCGCATATTAGCTCAAAACTGAGGATAAAGTTTTAGCTAGCTACTAGCTAACTAACAGTGTCTCTCATCTGTATTAATTAGGTAAATAATTAATAGTCGTGTTTGTAGTTTGGAAGCGTTGTCTGTATACAGTTTAACAAGGTTGCTATGCATCTCTCTGTAGTGTATTATGTGTACATTCGGTCCATACGTAGTGAAGAGAGCTTGAGCATCATGTGAGTTACTAGGTAGACGCTGTGTATGCCGACATAAGATACTGGTGTATTGTGAATAGCTGATTAGCTCAGCTAAAGGGTGTGTTATATCTAGAGCGGCAACAAGACAACTTGAAATTAATGCTTGCTAAGGATAATCGGTAATTAGGTATATATTGCTATTACAGCATTAGCTGGTATGCTAATTTGTGCTCGGTGAATGTTTACTGAGATGGAATTAGAAATTATATTGCCAGATATATTATGAAACATATGTTTTTTATTCATTGATTTACTTCTAAAATTGAGGGGCCTAGAAGTAAAAGGGTTTAAGTGCAGTTTTTGTGGTTCTGAGACAATAAACTTTACTTTAAAGTTGTATTTCAAAATTTCAGAAATAAGTTTGGAAAATTGTATTATTATTTTAATTTTATTCATAGTCATAAAAGTATTATAGCCAATCAAGGAGTCTCTAAATTTTATTATTTACCTTATTTTTCTTGGCACAAATGTACTTGAAACATTATGTGGATTTCAAAAATGTTGGTGGTAAAATAGTTCAAGTGCAATTACTGTATTAAAATGAGCTTTATTGAAAAGGAAATACAAATGACAAGTTACCTAAAGTAAATTATACGCAATTTTTGTATTCGTAATCGAAATATAATATGTATTTGTACTAGTATTATTATTTTAACTTTATTCATAGTCATAAAAGTATTATAGCGAATCAAGGAGTCTCTAAATTTTATTATTTAACTTATTTTTCTTGGCACAAATGCACTTGAAACATTGTGTTGGGTTCAAAAATGTTGGTGGTAAAATGGTTCAAGTGCATTTACTGTACTAAAATGAACTTTATTGAAAAGGAAATACAAATGACAAGTTACCTAAAGTAAAGTATACGCAATTTTTGTATTCGTAATCGAAATATAATATGTATTTGTACTAGTATTATTATTTTAACTTTATTCATAGTCATAAAAGTATTATAGCGAATCAAGGAGTCTCTAAATTTTATTATTTAACTTATTTTTCTTGGCACAAATGCACTTGAAACATTGTGTTGGGTTCAAAAATGTTGGTGGTAAAATGGTTCAAGTGCATTTACTGTACTAAAATGAACTTTATTGAAAAGGAAATACAAATGACAAGTTACCTAAAGTAAAGTATACGCAATTTTTGTATTCGTAATCGAAATATAATACGTATTTGTACTTGTATTATTATTTAAATTTTATTCATAGTCATAATAGTATTATAGCGAATCAAGGAGTCTCTAAATTTTATTATTTAACTTATTTTTCTTGGCACAAATGTACTTGAAATATTATGTGGGTTTAAAAAATGTTGGTGGTAAAATGGTTCAAGCGCAATTACTGTATTAAAATGAACTTTATTGAAAAGGAAATACAAATGACAAGTTACCTAAAGTAAAGTATACCCAATTTTTGTATACGTAATCGAAATATAATATGTATTTGTACTTGTATTATTATTTTAATTTTATTCATAGTCATAAATGGATTATAGCGAATCAAGGAGTCTCTAAATTTTATTATTTAACTTATTTTTCTTGGCACAAATGTACTTGAAATATTATGTGGGTTTAAAAAATGTTGGTGGTAAAATGGTTCAAGCGCAATTACTGTATTAAAATGAACTTTATTGAAAAGGAAATACAAATGACAAGTTACCTAAAGTAAAGTATACCCAATTTTTGTATACGTAATCGAAATATAATATGTATTTGTACTTGTATTATTATTTTAATTTTATTCATAGTCATAAATGGATTATAGCGAATCAAGGAGTCTCTAAATTTTATTATTTAACTTATTTTTCTTGGCACAAATGCACTTGAAACATTGTGTTGGGTTCAAAAATGTTGGTGGTAAAATGGTTCAAGTGCAATTACTGTATTAAAATGAACTTTATTGAAAAGGAAATACAAATGACAAGTTACCTAAAGTAAAGTATACGTAATTTTTGTATTCGTAATCGAAATATAATATGTATTTGTACTAGTATTATTATTTTAATTTTATTCATAGTCATAAATGGATTATAGCGAATCAAGGAGTCTCTAAATTTTATTATTTAACTTATTTTTCTTGGCACAAATGCACTTGAAACATTGTGTTGGGTTCAAAAATGTTGGTGGTAAAATGGTTCAAGTGCAATTACTGTATTAAAATGAACTTTATTGAAAAGGAAATACAAATGACAAGTTACCTAAAGTAAAGTATACCCAATTTTTGTATACGTAATCGAAATATAATATGTATTTGTACTTGTATTATTATTTTAATTTTATTCATAGTCATAAATGGATTATAGCGAATCAAGGAGTCTCTAAATTTTATTATTTAACTTATTTTTCTTGGCACAAATGTACTTGAAATATTATGTGGGTTTAAAAAATGTTGGTGGTAAAATGGTTCAAGCGCAATTACTGTATTAAAATGAACTTTATTGAAAAGGAAATACAAATGACAAGTTACCTAAAGTAAAGTATACCCAATTTTTGTATACGTAATCGAAATATAATATGTATTTGTACTTGTATTATTATTTTAATTTTATTCATAGTCATAAATGGATTATAGCGAATCAAGGAGTCTCTAAATTTTATTATTTAACTTATTTTTCTTGGCACAAATGCACTTGAAACATTGTGTTGGGTTCAAAAATGTTGGTGGTAAAATGGTTCAAGTGCAATTACTGTATTAAAATGAACTTTATTGAAAAGGAAATACAAATGACAAGTTACCTAAAGTAAAGTATACGTAATTTTTGTATTCGTAATCGAAATATAATATGTATTTGTACTAGTATTATTATTTTAATTTTATTCATAGTCATAAATGGATTATAGCGAATCAAGGAGTCTCTAAATTTTATTATTTAACTTATTTTTCTTGGCACAAATGTACTTGAAATATTATGTGGGTTTAAAAAATGTTGGTGGTAAAATGGTTCAAGCGCAATTACTGTATTAAAATGAACTTTATTGAAAAGGAAATACAAATGACAAGTTACCTAAAGTAAAGTATACCCAATTTTTGTATACGTAATCGAAATATAATATGTATTTGTACTTGTATTATTATTTTAATTTTATTCATAGTCATAAATGGATTATAGCGAATCAAGGAGTCTCTAAATTTTATTATTTAACTTATTTTTCTTGGCACAAATGCACTTGAAACATTGTGTTGGGTTCAAAAATGTTGGTGGTAAAATGGTTCAAGTGCAATTACTGTATTAAAATGAACTTTATTGAAAAGGAAATACAAATGACAAGTTACCTAAAGTAAAGTATACGTAATTTTTGTATTCGTAATCGAAATATAATATGTATTTGTACTAGTATTATTATTTTAATTTTATTCATAGTCATAAATGGATTATAGCGAATCAAGGAGTCTCTAAATTTTATTATTTAACTTATTTTTCTTGGCACAAATGCACTTGAAACATTGTGTTGGGTTCAAAAATGTTGGTGGTAAAATGGTTCAAGTGCAATTACTGTATTAAAATGAACTTTATTGAAAAGGAAATACAAATGACAAGTTACCTAAAGTAAAGTATACCCAATTTTTGTATACGTAATCGAAATATAATATGTATTTGTACTTGTATTATTATTTTAATTTTATTCATAGTCATAAATGGATTATAGCGAATCAAGGAGTCTCTAAATTTTATTATTTAACTTATTTTTCTTGGCACAAATGCACTTGAAACATTGTGTTGGGTTCAAAAATGTTGGTGGTAAAATGGTTCAAGTGCAATTACTGTATTAAAATGAACTTTATTGAAAAGGAAATACAAATGACAAGTTACCTAAAGTAAAGTATACCCAATTTTTGTATACGTAATCGAAATATAATATGTATTTGTACTTGTATTATTATTTTAATTTTATTCATAGTCATAAATGGATTATAGCGAATCAAGGAGTCTCTAAATTTTATTATTTAACTTATTTTTCTTGGCACAAATGCACTTGAAACATTGTGTTGGGTTCAAAAATGTTGGTGGTAAAATGGTTCAAGTGCAATTACTGTATTAAAATGAACTTTATTGAAAAGGAAATACAAATGACAAGTTACCTAAAGTAAAGTATACCCAATTTTTGTATACGTAATCGAAATATAATATGTATTTGTACTTGTATTATTATTTTAATTTTATTCATAGTCATAAATGGATTATAGCGAATCAAGGAGTCTCTAAATTTTATTATTTAACTTATTTTTCTTGGCACAAATGCACTTGAAACATTGTGTTGGGTTCAAAAATGTTGGTGGTAAAATGGTTCAAGTGCAATTACTGTATTAAAATGAACTTTATTGAAAAGGAAATACAAATGACAAGTTACCTAAAGTAAAGTATACGTAATTTTTGTATTCGTAATCGAAATATAATATGTATTTGTACTAGTATTATTATTTTAATTTTATTCATAGTCATAAATGGATTATAGCGAATCAAGGAGTCTCTAAATTTTATTATTTAACTTATTTTTCTTGGCACAAATGTACTTGAAATATTATGTGGGTTTAAAAAATGTTGGTGGTAAAATGGTTCAAGCGCAATTACTGTATTAAAATGAACTTTATTGAAAAGGAAATACAAATGAC
Organism: Aphodius sticticus; assembly: GCA_963966075.1. Taxonomy (NCBI): domain Eukaryota; kingdom Metazoa; phylum Arthropoda; class Insecta; order Coleoptera; family Scarabaeidae; genus Aphodius; species Aphodius sticticus. Next base: position 45,455,286 of record OZ014511.1, on the reverse strand, counting down.
AAGTTACCTAAAGTAAAGTATACCCAATTTTTGTATACGTAATCGAAATATAATATGTATTTGTACTTGTATTATTATTTTAATTTTATTCATAGTCATAAATGGATTATAGCGAATCAAGGAGTCTCTAAATTTTATTATTTAACTTATTTTTCTTGGCACAAATGCACTTGAAACATTGTGTTGGGTTCAAAAATGTTGGTGGTAAAATGGTTCAAGTGCAATTACTGTATTAAAATGAACTTTATTGAAAAGGAAATACAAATGACAAGTTACCTAAAGTAAAGTATACGTAATTTTTGTATTCGTAATCGAAATATAATATGTATTTGTACTAGTATTATTATTTTAATTTTATTCATAGTCATAAATGGATTATAGCGAATCAAGGAGTCTCTAAATTTTATTATTTAACTTATTTTTCTTGGCACAAATGCACTTGAAACATTGTGTTGGGTTCAAAAATGTTGGTGGTAAAATGGTTCAAGTGCAATTACTGTATTAAAATGAACTTTATTGAAAAGGAAATACAAATGACAAGTTACCTAAAGTAAAGTATACCCAATTTTTGTATACGTAATCGAAATATAATATGTATTTGTACTTGTATTATTATTTTAATTTTATTCATAGTCATAAATGGATTATAGCGAATCAAGGAGTCTCTAAATTTTATTATTTAACTTATTTTTCTTGGCACAAATGCACTTGAAACATTGTGTTGGGTTCAAAAATGTTGGTGGTAAAATGGTTCAAGTGCAATTACTGTATTAAAATGAACTTTATTGAAAAGGAAATACAAATGACAAGTTACCTAAAGTAAAGTATACCCAATTTTTGTATACGTAATCGAAATATAATATGTATTTGTACTTGTATTATTATTTTAATTTTATTCATAGTCATAAATGGATTATAGCGAATCAAGGAGTCTCTAAATTTTATTATTTAACTTATTTTTCTTGGCACAAATGTACTTGAAATATTATGTGGGTTTAAAAAATGTTGGTGGTAAAATGGTTCAAGCGCAATTACTGTATTAAAATGAACTTTATTGAAAAGGAAATACAAATGACAAGTTACCTAAAGTAAAGTATACCCAATTTTTGTATACGTAATCGAAATATAATATGTATTTGTACTTGTATTATTATTTTAATTTTATTCATAGTCATAAATGGATTATAGCGAATCAAGGAGTCTCTAAATTTTATTATTTAACTTATTTTTCTTGGCACAAATGTACTTGAAATATTATGTGGGTTTAAAAAATGTTGGTGGTAAAATGGTTCAAGCGCAATTACTGTATTAAAATGAACTTTATTGAAAAGGAAATACAAATGACAAGTTACCTAAAGTAAAGTATACCCAATTTTTGTATACGTAATCGAAATATAATATGTATTTGTACTTGTATTATTATTTTAATTTTATTCATAGTCATAAATGGATTATAGCGAATCAAGGAGTCTCTAAATTTTATTATTTAACTTATTTTTCTTGGCACAAATGTACTTGAAATATTATGTGGGTTTAAAAAATGTTGGTGGTAAAATGGTTCAAGCGCAATTACTGTATTAAAATGAACTTTATTGAAAAGGAAATACAAATGACAAGTTACCTAAAGTAAAGTATACCCAATTTTTGTATACGTAATCGAAATATAATATGTATTTGTACTTGTATTATTATTTTAATTTTATTCATAGTCATAAATGGATTATAGCGAATCAAGGAGTCTCTAAATTTTATTATTTAACTTATTTTTCTTGGCACAAATGCACTTGAAACATTGTGTTGGGTTCAAAAATGTTGGTGGTAAAATGGTTCAAGTGCAATTACTGTATTAAAATGAACTTTATTGAAAAGGAAATACAAATGACAAGTTACCTAAAGTAAAGTATACCCAATTTTTGTATACGTAATCGAAATATAATATGTATTTGTACTTGTATTATTATTTTAATTTTATTCATAGTCATAAATGGATTATAGCGAATCAAGGAGTCTCTAAATTTTATTATTTAACTTATTTTTCTTGGCACAAATGTACTTGAAATATTATGTGGGTTTAAAAAATGTTGGTGGTAAAATGGTTCAAGCGCAATTACTGTATTAAAATGAACTTTATTGAAAAGGAAATACAAATGACAAGTTACCTAAAGTAAAGTATACCCAATTTTTGTATACGTAATCGAAATATAATATGTATTTGTACTTGTATTATTATTTTAATTTTATTCATAGTCATAAATGGATTATAGCGAATCAAGGAGTCTCTAAATTTTATTATTTAACTTATTTTTCTTGGCACAAATGCACTTGAAACATTGTGTTGGGTTCAAAAATGTTGGTGGTAAAATGGTTCAAGTGCAATTACTGTATTAAAATGAACTTTATTGAAAAGGAAATACAAATGACAAGTTACCTAAAGTAAAGTATACCCAATTTTTGTATACGTAATCGAAATATAATATGTATTTGTACTTGTATTATTATTTTAATTTTATTCATAGTCATAAATGGATTATAGCGAATCAAGGAGTCTCTAAATTTTATTATTTAACTTATTTTTCTTGGCACAAATGCACTTGAAACATTGTGTTGGGTTCAAAAATGTTGGTGGTAAAATGGTTCAAGTGCAATTACTGTATTAAAATGAACTTTATTGAAAAGGAAATACAAATGACAAGTTACCTAAAGTAAAGTATACGTAATTTTTGTATTCGTAATCGAAATATAATATGTATTTGTACTAGTATTATTATTTTAATTTTATTCATAGTCATAAATGGATTATAGCGAATCAAGGAGTCTCTAAATTTTATTATTTAACTTATTTTTCTTGGCACAAATGTACTTGAAATATTATGTGGGTTTAAAAAATGTTGGTGGTAAAATGGTTCAAGCGCAATTACTGTATTAAAATGAACTTTATTGAAAAGGAAATACAAATGACAAGTTACCTAAAGTAAAGTATACCCAATTTTTGTATACGTAATCGAAATATAATATGTATTTGTACTTGTATTATTATTTTAATTTTATTCATAGTCATAAATGGATTATAGCGAATCAAGGAGTCTCTAAATTTTATTATTTAACTTATTTTTCTTGGCACAAATGTACTTGAAATATTATGTGGGTTTAAAAAATGTTGGTGGTAAAATGGTTCAAGCGCAATTACTGTATTAAAATGAACTTTATTGAAAAGGAAATACAAATGACAAGTTACCTAAAGTAAAGTATACCCAATTTTTGTATACGTAATCGAAATATAATATGTATTTGTACTTGTATTATTATTTTAATTTTATTCATAGTCATAAATGGATTATAGCGAATCAAGGAGTCTCTAAATTTTATTATTTAACTTATTTTTCTTGGCACAAATGCACTTGAAACATTGTGTTGGGTTCAAAAATGTTGGTGGTAAAATGGTTCAAGTGCAATTACTGTATTAAAATGAACTTTATTGAAAAGGAAATACAAATGACAAGTTACCTAAAGTAAAGTATACGTAATTTTTGTATTCGTAATCGAAATATAATATGTATTTGTACTAGTATTATTATTTTAATTTTATTCATAGTCATAAATGGATTATAGCGAATCAAGGAGTCTCTAAATTTTATTATTTAACTTATTTTTCTTGGCACAAATGTACTTGAAATATTATGTGGGTTTAAAAAATGTTGGTGGTAAAATGGTTCAAGCGCAATTACTGTATTAAAATGAACTTTATTGAAAAGGAAATACAAATGACAAGTTACCTAAAGTAAAGTATACCCAATTTTTGTATACGTAATCGAAATATAATATGTATTTGTACTTGTATTATTATTTTAATTTTATTCATAGTCATAAATGGATTATAGCGAATCAAGGAGTCTCTAAATTTTATTATTTAACTTATTTTTCTTGGCACAAATGTACTTGAAATATTATGTGGGTTTAAAAAATGTTGGTGGTAAAATGGTTCAAGCGCAATTACTGTATTAAAATGAACTTTATTGAAAAGGAAATACAAATGACAAGTTACCTAAAGTAAAGTATACCCAATTTTTGTATACGTAATCGAAATATAATATGTATTTGTACTTGTATTATTATTTTAATTTTATTCATAGTCATAAATGGATTATAGCGAATCAAGGAGTCTCTAAATTTTATTATTTAACTTATTTTTCTTGGCACAAATGTACTTGAAATATTATGTGGGTTTAAAAAATGTTGGTGGTAAAATGGTTCAAGCGCAATTACTGTATTAAAATGAACTTTATTGAAAAGGAAATACAAATGACAAGTTACCTAAAGTAAAGTATACCCAATTTTTGTATACGTAATCGAAATATAATATGTATTTGTACTTGTATTATTATTTTAATTTTATTCATAGTCATAAATGGATTATAGCGAATCAAGGAGTCTCTAAATTTTATTATTTAACTTATTTTTCTTGGCACAAATGCACTTGAAACATTGTGTTGGGTTCAAAAATGTTGGTGGTAAAATGGTTCAAGTGCAATTACTGTATTAAAATGAACTTTATTGAAAAGGAAATACAAATGACAAGTTACCTAAAGTAAAGTATACCCAATTTTTGTATACGTAATCGAAATATAATATGTATTTGTACTTGTATTATTATTTTAATTTTATTCATAGTCATAAATGGATTATAGCGAATCAAGGAGTCTCTAAATTTTATTATTTAACTTATTTTTCTTGGCACAAATGTACTTGAAATATTATGTGGGTTTAAAAAATGTTGGTGGTAAAATGGTTCAAGCGCAATTACTGTATTAAAATGAACTTTATTGAAAAGGAAATACAAATGACAAGTTACCTAAAGTAAAGTATACCCAATTTTTGTATACGTAATCGAAATATAATATGTATTTGTACTTGTATTATTATTTTAATTTTATTCATAGTCATAAATGGATTATAGCGAATCAAGGAGTCTCTAAATTTTATTATTTAACTTATTTTTCTTGGCACAAATGCACTTGAAACATTGTGTTGGGTTCAAAAATGTTGGTGGTAAAATGGTTCAAGTGCAATTACTGTATTAAAATGAACTTTATTGAAAAGGAAATACAAATGACAAGTTACCTAAAGTAAAGTATACGTAATTTTTGTATTCGTAATCGAAATATAATATGTATTTGTACTAGTATTATTATTTTAATTTTATTCATAGTCATAAATGGATTATAGCGAATCAAGGAGTCTCTAAATTTTATTATTTAACTTATTTTTCTTGGCACAAATGTACTTGAAATATTATGTGGGTTTAAAAAATGTTGGTGGTAAAATGGTTCAAGCGCAATTACTGTATTAAAATGAACTTTATTGAAAAGGAAATACAAATGACAAGTTACCTAAAGTAAAGTATACCCAATTTTTGTATACGTAATCGAAATATAATATGTATTTGTACTTGTATTATTATTTTAATTTTATTCATAGTCATAAATGGATTATAGCGAATCAAGGAGTCTCTAAATTTTATTATTTAACTTATTTTTCTTGGCACAAATGTACTTGAAATATTATGTGGGTTTAAAAAATGTTGGTGGTAAAATGGTTCAAGCGCAATTACTGTATTAAAATGAACTTTATTGAAAAGGAAATACAAATGACAAGTTACCTAAAGTAAAGTATACCCAATTTTTGTATACGTAATCGAAATATAATATGTATTTGTACTTGTATTATTATTTTAATTTTATTCATAGTCATAAATGGATTATAGCGAATCAAGGAGTCTCTAAATTTTATTATTTAACTTATTTTTCTTGGCACAAATGTACTTGAAATATTATGTGGGTTTAAAAAATGTTGGTGGTAAAATGGTTCAAGCGCAATTACTGTATTAAAATGAACTTTATTGAAAAGGAAATACAAATGACAAGTTACCTAAAGTAAAGTATACCCAATTTTTGTATACGTAATCGAAATATAATATGTATTTGTACTTGTATTATTATTTTAATTTTATTCATAGTCATAAATGGATTATAGCGAATCAAGGAGTCTCTAAATTTTATTATTTAACTTATTTTTCTTGGCACAAATGCACTTGAAACATTGTGTTGGGTTCAAAAATGTTGGTGGTAAAATGGTTCAAGTGCAATTACTGTATTAAAATGAACTTTATTGAAAAGGAAATACAAATGACAAGTTACCTAAAGTAAAGTATACGTAATTTTTGTATTCGTAATCGAAATATAATATGTATTTGTACTAGTATTATTATTTTAATTTTATTCATAGTCATAAATGGATTATAGCGAATCAAGGAGTCTCTAAATTTTATTATTTAACTTATTTTTCTTGGCACAAATGCACTTGAAACATTGTGTTGGGTTCAAAAATGTTGGTGGTAAAATGGTTCAAGTGCAATTACTGTATTAAAATGAACTTTATTGAAAAGGAAATACAAATGACAAGTTACCTAAAGTAAAGTATACCCAATTTTTGTATACGTAATCGAAATATAATATGTATTTGTACTTGTATTATTATTTTAATTTTATTCATAGTCATAAATGGATTATAGCGAATCAAGGAGTCTCTAAATTTTATTATTTAACTTATTTTTCTTGGCACAAATGTACTTGAAATATTATGTGGGTTTAAAAAATGTTGGTGGTAAAATGGTTCAAGCGCAATTACTGTATTAAAATGAACTTTATTGAAAAGGAAATACAAATGACAAGTTACCTAAAGTAAAGTATACCCAATTTTTGTATACGTAATCGAAATATAATATGTATTTGTACTTGTATTATTATTTTAATTTTATTCATAGTCATAAATGGATTATAGCGAATCAAGGAGTCTCTAAATTTTATTATTTAACTTATTTTTCTTGGCACAAATGCACTTGAAACATTGTGTTGGGTTCAAAAATGTTGGTGGTAAAATGGTTCAAGTGCAATTACTGTATTAAAATGAACTTTATTGAAAAGGAAATACAAATGACAAGTTACCTAAAGTAAAGTATACGTAATTTTTGTATTCGTAATCGAAATATAATATGTATTTGTACTAGTATTATTATTTTAATTTTATTCATAGTCATAAATGGATTATAGCGAATCAAGGAGTCTCTAAATTTTATTATTTAACTTATTTTTCTTGGCACAAATGCACTTGAAACATTGTGTTGGGTTCAAAAATGTTGGTGGTAAAATGGTTCAAGTGCAATTACTGTATTAAAATGAACTTTATTGAAAAGGAAATACAAATGACAAGTTACCTAAAGTAAAGTATACGTAATTTTTGTATTCGTAATCGAAATATAATATGTATTTGTACTAGTATTATTATTTTAATTTTATTCATAGTCATAAATGGATTATAGCGAATCAAGGAGTCTCTAAATTTTATTATTTAACTTATTTTTCTTGGCACAAATGCACTTGAAACATTGTGTTGGGTTCAAAAATGTTGGTGGTAAAATGGTTCAAGTGCAATTACTGTATTAAAATGAACTTTATTGAAAAGGAAATACAAATGACAAGTTACCTAAAGTAAAGTATACGCAATTTTTGTATTCGTAATCGAAATATAATATGTATTTGTACTTGTATTATTATTTTAATTTTATTCATAGTCATAAATGGATTATAGCGAATCAAGGAGTCTCTAAATTTTATTATTTAACTTATTTTTCTTGGCACAAATGTACTTGAAATATTATGTGGGTTTAAAAAATGTTGGTGGTAAAATGGTTCAAGCGCAATTACTGTATTAAAATGAACTTTATTGAAAAGGAAATACAAATGACAAGTTACCTAAAGTAAAGTATACCCAATTTTTGTATACGTAATCGAAATATAATATGTATTTGTACTTGTATTATTATTTTAATTTTATTCATAGTCATAAATGGATTATAGCGAATCAAGGAGTCTCTAAATTTTATTATTTAACTTATTTTTCTTGGCACAAATGCACTTGAAACATTGTGTTGGGTTCAAAAATGTTGGTGGTAAAATGGTTCAAGTGCAATTACTGTATTAAAATGAACTTTATTGAAAAGGAAATACAAATGACAAGTTACCTAAAGTAAAGTATACGTAATTTTTGTATTCGTAATCGAAATATAATATGTATTTGTACTAGTATTATTATTTTAATTTTATTCATAGTCATAAATGGATTATAGCGAATCAAGGAGTCTCTAAATTTTATTATTTAACTTATTTTTCTTGGCACAAATGCACTTGAAACATTGTGTTGGGTTCAAAAATGTTGGTGGTAAAATGGTTCAAGTGCAATTACTGTATTAAAATGAACTTTATTGAAAAGGAAATACAAATGACAAGTTACCTAAAGTAAAGTATACGTAATTTTTGTATTCGTAATCGAAATATAATATGTATTTGTACTAGTATTATTATTTTAATTTTATTCATAGTCATAAATGGATTATAGCGAATCAAGGAGTCTCTAAATTTTATTATTTAACTTATTTTTCTTGGCACAAATGCACTTGAAACATTGTGTTGGGTTCAAAAATGTTGGTGGTAAAATGGTTCAAGTGCAATTACTGTATTAAAATGAACTTTATTGAAAAGGAAATACAAATGACAAGTTACCTAAAGTAAAGTATACCCAATTTTTGTATACGTAATCGAAATATAATATGTATTTGTACTTGTATTATTATTTTAATTTTATTCATAGTCATAAATGGATTATAGCGAATCAAGGAGTCTCTAAATTTTATTATTTAACTTATTTTTCTTGGCACAAATGTACTTGAAATATTATGTGGGTTTAAAAAATGTTGGTGGTAAAATGGTTCAAGCGCAATTACTGTATTAAAATGAACTTTATTGAAAAGGAAATACAAATGACAAGTTACCTAAAGTAAAGTATACCCAATTTTTGTATACGTAATCGAAATATAATATGTATTTGTACTTGTATTATTATTTTAATTTTATTCATAGTCATAAATGGATTATAGCGAATCAAGGAGTCTCTAAATTTTATTATTTAACTTATTTTTCTTGGCACAAATGCACTTGAAACATTGTGTTGGGTTCAAAAATGTTGGTGGTAAAATGGTTCAAGTGCAATTACTGTATTAAAATGAACTTTATTGAAAAGGAAATACAAATGACAAGTTACCTAAAGTAAAGTATACCCAATTTTTGTATACGTAATCGAAATATAATATGTATTTGTACTTGTATTATTATTTTAATTTTATTCATAGTCATAAATGGATTATAGCGAATCAAGGAGTCTCTAAATTTTATTATTTAACTTATTTTTCTTGGCACAAATGCACTTGAAACATTGTGTTGGGTTCAAAAATGTTGGTGGTAAAATGGTTCAAGCGCAATTACTGTATTAAAATGAACTTTATTGAAAAGGAAATACAAATGACAAGTTACCTAAAGTAAAGTATACCCAATTTTTGTATACGTAATCGAAATATAATATGTATTTGTACTTGTATTATTATTTTAATTTTATTCATAGTCATAAATGGATTATAGCGAATCAAGGAGTCTCTAAATTTTATTATTTAACTTATTTTTCTTGGCACAAATGTACTTGAAATATTATGTGGGTTTAAAAAATGTTGGTGGTAAAATGGTTCAAGCGCAATTACTGTATTAAAATGAACTTTATTGAAAAGGAAATACAAATGACAAGTTACCTAAAGTAAAGTATACCCAATTTTTGTATACGTAATCGAAATATAATATGTATTTGTACTTGTATTATTATTTTAATTTTATTCATAGTCATAAATGGATTATAGCGAATCAAGGAGTCTCTAAATTTTATTATTTAACTTATTTTTCTTGGCACAAATGCACTTGAAACATTGTGTTGGGTTCAAAAATGTTGGTGGTAAAATGGTTCAAGCGCAATTACTGTATTAAAATGAACTTTATTGAAAAGGAAATACAAATGACAAGTTACCTAAAGTAAAGTATACCCAATTTTTGTATACGTAATCGAAATATAATATGTATTTGTACTTGTATTATTATTTTAATTTTATTCATAGTCATAAATGGATTATAGCGAATCAAGGAGTCTCTAAATTTTATTATTTAACTTATTTTTCTTGGCACAAATGCACTTGAAACATTGTGTTGGGTTCAAAAATGTTGGTGGTAAAATGGTTCAAGCGCAATTACTGTATTAAAATGAACTTTATTGAAAAGGAAATACAAATGACAAGTTACCTAAAGTAAAGTATACCCAATTTTTGTATACGTAATCGAAATATAATATGTATTTGTACTTGTATTATTATTTTAATTTTATTCATAGTCATAAATGGATTATAGCGAATCAAGGAGTCTCTAAATTTTATTATTTAACTTATTTTTCTTGGCACAAATGCACTTGAAACATTGTGTTGGGTTCAAAAATGTTGGTGGTAAAATGGTTCAAGCGCAATTACTGTATTAAAATGAACTTTATTGAAAAGGAAATACAAATGACAAGTTACCTAAAGTAAAGTATACCCAATTTTTGTATACGTAATCGAAATATAATATGTATTTGTACTTGTATTATTATTTTAATTTTATTCATAGTCATAAATGGATTATAGCGAATCAAGGAGTCTCTAAATTTTATTATTTAACTTATTTTTCTTGGCACAAATGTACTTGAAATATTATGTGGGTTTAAAAAATGTTGGTGGTAAAATGGTTCAAGCGCAATTACTGTATTAAAATGAACTTTATTGAAAAGGAAATACAAATGACAAGTTACCTAAAGTAAAGTATACCCAATTTTTGTATACGTAATCGAAATATAATATGTATTTGTACTTGTATTATTATTTTAATTTTATTCATAGTCATAAATGGATTATAGCGAATCAAGGAGTCTCTAAATTTTATTATTTAACTTATTTTTCTTGGCACAAATGCACTTGAAACATTGTGTTGGGTTCAAAAATGTTGGTGGTAAAATGGTTCAAGTGCAATTACTGTATTAAAATGAACTTTATTGAAAAGGAAATACAAATGACAAGTTACCTAAAGTAAAGTATACCCAATTTTTGTATACGTAATCGAAATATAATATGTATTTGTACTTGTATTATTATTTTAATTTTATTCATAGTCATAAATGGATTATAGCGAATCAAGGAGTCTCTAAATTTTATTATTTAACTTATTTTTCTTGGCACAAATGTACTTGAAATATTATGTGGGTTTAAAAAATGTTGGTGGTAAAATGGTTCAAGCGCAATTACTGTATTAAAATGAACTTTATTGAAAAGGAAATACAAATGACAAGTTACCTAAAGTAAAGTATACCCAATTTTTGTATACGTAATCGAAATATAATATGTATTTGTACTTGTATTATTATTTTAATTTTATTCATAGTCATAAATGGATTATAGCGAATCAAGGAGTCTCTAAATTTTATTATTTAACTTATTTTTCTTGGCACAAATGCACTTGAAACATTGTGTTGGGTTCAAAAATGTTGGTGGTAAAATGGTTCAAGTGCAATTACTGTATTAAAATGAACTTTATTGAAAAGGAAATACAAATGACAAGTTACCTAAAGTAAAGTATACGTAATTTTTGTATTCGTAATCGAAATATAATATGTATTTGTACTAGTATTATTATTTTAATTTTATTCATAGTCATAAATGGATTATAGCGAATCAAGGAGTCTCTAAATTTTATTATTTAACTTATTTTTCTTGGCACAAATGTACTTGAAATATTATGTGGGTTTAAAAAATGTTGGTGGTAAAATGGTTCAAGCGCAATTACTGTATTAAAATGAACTTTATTGAAAAGGAAATACAAATGACAAGTTACCTAAAGTAAAGTATACCCAATTTTTGTATACGTAATCGAAATATAATATGTATTTGTACTTGTATTATTATTTTAATTTTATTCATAGTCATAAATGGATTATAGCGAATCAAGGAGTCTCTAAATTTTATTATTTAACTTATTTTTCTTGGCACAAATGCACTTGAAACATTGTGTTGGGTTCAAAAATGTTGGTGGTAAAATGGTTCAAGTGCAATTACTGTATTAAAATGAACTTTATTGAAAAGGAAATACAAATGACAAGTTACCTAAAGTAAAGTATACGTAATTTTTGTATTCGTAATCGAAATATAATATGTATTTGTACTAGTATTATTATTTTAATTTTATTCATAGTCATAAATGGATTATAGCGAATCAAGGAGTCTCTAAATTTTATTATTTAACTTATTTTTCTTGGCACAAATGTACTTGAAATATTATGTGGGTTTAAAAAATGTTGGTGGTAAAATGGTTCAAGCGCAATTACTGTATTAAAATGAACTTTATTGAAAAGGAAATACAAATGACAAGTTACCTAAAGTAAAGTATACCCAATTTTTGTATACGTAATCGAAATATAATATGTATTTGTACTTGTATTATTATTTTAATTTTATTCATAGTCATAAATGGATTATAGCGAATCAAGGAGTCTCTAAATTTTATTATTTAACTTATTTTTCTTGGCACAAATGCACTTGAAACATTGTGTTGGGTTCAAAAATGTTGGTGGTAAAATGGTTCAAGTGCAATTACTGTATTAAAATGAACTTTATTGAAAAGGAAATACAAATGACAAGTTACCTAAAGTAAAGTATACGTAATTTTTGTATTCGTAATCGAAATATAATATGTATTTGTACTAGTATTATTATTTTAATTTTATTCATAGTCATAAATGGATTATAGCGAATCAAGGAGTCTCTAAATTTTATTATTTAACTTATTTTTCTTGGCACAAATGCACTTGAAACATTGTGTTGGGTTCAAAAATGTTGGTGGTAAAATGGTTCAAGTGCAATTACTGTATTAAAATGAACTTTATTGAAAAGGAAATACAAATGACAAGTTACCTAAAGTAAAGTATACGTAATTTTTGTATTCGTAATCGAAATATAATATGTATTTGTACTAGTATTATTATTTTAATTTTATTCATAGTCATAAATGGATTATAGCGAATCAAGGAGTCTCTAAATTTTATTATTTAACTTATTTTTCTTGGCACAAATGCACTTGAAACATTGTGTTGGGTTCAAAAATGTTGGTGGTAAAATGGTTCAAGTGCAATTACTGTATTAAAATGAACTTTATTGAAAAGGAAATACAAATGACAAGTTACCTAAAGTAAAGTATACGTAATTTTTGTATTCGTAATCGAAATATAATATGTATTTGTACTAGTATTATTATTTTAATTTTATTCATAGTCATAAATGGATTATAGCGAATCAAGGAGTCTCTAAATTTTATTATTTAACTTATTTTTCTTGGCACAAATGCACTTGAAACATTGTGTTGGGTTCAAAAATGTTGGTGGTAAAATGGTTCAAGTGCAATTACTGTATTAAAATGAACTTTATTGAAAAGGAAATACAAATGACAAGTTACCTAAAGTAAAGTATACGTAATTTTTGTATTCGTAATCGAAATATAATATGTATTTGTACTAGTATTATTATTTTAATTTTATTCATAGTCATAAATGGATTATAGCGAATCAAGGAGTCTCTAAATTTTATTATTTAACTTATTTTTCTTGGCACAAATGCACTTGAAACATTGTGTTGGGTTCAAAAATGTTGGTGGTAAAATGGTTCAAGTGCAATTACTGTATTAAAATGAACTTTATTGAAAAGGAAATACAAATGACAAGTTACCTAAAGTAAAGTATACGCAATTTTTGTATTCGTAATCGAAATATAATATGTATTTGTACTAGTATTATTATTTTAACTTTATTCATAGTCATAAAAGTATTATAGCGAATCAAGGAGTCTCTAAATTTTATTATTTAACTTATTTTTCTTGGCACAAATGCACTTGAAACATTGTGTTGGGTTCAAAAATGTTGGTGGTAAAATGGTTCAAGCGAAATTACTGTATTAAAATGAACTTTATTGAAAAGGAAATACAAATGACTAGTTACCTAAAGTAAAGTATACGCAATTTTTGTATTCGTAATCGAAATATAATATAGCGGCGTCATCTTTATGAGTATTCTAATAAATCATATTTTTCTAGTGTCCTTTTCTTCCAGCTATTGTTACATCATGTTTTATATCTGTATTTGTATAAAACGCGTGATGGAGTGGTGGGATATATTCCAACAATGTAATTAAGTCCTGTACTTTTATTTTGATTGATTTTTTTATTCAAAGGCTTAGTATAGAAAACCGGAAAGACTTCCAAGTTTTGAGGTTTAATATTACTGTTTAGTTTAGACTATTCTTGTATCCAAGTTTTTATAATAAACGAAATGACAAATTGCTCTCCAATGGTAAAAACATCGTCTTTGGTCATTTTATACACACAAAATTTATTGATTTGTATCTTATTACGGTCTCCCAACCTGCACAATCTGACAAAAATGTGAGGAATTTGCATTTTCTTTCTCAAATAAACCAAAACTACGGTCACATCCCCATGTATGTATGTCCAGGTTCAAGGAACTTAACCAATATAATGTATTCTCTGTTATATTGATGACTTGAATACTCAAACTAAAATAATTTCAAAAGTTATTATTTTTATTTTGACGTCTGCAGGAATTGCTCTATGCAACAATCTTTAGTAAAATATACTTTAGAAGTGGTTGATAAGGATGACGGTAGTGCCTTGTGCAAATCAAAATAAGTAACAATATTTTTAGAGTTTTTGTTTATCAGAGTAATATCAGAACTCATGTTACTTTATGTGACACTATTTAACCACTAGTAAACATGCCAGGAAGTAGTAACAACATTAACGCTTTATGACACTAGCGCGGATGCTATCATGTGACTTAACTCTCGTATACTATTGGAACTAATAGAGTTTAAGTACACTTGAACCCTTTTACCACTAACACTATTGGCAAATATTTGAATATAATTTTAAAAAGCACAGAAAAATGGTACTAAGGGAGGTGAAATTTACATGAATTATTTTTCCCCAAAAATAGGATATCTTTTAAGTGTAGTATACTGTACTTAATTCATTTTTTTAAAAGTGCACTTAGACCCTTTTACTTCCAAGCCCCTCAATTCTCCTAATTACAGCTTTTTTTTAAACCTCGCACATTACCAACTTTTTAAATTAATCAATAAACAGCTTTTTGGTGAAATAAACTCATACACATTTTCAAAAATGTTTTTATTAAACACAAAATTATAAACTGGGAAAACTGTTTAATACCCTGTATTGCCTTCCCTAGTAACTGGTGTGTGGTCGGGCATTATCCTGCATGAATATAAAATTATTGCCCACTAAGCCCAAATAAATTTATTTTTAAACTGAAATGAAAAAGAGCGATAAATTAGTATTTTATATGAAGATAAGAGGAGAATAGAGATCTAAATTGCTGTGGGTTCCAAATTTATGTATTCGTGTGGAGCATTGCCAAAGTACTGATAAAATTTATTTGAAAAATGTTATGAGATTAGGTCAAAAAGCAAAAAAAAAATATTTAATCTCCTTTAAATTAACTAATATCGTAATTATATACAAATCATATATCAAAAACACCAAAAAGAAACTACCTATAACATTAAACAACTCTAAATTAAAACATTAATCTCAAAAATTCACCCTAAAACAATTAAAATCGCCATACCCACTCAACTGCGTACAAACTGCTAATATAACCCAAAGACCGCGAGATCAAGTAGTCGCTGGATACTGAGGCGCTCGCGACTGTGACGTAGCCAACAGCGGTAGCTAAGTAGCCCGTGCGCGTTGCTTAGCAATGTCAACAACTCAAATTTGCTCTCGCCGCCATGTTTTTACATATTGACAGTGTTCAGTGGAAATGTTCAATTCATCGCGATTTATATCGGATTTTCTCGGAAAAGCGGTGGATAATCATGCGAAACTGTTGTCGAAGTGTGTAGAATCTACTGCGTGTTGTTTTCGCGGAGTTTTAAGCGATTTTAACCGGTATTACGGATTATATGGGATATGTGTGAATGGCATGTTGTATTAAGGTGTGTTTATTGTGGGGTTGGTGGTTTGTTATAGATTATTATAGTGTATTTTTGTTTGTAGATGCGTCGATGGTTGAAGATGTGGAATGGTAGCGGTGCATAGCGGGATACAAAGGTAGGATTTATTATTTAATATTAGTTTTAGTGATCAGCCCTGTAAATTAGACTACTGATGCTCGTATTCATTAATGATCGTAGAACAGTTTGTTACGTAACCACTTGTTATAATTTCACCACTGTAATGTGGCCACTGCAATATGGTGATACCCGTGCTTCAAAGAAGTTTCGCACTATTGTTTTGGTGTGTGGTCGGGAATTATCTTAAGTCGTCATACTGTAATATGCCAATGCTGATTTGGGCTGTCTTCGGGCTAATTTGCTTTTAGACTGCAAAATAAAGCCAATTCAGTATTACAACGAATGGTATCATAAAAAGTTAAAATTAAAAACGGGGCAACCGGCGCATCCGCCAATTATTTCTTATCCAATTTACTGTATTCTAGGTACATATTTTCCACATCCCACCTCTAAAATAAATAACACCCAACCTAATCCTCCATTTTCAACGTACAGAACCATCATATTCTGATCAAAATTCCCAGAATTCCCCAACCACGTTATTACTTAAAATCTCTCACTGTTATGCCCATATCGAGGCAGCACTAAGAGCTCCATTAGCGTCGCTTCTACCAAACGTAATCCGATTATCGTACTGTCGGAAAAGAAAAAAGAGCTCCGGTAAAACCTTTTCCTACAAGTACAACCTTCGCAAGTTAAATTCGATCCGGTGTATATACCGCCAATTAAGCGAAAAGCTGGGCTACAACTAGGCAGCTTCTGCTACTAGGCTGTCGTGTGTACTCAACTTACCGAGGTACATGCGGCATTAACTACAATCCGCTTTGGATAGCATGTCTGTGAGCGCGTCAGATTGTCGACAAATTAGCTCTCTACTCTTAACGTATCGGCCGAGCGACCTACAACTCAAACGAACACTGTAAACCTCCGTTAGTTACGCTTCAAATAGGAGATTGGGCGGTTGCCTGTACAGTAAACCAGTGGTGCCATCTAACAAACTAATTGGTAACTAAATTGGTAGCTTTGATGTGTCGTTGACATAAACGAGTGATTTTCCTGCAATGTCAATGGTGATTCTTATAGCTAGGCTTACCATACGTCCCGGTTTGACCGGGACAGTCCCGGTTTGAGACATCGGTCCCGGTGTTCCAGCCGGTTTGGTATTATATCCCGGTTAAAATTCTTAAGAGTAAATGTTAGTCACCGGCCTCAAAAGTTCGACGAAACTGAGGCGCGAGAGGAGGGAACAAGCCGCGCCCACTGTACACTCCGCAGAAAATGCAAGCAACGCACTGATTAGATGAGGGGAACAGCGGTATCGTTCTTTGGCGGCGAAGATCAAAGGGGCCGTGCGGTGTCGACTGGCGCCGAACCGTTTCCTAATAATTTTGTGTATGTGACTATCGCATGTTCTGAAATGCTTTTCTTGTATATTTTAAATACAAAGACAATTCCACAAAACAATACAATACACAAATACAATTACACAACAATCATTTATTGCTTTACATTTATTATTAGAATTAGTAACTAATTATCAGTTAGCTCCGAAGAACGGAACAGCATGGTTCGAGAAGACAGTAATTATGAATTTTTACTCACGGCATAAACCGGTAACTATTTATCATCTAAATTTAAATGACTCTGGCCGTGAAAGCATTCGTACTCAGATACTTATTTAAATCCATTTAACGTTTTCTTTGTGCATCAATAATCTCGAATGTCTCGTTCGTACTTAGCAGAGATCGATACTTTCAGGTAAAACACACCTCATATAAAAATTCAAATTTTTATCGGGTGACGCAAGTAGGTGTTAGTAAATATAATATTCCTATTTTAATCTTAGATACAGTTGGATACTGCATTTTGAAATTTTACTCAAAATTATTATTACTATGTATAGACTTGGTAGTATACGTACTTCAATTTCAATTGTAGGTATGAGAGAAAATAGCGATTTCGATAAAACAGGCAGCTTTATATATATATATATATATATATGTATAAGTCATTTATTAGGTATATATTATATAGATACATGTTCACATATTTTAGACCTTTATAAAAGTTTTTTTGCCATATATGGTAATCCGGCACGCTTACGCCTATAAGAGAGTATTGCCCAAATTAACTAGCGAAGTTAATTAGCGAAGAATTACACTACACGTATAATATCTACATATACACTTACCGCAGGTACTCTCGCAAGTTATTAGTTTTCTTAGAACGCGGGCCACATAAAGGCAGCTGATTTTTTAATTTGCCCAGATTTCTAGCGTCTGTTCTACGTCTGTTGTACAACAAGTAGAACTAAAGCCAATCATCCTACATAGATTGCGATTGCCCTGAATGCATTGCCAAGCGACAAGTGTTTGGTATTAATATTATTTTCTAAATCTAAATACCAATATATTTGAAATTCTATGACGAAAAATAAATGACTGATTAAAAATTAAATTACTTGTATTTCCTTAGTAATAATTTATTTAACTCCTATTAAGTATTTAGTAGTTGTAACATTGTAAGTAGGTATTGCGGTACTGCACTATAAACCCTCGCGGGAACATGCGCTCCTAATTTATAACTCGCTCTTTGCTGTCTGCGTAGAGTCCATCAGGACGGCAAAAAATTATTTCTCGTATTCGGTTTCTAGCCTATTTTGGTCGAAATTCAACAATTCATGTTGATCACATACACTTCCGCAAGAACATGCTGTCCTAATTTATAAGCGAGTCGTTGCTATCTACGTAGCACCAGCACGGTAAAATTTATTTTTCGTATGGCTTTCGTTTGCCGGGCGCTGCGCCGCTACACCTCCCGTGTCAATATTTTTGTTAGGCCGAAATTGCTGAATATTTGTGATTCCCCTGGCTACGTATTCATGCTGCTGCTTCAGACTGTACCATTTGAATTTGATTGATCGAAGAAAATAATGTGGTGTTTATCCAACAGATGGCTGCACCGTACGACTATAAAATATGTTATTCTCGGCTCATTCACATGTTCAAAAAACCAACGGTTAAATCATTACAACATTCATATTTTGTTGTCATTTTTTTACACAAGTTCATGAAGGCTCAATACAAAATGTTGTAATATTGCTTTTTTGATGTTTGGTTCGGATTTGGAAAAAAAATAACAAAAATTACCAATTATTGGCTTCTTTAGCAAGGGTAAAAAACAAAACAACAACGCAAATGAAAAAAAGTGGCATTCGTACCCGGTGTAATACACCTTTATCTATAATTTAATGTATTACACGTGATTATTAACACACAATTAAGCTCAGGATGTTTGGTTTTATGTAGTGTTGTTTTGTAGTACGCTACTACCTCTAGTGATTCTTCTTAACATACTATCACACATTTCTATCTTAGTTGTCAGCACGGTGAAATATTTTAGAAATGTTCAAAGAGCGCAAATCAAATTTTCTCTGTCAAGAAAACTGCCCTCATGCTTTTGATGCTGCCTTTTTTATGAGAAAAATACACATTATTATGATTTGAAGGTTATCAGCAACAAAGTGTTAAATAGTGACTAATCGATTAATGATTGTAACAATATTTCAACGCGATTCCACAATTTCGAATTAATAGAACGAATGTATCTCTGTTACAGAAAAATGTTTATAACTTTTATAAAAATTGTTTATCATTTCTCTGCTAAACGAAATTGTAGATAAAAAACATTTATATGACAATATTATGTAGATTGTAGAGCACTGACTGGAGGAAATTTATGTTTTAGTTGGCTACTTGTGTTTATATTTAAAACAAAAATGTTTGAATAACTTTCTATCATACACAAAATTGTAGGTTATTAGTTCGGTTAGTCATACATGAGTGCTCCGAGGCAAACTACTGAGGTGTCTTCATTTGAACATGGAATATACATTTTGGTGTTCTGGTTTAACAAAATATTAATAACTTTTCCAAAAATGACTGCATAATTGTCTACCATTAGTCGAATTAAAGTTGTATTATGGAGGTTGTATAGTGCTTTGGTATTGATTTTAGAATATTATGTTCAGGGTGTCCCAGGCTATAAACAAAGTATATTAATGGGCTTAATAAATCAAAGTTACGTTTTTTCCATACATACAAGTTGCAGACAGTCATACGCTCTACAGCAAGAAAATATGTTGATGCTTACACAATATCTCACAACACTTACCAACACGAACTTATGTTTGGTTAAATGGAACACTAGGTATATTATTGCAGTTTTCAGTAAGATTTTTATCCTAATTGTTTTGACATCAATTTATATTAGGCTTTTGTCAACTGTTTCTGAGACTTTGTGAAATTAAAATCAAAAACAAGCATTCTTCAAAAAATCTTTCCGGGGTAACTAACAAGGATAAAACAAAGGAACTAATTTTGGATTGTAAAAGTATCGCACTTTTTGACAGTTATTATTGATTTGCGATTCTAATATCACTTATCCCGAACAACTTGACATTTGCTAAATAATGTCAAATAGTTTAAGAATTTTAACACCCTATATATCTTGACTTACTTCGAAAGATCGACAACAGCTAAAAAATTATTAAGCATATAATTTGTCATTTGTGACTTAACAATAATAATACACAATAATTCATAAATTAATATTAAATATCCAGATTGTTCGACAATCTTGTTGGTCGAAATTCAACAATCTCACAAATGTAGTAATACTTCTGTTGATGCAACAACTTACAGCCATTGTAAACTGCTACTATGAATTTATGTCACAGTGTCAGTAATACTTCCATAAGCATAAATAATTAAATAAATGGATAATTGTAAACTGAATAAATAATAATTATTTCAGTACGATTGTCAAGAGTGCACATGTCAGCCCTCTCAGGTCAATGCGTATGTCTCGAACTTCAAATTCTCGGTGGAAATATTACATTTTCCATAGTTTCCACAAAAATATTTTGGAAACGCCATCTTATTTTATTCTTCAGGTTCGCCATCGTAGTTAATATCCCCATAAATTTCTTCCTCCGCGTTAGAGTAAGTCTGAGTATTTCCAACGATAGTCTAATTTGACTTCATTTATTGTTCTACAAAATAAATGTTGGCATCCCAAATTTTATGCAATGGTTAAAACAGATATTTTTTTTAATTTTTATTAAATAATAATCCTTATATTTAGAAAAGTACACTATCCAAAAATAGAAGTGGTTCAATAAGTAATTATACATACCTCTTTCTGTTTTTTTTTGTCACGAAAGACCGATCATTACTATTTATTCTACGTTTTATTTGGTAAGTATTCGTTTAATTGAATACTTACATAATTATTGTATGTCTTTTCGAACGTAATTCCTGTCCCGGTTTGGAATTTCATAATTATGGTAAGCCTACTTATAGCAATATCACTCTGTTCCAAAAAATGTGACGCACTTGATTTTTGACCTAACTTTAATGTCTTATATTTTTTTTAAACCGGTAGGACTATTTTTATTTCTTTTTATTTGATGGTAGGCAATTCCTCTGTTTTTAAAAAACAATTAAAAACGAGGAAGTTTGGAAAAACTGGAAGTAGTGGAAAATTGAAGGTGAAATATTGTGCTAACTCCAAATGGCTTTCTTGTTTAATTAAATTTACATAGGCAAAACATAAAATCGGTGTTCGTCTTTAGTAAGGAAATTTAATAAAACTTTAACGAAAAATTTATATTTTTACTTTAACAATTTGCTACCGTCTTGACGTAATATATGCATGGAAACGCTTTGAGATAAAGGCTCATAACTTTGCCCAAGTAACTACTTAAATTGCTTGGAGTGGCGGAGAAGACGCAAAAAAATCACTAATAACTTTATAATAAAGCGCTTCCATAAAACCTTTATATCCCACCTGAGCTTCTTGCCATAAAATAAACAGAAAAAGTAATTTTCCTTCAACGCTGTGCGAGTTCGTTCGATTATAAATTTGATGATATTAAGATATCTATAATTAAATACACAATCGCTTACTTAAAAGCACTGTTGTCACAAAAAGAAGAACGTTACCTTACACCGTTACAGTGAAAATATACTTGTTGTGTAAATTATATAATTATACACTGCTGAAAAAAAAACACTTTTTCCGAAACAAGTAACTTTTTAAATAATAATTATAGGCAAATCAAATTTGATATACTTCAACGGTATTTACCTAAAGAAAATTACAAAAACAAGGCTACAAGTCTTAGTTACTTCTCAGGTACACTTAAAAGTGTAAATTAATAGGACTTGAATGACCTGAATTCCACGTTCTTGTAAAAAGTTCAGTAATCAGTATAATTCCAGCCCAAACCATCACAGATCCTCGACCAAATCTATCCACTTCCTGTATAGTAGCGGCTGCGTAGCGTTCACCAGGACGTCTATATACACGTACTCGACCGTCGCAACGAGTTAAACGAAATCTGGAGTCGTCTGTTAACAGTAGACGCGTCTAGTGACGAAGTTGCCAATCTCTGTGATCCAGAACAAATCTCATTCGCGCTGCTTTGTTGTGCAGCGTAAGGCGTGGTGCGCGGGCAAGTCTTCTTGGTTTCAAATCTGCTTCTTTTAATCTGTTTCTAACAATTTGATCAGGCATTTCTATTCTATGTGCTCGTCTTAGGTCGTTTAGGAGGTCTCGTGCTGTGGCAGTACGCTGACGTAGAGAGGAAAGGACAAGAAATCGGTCTTGACTTTGAGTAGTTTTTCGAGTAGGCTTTCATACGTGAATTCAAAGCATACTTGACATTTTTTCCAATTTGTTTTGCGTTAATAATTTCGTTTTCATCCAAATATTCATTCAGTTCTGTTCAAAAAACGCCCCTAACTGTTCATTTTATCGTCATTACGTTGACATAATTAAAACGCCGTTTCCGGCACTAACTGATTATTAATAACTTTCGGCCGGTGTAACTTCATAGCACGGTTGACAAGCGTAATCGTCCCTATCCTTACGGCTTTCCTGTCACCAGCGAACTTTAATTGTGGTCTTAACTAAATCGAAATTCTACGCGAAAACTTATTCAATTTGTTCCAGCCGAAAGGGCGGCTGCGATCGCCGACAGCCAGCGCCCCCATACTGTTGAAATCCGAAACAGATCGATGGCTTTAAGAAGACTCGATTTGCTAAGAAACACAATTAACTGTTCCGCCCGCCAAACGATGCCGTAATGTTGATTTAATGAGCAGAAACTGGATACACTCGCTCAGAAAAACGTGACTTCCATTCAGATTTCCTAGGGGCTTGTTTGGTCGTTATAAGGATTATTGGTGTCATATTTGCTTCGATGGATATTCTATCGGTTGTTTTCGTAATGTTTCATGTTTAGCCTTCATGTTTTGTTTACCCTCATTTTTGTTTACCCTTCATGTTTTGCCGGTGAGGGGCGATGACAGCCCAAATCTACATTGACTACTACCAGTTGCCGGACAAAAATGTATATTTTCCAGTGTCGTGCATGGGACACGTGCTGGTGGAGACGCGACCGGCTAGCCGGTCTGGCTTCGGCTCATGGTGTACATACCAGTACACCTGCTTTGGCGTTGATCGAGTACAGTCGCTTGCCTTGTTTAAATTTCCGCTTCGTCGATAGATAATTTGAGCAGTTTCTTTCAATTGTGTTGTTTCTTGAAATTTTGTGTGAATATCTGTTTTTATTTTCCATTTCGAATTTGTTCTTCTGTTTTATACTTAGAGTTGAATTATTTTTTTATTTTATAGTTGTATGTACTTAGTTTGAAAATCCTGCAATGAATCGTTTGCTAGCTGAGTTTGGCAATACTTTCACGTTCGTTAAGAAAGGGGAAGTGGTTTGCAATTTCTGCTCACGAAATTTAATTATTCGTAGTAAACAATGTCTTCGGGCTCATGTAAAAACAAAAAAAAACACATGGAAAATGTATCAGGAACGTCAACTAAAATTTTTTTGATGATTTATGTGAAACATTTATTTCTGCTAATATACCTTTCACAAAAATTAATAATCCCGTTTTTAAAAAATTTATCAAGAAGTATACTGGACGAGACTTACCCGATGAATCCACAATTAGAAAATATTACGTACAAGGGCAATATGACAAAACAATTTCTAAAATAAAGTCAAAACTATCCGATAAATATATTTGGGTTTCTGCAGATGAAACTACGGATATG
Organism: Aphodius sticticus; assembly: GCA_963966075.1. Lineage (NCBI taxonomy): Eukaryota > Metazoa > Arthropoda > Insecta > Coleoptera > Scarabaeidae > Aphodius > Aphodius sticticus. Next base: position 45,431,045 of record OZ014511.1, on the reverse strand, counting down.
AAGGGTAGATGTGTGTTTAACGTCGTTGTCGGATTGTTGGACCCGCAAGACTTATATAAACCCTATTTAATATCTACTCAGTTTCGCAGTACCGTCAAAGCTGAAGAGATACGTACAAATAGTAAATGACGCCATAAAAAAAGTAGGAATCACAGACGCTACCAAAGTATTACTGTGTGTTTCTGACGCTGCTGCGATTATGTTAAAAGTTGGAAAATTACTTAAACAAAATTTTTCAAATATTCTTCATTTGACATGTTTTGCACACGCTATTCATAGAATTTGTGACTTTATTCGGAAAGAATTTCCAGACGTGAATACGCTAATAAGCACATGCAAAAAATTTTTATTGTAAGCTCCTTCCAGATTGTCTCTTTACAAGGAAAAGTTCCCTAATCTATTTTTGCCACCACAACCAGTTATTACGAGATGGGGTGCATGGTTAGAAGCGGCAATTTTTTGTGCAAGAAACTTTTATATCATCAAACCCTTCGTCTTAAATTTGCCTGATGAAGCAGTTAGTATTCAAGACTGCAAAAAAGACATTACAAGATTTGCATGAACAATTAAAATTTATTGATACAAATTTTGCGCAAGTATTGCCAACCATAAAGTTTCTAGAACAACAAAATGTTGAACTTGCAAGCAGTTTTCAAAGGATTGAATCTCTGTACGAAAGGTTACGAAGCATTGAAGCACCAATCAGTAAAAAATTACAAAAGAAAATTGATTCGGTAGTACATAGAAATCCGGATTTTAATATTTTAAAACAAATCTCTACGAATTCATTTACGGATGAAGGAATTTCTCAAAAATATTCCAATTTGGTGTTGGTTTATTCTTTTGCGCATGTGACTAGCTGCGATGTAAAAAGATCATTTTCAAGTTTTAAAGACATTTTAACATCTAAGCGAAATAATTTTACTGAAGATAATTTAGAAAAATATGCAGTACAATCGTTCAATGCTTATCCAAGAAGTTACGACAAACATTTAATATTAAATTCACTCGGTTTACTACCGACCGCCAGGCGCTTCTCGCCTATGGATATCAATCCAATCGACCGCATAAGTCGTCATTGACTCATGCGTGCCCGCTACGCACACTCATAGCTGGGCGACTTCTAGCACTGCGAGACATACATTTTTGTCCGGCCACTGCTTATTACAGTATGAGGACTAAGTGGGCAATAATTTTATATTGATACAGGATTATGCCCGACCACACACTGAAACAATAGTGCGGAAATTTTTTTGTTGCTTGGAGTTATTTTTCAAAGTTTTTAAATTTTTTTTTGACAAGTACTTATCAAATGTTTGTCATCAAGTTTCAAAGTTATACCATACGAAGTGTCAACCATGTGTCAACAGTTGACGAGGTGACAGCTGGGACTATAGGATAACCCACAAGTAAGAAATCACGTGTTTTCACTCACGCGTATGTCGGATTTCCTGACGAGGCGCAGCCGAGTGTGGAAGTCAACAAAATGGTCTAAATATGTCCAAATAAAGCTTGTAGAACACAAAATAATAGACTTACATAAAACATTAATTTAAATGTACATTTTTCGCAATATCTGAGACCGTGTGTCACATTCTAGCAAGTTCGACTGAAAAAGGTTACCTCAGGTTTTACCCAGGAAGTCACGTGAATCGGAAATGTACATTAGGCCCGAAAGGCAAAGTGACAGGCCGATTGACTGCGACAACAGGTCGACCTCGCCCTCTCCGAGACAGAAAAAAAACCACAAAAACTAAATAATAAACAGGCAATTTCCATAAATGTTTGATACGGATATTCGGCTCGCTACCCAAACCGTCAACCTCATGCATAATTCAAGCGGATCCGACGACATCCTCCATCTCGCCTACAGATGGCGCTCGCGCGGAAAACTGTCCCATTAATTATTTTCCCCCTGCGCGTCTCCGATTTTCAACGGGATTTTCACCGGATATCCGCCCCGTTTGGCTATTTCTTTAAGTGTTTCGTGTGTTTTTGGGTTCCGCATTGTTATTGAGGTTAGATTACGTGAGATCGGTGCGATGCATAAACAAAATCATAAAGAGAAAAGAAATTCAAGAAAACGAAATGAGAGGTGTTTATTTGATACAAAAGCAACAAACACTCGGCTTTGTTAACATATGTGACTACGCACGAGAGAAGCGCCCTAACTGCCATCTCTCGATTCGATAGTATTGACTCCTGTGTTTGAAGGCCCATAACTCTAAAACTACTGTACAGAAAAAATTGAAATAAAGTATGTCATTCTCCTGAATCATTTCTACATAAGTTGTATGACTGTCAAAATTCTTTGCCTCTCGGTGTAAACAAGAGCGCGAGAGAAGTGAAAAAATTAAATTAACGCTCGTCTTTCCGATTTATTTTCTCTTAAACCACTTACCACAAAAATTTCAGTTTTTGTTCAGGTTGCATCTAGAGCAGTGGTTCTTAACCTTGTTCAAGCTACTGAAACCGTTTAAAACCGTTTAAAATATTAAGAAAAGTATCACACAACGTACAATCACGACAGTTCCTGGGCGCACCAAATTCCCTGCAGCCAGTGTTGCCAACCGTCGACAACAAATTGTTGGTAGAACTGTCCGTAAAAAATCGGTAGATTTTTTATTACGTAAAATTATCAGTAATAATATAACAAGAGAGTGAGAATAAATTGAAAATAATTTGACTGATTGTTTGAAAACTTGTTGCCAGGCAATAGTCACGAGAGCCCGCAAGGCTCGAGTGGCTATTGCCAAATGGCAAAAAATATTTCGAGACTCATTATTTATTGAGGATTTGTAATTGCTTGTTACATTAAGTGTTTCCTCCTGCGTATTTTCTCTAAGATTATTTATTATATTTGAATGATGTTCTTGGTTCAATTGTAAGTATGGTTTAATCGAACTTGCAGAATTATGACCAGTGACCTTGATTAGTTCTTGGTCTCCTACACCAGCTTTTGAAAGGTTACTTACTGCACTTGATCTGGCAGAATGGTTACTTATTTTTGTAGTAACTGTGTCTAGACCTACTTTTCTGCGGATTCTTTCATCCATTTTGAAATGGAATTTATTCCCACAGGAACGTTTTTATACCAAAAACCATGAGTTTGCCAAGCCGGATTTGGAGTAAGAAACAAGCGTTCGGTTTTAATATTTTCTTCACGTTTACTCATTAGTTTTTCAAAAAGACGAACAGGGCAAATATCTGGGTTATTTATGTTTGGAGTCAACCATTTACTATTAGCGCACCTTTGTGCTCCACCCTGTGCAGTTTTTGTAAAGATGGGATTGTATTCAATGCGGCCAGTATTTAATCTTTTTATGTCGGTTTCTTTTTTAAAATAATGAACTAAACATTTCGTAGCTTCTCCTCCCCTCCAAGCTAGTTCATACGATGCAACGTGAAAAAACTTTCTTTGCAATCCACAAGGTGTATCTTCGTCCCAAAATTTGCAACAATTCTGTATTAGAAAGTGCCACAGAACTTTGTTTGTGCTTTTCAGGATGTTTTTGTAAAATTTATCTTTTTGCATCTCTTGCATTCCGAGCATTTCTGAATTCTATATCATGGAAAGGATCAAAGGACCTGTTATACTTATTAAAGTAAAGTTCTTGAACTAATTTTGCCGTTTTATTCCACATTGTCTTTATTACTGCTTCTTTATAATCATTTCCGTCTTTTCTTTTCATGTTATAAGCCCAATCTTTTAAAATCAATGCCAGAGTAGCTGTTGTAGTAGATTGATCCAGAATATAATTTCCTTCTTTGGTGAACGTCTTAAATTGTCTCCATATAGACTGATTACTTATTAGAGTATTCTTCGAAGTAGTTTCTAAAATCTTTTTTGTAATTTCTGCATTAGAAAAGGTACTAAACCGATGACTTTCACCCATTTCGCGTTGACACAATTAAGTAATTATTTTGACAAGTATCTGACAGTTGCTAGGCAAATAAAAGCTACAGTGATTATTCCCGAGAATAATCACAAGAGATTTATTCCCACTATAATAATGACATAATTGGTTGAAACTTACCCTTGTGACAAGTAAAGAAGCATTTCATTGGTTTTAAGAAACGTCAAAAAATAATCACAAAATGTTTATTTGTTTAATTAAAGATGCGTTCTGATTAGTGTATTAACACTACCATTAGGACGCAAGTACAAATTTAACGTAAATGTCATATTCGTTCAAACATCAATGTGTTATTCCCCTATATTATCGATGGAAGCAGCGGTTCCGCAGTATAAAATTATCAATACTATTAGTGGGTAATATTGAAAACAATAGAAGTAAAACTAAAATGCTTCATACATTTCATTATTGTGCTGCAGTAGATCCGTCCATAAAGCGGTAGATCTATCGAAGAATCGGTAGGGTTGGCAACACTGCCTGCAGCCCGTGCTGCAGGCAGTCTATCTGTATAGAGCCAGCGATGTTGCGGGTGATCACTAGCAGCCAATGATGGACAAGCGGTCTATCGCAATCTTTTGGGATGTACAGTAGAGCGTCGATAATCCGAACCTCAGTAATCCGAACGTTCGCTAATCCGAACGTTCAAAAAAAAATAATAAAATAAATCAGTGAGTAACCTAGGGGAAAGCCATTTTTGTCGGTTCCTGTTTACAGAAAAATGTTGCTTTTGTTGTATATCTTCTATCCAATACTCGTATTTGCCACTTAGCTGCAATATTTAATAATCCGAATTACTTCCAGTCCCAATTAGTTAAATAAATAATAAATGGATAATAAAAATAAATCATAATAAATCACAATAAATCATAAATAAGTCATAAATAAATCCTTTAGATATCCCTTTGATATCCCTTCGATAACCTTTCGATATCTCTTCGATATCCCTTCGATATCTCTTCGATATCTTTCGATTTTCAATCAATAAACTACATATCAAACAATGCTAACACTAAGCAAGAGCACAATCAATACCCATAACAAAATCAAAAGTAACTACATTTAAGTAAACAATTCAAAATAATAAAATTAAACTAAATAAACAAATGAACGAAAACAAAGTACATATGAAACTTTTTAGATATTTGTTTCTATACAAGTAATTGTCAATTTTGTGTATATAGTTTCTTTCATACCGACTTATTGGGTTCATCAGTTCCTAAAGAAGTTAAGTCATTTAATATACAGTTTTGCATTATTTCAAACGGTTGTAACTTTTTAAGGAATAAAGAAAACAAATAGGTCCATATGAATCTTTTTACTCAGTGTTAAAAGTTATGCGGGGAAAAATGGGGGACTTTGTAGATGTGTACTCTTGATTACAAATAATGTAAAATATTTTAGTTATATAAGAACATTCAGTACATTTAGTTGGATTTATAGCAAATTAAGAAATTGATTAACAACGACAAAAGCCTCTAAGTTGACATACTTAACATATAATCATAAGTTTCTGCTAAATCTTCTTCGATAACAGAATTAGAAAATATGGACGATGATAAGATTCACACGATTGAATGGACGATGATGACAAGGAAATGTCTGCTCTTGATATATCGTCAGATGAGAGTGATATTTTTATTCTTTGTTTTAAAAATGTTTTTATTTTTATAAGAACAACCTTTATTTTGTGATAAGAGAATACCTTTTGATTTTGTGATAAAAGAAAAACCTTTATTTAGTAATTAAATATTTCCTTTTACTGCTATTTTTAATAACAATATTATGTTTATAAATACCCCTATAAATACCCACTTTGGGTAAATACCCGGGTGTTTAACATCACTGCTTCAAACACAGGAGACAATATTATCGAAACGAGAGATGCCACTTAGGGCGATTCTCTCGTGCGGAGTCTCATATGGTATGCTATAATATGGTAGAGAATGGGCCATTTGGCATCTGTTCCTTTTGATATACTTTAACCTAAAAGATCTCTTGTACTTCCCTGATACATTAGAATCCTTCGATGTTAAGCCTTTTCATGAAGTCAGTTATTGTTCGAGGAGTAAGTTGTGTCAGCTCTGCTGGTTCAATGATGGCGGCTCCCAAGTGGTTTTGTCTTGGCCACGCATTAGAGCGTCACATTCGCACAATAAGAGTACCGCTGTCTCGGGGGACCCCCCGCAAAATCTCCAGTCTGCGTTGTTTGCCCATCCAATCTTTGTGAGATGATATCTCAGTGGACAATGTCCTGTAAGGAGACCTGTAATCAGTCGGTCTGTTTTTTGTGACTGGAGATACCGTCTGGCCTTGGAGGCGGAGAAGGTTATGGTAGCCTTAGCTTGTCTCATGCCAGGTGATGTTTCCCAGTAAGCTCGTTTAGCTTTGTCTTCCCAGATTTGTACAATCTTCCTGATGTAGCTCTTTGTGATACCGCAACAGGGTTCAGGTCCGTAGAAGGGAGTCTTAGAGCCTTCTCTGGCTGGGATGTCGGCTTGTTCGTTGCCTTCGATCCCTGAATGTCCTGGAACCCACATCAGTGAAATCTTGTTCTCTTTTGCATGTTTTTCCAGGGATAGTTTGCAATTCCAGACAATTTTGGATTTGTGGGGTTTTGATTGCAGCGCTTTCAATGCTCTGTGACTGTCTTAGCATATGAATACATATTTTTTTTTATTTTGTTCAAACACAGAGTGTTTGTGGCATAACACCTAGTCAATGATAGTTTTTACCACTCAAGTAGACGGCGGTTGTTTTCACCTACACTATCACTGTGAATACACTACGGGTGCTCTGAATTTAGTCACTCCTGCACTACTTCGAATGGTCTAGTTCTTTTCAGCCGACGCACTAGCGCACTGCTGTCTAGCAGCTGTATGGCTTCAATGTTGTCGTGGTGGAGTAGAGGATCCTCGTGCTTCTTAGCAAATTTTGATAGTTCGCTAGTTACCATCTCTATGCGAAGGTCCCGATTAAGATTGGTGTTTTTGATGTACCATGGTGCACCAACAATGGCCCTTAGAACTTTATTTTGGAACCTCTGAATGAGGTTGATATTGGACTGCTTAGTGCATCCCCATAACTATATTCCATACACCCATACTGGCTTTAATAATTAATTACTTGTATAGTAGGAGCTTATTTTGCACTGACAGGGCTGACCTCCCTCCCATTAGCCAATACATTTTGCGGAATTTTAGGTCGAGTTCGTCCCGCTTTTTCTTGACATGCACTTTCCATCTAAGCTTGGCATCCAGTGTCATGCCAAGGTATTTCGCTGTATCCGCGTATGGAATATCGTTCCCATTAATGGTTACTGGAATATAGGTAACTCTTTTATTGATGTAGTTTGCATGCGTGGATTTTCCTTCATTTAGTTTGATGCGCCATTTCTTTGTCCAAAGGTTGATTTTGTTTGCAGCTATCTGTAATTTTTCAGTTGTTTCTTCGACACTGTCACTATTCGCCAAAATAGCCGTGTCGTCTGCAAAACAAGTCTGCAAGACATATGATGAACTTCTATTTTACAAATAGTTACTCAAACGCATAGGAGATATAATATTTAACTTCTTCGCGAAGAAGTAATGATAGTTCTCATTGATATTACGAGGACTTTTGATAAATTAAGAGGCCAGGGGTGAAGATTATCATTTGGTGTGAATGCTGGCTCGGCAAGAGCGCGCGAAGGAATGGAATTACTGGCCCATAAACGTCCCGATGATTTGCTAACGCGAATGAGCAAAATTTAATAAAGGACCTCTTAGCTTCCTCTAGATTTATATGTCGCCGGTTTAATGGAATTAGAGAATTTGCAGTTTTATTGGCAACCGTATTACAGGAATGTTCTGCTTATATACCGGGTGTTACCAAGCGTGCGACTGAAATATCTTTTATACTATTTAGTTTTGTATGAATTATTGAATACAACAAAGCACCAAAAGCCTGATTTAGAATGTGAAGTTAGATCAATGGGATTGTCGTGTTTAATCCTGTTTACCAACAGTGTGGGAGTTGTGAATAGTAAGCTTGTTATTTTGGAATTGTCAGCACAAGCCAAATTATTTATTTACAATAATTACAGACAAACATTGGTCATTATTTTAATTGTTATGTTTGGACGTAAATTATAAAGTACATGCGTTTAAAGGCAAATGAGTGTATAAAGTAATATGAAGCCTTGTCAGAAGCAGTGTTACCATATTGTGACGTAAATCCAGAATTTAATATTAGATTTGTGTTTTGGAAACACAATGTTTAAGTTATTTTTTTAGATGGCATAATGTTATGATCTTGTTTACTGTGCGATTACGAGCAAAGTAGTTGCGATAAAAATTATTATCATACACGCCTCGGTCACAGATAAATTAGGTAATTAATTCTGAAAATTTCAGCCCTCTATCTATTCTAGTTTGTTCAGGACGATTTTTGAAATTTAGAGTTTGCTTTGTTTTTAGTTGGCAGAATGTTATGATTTTGCTTCATGTGCGATTACGAGCAAAGTAGTTGCGATAAAAATTATTATTATACTCGCCTCGGTCACAGATACATTGTGTAATTTATTCTGAAAATTTCAGCTCTGTATCTGTTCTAGTTTGTTCAGGACGATTTTTGAAATTTAGAGTTTACTTTGTTTTTAGTTGGCAGAATGTTATGATTTTGCTTCATGTGCGATTACGAGCAAAGTAGTTTTGATAAAAATTAATATTATACACGCCTCGGTCACAGATATATTGCGTAATTAATTCTGAAAATTTCAGCTCTCTATCCATTCTAGTCTGTCCAGGAGGATTTTTGAAAGTTATAGTTTACCTTGTTTTCAGTTGGCAGAATGTTATGATTGTGCTTCATGTGCGATTACGAGCAAAGTAGTTGCGATAAAAATTATTATTATACACGCCTCGGTCACAGATAAATTAAGTAACTAATTCTGAAAATTACAGTTCTCTATCTATTCGAGTCTGTCCAGGAGGATTTTTGAAACTTAGAGTTTACCTTGTTTTTAGGTGGCAGAATGTTATGATTTTGCTTCATGTGCGATTACGAGCAAAGTAGTTGCGATAAAAATTATTATCATAGACTCCTCGGTCACAGATAAATTAGGTAATTAATTCTGAAAATTTCAGCTCTCTATCTATTCTAGTTTGTCCAGGACGATTTTTGAAATTTAGAGTTTACTTTGTTTTTAGTTGGCAGAATGTTATGATTTTGCTTCATGTGCGATTACGAGCAAAGTAGTTGCGATAAAAATTATTATTATACTCGCCTCGGTCACAGATACATTGTGTAATTTATTCTGAAAATTTCAGCTCTGTATCTGTTCTAGTTTGTTCAGGACGATTTTTGAAATTTAGAGTTTACTTTGTTTTTAGTTGGCGGAATGTTATGATTTTGCTTCATGTGCGATTACGAGCAAAGTAGTTTTGATAAAAATTATTATTATACACGCCTCGGTCACAGATATATTGCGTAATTAATTCTGAAAATTTCAGCTCTCTATCCATTCTAGTCTCTCCAGGAGGATTTTTGAAAGTTATAGTTTACCTTGTTTTCAGTTGGCAGAATGTTATGATTGTGCTTCATGTGCGATTACGAGCAAAGTAGTTGCGATAAAAATTATTATTATACACGCCTCGGTCACAGATAAATTAAGTAACTAATTCTGAAAATTACAGTTCTCTATCTATTCGAGTCTGTCCAGGAGGATTTTTGAAACTTAGAGTTTACCTTGTTTTTAGGTGGCAGAATGTTATGATTTTGCTTCATGTGCGATTACGAGCAAAGTAGTTGCGATAAAAATTATTATCATAGACTCCTCGGTCACAGATAAATTAGGTAATTAATTCTGAAAATTTCAGCTCTCTATCTATTCTAGTTTGTCCAGGACGATTTTTGAAATTTAGAGTTTACTTTGTTTTTAGTTGGCAGAATGTTATGATTTTGCTTCATGTGCGATTACGAGCAAAGTAGTTGCGATAAAAATTATTATTATACTCGCCTCGGTCACAGATACATTGTGTAATTTATTCTGAAAATTTCAGCTCTCTATCTGTTCTAGTTTGTTCAGGACGATTTTTGAAATTTAGAGATTACTTTGTTTTTAGTTGGCAGAATGTTATGATTTTGCTTCATGTGCGATTACGAGCAAAGTAGTTGCGATAAAAATTATTATTATACTCGCCTCGGTCACAGATACATTGTGTAATTTATTCTGAAAATTTCAGCTCTCTATCTGTTCTAGTTTGTTCAGGACGATTTTTGAAATTTAGAGTTTACTTTGTTTTTAGTTGGCAGAATGTTATGATTTTGCTTCATGTGCGATTACGAGCAAAGTAGTTGCGATAAAAATTATTATTATACTCGCCTCGGTCACAGATACATTGTGTAATTTATTCTGAAAATTTCAGGTCTCTATCTGTTCTAGTTTGTTCAGGACGATTTTTGAAATTTAGAGTTTACTTTGTTTTTAGTTGGCAGAATGTTATGATTTTGCTTCATGTGCGATTACGAGCAAAGTAGTTGCGATAAAAATTATTATTATACTCGCCTCGGGCACAGATACATTGTGTAATTTATTCTGAAAATTTCAGCTCTCTATCTGTTCTAGTTTGTTCAGGACGATTTTTGAAATTTAGAGTTTACTTTGTTTTTAGTTGGCAGAATGTTATGATTTTGCTTCATGTGCGATTACGAGCAAAGTAGTTGCGATAAAAATTATTATTATACTCGCCTCGGTCACAGATACATTGTGTAATTTATTCTGAAAATTTCAATTCTCTATCTGTTCTAGTTTGTTCAGGACGATTTTTGAAATTTAGAGATTACTTTGTTTTTAGTTGGCAGAATGTTATGATTTTGCTTCATGTGCGATTACGAGCAAAGTAGTTGCGATAAAAATTATTATTATACTCGCCTCGGTCACAGATACATTGTGTAATTTATTCTGAAAATTTCAGCTCTCTGTTCTAGTTTGTTCAGGACGATTTTTGAAATTTAGAGTTTACTTTGTTTTTAGTTGGCAGAATGTTATGATTTTGCTTCATGTGCGATTACGAGCAACGTAGTTGCGATAAAAATTATTATTATACTCGCCTCGGTCACAGATACATTGTGTAATTTATTCTGAAAATTTCAGGTCTCTATCTGTTCTAGTTTGTTCAGGACGATTTTTGAAATTTAGAGTTTACTTTGTTTTTAGTTGGCAGAATGTTATGATTTTGCTTCATGTGCGATTACGAGCAAAGTAGTTGCGATAAAAATTATTATTATACTCGCCTCGGTCACAGATACATTGTGTAATTTATTCTGAAAATTTCAGCTCTCTATCTGTTCTAGTTTGTTCAGGACGATTTTTGAAATTTAGAGTTTACTTTGTTTTTAGTTGGCAGAATGTTATGATTTTGCTTCATGTGCGATTACGAGCAAAGTAGTTGCGATAAAAATTATTATTATACTCGCCTCGGTCACAGATACATTGTGTAATTTATTCTGAAAATTTCAGGTCTCTATCTGTTCTAGTTTGTTCAGGACGATTTTTGAAATTTAGAGTTTACTTTGTTTTTAGTTGGCAGAATGTTATGATTTTGCTTCATGTGCGATTACGAGCAAAGTAGTTGCGATAAAAATTATTATTATACTCGCCTCGGTCACAGATACATTGTGTAATTTATTCTGAAAATTTCAGCTCTCTATCTGTTCTAGTTTGTTCAGGACGATTTTTGAAATTTAGAGTTTACTTTGTTTTTAGTTGGCAGAATGTTATGATTTTGCTTCATGTGCGATTACCAGCAAAGTAGTTACGATAAAAATTATTATTAAACACGCCTCGGTCACAGATAAATTGCGTAATTAATTCTGAAAATTTCAGCTCTCTATCTATTGTATTCTGTCCAGGAGGATTTTTGAAACTTATAGTTCACCTTGGTTCCAGGTGGCAGAATGTTATGGTTTTGCTTCATGTGCGATTACGAGCAAAGTAGTTGCGATAAAAATTATTATTATACTCGCCTCGGTCACAGATACATCGTGTAATTTATTCTGAAAATTTCAGCTCTCTGTCTGTTCTAGTTTGTTCAGGACGATTTTTGAAATTTAGAGTTTACCTTGTTTTTAGGTGGCAGAATGTTATGATTTTGTTTCATGTGCGATTACGAGCAAAGTAGTTGCGATAAAAATTATTATTATACTCGCCTCGGTCACAGATACATTGTGTAATTTATTCTGAAAATTTCAGCTCTCTATCTGTTCTAGTTTGTTCAGGACGATTTTTGAAATTTAGAGTTTACTTTGTTTTTAGTTGGCAGAATGTTATGATTTTGCTTCATGTGCGATTACGAGCAAAGTAGTTGCGATAAAAATTATTATTATACTCGCCTCGGTCACAGATACATTGTGTAATTTATTCTGAAAATTTCAGGTCTCTATCTGTTCTAGTTTGTTCAGGACGATTTTTGAAATTTAGAGTTTACTTTGTTTTTAGTTGGCAGAATGTTATGATTTTGCTTCATGTGCGATTACGAGCAAAGTAGTTGCGATAAAAATTATTATTATACTCGCCTCGGTCACAGATACATTGTGTAATTTATTCTGAAAATTTCAGCTCTCTATCTGTTCTAGTTTGTTCAGGACGATTTTTGAAATTTAGAGTTTACTTTGTTTTTAGTTGGCAGAATGTTATGATTTTGCTTCATGTGCGATTACCAGCAAAGTAGTTACGATAAAAATTATTATTAAACACGCCTCGGTCACAGATAAATTGCGTAATTAATTCTGAAAATTTCAGCTCTCTATCTATTGTATTCTGTCCAGGAGGATTTTTGAAACTTATAGTTCACCTTGGTTCCAGGTGGCAGAATGTTATGGTTTTGCTTCATGTGCGATTACGAGCAAAGTAGTTGCGATAAAAATTATTATTATACTCGCCTCGGTCACAGATACATCGTGTAATTTATTCTGAAAATTTCAGCTCTCTGTCTGTTCTAGTTTGTTCAGGACGATTTTTGAAATTTAGAGTTTACCTTGTTTTTAGGTGGCAGAATGTTATGATTTTGTTTCATGTGCGATTACGAGCAAAGTAGTTGCGATAAAAATTATTATTATACTCGCCTCGGTCACAGATACATTGTGTAATTTATTCTGAAAATTTCAGGTCTCTATCTGTTCTAGTTTGTTCAGGACGATTTTTGAAATTTAGAGTTTACTTTGTTTTTAGTTGGCAGAATGTTATGATTTTGCTTCATGTGCGATTACCAGCAAAGTAGTTACGATAAAAATTATTATTAAACACGCCTCGGTCACAGATAAATTGCGTAATTAATTCTGAAAATTTCAGCTCTCTATCTATTGTATTCTGTCCAGGAGGATTTTTGAAACTTATAGTTCACCTTGGTTCCAGGTGGCAGAATGTTATGGTTTTGCTTCATGTGCGATTACGAGCAAAGTAGTTGCGATAAAAATTATTATTATACTCGCCTCGATCACAGATACATCGTGTAATTTATTCTGAAAATTTCAGCTCTCTGTCTGTTCTAGTTTGTTCAGGACGATTTTTGAAATTTAGAGTTTACCTTGTTTTTAGGTGGCAGAATGTTATGATTTTGCTTCATGTGCGATTACGAGCAAAGTAGTTGCGATAAAAATTATTATTATACTCGCCTCGGTCACAGATACATTGTGTAATTTATTCTGAAAATTTCAGGTCTCTATCTGTTCTAGTTTGTTCAGGACGATTTTTGAAATTTAGAGTTTACTTTGTTTTTAGTTGGCAGAATGTTATGATTTTGCTTCATGTGCGATTACGAGCAAAGTAGTTGCGATAAAAATTATTATTATACTCGCCTCGGTCACAGATACATTGTGTAATTTATTCTGAAAATTTCAGCTCTCTATCTGTTCTAGTTTGTTCAGGACGATTTTTGAAATTTAGAGTTTACTTTGTTTTTAGTTGGCAGAATGTTATGATTTTGCTTCATGTGCGATTACGAGCAAAGTAGTTGCGATAAAAATTATTATTATACTCGCCTCGGTCACAGATACATTGTGTAATTTATTCTGAAAATTTCAGCTCTCTATCTGTTCTAGTTTGTTCAGGACGATTTTTGAAATTTAGAGTTTACTTTGTTTTTAGTTGGCAGAATGTTATGATTTTGCTTCATGCGCGATTACCAACAAAGTAGTTACGATAAAAATTATTATTAAACACGCCTCGGTCACAGATAAATTGCGTAATTAATTCTGAAAATTTCAGCTCTCTATCTATTGTATTCTGTCCAGGAGGATTTTTGAAACTTATAGTTCACCTTGGTTCCAGGTGGCAGAATGTTATGGTTTTGCTTCATGTGCGATTACGAGCAAAGTAGTTGCGATAAAAATTATTATTATACTCGCCATCTGTCACAGATACATTGTGTAATTTATTCTGAAAATTTCAGGTCTCTATCTGTTCTAGTTTGTTCAGGACGATTTTTGAAATTTAGAGTTTATTTTTGTTTTTAGTTGGCAGAATGTTATGATTTTGCTTCATGTGCGATTACGAGCAAAGTAGTTGCGATAAAAATTATTATTATACTCGCCTCGGTCACAGATACATTGTGTAATTTATTCTGAAAATTTTAGCTCTCTATCTGTTCTAGTTTGTTCAGGACGATTTTTGAAATTTAGAGTTTACTTTGTTTTTAGTTGGCAGAATGTTATGATTTTGCTTCATGTGCGATTACCAGCAAAGTAGTTACGATAAAAATTATTATTAAACACGCCTCGGTCACAGATAAATTGCGTAATTAATTCTGAAAATTTCAGCTCTCTATCTATTGTATTCTGTCCAGGAGGATTTTTGAAACTTATAGTTCACCTTGGTTCCAGGTGGCAGAATGTTATGGTTTTGCTTCATGTGCGATTACGAGCAAAGTAGTTGCGATAAAAATTATTATTATACTCGCCCGGTCACAGATACATTGTGTAATTTATTCTGAAAATTTCAGCTCTCTATCCGTTCTAGTTTGTTCAGGACGATTTTTGAAATTTAGAGTTTACTTTGTTTTTATTTGGCAGAATGTTATGATTTTGCTTCATGTGCGATTACCAGCAAAGTAGTTACGATAAAAATTATTATTAAACACGCCTTGGTCACAGATAAATTGCGTAATTAATTCTGAAAATTTCAGCTCTCTATCTATTGTATTCTGTCCAGGAGGATTTTTGAAACTTATAGTTCACCTTGGTTGCAGGTGGCAGAATGTTATGGTTTTGCTTCATGTGCGATTACGAGCAAAGTAGTTGCGATAAAAATTATTATTATACTCGCCTCGCTCACAGATACATTGTGTAATTTATTCTGAAAATTTCAGCTCTCTATCTGTTCTAGTTTGTTCAGGACGATTTTTGAAATTTAGAGTTTACTTTGTTTTTAGTTGGCAGAATGTTTGATTTTGCTTCATGCGCGATTACCAACAAAGTAGTTACGATAAAAATTATTATTAAACACGCCTCGGTCACAGATAAATTGCGTAATTAATTCTGAAAATTTCAGCTCTCTATCTATTGTATTCTGTCCAGGAGGATTTTTGAAACTTATAGTTCACCTTGGTTCCAGGTGGCAGAATGTTATGGTTTTGCTTCATGTGCGATTACGAGCAAAGTAGTTGCGATAAAAATTATTATTATACTCGCCTCGGTCACAGATAAATTAGGTAATTAATTCTGAAAATTTCAGCTCTCTATCTATTCTAGTTTGTTCAGGACGATTTTTGAAATTTAGAGTTTACTTTGTTTTTAGTTGGCAGAATGTTATGATTTTCCTTCATGTGCGATTACGAGCAAAGTAGTTGCGATAAAAATTATTATTATACTCGCCTCGGTCACAGATACATTGTGTAATTTATTCTGAAAATTTCAGCTCTCTATCTGTTCTAGTTTGTTCAGGACGATTTTTGAAATTTAGAGTTTACTTTGCTTTTAGTTGGCAGAATGTTATGATTTTGCTTCATGTGCGATTACGAGCAAAGTAGTTGCGATAAAAATTATTATTATACTCGCCTCGGTCACAGATACATTGTGTAATTTATTCTGAAAATTTCAGCTCTGTATCTGTTCTAGTTTGTTCAGGACGATTTTTGAAATTTAGAGTTTACTTTGTTTTTAGTTGGCAGAATGTTATGATTTTGCTTCATGTGCGATTACGAGCAAAGTAGTTTTGATAAAAATTATTATTATACACGCCTCGGTCACAGATATATTGCGTAATTAATTCTGAAAATTTCAGCTCTCTATCCATTCTAGTCTGTCCAGGAGGATTTTTGAAAGTTATAGTTTACCTTGTTTTCAGTTGGCAGAATGTTATGATTGTGCTTCATGTGCGATTACGAGCAAAGTAGTTGCGATAAAAATTATTATTATACACGCCTCGGTCACAGATAAATTAAGTAACTAATTCTGAAAATTACAGTTCTCTATCTATTCTAGTTTGTTCAGGACGATTTTTGAAATTTAGAGTTTACTTTGTTTTTAGTTGGCAGAATGTTATGATTTTGCTTCATGTGCGAGTACGAGCAAAGTAGTTGCTATAAAAATTATTATTATACACGCCTCGGTCACAGATATATTGCGTAATTAATTCTGAAAATTTCAGCTCTCTATCTATTCTAGTTTGTTCAGGACGATTTTTGAAATTTAGAGTTTACTTTGTTTTTAGTTGGCAGAATGTTATGATTTTGCTTCATGTGCGATTACGAGCAAAGGAGTTGCTATAAAAATTATTATTATACACGCCTCGGTCACAGATATATTGCGTAATTAATTCTGAAAATTTCAGCTCTCTATCTATCCTAGTTTGTTCAGGACGATTTTTGAAATTTAGAGATTACTTTGTTTTTAGTTGGCAGAATGTTATGATTTTTCTTCATGTGCGATTACGAGCAAAGTAGTTGCGATAAAAATTATTATTATACTCGCCTCGGTCACAGATACATTGTGTAATTTATTCTGAAAATTTCAGCTCTCTATCTGTTCTAGTTTGTTCAGGACGATTTTTGAAATTTAGAGTTTACTTTGTTTTTAGTTGGCAGAATGTTATGATTTTGCTTCATGTGCGATTACGAGTAAAGTAGTTGCGATAAAAATTATTATTATACACGCCTCGGTCACAGATATATTGCTTACTTAATTCTGAAAATTTCAGCTCTCTATCTATTCTAGTTTGTTCAGGACCATTTTTGAAATTTAGAGTTTACTTTGTTTTTAGTTGGCAGAATGTTATGATTTTGCTTCATGTGCGATTACGAGCAAAGTAGTTGCGATAAAAATTATTATTATACTCGCCTCGGTCACAGATATATTGCGTAATTAATTCTGAAAATTTCAGCTCTCTATTTATTCTAGTTTGTTCAGGACGGTTTTTGAAATTTAGAGTTTGCTTTGTTTTTAGTTGGCAGAATGTTATGATTTTGCTTCATGTGCGATTACGAGCAAAGTAGTTGCGATCAAAACTATTATTATACTCGCCTCGGTCACAGATATATTGTGTAATTTATTCTGAAAATTTCAGTTCTCTATCTGTTCTAGTTTGTTCAGGACGATTTTTGAAATTTAGAGTTTACTTTGTTTTTAGTTGGCAGAATGTTATGATTTTGCTTCATGTACGATTACGAGCAAAGTAGTTGCGATAAAAATTATTATTATACTCGCCTCGGCCACAGATACATTGTGTAATTTATTCTGAAAATTTCAGCTCTCTATCTGTTCTAGTTTGTTCAGGACGATTTTTGAAATTTAGAGTTTACTTTGTTTTTAGTTGGCAGAATGTTATGATTTTGCTTCATGGGCGATTACGAGCAAAGTAGTTGCGATAAAAATTATTATTATACTCGCCTCGGTCACAGATACATTGTGTAATTTATTCTGAAAATTTCAGCTCTCTATCTGTTCTAGTTTGTTCAGGACGATTTTTGAAATTTAGAGTTTACTTTGTTTTTAGTTGGCAGAATGTTATGATTTTGCTTCATGTGCGATTACGAGCAAAGTAGTTGCGATAAAAATTATTATTATACACGACTCGGTCACAGACAAATTGTGTGATAAATTCTGAAAACTTCAGTTCTCTATCAGTTCTAGTTTGTCCACTAATTTCGATAGAAAGCAAATATTTGTTTCACTTAATAGACTCTACCAACAAACCAAACATTACCGGGTTACGACTTTAAATAATCAATTAGGTTGGGTTCGAATAACAATATCAGAACGCTTCTATCGAATTATCCTTCGTTATATACGAAAGCCCGTCAAATTGGCCGCCCTAATCGTGTATTCCGTTGATTCATCCCCTAGCAAAACACCCCAAACACATTTTCCACCCTATTTCCCGTCCGACACACCCCTCCGTTATTGTTTGTCCTTGTATCTCAATATTCGCCCCTTGGGAGTTTTTTAGACATTTTTTACAGTATAATTATGAATTTTATACTTAGTATACGTCTTTGAGAGTATTTTTTTCGTCAGGAAAAAAAATGGTACATTTGAAAGGAGAATGTTAATTAGACTTTTTGAAGTTAATAGGCGGGGGAAATGTCGATCGTCTGGCGAAAATTGAAAAAGGGGGAATTTGTCCTGAAAAATGTCGACACGGGTTACAGGGGGGTGCAAATTGAAAATCTGTGAAAACGTGACCGATAACAATCTGTCATTTCCTACGTGGAGTCGTCGTTGATGAGAAATTACGTCTCCAAGGTTGGTATATACAGGGTGATTCAGAGTCAGTGTCGTGGTAAGACAATATTTGCAGAAAAAAATATTGTTTATCTCAGAAACTATTTAGTTTCGTTTGATACAGTTTATCATTGGAGATTTGAGAATGAATAATAAAGCTCAGTGAAGCGTCTGTAAATTACACTAAAACATACTTTTATCATAAGTATTGCAAGGCTTTTTGATTAACGGTGATAAATGAAAATAAAGTTAAAGCTAAGTCTTTGTTATTCTTTGCCAATTATTAATTC
Source organism: Aphodius sticticus (assembly GCA_963966075.1). Lineage (NCBI taxonomy): Eukaryota > Metazoa > Arthropoda > Insecta > Coleoptera > Scarabaeidae > Aphodius > Aphodius sticticus. Next base: position 45,412,144 of record OZ014511.1, on the reverse strand, counting down.
AATATAATTTAATATTTACGTCCTAACCATGTGTCATCATTTGCTCTTTACATTTTTTAAGAAGCTTGATGAGCTAACCAATGATTCTGACATAGATAATGATTAGAAATGCACCTGGAATATATATTTTTCTTCCAACAGTTTCACCTCCACAGCCAGAATATTATCAATTTTCAAGACCTTGTAACTTTAAGGCATTATTTGTATTTATTAGATGCAATATGTTTATTGTATTTCACTGTCTTCGCTGCTAGAAAGCTACACCAAAGCACGTGATATGTTTCCAACTGATTTCCAATAATGGAGTATCTTTTCTGAAATTGTTGTTAAATTTTCGTTTGTTGACTATTTATTTTTAAAGAAATTTTATGAAGAATAAAGTGATGATGTTTTCCTTTGAACCGAAATCGGATAATAATATTTTTCTTTATTACAAGTAAGCATCGATTAAAATTTAAAATTAATCTAAATCAGTTTGACTAAATTACAAACACAATACGCGTTTAAACATCGTTTGAATAAGTTAATTATTATTTTTGTGAAAGTGTTGCATTTCTATGACTATAAAATGCCATTCATTCACCCAATCGGGAGCTCAAAGTAGTACGTTGTCCGTCAACAATATTTATTATAGAATTTGGTCAATCCTGACTGACTGAAATTTCTATACACCAGATCTGTTCTGTTACAGAATAAACAGTCGATTCTCTAAACACAAGGGGAATCCGTACCCCCTACATTCTACTCACAAAACACGTAAAAGTTCTGAGGGGGTTTCTTAGCTATTAGTTCACAGAATCGGAACAGCTGTACACCAAACTAAAGATAAAAGGTATACAATTTTCCGTCTAGTGATAGATTTTTGATATTTATGATCGTTTTTGACAAAAAGTTACTGAATCTGAAGTAAATATGACTGATTTCGCGATTTTTTTTTGTACGGTGAACAAATGGACCTAAATTGAATAAAAGTATCACATAATAACTCAAAGTTTTTAAAAAATCGGGACAAAATTCGGGACGTCTCATCAGGCGGGACAAGTGTTCAAAATTCGGGACTATCCCGCTGAAATAGGGACGGTTGGTCACCCTACTGTACATGTCTGTACCATCGATTTGGAAACTCGTTTGACCAGAAAGGAGAACATTGGAAAACTGGTGGTGTTCCATAGGGGTGCGTTCAACCCCCATTAAGAATTTAACAAACTGAAAAATACTTGTACGTTCCACTGGGGTTGCTTCAGAACTGCGGACCAAAGGGCTCGCTCACCCCAATTCCCAGAACTTTTCACCCCCATTCCGAAGGCATCTGACAAACCCCATTAAAATATAATCGCTCCAGGCCACACACTGAAAAGTCGAAACTATGTCGAAAACAACAGTCTCGCATTTTTTCCTTCGGCATTCAGCCTTTGTTTTGTTTTCTTTCCTTATTCCTTCTGTTGCGATGGATTTTGTTTGTCGTTTCTGACAGCTGGAAATGGAAAATGGACGCGATTGCCTGCGGTGGGGGCGAAACCAAACAAGGCACGTCGTTTATAGATATGGTCTTCATCGGCCATGATTGAAAGCTACGTTACGCAACGTCGCGATCGGTTGGCGTCATTCCACATATACATTTATAAAATGGAATATGTTTTTCTCGGCCAATTTCCCATCCGATACCGTTTGAAACGTCAACATCGGTTGATTAGATCGGACACAGTTTGCGTTGAAAGTTGCTAGTATAGTAAAATTGGTGTTTTGCATTATTTTTGTTAACTTGGAACGTCATAACTTCCGAACCGTTCCAAATAGGAAAAATCTAATTATACCGGCGTGATCAGCGTCGAAAATTGTATTAAGAACCACAACCTTAATTTGATTGAAGGCAGTTGGGTTTTCGCCGATTGGCTAAAATTTTGTAAGAAACCACATATTTCAAACTATAATTTTGAAGTGGCACACCTATCTCAAAAACTAGGGCTCGGATCGACATGAAACCTTCGCTATCTTACTAAAATGAGTGTGCTGATTACGAATTTACATAGAATATGTCTCTATCTCCACTGGTTACCGAGTGGTGCCCAAATTACGTTTTTTAAAATAACACAAAAATAAGCGAAATGGACCACATAACTTTGAAATGGTACTTTTTAGGCATATAAAAGTCTACATATTTTTGATATACTCATCGAGAGCAATCATTTGGCGGTGGGTAAATCTCTCTATCGCCAACGGTTGCAAAGTTCAATTTTTTTCTACCTAAATGTGCTAAATTTAGACTGAAAAAATAATTATATTTTTTTTTTTGAGAGATAGAGCATTCTAATGTGGTCATGCTTATGCATTGGGCTGTGCTGAATTCAACGGTGAGGTCGGTTTTCCCGTAACGCGTACGGTTTGGCCAGAAAGTGGGAAAGTATAGTTTCCGCGGTTTATCGCTGTTTTCTCGCGAACCGCGCATCTTAGAGCAACGCGGTTTTCAGAAATGAATTCCCCGTCCAATTTCCCATCCGATACCGTTTGAAACGTCAAATCGTCAAAACGTCAAATCAAATCGTTTGATTAGATCGGACACAGTTTGCGTTAAAAGTTGCTAGTATAGTAAAATGGATATTTTGCATTATTTTTGTTAACGTGGAACGTCATAACTTCCGAACCGTTCCAAATAGGAAAAATCTAATTATACCGGCGTAATCAGCGTCGAAAATTGTATTAAGAACCACAACCTTAATTTGATTGAAGTCAGTTGGGTTTTCGCCAACTGGCTAAAATTTTTAAGAAATTTCGTATTTTAAACTATAATTTTGAAGTGACACACCTATCTCAAAAACTAGGACTCGGATCGACATAAAACCTTCGCTATCTTACTAAAATGGGTGCGCTGATTACGAATTTACATAGAAGAGGTCTCTATCTCTACTGGTTTCCGAGTGGTGCTCAAATTACATTTTTTAAAATAACACGAAAATAGGCGAATTTGACCAGATAACTTCGAAATAGTACTTCTTAGGCATATAAAAGTCTACATATTTTTGATGTACTCGTCGAGAGCTATCATTTGGCGATAGGTAAATCTCTCTATCACCAACGGTTCCAAAGTTCAATTTTTTTCTACCCAAATGCACCAAAATTTAGACCGAAAAAATAATTATATTTTTTTGAGAGATAGAGGATTCTAATGTGGTCATGCTTATGCAGTGGGCTGCGCTGAATTCAACGGTGAGGTCGGTTTTCCCGTAACGCGTACGGTTTGGCCAGAAAGTGGAAAACTATACTTTCCGCGGTTTCTCGCGGTTTTCTCGCGAACCGCGCATCTTAGAGCTACTTAGGTCTCTATCTTTACTGGTTACTGGTTACTTTACTGGTTACTGTTACAGTCATAAAATATGCATAGGTCTTATGACAGGTGAATGTCAACCCTTGTTACCAACGTGAAGTTTGAGTAAATTAGCTTCGTATGGGGACTATTATCCCCATCAGTTTGCCTTCCACCGAATTGAGCCGAGTTTTGCGAAACAATACGCTGCGTTTTCGGATCTATTATTCAAAGTTAAGGAGATCGGGGACTTGGCTTTCGCGTTGTCGCTGATCCGGGGCGCAGCCACTGTCAGTCACTCAGTCAGGAGGCAGACAGTCAGCCAGGCATAGCCTCGCGTTCTGACGAATCGTCCTATTATCTGTATCCTCTTGAAGTTGTTTATGCGAAAACGACGCTTGGAGTCGGCCGTTCCAGATGTCTTCCCATACAATTTAACGTTAATTAAAATTTTATTCACGAGCCGGGTAACTGTAGAGGGCGCTACTAACAGCTACGACGTTATCTCCAGTGCTCGTGTGACACTGACATTGTGAATAGGGTCCCACAAACCAATTCTCAGCACGAACGAGACTACTTATTGTTGTAGCTGTCGACTGCCTAGGCGAGATTATTTACAATTTACTATTCAGCATGTGCAGTGTCAACAGAATCGATTCCAGTTAACTTAGTTCGGGAACTTTTGCCACTTACGTCACGTTAGGTCAACTCTTAAAAGCTTAAAGCTGAAGTACCACTAGGTGGTGTACTTGGTCCAATTCTGTAACTCTTTTTACGCATGCTCGTCCTGAACCAGATGGTGTTACTGTTGCTGATGTTTGCTGATGACCAGTGGCCGGACAAAAATGTATGTCTCGCAGTGCTAGAAGTCGCCCAGCTATGAGTGTGCGTAGCGGGCACGCATGGGTCAATGACGACTTATGCACTATATGCAACACGTGCCCACTGAAATATTTTACTCATTTCTTGGATATGCATTGAACGATTGTATTACTGCATATTTTTCAAAATTATCTTCAGTAAAATTATTTCGCTTTGATGTTAAAATGTCTTTAAACCTTGAAAATGATCTTTCTACATCGCAGCAAGTCACAGGCGCACAAGAATAAACCAACACCAAATTGGAATATTTTTGAGAAATTCCTTCATCCGTAAATGAATTCGTAGAGATTTGTTGTCCAACTTTATGGTTGGCAATATTTGCGTAAAATTTGTATCAATAAATTTTAATTGTTCATGCAAATCTTGTAATGATAATACTTTTTTGCAGTCTTTAATACTAAGTGCTTCATCAGGCAAATTTAAGACGAAGGGTTTGATGATATCAAAGTTTCTTGCATAATAACGTAATAACTGGTTGTTGTGGCAAAGGTAGATTAGGACACTTTTCCTTGTAAAGAGACAATCTGGAAGGAGCTTTCATTAAAATTTTTTTGCATGTGCTTATTAGCGTATTCACGTGGGGAAATTCTTCCCGAATAAATTCACAAATTCTATGAATAGCGTGTGCAAAACATGTTAAATGAAGAATATTTGAAAAATGTTGTTTAAGTAATTTTCCAACTTTTAACATAATCGCAGCAGCGTCAGAAACAAACAGCAATACTTTGGTAGCGTCTGTGATTCCTACTTTTTTTATGGCGTCATTTACTATTGTGCATATCTCTTCAGCTTTGACGGTACAGCGAAACTGAGTAGATATTAAATAGGGTTTATATAAGTCTTGCGGGTCCAACAATCCGACAACGACGTTGACCACACATCTACCGTTCATATCCGTAGTTTCATCTGCAGAAACCCAAATATATTTATCGGATAGTTTTGACTTTATTTTAGAAATTGTTTTGTCATATTGCCCTTGTACGTAATATTTTCTAATTGTGGATTCATCGGGTAAGACTCGTCCAGTATACTTCTTGATAAATTTAAAAAAAACGGGATTATTAATTTTTGTGAAAGGTATATTAGCAGAAATAAGTTTCACATAAATCATCAAAAAAGTTTTTAGTTGACGTTCCCTATGCATTTTCTATGTGTTTTCTTGTTTTTACATGACCCGAAGACATTGTTTACTACGAATTATTAAATTTCGTGAGCAGAAATTGCAAACCACTTCCCCTTTCTTAACGAACGTGAAAGTATTGCCAAACTCAGCTAGCAAACGATTCATTGCAGGATTTTCAAACTAATTACAACTAGAAAATAAAAAAATAATTCAACTCTAAGTATAAAACAGAAGAACAAATTCGAAATGGAAAATAAAAACAGATATTCACACAAAATTTCAAGAAACAACACAATTGAAAGAAACTGCTCAAATTATCTATCGACGAAGCGGAAATTTAAACATGGCAAGCGACTGTACTCGATCAACGCCAAAGCAGGTGTACTGGCATGTACATCATGAGCCGAAGCCAGACCGGCTAGTCGCGTCCCCACCAGCACGTGTCCCATGCACGACACTGGAAAACATACATTTTTGTCCGGCCACTGCTGATGACACTGCTATCATGACACAAATGTTGAAGGAACAACACTAAAACTGCGGAATGTTGTCATTTGATGCAACGATTGCTAATTCCATTCAACAACGATTGTGCCTAGATTGTGAAGATTGGAGTTTCACCCCAATGCACAGTGGCGGATTTTGCACTTTTAGCCGGACAAAATTATTTTCTTTTCTAATGCACTTAAAATCTTCGATAGATAATCGGAAAAATAGTAAAAAATATCTAAGTCTTAAGGGGGTTGTTTTTGCGGGTGTGGCAAAAAGAATTTGGGTGTTGAAATTTGGAAACCTTGTGAATATGATATTATTATACTTAGGAGTACACAATAAAAATTAAAAAAAATATCAAAGTACCAATGTTTTTGAGAGGGTTGAAAATAAATTTTGTTTTTAAATTCTCTGAAACTTTGTGAATGTGCTACTATTATTCCTACAAATATGCGAAAAAAAGAAAAAAATATACGTACTTGTGGGGTGGTTTTGGAAGGGGGTTGATTAATAAATTTAGTTTGAAAATTGGGAAACTTTGTGAATGTGATACAAATACGTGAAAAAAGGGAAAAAATCTAAGTATTTGTGGGGTGGTTTTGGAAGGGGGTTCATTAATAAATTTGGTTTGAAAATTGTGAAATTTGCAGGAACGATATCTATTTTTTTTTAGTTTTTAAGGGCCGAATTGTGGCGGTTTGCATATTGAAGATTTTACCATAACAATAACTATTTGTTTTAGCTTGAGGCTTCAACACAGCATTGTAGTCGATTTTGAACTTTAACCCAAACCGAATAATATGTGGCGTGAAAATATATACATGAAATGAACCCACACATACTACAGTCGGCCGAATTCTGGCAACAGCACTCACTTTCAGAACGTTAAACTAAATCATGGGTCATGTGTGGTATCATTGCAAAGATATTTTCAAACGAAACAACTTCTGCTGGAAACACTTCTTTCCAAATCATGCGCTTTACGAAATAAACCATGTTATGATCTCGGGCTATCCTTTGTTGGACAGGTGACGGTAATAAGGTGACTTGTTGGCTTCAAGGCTTTGTATCAGACGCGCTAAATCTTTAGCTATCGATATACTATCACATCTCTTCACTACTAACAAAATAAAACATGAATACGTGGATTGTTCTTCTGATCACAGCTTATACAGACAACATAACAGATTATGGGTTCTTTGATAAAGCGTATGGTTTAGAAAACTTTTGTTCAAATAAAAGTTGTTTTTATTTAAAATATATATGCAATGATACCACACACGACCTAGGTTCTCGTTTGAGATTCCAAATCCAAATGCAGTTATGACTACTGCCGGTATGTTCCGGAAATTATAATTGATGCCATAAAATACGTCAGGTAGGCTTTTGTTATGCCATTTTTTTTTCTGAACCTCTATGACGTCATATAACAAAGAAAAACACATGTATCTGTATTTCTAGAAGCTCTCCAGACGATAAGGGGCTCTCTTCAGCAAGAAGAAAAAGTTACAGGAAAAAAGTGGCACCTAACTTCAACAAATCCTAAAACTATAACATCGAAGCTTAGCAATAGAACACTTAATTTTATTAAGCGCTAAAAAACTCAAATTATTACATCAGTACAGCTTCCATAAAGTAGTACGCACCACCACACGTCTCCTCCAATGTAGTTATTCAAAATAATTGACACAAATTAACGTAAACATGCGCTCACACTGACATAGATGAATTTGCGAATGGTTATGCACTTTTGCCACCATATACAGCGTGTTTCTTTTTAGTATACAGGGTGACAAGTTGAAACAAAATTTTTATTGCCTCTTCCTCAAAAAAAATTGGACGCTTGTAACGAAAACATTGTACATGCACGACAAATATAATGGTTCTATGAACACTTGCCATCTTCCTTTTAATAGTTGTGAATATCATTCATCAGTTATACTTTTGATATCAAGGGAATAAACAATAATAATGCTGACGTAACTCATAGTTAAACGCATTCAGTCATATTTTCCCATATTAAGCTAGTGTGATGTGTTGAAGTTACGATTGAGTGAAAACCGTCACTGCTGAGAATTGTAGATATTGCACCTACTGCAAACAGCTACTGTAGCAAACAACTTGATGAATATACAAAAGAAACTTCAGTGCTTTGTGTGTACGTATGTATATAGGTAGTTCTGAACTTATATGTGGCATCATACACTGCGACTCAGCTACTATATTGCTCAACAGCGAAGTTACGAACTGTAAATTTATTGCGGCAAACCGAATGCATTAATATAAACTGCTGTATAGCAGTAGCATCCTCATAAACAATAATTGCCCAATAACAAATCTGGATACCGCTTAGTGCGCGCTTCATCAGCATTAAACCTAACTTCTGGGTTAATTGATTAGTACGCATTCATCTGCAGTCATATCGTTATTTAGTGTATATTGAATGAGTGCAATAATTTCTAAGGATTATAGATCTTCATAATAGGAGTAAAAAATTCAAATACGTTTTTTCTCTAAGTGACGCCAGTATTGCGTAATTAATTATTGAAAATGCAGAATTTGACGCCGCACGTTTTCAGAAAGGGTAGTAGCGTCTTGACCTAGAGCCTGTGGCGAAACAGCTGACAGCTGAGCGAGGGGAAGTCCCGTGCGTGCTTTAGTTTACGCTCTGCAGTTGTTTCTGTTTATCGGGTTTCTTTGTAGTTATTTTGCGGTTTTGTGTTTCAAAATGGACAATTTTAGTAGTGGTGAGTACGTGGGCATGTTACTTGTTTATGGTGAATGCAGAAAAAATGCAGCGGCCTCTCCAAGACTTTGTTCGCAACGATTTAGAACCCGGTGCGTCGCTAATAATAGAACTTTTGTTTACGTGGGTCAACGGTTAAGGGATAGTCCTGCTCGGGTATTTTTGCCTAACTATGCAGGAAGAGGCCGTCCACGCGATCGTAATATGGTAAATACCGAAGAACAAATCTTGGATATGGTCCACGAAGATGATCGACGAAGCACTAGAACAATTTCTCGACAAGTCGGAGTTTCCCACGGGATAGTGCACAGAACACTACGTGAAAACTTACTTTGGGTATATCGGGAAACGCGTGTACAAGATTTGCTCCCACAGGATTATTTACAGAGGGTCACCTTTGGTGAATGGTTTCGTGGTCAATGTCAAACCAATGAAAACTTTCCTAATTTGGTACTTTCCACTGATGAAGCGACATTTACCCGAAACGGAATTTTTAACAGCCGGAACATGTGCCACTGGACCTATGAAAATCCGCGAAGTATACGACGTACCAATTTTCAGCACCGATTTGCCATTAATATTTGAGCCGGAATTATTGGCAATTGTTTGGTAGGACCAGTGGAACTGCCGCCCCGTCTTAATAGTGAAGAATACTTGAATTTTTTACAAAACACACCAGGTTTGTTAGAAAATGTGCCGCTTGATGTTCGCCATGAAATGTGGTTTATGCACGACGGTGCTCCTGCACATAAGAGCCGCATTGTAGTGCCACATTTAAGTGAAACATTTGGTGAAAAGTGGATAGGGATTAATGGAGCAAGATGGATTTTTATTTCTGGGGTTATTTAAAAGGATTAGTGTATAAGACGGAAGTAAACAACGAAAATGAACTCCGTGATGGAATTTTCAATTGTGCTGAAATTGTGCGCGAGGACATTGAACGCCGCTCTTTATGTGCGAATTGGAGGCGCCGAGAAGAAGCGTGTTTGGATGCAAACGGTGCGCACTTTGAGCAGTTTCTTTAATTGTTGGTAAGTTTACTGTTAAATCATTGAATACATCGTTATTTATACGCATTTCGTGAGCTCCGCGTGCTACAGATAGGTGCGGGCTAGTTTTCGACGGAGTACTACACATTATGAAAACATGAGAATTTCTTGACGCCTCTCGCGAGAACTCACCCTTCTCCCTAATTCATTCCACAAATGTTCTATAGGGTTCATTTCGGGGATTCTCGCAGGCCACTGTAATGTGGTGATACCCGTAGCTTCAAAGAAGTTTCGCTCTATTTTTTCGATGTGTGGTCGAGCATTATCCTGCTTCAATATAAAATTATTGCCCACTAGCTCCTCATTCTGCTGTAAAATGTCAATGTAGATTTGGGCTGTCATTGACCCCTCACCGGCAAAACATGAAGGGGGTCTTCCCATTCATTTGTAACTGAACGGAAAAGTGGTTGGTCGGTTATGGTGTAGGGAGGGTTTTCAAATTCTGATTAAACCTTTCACCAGTCCCTCTCCACATTTTTTTTTCATCCACTATGTTAAGGCAAAACCTTCACTCACCCGTACACACGACATTCGACCATTCAGGAATAGTCTATTCTCCATAATTTTGAACAAAATTTCTTCTAACAATTTCAAACAACTTATTTTCCATCCTTCATGGTTTATAAGTTGGCAGAAAGCCACTCAAACTCGAAAGTTACAGTTTCCTCCGCGAGATGCGAGTCGGTCGCTTCTTTTATCAATTACCTGTCAGGTGGGAGCATGAAGAACGACCTGGAAAGCGGAATATTGTCGTACAGAAATTAAATTTTTATACGGAAACCACCTTGTCTTCCTGGAGTTATAGAACAGACTGCAGGAGTAGACGCCTGTCAGATATAGTAAGATCGATGTTCCGAAATTAAGCTGGGAGATATGTCGATCATATCCGGAGTCGCTGCCAGCTCTGTTTCAAAAAACTTTTCCTAAAGTTTCCCAGGCAGTAAATTCAGCCATCAGATGGACAAACCAGTCGCATTTATCTTGCTCAGTTTGTGTCTTTATTCATTCAAAAAGTTACCTGCATCAATATCTGGTATTTTCTAACTTTTTACTTGACGGGATGAACTCTACTAAATTCACTGCTTAGTACACACACCCACACAGATAATTGTGTTAGTAGTTTTGATAATAGTTTTTATATTATTGGCATCCTATTAAATAAATAACGTTGTTTGTACTGTACGTAGTGAAATTTACTTTGAACTATTAATACTCCCTTTGAATTCAAATGCTGTCAGTTTTCCATTGTTTAGTAAAGTACTGAATATCAGCGAAATACGCCGGCTAAATTTGGTTTCACAAAACTATGCGCAGAATATGTATATCTATTGTTCATTAATTTACGTAGCTATTTGTAAAGAGATTTCGTTACAAACTGAAATGATGTTATTGCGCATTTCAATATATGTTTACTGTTCGATAATGATGTGGGCTGAAGGCGTATTTAGTTGAATGTTCCAGAACAAATTCAATATTTAGACCAGCGTTTCCCAACCTTTTAACTCTTATTACTCCTTATTACTACTTATTACTCCCTTTAAATAGGGTTCTATAAAATAGGGAGAAAAACGTGTAACGTATTTCAAGTAACCAGTAACAAGTCTGTAAAGAACAGCAGTTCAATGATTGAATATTACTTACTACTGTGAAATTAATGTACTTTCCCTGTCAAATTTAAAAAATGCCCTGTAAAATTAAGGTGGTACTGTTCTAATTTTACAGGAATATGTTTGTGAAATATGTGAATTCTGTAAAAACTATACAGAAGTTTAGCTGGTATCTAATAACCAGCGATGTTACAGTTAATTCTTCTTTTACAGCTTTTTTGGTAGTTTATGACATTCATTTTCTGTAACATTGCAGATAGTTCTCTCTAGGCATAAACTTATTTGTTCTTTTTAGTTCCTTCAAGTATTATTAAAGGTAGAAAGAAGGAAATACAAATCAAACAATGCGAAAACGAAGAATACAAAAAGTACCTTTTACAAATAATTAAATAATCTATATGATCTCTATATTTTCTCTTAAAGTTTGTTAAATAAGAAAAAGCTTCCTCATACATACACAATGTTGAAAACTGAACTGATACAAGGTAATTTATAACTCTAGGTGAAAATTAAATGCAGAAACATACCAAATTATAAATAAAAATATGAAAAGCACTTTTAAATTTGTTTCATTGTCAAAATTAGTACTTACTTCAATTTAATTTAATTATTTTTTGTTTAATTAAACGCAGTCACGAAATTTGAAATTACACTTTAGTTTCCTGTCCGCATAAATTTTCGTCTATAATTGCAAATCACTCTGTATATTTATTGATTTTCTATTAATGGGACCGACAGAATTTTCGTCATAGAAGCTCAGAACTTGTCTGGTGATAGGTTAGTTATCTTATCTGGAATGTAAGATCATATTGAAATCCACCACCTACAATTCTGTTCTTCTCCTAAATTACCATTATGAGCAGCATATTCAAATTATAGTTTTATTTTGTCACACGTTTGTAAAGACGAAAATATTGTAAAAACAATTAATGTTGTTTTCTAGAGGTTATTTTGTTTTTATGTAACAGATAATTGTAGTTAGAAGGGCTCCAAATCATAATTATTCATGGATTGACCTTGTTTATTAATCCAATAATTCAAATAATAATCCCATGCTAAAATAATACATAAAATATTACATACTTTTCTCATGGGCTACATGGCCCATGAAAAAAAATCTGATTAGCTTTGTTCTAATTTCCTATCTAAATAAATTTCCACAGAAAAAAAAACAGTTCGTCGAGCGTTCAAAATTAGAAATTCAATTTCAACTTCCGCTTTCACGCCCGCGACAGGGCGGCCCTTTTTCAATTCTTTTTACGTCTTTGGCGCGACTATAAAAGTGGACGAAGTCATGTCAAATTAAGCGCGTTTCGCTCGAAAAGTTAAATTGAAATTCGACGCGAAAGAAGCGCGCTCACAATGGTCAATTAATAAATCCAATTGCGGCCGGCGGTTGTCTCCGGAACTAGTCAGTGTTATGAACGTCCGACGACAGCGCCTCTCTCGGGAAAAATGCAAAACGATCCTTTCAGATTTTAATTCGACGATTTACATCATCAACGCCGTCTAATCGTGGCAATTTTATGGACACCGGATGCCAGAAAAGAAGGGATAATAAGCAGAAAAGTTCAGTTTAAGCAGATTTAAGCAGAAAATTAATCAATTTCCTGAATAAATTGATAAATCCTTATCCTGAATGCCCGACAAACTGCGAACTGAACCAGAATCGACATTATATTAAATAATACTCCAAGCGAAATGTCATACTACGATAGAGTCATGCCTATTCATGGTAGCACAATACGACTGTATTCCACACTCGGATATGCCCTACGGGTGTATAGTATATTGATTTTGACGTTACTGGATCGATACTGGATGCCAACATCAGCCGGAGTATAAAGAAAGGCACCTACAGGTACCGGTGACTCATTGACAGCTTGATATGTACCACAGCTACCTTCCACAAAGCTTTTAAACCCTGCGAAACCGACAGTCGTTCTTGAATAACGTTTCCTACAGTTTCCTACATTCCCAGAGTGTTAAGACGGATTTACACCAGGGTGAGCTGATAAGTATCACTTGTACCACTTGTACCACTGGTGTGTTAAATTAATGAAAACATGGCACAGTCGGGAGGATTTGACATTTCGACGAATGACCTCGGTTTGTGATCAGGGAATTTGAATTGTTTTTAAATTAATTTGAGGTCTAACATCAAACAGGCTGTAGCCTTGGTGTAAACGTTTCTTTAAAGGGGGATTCAACCCTCAATAATCTCACCCTCCTATGTATTAATTACATTTTCACGTTCATTCCTGAGTGATTTCGAATTGAAATCGTAACAGCTCTTACGACGCAGTTGCGGAGTCTGAAGGAAGCTTTTGAAGTCAAAACGCTCACCGGAGATTAAAGTTTACTTCGGCAGGTGCTAAAATGCAGGTGTATAAATATTAATGGAAGATAAGTAATATGGAGATATAATATAGTAATATAGAAATTTGACAAGTTTGCGTTATGCCAAACAACGCGGTTGCAAAGTGGTTGCTGGTACAACTTACCCAAATCAAAACTGCTAAGGAAAAATATTCAGTATATATGTATATATATATACACAGTGTGTCCCCCGATGGACCTAACTGTACCTATAATGGAAGTAATTTTTAATTTCTCGAGAAAAGTCATTCTTCGTAAAGAGTTTTGGATGTCCTAAAAAGTCGAAAGCCATTGTTAATATTTTGATTTAACATACAGTACGGTTAGAAAACACGAAAATGTTAAATTGTCCGAAGAGTAAACTATCGATTTTTCGAAATTAGATCAAAAATGTTATAGGTAAAAGTTGTTTTATACTTAAATTTATGCCCAGATACCTTACCCGGACTTTTCTTACCCGCACTTTCTTACCCGGACTTTTCTTACCCGGACTTTTCCTACCCGGACTTTTCCCACCCGGACTTTTCTTACCCGGACTTTTCCTACCCGGACTTTTCGTACCAGGACTTTTCTTACCCGGACTTTTCCTACCCGGACTTTTCCTACCCGGACTTTTCTTACCCGGACTTTTCCTACCCGGACTTTTCCTACCCGGACTTTTCGTACCCGGACTTTTCCTACCCGGACTTTTCTTACCCGGACTTTTCCTACCCGGACTTTTCGTACCCGGACTTTTCTTACCCGGACTTTTCGTACCCGGACTTTTCCTACCCGGACTTTTCTTACCCGGACTTTTCTTACCCGGACTTTTCTTACCCGGACTTTTCTTACCCGGACTTTTCTTACCCGGACTTTTCTTACCCGGACTTTTCTTACCCGGACTTTTCTTGCCCGGACTTTTCTTACCCGGACTCAATGTTGTATACTAAGTTTTATATTTTATTTATTTTTAACAAAGTAATTTAACAAAACATTACTCCACACGTTCCCCTCCTACAGCTACACATTTTTACAATCTTCTTCTAAACTCCCGATATACCAAACCAATTGTTTCTTCATTTATTTCGTCTACTGCTTCCCTAATTTTTAATTTTCGAATGTCTACATTATCATGAAAATTATTCGCATACACCTTGTTTTAAATAACCCCACAGAAGAAAATCAAACGGCGTTAAATCAGGTGAACGTGGTGGCCATCCTATACTTGACTTGATATGCGCTATGAGCAGGACAACCGTCGTGTTGATAGTGTAGTGAACACCTGAGCTGTAAGTTGATTTCGTCCAAAGTAGGTAGCAAAAAACTTCCAACATATAAAAATACCAACGATGTAAAATATCTCTTCTTCGTTATTTTCTTGTGTAAAGACAGCAATAGAGCCATATGTATTACTCCTAACCATGTACACAATTCCGACACACATGTCTGATTTAAGGACGTGCTATATTTACATATACCTACCTAATTCCGACACCCCTAAATTTGTAAATAATAGTGGTTAAAAGAGTAGTAGTACATCGTATTATTATGAAAATGAAAAAAGCGGCGTAAAAAGAAGACGAATTGCAGTTGCCTTATAGGGAAAAGTCAACTTTTAGCATAACACTTAATTATCAAGATCAGTCAAACTTTTAGGTTATATTTTGACCGTTAGAACATTGGTAGAATAAGAAACGATTATGGGTTGATAAGGGTTGACAAATCAACAAACCGGATGTCCTAAAATAAAGTTCAATGTTGTAGATTTCTTATTTTATCCAACTAAACAGAAATATGACGGAATTTAGGACAGTGTGTGAATTTGCGACGTTTACCTTATGTTATCTGTTCGATAGAAAATTGTACCAGAAACCGTGATCAAAAATATACCCCTCAACCGGAAATCGAGTAGATATTATGTCGTAATGCATCCGTACACCGCTAGAGGGCATTGTCGGCGGTGCTCATTAAATTTCGGCGCGAGCAAAGTTGAATTTGCTCGTTAGGCATTCTTCCATTGTTTGGCGGAAAACGTATGGCGTGGGGCGTAAGTTTCAACGTCCGTCCGCACTGATATTTCAGCGAAATCGATGCAAAATATATACGGCGAGGGTCTCTGCCATTATTCATCTTCCGACCTCGCCGTTTCAGGGTGGAGAGGAGTTTTGCCCGCAATTTAGGAGATTGGAATTTAATAATTGATGCAGTAAATTTCGAACACACTGTCAACCGAGGCGGGAATATTTTAATTGACGCGTCCTGATTTCAAGCGCGAGGCAGGTGCTACCGAAGTGGCTCCTCGATCGAGGTGGCTGGGGGGCAGCGGGGGTGAGCTGTAAAAATTAATTAATCAAGCTCAGTCGGAACGTCAAGTTAGCTTCGGTTTTCAGCCGTAGACGCCAATTTCATAAATGGATTCGCCAACAACGCTCCGGGGTTCCTATTAGCGGGATGATCCCAAAAAACCACCCCCAATCCATCGAAATTAAGGACTACGTATTTCCCAAACTTGCTTCCTTGTCGATGGAGTGTTTGATGATGTGAAGAAACGTATACAAAATATAATCCTATCGACTGCGCCAGTTAATCGGACTGAGCGCAGGGCTTCCACAAGTCTAGTATATACTAAACATATTTCCAATTTAGATTTGTACAGTTTTTTTTTTAAATCAACATGAGATGTTACAAAATAACGTAAAACCCCCTTAAAAATTCAGTAACATTCTTTGAGTTTTTATTCCATGGCGTACTTTTAACTTCGGAGTTTTGCTGTTTAAAAAGCACAGCTGTGCTAGAAAAAAGTACCATCAAAATTTTGGCAAAAAAAGTTATTTATAACTTCTTTTTCATTGATTTTATATTTCTCTAAAATTAAAAATACCAAGTTGGCATCTGGTGATGTCACAATATCTACATATAATAGGGTATTTGACTGTATTAAAAATGTGGCTTGTATTGTAGTCATCCTAATAGAATACAGTTTAAGAAAACTATTTGTTATTATTTTTCAAACAAAATATGCTTTATTTCTATTAAAAACCAAAATTAAAATTGAATTTTATTCACGTCCTATCACGTGATTGAAAACGCTCTGTAATTGGCTCAGTCTCCAGTGACGTCATTCGTTAGTACGCTTAGAGCGCGTTCGGTTTGTAAGGGCAGAGTATGGGGAGATAACCTGGGTCGGCTGTCTCTCTCTTATATGCAGATAAACGCCGTATGACGTTAGTCCGCTTATTATGCAGCGCGTTACTCTCACCGTACAATACCGGGTTATCCGAACGCGCTCTTATGCTCCTCCCGTTTGAATTTAATAGCACTAAAATGCCATGTAAGCATAACTTTGTAGGTTAGGATAGCCCTAACCTTAAGCTGTCAGATCAGATAATACCTGGTTCGAAAATACGATAGATAACTTATTCTAGTCAGTTTTACTTATGTCGAAGTAATCTTCACAACAAAAAACACTTGTATTGGCCGCTATTTATTTCATTTGTATTTCAACGAACCAACCACTTTCTTCGCAGCTTCAAATCTTGTGGAACAGCTACAAATAGTTTATCCGGAGTTTTTCTTGACGTATTTCTGCATTGTGGATGTATACACCATTTATAACCCATTTTTATGTAGAAAAAAATTGTGAAAACAACACATCATACAACACCAAACGGCGACGATGCCGATGCTGACAGATGATATGGGCCGATTTGACATCTACTATCGGGTGACATCACACAACAGAAAGTATCGTTTTGGCGGGACTTTTTGTGATTCAATTTTTAACTATGATTTTTATGAAATATTGAGGAAATAATTACGAAAAATAATGCGTTTACAATGTAGAGTGAAGGAATAAACACACTAAGATGGTTTTCCAATAATAGTGAAATACCCTATTAAGAAAATGTTTGTGTGACATTGACAGGTAGTAGGTACTTTGATTTTAACTCCCATTATTGTTATTAATGTCTTTGACAAGATTATTGGCTTATTTATATAGAAATCATTAAAATCCAGCAAATGTGACTATGCTCGTGCACAAAGTACCAATGTTTAAAGGCATATAAGTTTAAATGAGGTTTCTGAATCATCAGAGAATGACTTTTTTTATCATCAGAGACAACATTTTTAGACTGAATAATTCTGCCAAATTTGTACGAAGCAAAGGAACTTTGAAATCGCTGGCGTCGGCGTCGTTTTATAAATATTTCATCAAGTGAAACAAGACGAAAGTGCATCTGAAATGTAACTTAATTATGTCGGGGCACCTTTCATCGTCCTCTCCGGATGCTGATTGGCCTCTTATGTTCGTCGCTGGGTAAATATTGCAAATTTTCGAGCGCCCGTCGTTCTCGCGGAATAAGTATCGCTTCGTGGTCCCTCATGAATAATGAAAACCGCTCGGCAAGATGATAATTCATTACCAGCAGACGACGTTCTCGAAGATAAAGAGGGACAAATGCCGACCCTGCCTGGTACCACTGCCAAGATCCACAGATATTTTATGGTCGACAAACTTCTTGCATAAGTTCCCTGCCAAATTTTGCGTTTATTTTTATGCGTACGTACTTCCGGTTTTGTAGCTGACCGACATTGAGAGATCAATGTTTAGTTTTCCTAATTTTCAGAGATTTGGGAAGAAACTAACATAAAGTAAGCCATCCTGAAGAAAATAGGACTGGTTCAAAAAGTAAAGCCGTGGCTACACATTCGTATACTTGCCAAATATCAAACTTTGCCAAGTATATGAATATTAGTCAAGAAAAAAAACCTGCTCTATTCAAATCGTAGCGAGTCCATCTCTAAAATAAATTTAAATTTCGACGTTCGGCTGTGCGGACGAGTTTTTTACGGCATATACTTGGGTATTATTAACTGGGTATTTGCAATACCCAGTTGAAGTGGGTATAGGAAGTGGGTGCATTTATTTGTACTCGATGAATATTTTAGTACGCTGTTTAATTTTTCCATCTTTTAATTTCATTTTGTTACTACACACAAAACGAAATCGTCGTATACGAAGATTGACAATAGATTTGTAATTATTAGTAAGACTTTTGATTTTTCTAAAGGGTGAAAACCGCATAAAATTGTAATTTTGTGAAACCTTCAGATAGACAGTTTTCCGGAAACCGTCAGACAGAAATTAAAAGAAAATATTGTTGTTTTTACCTGTCCACATAAACGCAATGTTATTTCTTTCCAAGAAAAACGTACACCATATACAGAGTGTATCCTAAGTTGATGCTTTTCTATGAACAATATAGATAATACTCATTTTATAAGCTTTCAAAATGTAACCTTTTTGTTAAATAAAAAAGCTACACAAAATTGTCTCTACTATTAAAATATTTTTAATCGTTTTCGTTTCTCTTCAAGTAATAAACATCATAAAAAATTTATAGATAGCATGCCTATAAAATAATTTATTTGGAAAATTATACTTTATTTGCTTGTATTTATATATTTGTCGATTTTTATGATGTTCATTATTTGAAGAGAAACGAAAGCGGTTAAAAATATTTTAATCGTAGAGACAATTTTGTGTAGCTTTTTTATTCAACAAAAAGGTTATATTTTGAAAGATCATTTGTTTAAATTTTTGTTTCAGAAACTAATTGATCTGTATTTCAGACAACATTTGGACATATTTATAGAACGAACCTAGTAGTACAATTGGATTTAGTAGAACTTTAAAGATGACGAAGAAACCATATCTAACATTTCTTTTATGGGCAATATCTTCCTAATATAAATGAAAAAATATATATTTTTTCTCATTAAAATAATAATTTATTTAAACTAGTTCACATCAAATAACCAATTGTATTGTTTTACAGTCTGTTAAAATTAGATGCTGCGAATTAATAATACAGAAAGCTGATGAATTAAACAAAAAATCATTAAAATGAAACAAAAAGTTTCGTCAAGATTTGTTTTGTAAATTTCCACAAGAATGCCCTTGTTAGTACGCTGTGAATTCTGCACTTATGTAATTAAAAATATGTCGGCATTATAAAATAAAACCTTGCTTGTTCGTAATCAAATTATCAGTTTGATTTGAAAAAGCTAATGTGCAAATAAGGCGAACTAGTCAAAAAATAGCTAGTGCCCATTCGGTACGCACATGTAGCAAATCCTTAAAGAAGATTTTCACGTATTAGAAAATGCTATGTGGTGATGCATCAATGTCCGATGCATTTACTGTTGCAGTGCAACATTGACGGTCCGAAATCAGAAACGAATATTGTACAAATTCGTTGGTATGTGATAGATTTTTTTGAGTTTTTAAATTATCAGCCGGTAATCAAGGATTGATGAAATATATTCGGTGAACGAACTTAAAAGGAGTAAATAATCACTCATGACATGGTTGAAAAAGTCAACTTTTAGCAGAACACTCAATTATCAAGATCAGTTAAAGTTTTAGGTTGTATTGTGACAATTAGAACATTGGTAGAATAAGAAACTATTGTGGGTTGATAAGTATAATGTTAAATCAACAAACCGAATGTCCAAAAATAAAGTTCAGTAATGTCGGAATTTAGAACCGTATCTGAATTTGGGTCGTTTACCTTAACATTCATGGACAAATTTGAATTGAAATTACGAATTTAATTAAACTATTTACATATTTCTTCTCTTTTTCAGAAGTTATTCATCTCCTGGTTTGGAATTATGAATTATGGTAAGTCCACCTTCAAAACTTTATTGTTTTATTGTTTAAGATCTATAATGATGAAATCATTAAACAAAATAAACTTTTTTTAGAAAGTAAATTTAAAAATAAAAAAACATGTCCCTACCTAGACTCGACCAACGAGCCGCACATTACCGGTCCAGCGTTTTAACCCATTAAACCACAAAAACCCACAAAAATTTCAAGATATCTCAAACATTTACATACATCATTACAGAAATTCACTAAAATCTCTCCTAAATTTGTCCCATTAACCGAATAATCCACCCCGAAAGCGGATAATCGTAGCCGGTCGACCACGGTTGGAGATCATAGCCTAGTCGATTAGTAGGCTGACTCGGTCGGTAATTCGGAGCACATTTTTCGGTGGCTGCGGCCAGACGCGACGCGTCCTTCCCTGCGTCGGGAACGGTCGGCCACGTTCACGTGACGTGTCCGACGCCGGCGTCGATACTCCCGACTCGTCGGGAACGCCGTGACGTCACGGACAATCGATGCTGTAAACAGAGACGAAAGGCGTGCACGCCGCGTTGCCATGGCGACCGCAGACAGTCGAATGTAAGCCCATGTTGCCAGGTAACATGCAGAATCATACGGACACAGGTAGAGGCGCAGGGCCGTACTTAGAACATTTTTTTCGTTACGATTTTTGTAATTTTTGGGTAGGTGTTTATTTTTATTTTTTAGATTTTGTGATCTGAAACCATAGCGTTCTAGACATACCTTGCTATTTGACAAAAACAAAAAAAAGCGGTGTTGATTAGGCAACAACAAAGTAAACATGCCATTGACTGTAAGTTTCAAAACGAGACATTGCAGTTAGATCGATTTTTATATTAGCATATAGCATATACAGGGTGAGTTATAAGTACCCCGGCGGTCGATAGTTAATAAATCATTTGAGAAAGAAAAATTTATTTAATACAAAAGTTGTTTGACTCGCCATTTTCTATAACGTTTATTATATTATGAATACTACTAAATTTGTTTATCCAACCGTGTATGTTGCTAAGTCACAGCGTTAATAGATATTCAACTGTTTTTCCAAAATAAGCCCGTTGCAAAATCTTTTTAAAAACTATGTAAAAATGACATTTTTGCCTCTAAAATATCTGAGACAATAGTCGAAGCCAGTAGGTAGACGATAGTATCCAAAGATACACTATACAGTCGAGTTTTTTAACCCTTTATTTCGCTCCAATTTACATCTAGTAGGTATGTCATACACCAAATGTTACTATTTTTTGTGATATTTGCAATTTAACGAAAATGCAATGCAATTGTAAATTTTAATATTGCTGTGAATAAGGTATTTGGTAGTTTGATGTAAAGTCTTCAAGTGACGATAGAAGAGATAATTTAGAAACGATTTAACCAGCTTGATCCTTATACAAAGTATTACCGTTATCAATATATTAACAATTTTAATTATTAAATTTCTATTTGCCGTGTTATTATAATAGTTATTTATTAAATATTTTGGGAAAACTGCAACAATAAGGTTTTTAGTTTTTAATTTACTATATTTCGCCTATAACATAGGCTTCGTCAGGAAATCTACAAGGAACGTTGTAAACAAAGAATATAACAAATTTTTATATACTTACTAAATTAACTATAAACTACCAATACACATAAAACTTTTTTAAAACTTCTGACAAATGTCAAACAAAGTATAACATAAACATAACAACGTAAATTAAAATGATATCTCAATATCCATGAAAAAAATCTATAAATTAATTAAGAATTTCGACCCTTAAAAGATTTCAATAACGTTAATAAATTTTTATAAATTATGCTCACATTTTCTACATCAGTTCTAAAATTACATGTATTTAAATCATTAATAAACAACAGTTCCAAAAAATTTCTATTCCATCGAATTTTTACAAACACCCAACATTTTTACATTTTCAAAATCAAATCTATGGTTTTCTGCATGTTGCGCTAATGCGCAACATTACTAGTTTTTATGTCGGACTTATGCAAGGAAATTCTAGTTTTTAAATAGTTACCAGTCTGGCCAACATACAATATATTACAAAAAGAACAAGGTATTTAATAAATTATCTTAGAATTTAAAGCCAAAGGTGTTTTATCTTTTTTTTTGTTTTATTCTTTGTTGCCGTTTTCCCAAATAAATTTAATAAATAACTATTAACAATTTTATATGAAATTTTGTACGTATATTTTGCTGTCTATCATATGCTAAGCGAACACGCGATTTAAAAATTTCAAATTACTGCTAAAGTAAACCCTAAACCCTGTACTTTTAGGTTAACTATCGTGAAAAATTTCTTGACTTCTGAGTGTTGAAAATCAGATTTTCTTTGATGTGATTTATGTGCTCACACACAAAAACCAAATATGCAGATTCAGATTTTCATTCATAGCAGACAAATCTATTAAAAACACTTCTATACTACTTCGATACTAATAACTCACCCTGTATAAAAAATAAAAAAAAAAGCGTTGCAGGCCTGGATTCGAACTACGGTCTCCTGCAATACCGGTCCGGAATACTAGCTAATACCGACTTCCTTCTTATATTATTGTCGTTAAAACTTTAATTGTATCGTTTTTTGATTCCTTTGCTCCAAAAAATCTACAAAAAAAAATTTTACAAAAAAAAATTTAAAAATTTTTACGTCGGAAAAAAATTTCTTGGGACGGTACTGATCTAGACGGGCGGTTTACGATGTGGAGACGTCGCTGGAGGTATTCGCTCTCACGTCATTGACGCCTCGACTCTCTGGGGTACGAAAGGAGGAGAGACGATCGGACAAAGTCCGACACAATAAAGGCTGCCGGCTTCGTTTACAAAAAAAAAGAACCAAGAAAAAGTCGGAAAATGAAGTGCGCTCGTTAACAAATAAGGGATTTTGACTGGCTTTTACCGTCCGCGTTTCCAGCTCGAGAGATTATGATTTTTTAATTATAGCTAATGGGGTGGGGGATTTATAAAATTTAATACCAAGCTTTTCTCATGGACGACCGTAATGGAAAATTCTGTGAAAATTCAGTAGAATTCGGTGGAAATTTTGATTGGAGGTCATGCGAGAGGGTATGACTGTCTCTCGTATTGGTGAATAAACATTTCAGACGTTTTTTTTTTTATTTTATACTCCATATTAAATTTTCTCAATAATTCAATGAAGAAAAACAAACGGTAACAAATGGAAAAGCACGCGCGAGAACAGTTGCTATTTTTTATCATCGACACTATCTGGTGCTGATATAATCTTTTGCAATGGAGTGCGCTCAAAATATAGATATATTGCAATGTAATTTATTAGTAGCATCGGTCCAAAAGTGACCCGAATTATTTTTATCTATCGCAATGATTATGAAACAGATAACAATATTTCAAAGTCAATAACGTTACTCAACAGATGACGTGGCGTATTAAGGTGATTTATTAGCTTATTTTGTCATTACAATTTGTTCAAAGTGGTTTCAACTAATCCAGTATGCAGTTCAAGTTTCACAAAGTTTTCAATTGCTTTACTTTTCATAGAAAACTTCTTTTATTTAATGATTATCCTATTTACTTAGTTAAGACCCGGTATTATAAACGACAAATAAGCAATTTACTAGCCAGTTATTTTTTACTAGACAAATAGATAAATTTACTCTGCTATTTGAAGATTTGAGACAAGAAAACAACTTCTCAATGAAATACTTACATGATAAGGTTAAATAATCAAATGCCATATGTTAAACGTAAATACACATAACACATAAAATATCTATATTCTATACATATTTAAACATACATCTCGTCAACTAAACATCAAATCCCCCTTCCAGATACAATACAAGGACCACATTTACCTGAACAAGGAGTTATGCGAAGATCAAACCTACATCGTAGAGATGATCGGGTTCAAATACTGCCGCGGGATTGTATATGCGCAATAAATAGTTTATTGAATATCAGCATGCACGCAGCAAGCTATACACACAGCGAAGTATATTCTCAAAACGTGAGAAAATTATTTACTTGCGGTTATTGCTTTAGATGAAAGTTAATATTAGCATGCACGTAGCAAGCTATAGTGCATCTGAAGTGTTGAGAATTTCTTAGTTTATGTAACGTATACGTTTTCGGTAACATTTTGGACAGAATTCTGGTTGTGCCGATACCGTATTCTTTTTTTTTTGTACGTCGCTTCCAACTTCGTCTTAGTTCTAGCTGTGTGCAACTATTTGTGTTACCCCAATCGCATGTAATTTTACTAAGTATAATTTATTCCAATAAACTACTTCACCGAAGTTAGAATTCGGTTTCAATTATAAGTGCGTGTAAATGTATAAGCCTCAACGGCTACCTTGATCTTGATCTTCGAAGTAACTAATCAGTCACCGCCAAACACTTCTATTCAGACTATTATAATTATTAGACCAACTTTTTAACTTTTTAGGTTATGTTTCTATATCTATATCCTTTATTCAGTGGTTGTCATGTAAGTTTTTATCCCAGTAACTTGCATAATAATATACTAATTTTTATACCTGATTTGAAGAATGGTATAACAAAAATTAACATTGCAAGTTCTTCATCTGTTGGTTTTGCCTGCTATGTTTACCTGCTCATTATACAGACTTGAGTATTTGTTTATCGTCTAATGTAGTAATTGCGTAAATTCTTAACCTTCATTGCGAATGTTTATGACGGAAAATAGTCAGGAGTGAAACACACAACACTTGCCTGCTTGGGTGAGTTAATTTCGATCTTCTGCTAAAGCATGCGTTTGCGACTTCTAATTATAACCTAAACACAAATGCGGACTGTCTGCGAGTGAATCATAATTGTGATTAGGATTTTGTTTTATTTACCATGCAGGCAAAATCTAAAAGTACTCACAACTTTTGTTGTAAAGTCCAAACTTACTCAGATCGCGATTTATCTCAATTAACGTCGTTTAAATTTAGACTGCATTATTCTTTCGAACTATCGAAAGAAATATCAAATCGAAATATCATATATGTGATATAATGGCCCTTTCAACGAAGAAGCTTATTAAGGGAACTCTCGAGGGTAGAAAGTTTGATATATGACACACTAAACATGTATTACGATCCTGAAGTTGAAGTGAAACAAGTGAACTACAAAAGCACTAAACTTAATTCGTCGGGCGCGGTATTGTGCCCGGATCGCAAAAGTTGCCCTTAGCACGGGAAACCCTTGGAAGGGCTCGTATCTTATAGTACGGCGTCTGTCTTGACATACGACGCTCTCGGGGTTTCTACCAAAGTTACTTAGGCGGGCGTCTGGTGTAAGATTTGCTTCTCACTCGATGGTAGTTACATAAATATTTAAATTCGTTTGGACACAGCACCTAATCACTTTGTAAAATTTTGTTTGATTCATTGTGAAATTGTAAATTTAGTCAAACGGTCACAATGTTTGAATGGTAATAACAAGTGAATAAAGGATATAGATAAAGAAACAACCTCAAAAGTTAACGTTTTAAAATATTTCGCTTGGAGACGTTGTTTCCCTGTGCTTACGAAAATTGGTCTTTCACGATCGCGATTGACTTCAGAGGTGATTTTAGGTGCGGTCAATTTTCTGTTTTGTTTAAAAATTAATTTTAATCGTTCTTCATCCGCTTGGGAAATTATTCGTGATCGTCCCGGCCGAACACGTCATCCAAATTCCATGTTTCTTCATATTTGTGAAGAGTGTCACTTATCGTTGACTCACTTATTGTTGACTTATTACTTGCACTTTCACGAACTGACAATCGTTCCTGATGAAGAGCGATAATTACAGAACGCTGTTCCTTGCTTGTTGGCTTTCCGCGTCGCATGATGTCTTCCGCGTGACAGAGTTATCTTGTGCAAACTACAGATTGCAGACACAGACTCGTTTGAATACGAATTCGAGCATTTGATGCAAAGATCTGGTAAAAATGGGGTCGCATGTGTCTTAGATGCAGTATTTATGACTCTATTTGTTATTTCGTATTTAAACCTTTTTAATGGAAACTAGAAAATTCCCAACAACCAGTTACAAAACAGCATAAATGTTGCGTAATAATTAAATATAAAAATTATTTTAAATTAGCACATTTAATGATGTCGTATGTTACTGGAAGTCAACGTTAAGAATGTGTTCGCCATTTGGTAGAAATAGAGGTGCCTATTGCTACGTTATCAGTGCTTTTATCATTATTTCCTATATGTTTAGTATGTATCCGAACTTCCATGAGCGGCAGTGTACAGTCAGAGCGCTTGGCTTTTTTAGCAACATGATTGTGACCTAAAATTTGTTTTTGATAAGTAGATTTTGAGTTACGAGTCTTCAAACACAGGATTGGTTGTAATCGCATATGATGTAAAATCACAACATTCTACCACCTAAAAACAAAACGAAAGTGATGACATGAACAGGGAAGTTTACTTGTGTAAATATTGACCCTATTAATTCACAAGTAATCAGTGTATACGTTTTAACCCAATCTAACTTTGATCAAATCAATTTGGGTTGACAGTTTGCCTGGAGAACGGACCAGAGGCTCCTGTCGTGGACCGACGATGGAAACTGTCGCGAAAACGCGCCGTTTAACAAATTAGAAGCGGCCCTTTGTGCATTGTACTTATTTGGGAGGGGAATCTCGAAAGCAATTTAAACTTTCGCCCAACGAAGTACGACGCCTGGTGAAGTTTTCGCGCCGCCAGCAGCTCATCACGAAATTTTCCGCCGGTCGGTTTTCCAGAAAACAATACTAGCTATGCCAAAACGGCGAAAGGAAAATTCGAACTTGCTATTCCGGAAAATGATGAAGGTCCTTAAGCCGGGCTACACATTCGTATACGATTATTTGTGAAAAGAAAAAAACAGTTCTATTCAATTCGTATCGAGTCCACCTCAAAAATAGATTTATATATTCGACGGTCGGCTGTGCGGACGGTATTTTTTTACGACAAATACTTGGTACTACGCTGTTTAATTTTTCTATTTTTTTATTTCGTTTTGTGTGTAGTCGGTCGTATACGAAGATTGACAATAGATTTGTAATTATTAGTAAGATTTTTGATTTTTCTAAAGGGCGAAAACCGCATAAAATTGTAATTTTGTGAAACCGTCAGACAGACAGTTTTCCGAAAACCGTCGGACAGAAATTAAAAAAATAAAAAAGCTACACAAAATTGTCTCTACTGTTAAAATATTTTTAATCGTTTTCGTTTCTCT
The DNA here is from genome assembly GCA_963966075.1 of Aphodius sticticus. Lineage (NCBI taxonomy): Eukaryota > Metazoa > Arthropoda > Insecta > Coleoptera > Scarabaeidae > Aphodius > Aphodius sticticus. The sequence continues at coordinate 45,384,682 of OZ014511.1, read as the reverse complement.
TCAAGTAATAAACATCATAAAGAACAACATGTCTATAAAATAACTTATTTGGAAAATTATACTTTATTTGCTTGTATTTATATTTGTCAATTTGTTTATCATTTGAAGAGAAACGAAAGCGGTTAAAAATATTTTAATAATAGGGACAGTTTTGTGTAGCTTTTTTATTCAACAAAAAGGTTATATTTTGAAAGCTCTGTATTTCTATCTGTATTTCAGACAATATTAGGACATATTTATACAACAAACCTAGTAGTACAATTGTGTTTAGTAGAACTTTAAAGATAACGAAGAGACCATATCTAACATTTCTTTTATGGGCAATATCTTCCTAATTCAAATAAAAAAATATATATTTTTTCTCATTAAAATAATAATTTATTTAAACTAGTTCACATCAAATGACCAATTGTATTGTTTTACAGTCTGTTAAAATTAGATGCTGCGAATTAATAATACAGAAAGCTGATGAATTAAACAAAAAATCATAAAAATTAATTTGTAAATTTCCACAAGAATGCCCTTGTAAGTACGCAGTGAATTCTGCATTTATGTAATTAAAAATATGTCGGCATTATAAAATAAAACCTTGCTTGTTCGTAATCAAATTATCAGTTTGATTTGAAAAAGCTAATGTGCAAATAAGGCAAACTAATCAAAAAAATAGCTAGTGCCCATTCGGTACGCACATGTAGCAAGTCCTCAAAGAAAATGTTCATGTATTAGAAAATGCGGCGATGCATGAATGTCCGATGTGTTTACTGTTGCAGTGCAACTCTGACGGTCCGAAATCACAAACGAATATTGTACAAACTTGTTGGTATGTCATAAATTTTTTGAGTTTTATAAAAATCAGCCGGTAATCAAGGATGAATGAAAAATATTCGGTGAACGAACTTAAAAGACAAAATAAATCACTCATGGCATCGTTTAGAGATATCGTGGCAAATATATTTGTCAAATATTTAACATGTGGCAAATTTGGCAAGTATACGAATGTGTAGCCCCGGCTTTGTGTGGCTAAAAATTGTATTTGTTCATCAAACCTACTTAATTTCAGTTCGCAGGGTTATAAATCAGTTCAACTAATACATTTCAACAGAAAAAATTTATTCACCAAAACAATGCAGTCAGTTGTCTATTGTTAATTTTCGACTAACCATATTGCCTTGGATTACTACAGTAACTAAAATCATTTTTAGTGTGTAGTAAATTTGTAGCCATCCACCTACTTTATAGTATTCAGATCATACGATAAATGAAGAATTATGTAGCTGATCTTATGCCAAAATAGCATGCTCTGAAGTAGCACAACCTGGTCATAATTATGTACAGTGTCTGTGCTGCCGTCTTTGTGGTAAAATATGGTTAGTTTACTGAAGCCTGGCCAACCTACATACTGATATCTATTTTGACATTTTCATATTCTTGTAAAAATTTATTCTGACATTGTCCACCTTGATACTATATAGATTATAGAATCTCATACACACAGAAAAGTGATTATTTGGAACGAGAAAACATAATTTCTTGAATTTATTTACTAGATTCAAATGCATGTTTACTTGGATGTAGAAAGTTAGGTATATACAAGAAATTCCACGTACTCAATATAAGTAAAATAATTTCTCAGATAAATGGTGTCAACAAATAAATTCTTTCTTTATAAGAACCAATATTGTATTGAAACAAGTAATTGAATTTTTCGTCCCAAAAGTGTTAATTTCTCCAACGAAGTAATAGTAAATCCATCCAAGGGCGTAGTTACTTGATCCAAGAAAATATAAGACATTTAATGTAAGTAACATTTTACTGAATAAAACCCATCAATTACTTAACTGAAGTGATTCTCACGTCTTTCAAGTAATCCCTTTCTCTGGAATAAATATGCACACCGTGATTTTGTCAAGGCTCGCGCGCCCGCGCGTGGTGCTGGCGCCGTAAAGGAGCCTAACCTAGTACGAAAACAATAACGAAGTACCCGTAGGGGATGTGCCTTGTGATTTATTGGGGATGTGTATTGTGATTTATAGTGTACAATAAACGTTTCAACACGGAATAGTTTGATGTAACGCACGCAACAGTTTAGAACGAGTAAGTAAATATAACATACCTATCTTGTTAATTAGCAATAGAAAACGTATTTGTGCCAAATCTTTAAAATTCTTACATTAAGTAGCTAAAAATATTTACCGGGAATAAAATTATACACTTTATTGAAGACTGTTTGCTTACTTCACCAGAGTAACCACTTTCTTAAATCTAGTAATTATTTCAAGAAATAAAACGCCTTGGTTGAAGTCAATAATCTCTCGCGTATAACGAACTTACCAACTACTTCAGCCAAGTAATTCTCTCTTCGTTCGAGAGATCACTTTTCTGTGTGTAGGAAGCCACAACGCTATATTACAAAGACTTCATTTACCTGAATAAGGAGTTATGCGAAAAACTATATAACAATATTACTATCGTGATATTGTTATATAAGTTAACCATAAGGTAACCAAAAAATAACCATATAAATATATTGATAAAGTGTACAGAATGATCATTAAATTGCAATTTTGTACTTGTTTTCCTGTAACTAAAAAGCTGACTGTAATTTGTTTCTCCTTTTTTCGTCCCTAGTATTTAATAATAATCAAATAATAAAGCGAAACCGTCCCTGCTGTTATTCCTGAAACAATTTCGTAAATTTGCACCTAATTTAGCATAATTTGTAATTCAGATTAGGCATTATTTACAATTGGCCGTTTACTCCAAATTTGCATTTTGGTCTACCGACGTTGCGTGAATAACCCCTCAGTCTAATAAATTTCAGAACACCCCGCTAAAACATTTGACTGTAAACAATTTTTTGCTCAATTTTTTGCATTTTTTTGCACTGCTCAAAGAATTAGGGAAATATTTTTTTCGAAACCTGTAACTTTTTAAATAATAGTTCTAGGCAAATCAAATTTAGTATACTTCAACGGCTTCACTTAAAAAAGTAAATTAATAACGCAAAACAAAATGGAAGAGATTCTTGGGATATGCTTTCCCATTCCTCAATCGAGGCTTGTATCAGTTCCTGTACGGTTAGTGGTGGATTATGGCGCTTGCGAACACGTCGGTCAAGCTGATCCCACACGTGTTCAATAGGATTCAGGTCAGGACTTCGCCATGACCTGAACTCCGCGTTCTTTTTAAAAAGTTTCTGGTGATGCCGGCGGTATGTGGCTTTGAATTGTCCGTTAGGACGAAATTTTGACCGACGCCATATGCAGCAGGCACCACATGGTCCTCCAAGATGTTTTCCTTGTAATTCATGGTATTTAGTCTACCGGGAACCACTACAAGATCAGTTTTGTTGTCTATACTGATTCCAGCCCAAACCACCACAGATCCACGACCAAATCTATCCACGTCCTGTATAGTAGCGATAACATTGTTTTTGTAAACCCCCCCCCCCCCCCTACCCAATTAAATATATGCCCTTAAAGCATAGCAAATGTGATTTGCCTAAAACTATTATTTAAAAAGTTACAGGTTTCGAAAACAGTGTTCCCCTATATTTTTTGAGCAGTGTAGTTTATTGGGAAACTGGAAAAATAGTGAAGAAGATTCAAGATATAGTAGGAATATCTTTTGTGGGGGTTGAAACATAAATTTAGTTTAAATATTGTCTGGAATCTTGTGACTAACTGACTAGGCATTTTCGATAGATTTTCTGTTTAAAATGTTTTGTTTTCATTAAAAGAATCGCTCGAATGAAGTCGATGTCTTATTCCCAGAGTTATTCTCGACAAAATCAGCTCCGATTTAATTAAAATCCTGGTTAACGGAACAAAACACTACGCTAAAAAGTCGATTAAACTCACCACAGACACAGCAGGGCCCTTTTGTAGTTGATGGGAAGACTCCTATATGCAGAAGCGAGCGCACACTGGTTGAAGTCCGGAAATAACTTGACAATACGCGCGAACGAGTCTTTTTTTATTTCCAATACTCAGTCCAGGGTCTATTATTGGACACTATTCCCTCCAACCCTTCGAACAATTAAAAATGCACCGATTGACAAGACAAAACAAACCGTGGGATATGACCGTTACTCGGATATGTCTTCAGAATTATTGGTTATATGATTTGTATGCGTCGGATGAGTTGCAGAAAGCTGTATGAGGAGATATATTTTTCTTTTAGGAGATTTTTTTTTAAAAGGGGTTTAAGGGAGGTAAATGGGTTGTTGTTGAAAGTAGAGAACCGCACAGATACAAGGCCCAGAGCGGACTGGTGGCGGCGTGCGTTGCGATGCTGCGAAAGAGACGACTTCAGTTCTGGATGCTGCATGCGCGTCTGGCTCTCTCTCGTCGAACGGAAGAGCGCTCGCGATTCCGTAGGGCGGTCTAAAACGACGCCGTCTGTGAGAGCGTCGTTCAGCGTCCGCGAATCGACGAGAGGGCCCCCTACTGCCACACTGCCGAAAACCAGACGATAATCCGACAGACACACATACGATGTCTTGGTTACTGGATCAACGAGATCTTTGGTGCTCACTTTGAACTCACTCTGCCTCTCTAGAATCGCTGCAATCGCACAAACGAAATATTTTTCAAAAAAGCCGTTTTTGGGTACTTGCACGTGTATAAAAATTCGTAATTCCGCCATTTTCTATTCGATTTCCAAAATAAAAATGCAAATGAAAGAGGAAGCATAGACCATTACACACAGAAAAGTGATCTCTCGAACGAAGAGAGAATTACTTGGCTGAAGTAGTTCGTAGGTTCGTATATACGCGAGAGATTATTGACTTTTTATTTCTTGGAATAATTACTAGATTGAAGAAAGTAGTTACTCTGGTGAAGTAAGTAAACAGTCTTCAATGAAGTGTATATTTTTATTCCCGGTAAATATTTTTAGCTACTTAATGTAAGAATTTTAAGGATTTGGCACAAATACGTTTTCTATTGCTAATTAACAAGATAGGTATGTTATATTTACTTACTCGTTCTAAACTGTTGCGTGCGTTACATCAAACTATTCCGTGTTGAAACGTTTATTGTACACTAATCACAAGGCACATCCCCTACGGGTACTTCGTTGTTGTTTTCGTGCTAAGTTAGGCTCCTTTACGACGCCAGCACCACGCGCGGGCGCGCGAGCCTTGACAAAATCACGCTGCGCATATTTATTCAAGAGAAAGGGATTACTTGAAAGAAGTGAGAATGACTTCAGTTAAATAATTGGTGGGTTTTTATTCAGTAAACAATACTTACTTATATTAAATGTCTTATATTTTCTTGTATCAAGTAACTACGCACTCGGATGGATTTACTATTACTTCGTTGGAGAAATTAACATTTTTGGGATGAAAAATTCAATTACTTCTTTCAATACAATATTGGTTGTTATAAAGAAAGAATTTATTTGTTGACAGCATTTATCTGAGAAAATATTTTACTTACATTGAGTATGTGGCATTTCTTGTATATACCTAACTTTCTACATCCAAGTAAATATGCATTTGAATCTAGTAAATAAATTCAAGAAATTATGCTTTCTCGTTCCAAATAATCACTTTTCTGTGTGCACTACGGAGAGGAAGTATACAGGCCGACTGTAATAAATCCGTAGTCTTTATACACCTTAATTAGACATTACTAGCACTTATATTTACAATGTTATTCTAAAATTATGACACTGTTTTTTTTCTTCTTTTCCTTTTTGTTCTTACCTGCCAGACTATCACAATATGTTACTAAGTACATTAGAGTTTACGTTCAAACATTTCCAGGTATATTTGTTTTCAAAATGAATTGCACCAACAGTAAAATTTCACGTGTTTATTGGAACTGTACTGACTTACTATCGTGATTTATGAAAAATAAAAAAATCAAGAAATACAACAAAACTTAAAAATGTGTACTCGAACTCCGTCGTTTATACAATACATCATCTGTTTCGCGTTTAAGTGACCAGCAGTAGTCTGCGATCATGTTGATGGTGTTTTTCCCTTGAAAACGTTTTTCAATAGCTTCCATTTCCTGATGAAATCGGTCACCTTGTTCGTCACTGAGTTGGCCAAGACTGTCCGGAAAGAAATACAAATGAGAATACAAAAAGTGAATTTTGATAGACATGTAGCAGCCCATTTTACCGTAGGTACTCAAAAGCTCTTGTACAACATTTGCGTAGTCGGCACTTTTATCATTTCCAAGAAAGTTATCGCACAATGAAATAAAACTATTCCAGGCTCGTCTTTCCACATCATTCGGTTTAGTTGCAAAATCGTTGTCCAGCATAATTTTCCGAATTTGTGGCCCAACAAATATTCCTGAAAATAGATCAGTTGTAATACCTAAATTCTTACTATCAACGATTTGAAATGAAAGGTAACCTACCTTCTTTAATCTTAGCTTCACTCAATCTAGGAAATGTTTGATGATGCCATATCATCGGAGTAGAAAAGGCCATTCCAGTTCTTGAGTTATCAACATTTGTTGATTTCCATAACTTCAATTTTAACGAAAAACTACACACACGTATTCTGGTTCATACCAGCGACTTGCGGTGTAAACACGGTAAAAAAATTTGTTGTATGCCTCAACCACTGATTTATTTTTTACTAATTGTCGCCGATGCTGTTTGTCCACAAACTATCCGCAGACGTAACAAAACTTGTGGCGATTGTCACACATTTTACTTTTCTTTATATTTGCATTGAAGCTTGCACTAGAGTTGAGTTCTTTCTGCTTATGGATCATTTTGATTGTTATTTTATATGAAATTTGGTGATACTGAAGACCTACATCGTCCTAATAGTATACGCAATTGTAATAGGTTAAGATTGTCGATTAATGATTTTACGATATTTGGGTACAAGTCGAATAGCACTTAGTAACATATTAGATAGACTAAAATACAATAAAGCAAGGTAATAAACAAACAAAATAATGTCTAGTTAATGTGAGTCAAGAGAACGGATTTATTACGGTCGGGCAGTAGGTATATTCCTTCGGCCTAGTGTGAATGTCAAGACAGTGATTAAACTTCGATAACTCAGTAAAATTTCAACCGATTCTAATAAACAAACTCGTATTAAACGCAAATTTAAATGGGCTTTCAATAAAAAAATAGAAATAAAGTATTATGGATTGAAACAAGTCATCAAACTGTTGTTAAAGTACGGAAAATCTGAAAATAATGGGAAACTGTTGAATTTGAACGTCCATAACTTTTCGACTTTTTATTGAATCTGATCCAACAGTACATCCTTATAATGGTCTATGTTCACTCTTCCAATTGCATTTTTTATTTTGGATATCGAATGGAAAATGACCGAGTTCTGCATTTTTATACACATGCATTATAACTTTTATTATTAACCAACGAAATTGGAATGTCTACAAAGAAACATCAGTACAGTCTTCTACAGAATGTCAAGGCAATCCAGCTCTTTGGAAGTAAATATGGAGCTCATAGACGATATTTTAGAAGATTTGTCATGTAAAACGCGTGTAGGGTGAGGTAAAGAACTACTTTCTGCTCTCGTATAAGTTAGTTGCGGTCGGTAAAAATCATCAAAATCTATTCCGCTCTTGTGAATAGTGATTTAATGTAATAGAAGTAGGACATATCCTCATCAACTGCGTTTGTTTCGCGCGCTTCTGAAGCCAATCTGGTCCAGTGGAGTGCAAAGTTGAGTTCCATTGTTGCGGCCGGCTTTTACAAGTGCATGACTGCCGAAAATAGGAATCATCCCGTCGGTTTTTCCGTTGTTGTTTTATTTTTTTTCTGGCTCCCTGCAACTGCAGTCGAACGAACACGGCATTAACTGTTTGCGGGCCTAGTGCGCCCGTCGTGTCCGTTTTTTTTAAAGCAGTGGCGTACGCGCGTAAAAATTGAATTTAGCCCAACCAAATTTGTTTACAAATCGAGTTGCAATCGAGCAAGCTTTATTCTCAAACATTTTCAAATGAACTATGGATTTTTAAAGAATTGTGTTTAAATTATTACCAGGATGGATAGTAAATTTAGATGACTAAATTTTATTTATTCCTAAACCAGCTATTAATAATAAAACTCATAATAATAATAATCAATAATTTATTAATTCATCAAAGTACATCTTTAAGCCCTATCGTAGAACCTCTTGGCTGTAGTAGAGGCGGAGATGTAGTTCTGAAACAATTTATTAAATTAAATTTTGTTGCGTTGTGGATTTTTTCGTTTAGTGGTTGTGTAGGGGTCCATTTGTGAATACGCAAAATCCCATATAGTAACTAAGTTTTTATAGAGATATACTTACGACAACTAATCCAGAGTCACTGAATTCATAAATTCTGGATCCAGTACGGTTGTCAGCGGCGGTTGATTTAATCTCAACTTTGTTTCCGTTCAAAGTAGCAATGCTCTATATATACAAAACATAGATTTAATTAATATAGCTAAAATAAGGTATAAATAACACAACTTACGTTGACTTTGACACCGGGAAGTACTTCATCATCAAAAGCCTTACCAAAGGTGAAGGTAGCACCTCGTCCAGAGCTGCTGGTGATGGAGCAGTTGTCACCGCTGACAGTGATGTCAATAGTTGGCCTTGAACTGTCAACTTTAGCAGCCATTTCGTTAGTAATTTCCATACCTATGTAAAATTTTATGATTAATAAAAAGACCAGTAAAAATAACTTTTTATTTTTACCTAAACCCTTGACGTATTCGAGTAGATTTTCATTTTTCACATTGACGTATTTTCCTGCGATTTGGACCATTTTTGATCAGATGTGAAAACCGTGGATAAGCAAAACTTCAAACTCAACTATTTCGCCACGAATCATTCGGACTTATATATAGTGATAGTTGGTTTATTACCGCTGCATATCGGATTTAATGACAGGATAACGATAAGAACTTTTTTTCCAAAATGTAGCGTCGCGTGGTTTCATGATTGCGTTGCAATTCACTTTGTTTGTACGAAAGTTATGTGAAATCATTTGAGGCGTTTAGTATCAAAACCTATTTTATAAATTTTACAGGAGAGAGATGAAATGTTTTTTGCTCTGCCCATTTAATTTCTCCAAAATATTTTGTTTTCGTTTTCACAACCTATGGTGTGTGATTCCAAATATTTGTTCAGTTTTAAGTTAGCAGTTCTGTATAATTATTTATAATTAAAAATTGTTTGGATTAAGCTGGTTTTGAAAAAGTCCTAGGGAAAATCTCTACAAAAAATCATTAGTCTACTACTGGGATGTATTAACACACTTCTTTGAATCATAATTATAATTATAAACATATTTATGATATAATTATAAAAATATTTACGATATAACTATAAACATAATTATAATTATTATTGTCATACACATAGAAAAGTGATTATTTGGGACGTGAAAACATATTTTCTTGAATTTATTTACTAGATTCAAATGCATATTTTCTTGGATGTAGAAAGTTAGGTATATACAAGAAATGCCACATACTCAATATAAGTACAATAATTTCTCAGATAAATGCTGTCAACAAATAACTTCTTTCTTTATAAGAACCAATATTTTTCGTTCCAAAAATGTTGATTTCTCAGACATTTACTATAAGTAAGTATTGTTTACTGAATAAAAACCCACCAATTATTTAACTGAAGTGATTCTCACTTCTTTCAAGTAATCCCTTTCTCTGGAATAAATATGCGCACCGTGATTTTGTCAAGGCTCGCGCGCCCGCGCGTGGTGCTGGCGCCGTAAAGGAGCCTAACCTAGTACGAAAACAACAACGAAGTACCCGTAGGGGATGTGCCTTGTGATTAGTGTACAATAAACGTTTCAACACGGAATAGTTTGATGGTGGATTCGTTCAAAATCGCTTCGTAGGGTGATAGCATCGACCAAGTCTTATCAAATTAAGCAAAAAAAAATACTTTCGAAAAAATATGGATTGAGCTGGTTTTGATACTAAACGCCTCATTTATTACAACCACACGGGGTTGGCGTACGCCACTGGAAAACAGCGAACAGTACGCCAGACATCGCTTACACAAAAAATCAATTAATGTGGTCCTGAGCGTTGTGGTGGAAACTTTTTATTAACAAAGTTGGCAACAGTTGCAGCGCGGCCGAACGTTCACTACACGCGTTCCCATATCCCATTATTCCATGCCATTCCAGCTATAACCATTTTTGCGTACTAACTGTTACTGCTTGTAATTTGCCTCCCAAATTGACAATTATTCCTTTTTTTAAATATCGCTCCAACAGAAAAAAAATTGAGGAAGCGACGCCTTTCGAGTATAGCCAACTATCAAAATATGAACACTCCGACAGATACTTCCATATAATGGTGGCTACACAGCTAACTGCAAGCTTGACAAGCATGCTTGATCAATCAATTTGTACAAGCATGCACACAGAAAAGTGATCTCTCGAACAAAGAGAGAATTACTTGGCTGAAGTAGTTGGTAGGTTCGTATATACGCGAGAGATTATTGACTTCAACCGAGAAATTTTATTTCTTGGAATAATTACTAGATTTAACAAAGTGGTTACTCTGGTGAAGTAAGTAAACAGTCTTCAATGAAGTGTATATTTTTATTCCCGGTAAATATTTTTAGCTACTTAATGTAAGAATTTTAAAGATTTGGCACAAATACGTTTTCTATTGCTAATTAACAAGATAGGTATGTTATATTTACTTACTCGTTCTAAACTGTTGCGTGCGTTACATCAAACTATTCCGTGTTGAAACTTTTATTGTACACTATCACAAATCACAATACACATCCCCAATAAATCACAAGGCACATCCTCTACGGGTACTTCGTTTTCGTACTAGGGTAGGTTCCGTGGCACCAGCACCACACGCGGGCGCGCGAGCCTTGACAAAATCACGGTGCGCATATTAATTCCAGAGAAAGGGATTACTTGAAAGAAGTGAGAATCACTTCAGTTAAATAATTGGTGGGCTTTTATTCAGTAAACAATACTTACTTATATTAAATGTCTTATATTTTCTTGGATCAAGTAACTACGCACTTGGAAGGATTTAATATTACTTCGTTGGAGAAATTAACATTTGTGGGACGAAAAATTCAATTACTTCTTTCAATACAATATTGGTTCTGATAAAGAAAGAATTTGTTTGTTGACAGCATTTATCTGAGAAATTATTTTACTTATATTGAGTATGTGGCATTTCTTGTATATACCTAACTTTCTACATCCAAGTAAATATGCATCTGAATCTAGTAAATAAATTCAAGAAATTATGTTTTCTCGTTCCAAATAATCACTTTTCTGCGTGTGAGCACGTGCAAAACAATAACTCGACATTATAGACGCTTCTATGTTGGATCAAATGAAACTATAAACCGAATCAGTTGTGATTTGTCCGGCAATTTTTTGTTGTTGGCCGGTGTTATTAGTGATGCTACATACAACCTGTTGGTAATCTATATACGCTTATCTTAATTGTTTTATTGAAAACTAACAAACTTGCAACATTACATAAAGGTACATAAATCATTCAACGCAGCTCGTATTTTGGAATTTTGAACCCTGTCACTGATAAATACTCACGTACGTTAGGTAGAAAAGTCCATAGATTTATACCATCGGATTTATGTTGTTAACGCATTTGCATTATAGTAATTTTATTTATAATAATGACATCTCAACGCCTATAAATATAGTGTTAGTTACTTAGTGAAAAAGGTAGTCAACTGTAGACAACTGGTTTATTCAATTCACTTCCTTTAAATACACTGCAAACACTTAAAATTTGTCGCATGTACACTGGACGTTATGTTAAATTCTAATACAATAGATCTAATCGTTATCCTGGTCAATAAATCCAAGATGTCATCTTAAGCAAAATCACCAGTATATAAGTCGTGATGAACTGTGTAGATTTAGTTTAGTTTGAGTTCGTGCGAAATCACAGTTCAAAATCACTTCCAAAATGGTTCAAATCGCAGGAAAATACGTGAACGAGAAAAACGAAAATTTCCTTGAGTACATCAAAGGCTTAGGTATGAATTTGTCATTATTTGTTTAGTTATTACTCATTCCCCATAATATATACAATAGGTTCGGAGATTACTGACGAAATCGCTGCTAAAGTTGACAGTTCAAGGCCAACTATTGACATCACTCTCAACGGTGACAACTGCACTATCTCCAGCACCTCTGGAAGAGGTTCTTCGTTCACCTTTGGCAAGGCTTTCGAGGACGAGGTTCTTCCAGGTATTAAAGTTAACGTAAGTTGTGTATTTTGGAAGTGTTAACAAATCAAAAATTAATGGACAAATCTCATTCGCGTAGAGTGTAGCTACGTTGAACGGAAACAAAGTTGAGGTCAAGTCGAATGCTGCTGACAGCCGTACAGGACAAAGAGTGTACGAATTTACCGACTCTGGTCTGATTGTTGTAAGTATCTTTTCATTTATTATTATTATTATTATTAATATTAATATTATCATTAAAGAAAATCATGCAAATTTGAGTTATATATTTATAAATATTGCAGCACTACATCGCATCTACAGTCACTGCTAAGAGAATCTACAAGAGACTTTAAGATGTATTTTGATGTATTAATAAATCATTTTCAGTATTATTTTGGAGTTTTATTGTTTTTGTCACATTTGGTGTAAAGGTAAACTGTTGGGACAACACATAATAAAAATTGTACTGAAGCGTCTTTAGAAATCTCCGTACTAGGCCGAAAACAATTTTTTGCAAGTAGAAGAAAGTATTTTCCTGCGGAGCAGTGACGCGTATGTTTTCCTCAAATATTCTAACAAAATTCGGCATAGAAGGTCTTTTGCGGCCACAAAATAACAAGTTTTTTGTGCAGCAGAGTGTTTGAGGACTTGAAACGTGTTTGGAAATTCACATATGCGATGTCTCGAGCCGATTTCAAATGTTTATTGTATTTCACTTATTTTCAAGTGGATTTGACTTAGTTTTAAAACGTTAATCTCACATATCAATTAGCTAATATTAATAGAAGAATATACTATAACAATAAAAAATCATCTTTTTCAATAATATTCTGTTTTAATGTAATTAAGTTATTAAAAATCTAAATAAATTAAAAAATACCTATCTTAAGCAATTAGCTGTTCAACAGTTTAGTGGCAGTTGTTAACTTTTATATTTATTATTTTAAGTATATACTGGGTGATCCAATGTTTTATACAAGAGTTGTTTGACTCATCAGTTTCTATAACTTAAAATTATTTTCATTGATACAGGGTGTTGTATTTAGGCGTGACGGAAAGTATGTATTTATTTTTAAATGGAACATCCTGTAAATCATACCATATTATGAAAACTAACGAAGTAGTTTTTCCAACTGTGAAATCTGTACCTCTGATAAGTAAATAGTTTTTGAGATATTCAACTGTTTTTCAAAAAATTAGCAATTGCAGGCCTTTTTTAAAAACTACGTAAATACTACATTTTTAGCAGATATTGTCCTAAAAAGGAATTTTTAAATGTTTTTTTCTTGAGATTTTTAAATGGAACACCCTGTATATTATTTCCTAATTTAAATGTCCCGTAAGTTAATTTAATTTATATTTACTATATCCTATATCTATATTTACTAGTTTTTGTGATATTTGGAATTTAAAGAGTAGTATGATATTTACTATCTTAGTATTGCTCTGTATGTAGTGTGTTGGGTAGCGTGATGTAAAATATTTAAAGTGTTATAGAAGAAGCCATTTAGAACCTATTTAACTAACTTGATTCATATAAAAAGTATTACGGTTATCGAGGTATTACACAATTTTATAAGTATGTTTTGCAATTTTTACAAACGTACAGCGAGCGAACCTGAAAACCTAGTAACTTCAGTTGGGCTCCGAAGTAAACCAGAAACAGTGTAATGTTAGGGGGACTATCGTGAAAAATTGTTCACTTGTGTGAAAATTGTGCGGAGACGTTTCATTGTAATAGTATGTGCGCTCATACACAAAAACAAACGGAAACGCTAAAACGTGTCTTGATGAGCTATGTTTGAGAACGGATTTGTACCCAGTACCAAAAGCCTCTAAGAATATCAACTTACTATTATTAATTGATTTAAAATGGGTTATTTTTCTGGAGAGACAATTCAAAATTGGGATACTATGAATGATAATGTGAGTAATATTGATAACGTGAATGGAAAGTGGGTTATTTGGAAGTGTTGTAACAGATTTTTTTTTGCTATGAATAAAAATCTGAATCTAAAGATGCCTATCAGCTTGTTTTTGTTGTATATTTGGTTTTCGTGTGTGAGAAATTTTTAGATCGCGTGTTCGGTTGCTAGGCGGAAAAATATACTTACAAAATTTCGGATAAAATTGTTAATATGTTGATAATATTTTTTTACTGACAATTTAAACGTGTTATGTATACTTGTGCCTTTACAGAATTTCTCATATAATCTCAATAATAACAAAGATTAGTTCAGCTTATGATAAATAATTTGATTTGGTCACTAGTTAAAAAGCCAAGATTTATAGTGTCAAGGGATTTACATGCAGATTTAAACTCCACGTCACTATATTTATCTTTAAGTTGTAATTAATATCTATATAGCAATATACCTAACCTTTTCCATAAAAATAATGTAAATACTATAATTTAACATTAGATAATGAATAATAGTAACATCAATAGACTATTTAGTATCTGACCAAGGTTTAATAGCATATTGTATTGACGTTTGACACATTGGACTTAAATAATATTATTTGTTTATTGCAAAGTACTTAATTAATCATAATCCGTTTATAAAACAATAATCTTCTGTCGATATAAGATGCGATAACACGGTATTTAGTAGACTATATATAAACATCTACCTATGGTCAAGCATTCAGTTCATTTTTGATCTTGCCCTTTGATTATTTTGTATCAGTACATATCTTATTATTCCCAAAATGGTCCAAATAGCTGGAAAATACGAAAATGTCAGCAATGTCAACTTTGTGCCATATATCAAGTCACTAGGTATGTATTTTCGTCATTAGCTACATTTAAATGTTGTGCAGATCCATAACTGTGCTCTGGTTTTTACACATTTCACTGATTCACTAGTTCGAAGGGTTTAGTTCTTTTTAGTCTTCTCACTAGATTCTGGTTGTCCAGTAGCTGTAGGGCCTCTACGTTAATCTTTTTATCTCTTGGATGACTTGTGGGACACCAAGATCACGGTGCAGGTCACTGTTCCGTATGTACCAAGGAGCGTTAACCATATTCCTTAGTACTTTATTTTTTGAAAGTCTCAAGTTCTTGGGTATTTGCTTTTTCTTGTACTTTCTTGTACTTGGTTGTAAACTTGTAGTTTGTTCTGTACTGACAACTGAGAGTTTCTTCCCAGAAGCCTTCTCTGTATTTGAGGCCAAGATCTACTCTTTTCTTCTTAACATGTTCTTTCCACCTTAGTTTTGTATCCAGAGTCATACCCAAATACTTTGCAGTGTTCGCCTATGGAACTATGGAGTCCTTAATTTGTATAGAGTTAGTTTTTATTTTTTAATTGTAATGAAAAATAAATAAAATTTAGGACCTGAGGCTAGTGATGAATTGGCTGCCAAGATGGACGCTTCTAGGCCAATTATTGACATTGATGTTAATGGTAATGACGTCTCCATAAAAAGTTCAACAGGCAGATCACAAACTTTTACTTTCGGTAAAGCTTTTGCGGATGAAATCTTTCCTGGTAGTACAGTCCAAGTAAGTCAATACCATATAGGAGTTTCCTAATTTAAAATTGTCTATTAGTCTTAAAAAATTTTGCATTTTAGAGTACTGCTGTCCTAGAAGGGAACAAAGTTAATATTACTTCCGTCAGCAGCGATAACCGCTCTGGTACCAGGACTTATGAATTTTCTGATTCTGGTTTAACAGTAGTAAGTGCCTATAATGCAGCACACATGTGTTCATTATTAATAAATGTAAATTTGGTTTTAACACTGTTCTTTTTTAAAATTTTAGCACTATCTTGGAAATACTGGTGTGTCAGCTAAGAGACTCTACAAGAGGCTGTAAATAATATAAACTTGTTTTTAAATGTTAATATTTAACATGGTTATAACAATTTAAATAAAGAAAACTTAACAAAAGTAGTATTTATTTAACTATTTGTATGTGTATCCCTATAAAATTTTGGTTAACAAAGGTTCTTAGGTATTTATTTATTTATTTAAATTAAAGTTTTAACGTTTATGCCATATTTTGATTCAGTGTCCTTAAAAACCTATAAAAACGCTAAACAATATTTGGCCAAAGATTTCTTTTATTTTCAATTAAAGACCGCAATTCTTCCCCTGTATGGTAAACTAGCATTGGTAGAAAGCTGTAATTTATAGAATTTATTGCCCAATTCATCTGTGACCGAGGCGTGTATAATAGTATATTATTATACAAGTTTTATAAGACGTCAAATTGGCGCACGAGTTGTTTTGGGCACGACTAGCGTAGCGAGGAGTGCCCAAATGGAACGAGTGCACCAATACGTCTTATAATACGAGTGTAATATACTATTTTTTCTACTTTGCGTCATTAATTTTATATAAGTTTAGAAATTGTGGTTACTATATCGCGCTAAATTAGAATCTAGGGTATTTTGCGGGTACCACGTGGTAGCACTGTAGTAACTGTCAACTTCGTTAAGGATGATATCGATGAGATAAAATCATGACAAAATCTAATTGTGAATAATTTTACTCTACTTTACCCTACAAGTTTGAATAAATATTCAGCGAGGTCGCAACGATGATCATAATGGAGCTTGGGGCAACACTTTTAACCCTACTGTGATAAATACATGAAACTTAACCTAAAAAGTTAACAATTTTAAAATAGTGGTTTCATAAGTATAATAATCAGAATAGAAGTGTTTGGCGGTGACTGATTAGTTACTTCGAAGAACAAGAACTTAATAAAGAATTGTTATAACGCTTAACGTTTAATAGCGGTGTCTACCTAATTCCGCTACGTAGCCGTTGCGGCTTATATATTTACAAGCACTTATAATTGAAACCCAATTCTAATTTCGGCAAAGTAGTTTATTAGAATAAATTACACTTAGTAAAATTATATGTGATGGAGGTAATACAAATACGTTGCACACAACCAGAACTAAGACGAAGTTGAAAGCGACGGACAAAAACGAATATGAATTGAACCGAGCATCCAAGCGTCCAAAATATTACCGAAAACTTATATGTTACATAAACTAAGAAATCTTCTACACTTTAAATGCACTATAGCTTCGTACGTGTATGCTGATAAACCATTTATTGCGCATATACAATCTCGCAGCAGTAATTAAAATCGTTCGTATCTACGATGTAGGTTTGATCTTCGCATAATACCTTATTAAAGTAAATGTGGTCCTTGAATTGTATCTGAAAAGGAGATTTGATGTTTAGTTGAAAAGAATGATAACGATCACTTACTAGAGTCGTAAAACATCACCGTAAACGTCATGCTGGCGTATTTTGATGAACACAGCAAAACTAAGAAAGTCCCAATCCTTTGGCCATACTATAGCAGGCTACACCCATGTTTAAATATGTATAGAATATTGATATTTCGCAGTTTATGTGATTGCAAGCGATTAAGAAGATGCAGTGTGTGGTTATGTTGGGTTATGTATTGTACATTTGACATATGGCATTTGATATCACTGTGTACCAATCAGACAAAAATGTTACTGTTTTTGGTATTACAATGTGTTAATTGTAACACCGAAAACAGTGTTACAATGTGTGCATTGTGAATGCAAAGTAGAAAAAACTAATTTTTATCCCATCAACTTTGCACATTGTCACATATAATGCAAAATCAGACCTTTGATAGTGTAATTCCTGGCTCTGCCGTTTTAATTTTGAAATTTAATGCCATCATATATTAAATTTCAAAATAAAAACGGCAGATTCAGCGTCATTCAAAACACCTAAATGGCAAGTTTGAAGAAGTTGTGAGCGATTTCAGACAAGTGAGGGTAGTTTAGGATAGAATACCCCAAAAGTGCATTACTCAGACATGGGACTTTTTAGGACATTTAGTATATTGTTCAGGTCAGTAAATAGAAGGTATTTACCAATTTACAAACAAAGAGATCAATTAGTTCCGAAAATATCAGAATGTCAATAATATTGATGGACTAATAAGACGAGTTGTCAAAAGTTGAAATGAGTTGTTCTGAGATGAGTTGTCAAAATAGATATCTGCATGTAGGCTCACTCGGTTTGCGTAAACTTCCAAATTTGATCACATAGATGGCAGCACATATTGGGCACAGTATGCTCCGCAAAAAATGGTGTGAAACTGTGAAAACAAACGCCCACGTTAACAAATTTCAATCTCAAAAGCTAGTAATAATTAATTTTTTTTTGTATTCCTAATGGAAAATTTCTATACGTTCACAACACGAGATATGTTTGTGTGACTCACATTTTGTATAGGACGAAAATAGCACATAATGACTAGGTGGCACGATTATTAGAATCATTACGACTTACAATGCGTAATGGACATATTTATCATCCTAATCTTCCAACCAATATTTCAATAACCTCAGGACGCTGACAATAACTGATGGCATACAAAAAGCCTAAATCATCGTGTGCTGGGCATTTTTCTATTTCCAGCCTAATACAATAATTATAGATAATCTCGTGAGCCATTATAAGCAGATATCTAACCAATAAATCGGATCGTGTATAAAAACCAAGGCCTGCACCACCAACGGATTAGTAGTCGTTTGTCGTTTGTTTGTAATCAAAAGTGAAAAAAGTGTAACAACCGCAACTTAAAAAAATGGTTCAAATCGCTGGTAAATATTTAAATGAAAGGAACGAGAACTTCGTTGAGTTCTTAAAATCAACGAGTAAGTTTTTATTTCTCTTTTTTTGTTATTTTGTTGTTGAAAATGTCTTTTTTTAAGATTCTCAAGTGACTGACGATTTTGCGAAGAAAATGGATAGTGAGCGTCCAACTCTTGATGTTACTCTCAATGGTGATGTTTGTACAATTAGTAGCACCACCGGAAGAACACAAACTTTTACTTTTGGAAAGGCATTTGACGATGACTCAACTGGAGCTATCATCAAAGTAATAATTGATATTTCTATGCTAATTTCAACGGTATAAATACTCTGTATTATTATATTGTAGTGTGTTGCTAAACTAGATGGTAACAAAATTGATATCAATGCTGAAAATGGAGACACCTCACTTGGAAGGAGGGTTTTTGAATTCACTGATACTGGTGTAATTGTTGTAAGTATTCTACATGCAAATCAAAAAAAGATGGCGAGAATAATGAAGATATTTTGTAGCATTACTACAGCGCCACTACAACTGGAAGGAGGATCTACAAAAGACTCTGAAGTAACAATCATGAGATGTAGTAAAAATTGAATAAATGTGTGAGTTAAAAGAACATGTTTTCTTTATCGGATTGCATTATATCGCCCAGCACTTTTTTATTAAGAAATGCTTTGCAGTGTAAACTTAAAACCAACACCGTTCGATTCTCCTCTTCTTAAATTACACTGTGCGACAAGTTTTGATCAATTTTCTTCCTCCCGGGAAATTTTAGCTAATATTGATTCTATATGACCCCCTCAACACATCCCCAAGGCGTTTTTCTAGGTTAGCTCGAATAAGCGGATAAGAAAACACTCTGTATACTATGGCAAAATAGTCCAGTCACTTCGCTACTTCCCAAGGATGTGGCTTCCCAACGAAAATCGCAAAAAAACTAAAAATTGTCGAACGTTTTCCAGTTTTTTTGCGAAAAAGTGATTAAACTATGCACTTTTCGAGGTAGACCATTCCATACAAAAATAGAGTACATTAAATTTGCTATAAGCACTCCTGAAATGCATTTTTTGTTGAATAGTTTGGCCGCTAGAGCGCGCTGAAAGAAGGGAAAAATTTTCTACTTTATGTAAAACCCAGTTTTTAAGTTAGTTAAAAAGGCTGATTGTGCTAAAACTACATTAAGTTCCAATTGTTCGGATTATCAAATATTGCTGCTAAATACTAAAAACTACGAGTATTGGATAGAAGTTCAGTATAATATAAAACACCTTTGTGGAATTGTTCACGGGGTCATAAAGAATCATTATTAGCTCAAATTTCCCGGGAGGACATTTTTTGTTGCACAGTGTTATAGGAATGTCAAAAAGTCCGATCGCGATTATACAGGCTTGAGATAGCGTGCGTGGACGAAGGACGGCGTGTTATGCGACAGTTTGGCCAGTTTTTCTGAAGTCATGGCTATTTATGGTTACATAACAAAAAAGAAGTCATCTCGTTTTAAAAATATTTTATTAATATCCATACAATTATGTATTTACAACTTCTTGTATGACCTTGTGGCGGTTTCAGACGACAGGCTGGAGGTCAAAGTCTGGAACAAAATATTAACATATTAACTCATTAAATCTACACTCTTGATTTGTAAAATTGTACTTACAATGACTAATTTGCCACCACTGAAATCGTAGACTCGAGAGGCAGTCGATCCATCAGCTCCGTTTTGGTTGATGGTGATTTTGTCACCTGATACTGTGCCAACGCTCTTTGAGGTACAAGAAGTCAAGGTAAGGTGATATCAAGACTGACGTTATTTTAAAATACTTACGTTGGACTTTACTCCCTTGAGAACTTCTTCTTCAAAGCTCTGGCCTGGTGTAAAACTGATGGTTTTTGTATTTCTTGCTCCATAATCACTGACAATGCTGTATTTACCGCCATCAACTGATACAGTCAGAGTTGATTTTGCGTTGGCTAAGAAGTTAATAGTTTGCTCATCGGCGATACCTATCGTGTAAAAAAAGTAATTATATGATTTTTAAAAATCTAAAATATATGTGTTTACCTAAACTCTTCAGGTATTCAACGAAGTTCTCGTTTCCGGTTAGTTCGTAGGTACCCTGCATCTTTACTCAGTGTTTGATAACGAACAAATGCTGGTGATTGTAAATTCAAGCAGTATTTATAATTAAAGTAGAAAGAAGCACTTCACTTATCAATTTTTCATGTTTCAGTGTAAGTGGTTGTATATCAGTTATATAACAATTAGCAACTTAATCGTTACACTTGACGTTGAGTAAATTTGTTTTTGAAGATGTTTATCTGACCATTTAGATACACCAATTTGGAGAATTAATACCACGCGGGGTATTCAAATAACTGACAAAATAAGTAAAAAATATATTTTTGATTGTTGATACGAACTCCGTGTTGGAATAAATAATTTCAAATCATTTGATTTCATAATTATTATGATAAAAGCCTTAATTAAAAACTGCAATAATATCCGTAGTGTTCCATTCAAAAAACATACTTTCATTTTAGGTGGTTTCGCTATATATACCATGCGACAACGATGAACATAACAATAATAAGATGTAAAAATATCAATAATAAAACTGAAATATAAAAAATATTTTTTTCTACTTTGCATTCACAATGCACACATTGTAATACCGAAAACAGTAACATTTTTGTCTAAGATTGGTACACATTGATATCAAATGCCATATGTCAAACGTACAATACATAACCCAACATAACCACACACTGCATCTTCTTAATCGCTGGCAATCGCATAAACTGCGAAATATCAATATTCGATACATATTTAAACATGGGTGTAGCCTGCTATAGTATGGCCAAAGGATTGGGGCTTTCTTAGTTTTGCTGTGTTCATAAAAATACGCCAGCATGACGTTTACGGTGATGTTTTACGACTCTAGTAAGTGATCGTTATCATTCTTTTCAACTAAACATCAAATCCCCTTTTCAGATATAATTCAAGGACCAAATTTACTTTAATAAGGTATTATGCGAAGATCAAACCTACATCGTAGATACGAACGATTTTAATTACTGCTGCGAGATTGTATATGCGCAATAAATGGTTTATCAGCATACACGTACGAAGCTATAGTACATTTAAAGTGTAGAGGAATTCTTAGTTTATGTAACGTATAAGTTTTCGGTAATATTTTGGATGCTTGGATGCTCGGTTCAATTCGTATTCGTGTTTGTCCGTCGCTTTCGACTTCGTCTTAGTTCTGGTTGTGTGCAACGTATTTGTATTACCTCCATCACATGTAATTTTACTAAGTATAATTTATTCTAATAAACTACTTTGCCGAAATTAGAATTGGGTTTCAATTATAAGTGCTTGTAAATAGATAAGCCGCAACGGCTACGTAGCGGAATTAGGTAGACACCGCTATTAAACGTTAAGCGTTATAACAATTCTTTAGTAAGTTCTTGTTTTTCGAAGTAACTAATCAGTCACCGCCAAACACTTCTATTCTGATTATTATACTTATAAAACCACAATTTTAAAATTGTTAACTTTTTAGGTTAAGTTTCATGTATTTATCACAGTAGGGTTAAAAGTGTTGCCCCAAGCTCCATTATGATCATCGTTGCGACCTCGCTGAATATTTATTCAAACTTGTAGGCTAAAGTAGAGTAAAATTATTCACAATTAGATTTTGTCATGATTTTATCTCATCGATATGATCTTTAACGAAGTTGACAGTTACTACAGTACTACCACGTGGTACCCGCAAAATACCCTAGATTCTAATTTAGCGCGATATAGTAACCACAATTTCTAAACTTATATAAAATTAATGACGCAAAGTAGAAAAAATAGTATATTACACTCGTTTTATAAGACGTATTGGTGCACTCGTTCCATTTGGGCACTCCTCGCTACGCTCGTCCCAAAACAACTCGTGCGCCAATTTGACGTCTTATAAAACTTGTATAATAATATACTATTATATGGTTCTATTATTTTCCTTAAGAATAGGGTTTTGTTAATATTTCAAACAGATATTTTTTTCAAGGGTTTGGAAAAATAAATTAATTCTTTATTTAACTTTTTGAGCAGAATGACAGGAATGACAAGAAAACCTTCGTTACAATTAAAAAAAAATAAAATATGTCTTCAAACACCATCGATTTTTACACGTTCTGCTGAAAACAGCTTTCAGGCTTACAAATTACCATCTGTGATGTGTAAAATATCGCGTCGCCGTAAAACGTTTTACGCTCTGTCGGAGGACTTTTATCGTAACAAATGACTAACAGCCCCTTCCACAGACCTCTCGACGAGTTGTTTTCACTTTTACGTTTTTTCGACCGATATAAATGATTGAAGAGGCTGGTGGGTAGACATGGGGGACCGCTGCTGCCCTCTTCCGTTCGCTCCTGAAAGCGAAACCATGTCCTATCATTATGTTATGATATGGTCGACATTAGCGGGTCGTTCGTATACCGGATGTGTTTCGATTCCTAACTACCCCTTCGCGTTTCGTTCCTGATTTATTCCTGGTGTATATCAACAATGGTAATTTTCCGCTGGTGTTCAGGTGGATCCAAGTGGCGGTCTATTAAATTTAGTGCACCACAGGTGCATCGAACTTTTGCCTCTTTTGTTGGGCATACTTTAGTTTAATTAATGGGCCGTTATTTCGACTGCGCCATGTTGGAACACACAAATGTGGTGTATGCGTTTTGGACAGCATCTTGGTCTCTACTAAGCTTTTTGACTGCTTGCTTAGTGCTTCCTGCTTGTCGTATTGTAAAAGGTGATGCTCTATCATTCACTGAAAATAATATTGATGTTTTTCTAATGTTTACTAATTAGTAATACTAGTTTGAACTCGTTCGTGTTATCGAGAGAGAATGTTTAAAACGAAAATACATTAACACAGGTAAAGCGTCTCTATTGGTTACCGAGTGGTGCCCAAATTTCTAGGAGACCTTTCTTACGACGAGAAACTAAAGCGCCATCTATCGGCATCCTTCACATTATTTTCAAAACAACGACATTCTTAAATCAAAACAATCGTTTTCTTACAGCACGGTTGTTTTATAATAAGGACATTTTCTTATTATAAGTATGTGTTATCTTAAAACAAACAAATAATGTTAATAATGCTGTTTTCTTAACATTAAACAACAATTTGTGTGCAGCGTTTGACACAGTTTGATACTGTTGTATACTATGATAGTAAGTAATGTGCCTGGTCACATCAGATTTTTTTAGGTATATTGTGACATTAACAGATGTGGCTACCCCTTTGTGGGTAACTACATTAACGTCTTCGCATCTTCTTATGGGGCTGTAGCGGAGATGGTAGCTTCCCCGAGGGGATAAATACGCTCACAACGTTTTAACAATTGATTTATTTGTTGTACTACAAATGTGTGCTTCTTAATAACTGCTTCTTAATAACTCGTTCTTAATAACTAGTAACAATACAAAATGGTTTCATCTTTTATAGTAGTTCTCCAAGGTACCGGGCGCTAGCCGACCTTCCTGGTGCCGGCTTATGTTTGTTGTTTTATCGTTGCACATTCCTAGAACAAGGTTCCCAAAACACAAACTAACCTCGCGACTGATTATGTTTTATGCTCTGAATAACCCTATGTGACAATATTGTCTGTGTATGACTACAGTATCTTTTCCTTTGTTATTAATACCGTTTCTGTTTCTATAACTAATCGACATATGCAAGTGTGATGTCCCAGCGCATTTTTCAAATGTCAGATATTTCTACAATAGCAAGCGATCCGGGATATTCTTTTATGGTTTGCTCTTTTAGAAGATCGTCCGGATCATACCGCAAAATATAATATAAAAACCCACTCTGAATAAAATATCTTCTCGTCCATCCGCATACATCTAAATATACCATGGGCCTCCACCGAGGTAGCAAAAAGAAACGGAGACCAGGGTAAAAAGCGTGGTCTATGGGAAATTTTGGAGCAGTTATTTCCTTATGAATATTTTATTTAGTCCCGTGTCACCCCCGCTCAGAAACTTAAGGTCAAAGCGCGTCTAATACCTTCGCAGAAGGTTGTTCGGTCTCTGTTCCGGTTTGAAGCTATCCCAAGCTTCGTTCGGTTTGGGACCAATCGGCCACACAGTCGCCCCCTAGCGGGTCTTTGAGACAAAGAAAATGGACTTAAAAATATGGCCGAGTTCCAGCGTGCGCCGTAGCTGAACGATCGACAGATGATGGCATTCTCAAAGGAGCTTATCTATCACGATTTTATACAAAGTGCTGGAGGTAGTCTCAAATCATAAACATACGATTTTTCTACCTTACGGAACTAGAGGGACGTTTTTTTCTGATGAAATCTATTCGTTAAGTATGATGCTTAACATATTGAAACTAATCTAAAAGATTAACCATCAGTTTGAATCTGAATTCTTAAAACTAGGTACTTGTCTCTAATAGGCTATCCACTGATGTCCTGTGTTTACTGTGTCCTAATCACTGTGCTCTGCTTTTTACACATTTCCCTGATTCACTAGTTCGAAGGGTTTACTTCTTTTTAGTCTTCTCACTAGATTCTGAGTGTCCAGTAGCTGCAGAACCTCTACCTTGACGTGATGGCTTAGGCGAGATTCATGCTCAGCGGCGAATCTTTTTATCTCTTGGATGACTTGCGGGACACCAAGATCACGGTGCAGGTCACTGTTCCGCATGTACCAAGGAACGTTAACCATATTCCTTAGTACTTTATTTTAGAAAGTCTGGATTCCTTGTATATTGGCTTTTTTGCGTGACACCCCAAAGTTGGATGCCGTATAACCAAATCGGTTTTAATACTTGGTTGTAAACTTGTAGTTTGTTATGTACTGACAACTGAGAGTTTCTTCCCAGAAGCCAGTACGGTTCTCTGTATTTGAGGCCAAGCGCTACTCTTGTCTTCTTAACGTGTTCTTTCCACCTTAGTTTTGTATCCAGAGTTATACCCAAATACTTTGCAGTGTTCGCATATGGCACTATGGCGTCGTTAATCTTGTCATGTGCATAGATTCTTTTGTTTGTAAAGTTAATGTGGACAGATTTCAGTTGGTTGCGCTTGGTATTCTATTTTTTGGTCCATTTAATATTTTATTACTAGCTTGTGGAAGATTCCTAGTAGATTCTCCAATAGTTGATCCCACTGCCGTTAGAGCCGTGTCATCTGCGAATGTGGCGACTGTTACATGTTCCAGCTGTTGTAGGTCGCTTGTGTATAGTAGATAGAGAATTGATCCCAAGACTCTACCCTGGGGTACCCCAGCTTTTACTTCTTTTAGTTCCGAGTATTCATCGATCTGTTTTATTATTTCAAAGCTAGCATACTCTTTGAGTTGTGTATCAATCCTTCGTGCCAAACCTTATGGATAGCTTGTGTCACATCAAGAAAGATTGTTAAGCAAATGTCACCTTATAATAAGGTAACCAGAATTTTTAGAGATATATAAAAACAAAATAATTGGGTTAGGTATACAAATATTCTTTTGAGCTTTTGTGTTGGTGAGCAAAACTTAAATATTTTACATACAACATATTTATTTCATTTGCTTGAAGAAACTAATTGTTTTACCACCCCAGCTATTTCAATTGATTAAATATTTTTTGTCTGTGGTTGGAATGTGTTTATAATGAAAAAGGTTGATTCAGTGATGACTGAGGTTCAGTCAATCTTTTGAATAAATATTGTTTGATACAAAAAACAGTTTCTGTCGTTATGGTTCCTTATACTGCCGTCCAAAGGTAAAATGCCGTATCTAAAATAATACATTCTTGGAAATAATTGCTTTTTTACTCTTAAATATAAAGTTAATTGTAAAAACAAGTTTTACGTGTTTTACGTACAAATAGTTAGTTAACATGCTTGGCTAGGGTAAATACCTTAAAATGTAGAAAATACATGATTTTTGTATTACAACAGAGAATTGTAGGGAATTTTGTACGTAGATATGGGATTTTAACTTTGTAGGACAGTGAACTGTAAAAAGTAACTGTTTTCTTGAACATTAATCCTTCAAAAATACATTAGTTTTTGTTCATAGATACTTTAAGGTAGTAAAATAACATCTGAATCAAATCTTTTATGTTTTTTGAGAGATAAAAACTTCACACAAAATGAAAAAAAGCAAGTGTTTTTATAGTTTTTATGGTATAGCAAAGTAATTAATACACGCTTAGATTGAGTAGGTGGCATTTCATGTATATAATTAATTTTCAACACCCAAGTAAGAATTATGCATTTTAATCCAATAACTAAGTTCAAGAAATTACGTTTTGCTGTTTCGTTGTATCACTTTTCTGGGTGCTTATTGTTTCGAACAGATATTCAGAAAGTCGAGCAAACGTCAGATATTTAATCAAAACATGATTAGACCTACAATTTTAGCTTCCATGAGAGATAAACTAACAAAACTATCTTTTAGTTCACAAGAGCTTTCACCGAAAGCTGCAATCAAATCGAAGCAGTTTCCCCAACAAAATATATACCGGAGTATATCTTTCAAGAGTAATTTCCTAATAGGGTTTCCATTTCCCAGCCTGCAACACCCCTTCCCCCTGTCTACCCCCTCTTCAGTACTGTGCAGTTCGGTCAGTCATTTGACCTATTGATTTTCGACTTATAACTTTAAATTAATTTTAAAGCGGCTAGCGCAGCGCGCTCTTGCGGACTAATCCGAATCACTCCTGCAGATTAACATAACATTTTAATGGCCCGGATATAACGCCAGCCGAAAATAATGAATTTATAATTCAGCCCGCACTCACTGTTAGTTACCTACTGCCAACCGTCAAGATTATTTAAGCACGTTATCTGACGCGTTATCTAGAATTTGTATACATCCAGTGCAAAAGGTTGAGTAAGGGATAATTATGGTAAAAATTATAATGTCAAAATGTGAAACCACATGTAAATGGTGGGATATTATATCCTGCTATGTAAACTGAGGCTGGATATGGGTTTTGAGATGTGTGTGAGATGAAAGTTAACCTAACAATAAGGTCATTATTAATTTTAGCCTAATATTAGGTATGATTAAACACCAAATCAATGATTTAGATTTTGTATTGTGATTT
Organism: Aphodius sticticus; assembly: GCA_963966075.1. Lineage (NCBI taxonomy): Eukaryota > Metazoa > Arthropoda > Insecta > Coleoptera > Scarabaeidae > Aphodius > Aphodius sticticus. The sequence goes on along the minus strand of OZ014511.1, from coordinate 45,356,769 downwards.
AAGTTATTTGCCAAATAGATGGGAAAATAATCTGTTTGACAAGTTTATCTTTGGTGGACTTTGTTGATATGACAGAAATCACATTAACGGATAGATAACGAAAAATAGTGATAAAGTGCACGACAATCGACTGTACCGTCTTAAGTTATAACGCCGTTGCTCTTGTGATAGTTGTGATAACCATGGTGCAGATAGAAGGATCCTACGAGTTGAGAAAAAATGAGAATTTTGTGGAATATCTCAAAGCGCTAGGTAAACTTTTGAAAATAATTATCTTTTTATTTGTTTTGCTACTAACCAGTATAACCGTATTAAATATAAATTGTAGTACTATATGGATTAAATATATTAACACTGTAGATATCATTAAATGAAACACTTAGAAATTGTGTCCAAAATTCGTCTTTGTATTTGAAAACTTAGTTTTGTGAGGTTAGCTCTCCTTATCATAATCTAATCTCTATGTTATATTTATATGTTGTTTAATTAACTGATAACCGTACGTTCAAGAATTAATAAACAATTGTAAGTGTTTGTTCGATATAGGTAGATAATAAAATATTGTAACGTCTATTACAGATGTTAACCAAGCCAAAATTGTCGACTCATTTACCGTATGTGATTGAAATAATAATATTTGTTATTATTAACATATAAAAACTTGAACCAAACTAAAATTACAATATTTACAATTTTCAAATAGTTATAAATATGAATAAAAAAAATAAAGAATTCTGAACATAATACATTTAAAATAAAAGTGAGTATAGCTCTGCTACACATGTCACATAAAAAGTTTGGAAAATTTGCAAACATTTTGAAATATATTTCCTAAAATAAACATAATAAATATGATGTTTTGATAATATATATTTTTGCCCTCATCTACATATCATCCACATGAGTTAAGTATTATATAAAGTATAAAGCTGTATCAAAACTACTTGAGTCGGTGGAACATAACTGCTAATATAAAGAATCCAGCCAAACTAGCTAAATATTTGACAAATCAGAAAGATTTTGAAAGTTTCATTATATTTAGATTTATATTACCGCGAATAATATTATGCAGATGCTTGGAGGAGCTATCACAATATACCAAATAGTAGTGGCATTTATTTTACCAGAGGTGATTCGCGAACAAAGTTTTGTGAGGCCAGAAAATCAAAACACACATACACACAAAATGTGGAAAATATGTGAATATGGGCAAAAAGAAAACTTCGGAAGCGCTTTTTCCCTCAAACATATTTAAGAGTTCGTGTGTAGAAATAAATTCCAAAATTTCCGAATATTTTCTGAATTTACACAAATATATCGTTTTCTTTTCTATATCACATTAATGATTTTCGCCGCAAATAAATTTCATTCGAGTATTCGTTTTTCAATTGGGTTAAAAGGTAGAGCTGATGAAAATATCAATAAAACTGTATTGTAAACGGCTACAATTTCTTAAGGGGAATCCATACCCCCTACGTTTTACTTGCAAAACACGCAAAAGTTCTGAGGCTTTTTCTCAGGAATTAGTTCACACAATCGTAAAAGAAATACACCAAATTAAAGATAAAAGATATATAATTTTGCGTCTAGTGGTAGATTTTTGATAGTTCTGTTCGTTTTTGAGAAATCTATTTCTGAATATGAGATAAAATTGGCTGATTTTGCAATTTTTTTACGAAGAACTCAGGTTAAAATTGAAAAAAGTACCACATAATAGGTCTAAGTTACACCTTCCTCTATAAGTGTACAAAATTTCACGTAAAAATATCAATATCTTACATGCTTTTTCTACTCAAAACTTTACTTCCTCAAGTACATGAATAAGTTATATTTTATCACGTAGCGTGGATAAAACAACAACAAATAATACATATACATTACCACAGCAAGTAATACATCTTTATCTATAATTTGATGTATAACATGAGAGAATTGATACAACATTAAGCTGACTATGGATGCTTATTTTATACGACGTACCAGCAGTAGTTACTCGGAATGACATTTAGTTTCTAGAAGAAAGTCGGTAAAAAGTTTTATATGGATTTTATTTTTATTATTATTACTTAAATTTATTTAGCTTTTACTGTTGTAATGGTCAATAGATAGTGAATGAGTTAATTTTTCGTTTTGTTTGATATGTATTTTATCTTCTATTTTTCTTTGTTTTTTAACATATCTAACGGCTGTAACTTCTTAAGGAATAGAAAAAACATATAAGTCCATATAAAACATTATACTCAGAATGATATTTGATTTCTAAAAATTAATTTTGCCGAAAAAAAGGTATGCTATTAGTACATTTATATTTTTTCTAATTAATGTTATTTTTTAAGTGTTATGTACAAATCGTTTTAATTTTTAATAAAAGTTATGTCTATGTTTTTGGTGTTCCGGGAATTTCTCTTATGATCAAAAGTGCTCCCTGGCTTCAAAAAGGTTAAGAACCACTGGGTTAAACAGTGTAAATGCTATGATAAACCTTGCTAATAAACACTGGCCAAAATGTCGAAATGTACCTGAAAATGTTGTTTAATAATAACTGTTGTGAAATAACTTTTCTTCATTTTTGTTTGATTTTTCAAGGTACTGAAATGACTGATGATATTGTGAAAAGGTTGGAGGCATCTAGGTCAACAGTAAGAGTGAAGTTAGCTGGTGACAAGTGCACGTTCTACACAACGGGCGCTGATGGCACAGAAACTGCTCTAACTTTCACTTTTGGCCAGTCTTTTGTGGACGAAATTAGCCCTGGTGTTGAACTGACGGTACACTCTCAATCCAAGAGCTGAACGTTACATACTTAAATTTATTCGTTACTTTCAGACAACATCAACCTTTGACGGTACCAACATTAACCTAAAATCGCAAACTGACGACGGTAGAGGGGGTAATAGACGATATGAATTCACTGACACCGGACTGATAATCGTAAGCTAAAATAATAAATTATTGAGTCCTCTATCTACAAGTAACTATGTTTTGTTTTTAGCATTATTCAACTAATGGTTCTGATATATGTGCTAGAAGAATCTATCATAGAGTTTAAATAGTTGACGTAGAATAAGCCGTATTATTAATAAAAAGAAGGTAGTTGGATGTATTATTAAAATAATAAAATGTTTATTTTTGTGTCATTGTATTACTATTACATACTTGCTTCATCTCTTCGTTTCAAACCACAACCTAAGTCGTGTGTGTAATCCTTTAAGTCAATTTTGAACAGTCAACTGTCCAAAAAATAAGTTTTAAACCATATGTAACCCCGCAGGAGAGAATCGCCCTAACTGCCATCTCTGGTTTCGATAGTATTGACACCTGTGTTTGAACGCGCATAACTGTAAAACTACTGAACAGAAGAAATTGGAATTGGAAGTGTGTCATATAATTGACTTAGACTTTTTCCAATGAAATATGTTTTATTTTAAAATATCTATCCAATCATTCCAGAAGCCTTGCTTTTGAACGCAATATGCGCCAACTTTCAACTAAGGTTTTGGCTGTTATTTATTTATGCAAAAGTTACAAGCTATACATCAAATTAACAATAAATTCTGTATAATTTACTCTCTATACCACTCTGGTCTAAAAGTAACGAATTATTGACAAAAGTTCGCTTTTTGAACTTGTTAATTCTCAAACCCTCAAAATCTCCCAATCGACTATGTTTTCAATAAATTAAAGATGTTTACGATATAATTGAGTTCAGATTCATGTCAGCAACCTCTAAAACTCGCAAAAGGTCACGATGCAAATAAACTAACACAAAATATTAAATATAACTTCGAAAACATCAAAAAACCAGTTTGCAGTAAATCAAAACGTATCTTAATGGAGTTGACAGCCATCTTGCGTCCGTTATTTTTTTTCTCTAATTTCGAACTTTGATTCATCATCAGCGACCTTAAAAATCTCTTATATACCAAGTTTCTAAACTTTGGCCAACTTTTCGCGAGTTTTGACCACTGTGCATTGCTCGAGCAAAAAAAACTAAAACCCAAGGTTTACTTTTTCATCATTTATTGCTTAAAAATACAAAATAAAATAACTTAAACTCTCTTGTAGATGCGTTTGGCCACTGAAGCGCCTTGGTAGGTCTAAAGAAAAAAGAAAATGCAGCGTAAGAACATAATTTTTTGGGTATTTTTTCAAATTACTTACGAGGACTAAACCATCTTGGGTGAAGGCATAGGAACGGGAGCCTTCCAAACCAACTTCCGGGCACTTGGTGGTTACATTGATGGTGTTTCCATCAAGGGTAGCAATACTCTATAAACAAAAAATTAAAAGAAAAACATTGAGGTTAAGTTACATCCATCTCAGAGTCATGATGACTTTCTGGCTTAATTGGCCAGCTTACCTTTGCGATATGCTCAGTGGGTAACGCGTCGTCACACTCCTTGCCAACGATGAAGGTCGTGGTGGTGTTCTTGACTCCTGAGTCACTGACAAGGTCAATCTTGTCACCGTTGACGCTCACAACCAAGTTTGGACGGAGCTTGTCAGCAAATTGGGCGTTGTCTTCTGGGACACCTGTAGATATACCAAATTATACTCAAACTATACCAAATTATACTCAAACTATCCCAAATTATCGTCAATATATCCCAAATTATACTGAAACTATACCAAATTATACTCAATATATCCCAAATTATACTCAAACTATCCCAAATTATATTCAAACTATCCCAAATTATACTCAATATATCCCAAATTATACTCAAACTATCCCAAATTATACTCATAGTATCCCAAATTATACTCAGTTCATCCCAAATTCCACTCAAACTATCCCAAAACAAGTAATTATGAAAAACTCACCCAAAGATTTTAGAAAGCCAACGAAGTTTTCGTTGTTCTCCAATTTGTAAGTTCCTGGGATTAGAGACATGGTTGGTGTTTGGGCAGAGGGCAAAAATCTACTACTTCAGTGGTTGCAGTGATTTGGGCTTATATAAGATTTATCTTGTGTGCTTTATCTTTGAGTGGGTTATGAATAAACGATGTGTTGTTGGCGGACTACATCGACCTTTGTCTATTTAAAAGGTACGATAGCGATCGAAATCATTTAATTACGTGATATTTTGGTATTGGTTTAGCTGGATATTGGTCAAATATGGGGATATCGATTGAGTGTCTGATTAGAATCTCTGCTGTACTGGGTTCAATTTTATTATTTGTTGCTATAGGGAACCATAAAAATCACTCTGGGCAAGTGTAGTTACTTTTTTAGTGCCACCCAAACTAAAAAAGTGAACACCATACGTCAACATGGGTTGCACACGTAAAAAACTGTAAAAAAACAATAAGTGCATGTAGGAATAATTTTATTGTGTTACATTGAAACAATAATTTCATTGTCAGAGATAGCAAATAATATCAAAATCGGGCAAAGTTGGAAATGATTATTTTACGATAAAATCTGTTAATTATGCAATGGTCAAATTTGCATGAGCAAATTCTATTTCATCGAGATCGGTCGTACTGCTTTAAAACTAGTAGCCAGGATATGTCAGATTTTTTTATTCTAATGACAGTAGCTAGTGTCAAACGCTAATGTTTTGAAAATACTACTGTCAATATAGGCTGCGTTCGGATATTGAACACCGTTACACTTTTTACACCCACTAACACGTAAGTGTCATTTGGACGGTGTACCCGGTGTCAACGGAGTACAATGTCCGAACGCAGCTTTAATCGAGATATCTGTCTAGTTCTACTAGTTTTATTTTAATGCATACATAGCCGATCTCGATCAAATAGAATCTCATGCAGCTAAACTATTAATTTTATATATAGTATGATAAAGTCATGTGCCTGGCCACATCAGATTTTTTTGATAAAAAGGAAAAACAGAAAGAGGTTTAATTACATATTCAATCACTCGTATTTTTCACTATGGTAGGTATACCTTTTAATATTATCTTTATTAATCACCTCCTAAGATTTGGAACATTCCATGTAAAAAATAAAATTTATTTTGGAGAAGAATTGCTCTTACTATAATAATGCAGTCAAATTTAACAGAAATAGTTATCTTCTTTTTAAAAGCGTTGCAAATTGAAGGCACTGAAACCCAGAAAAATAATTAACGTATAAGTAAAAGTAAAACCAAAAATACATAGACAAAAATCCTGCACACATGTTCATCGCGCTTGCAATCAACATTTCAAATAATAAATAATATAATTAATATACAATTGAAAGTCGACGAAAATTCGAATTATTCAAACTGTCGGGGGATAATATTTAAAACCGGAATTGGTTTTTGGAGAACAATCCACAAACAAGAATATATGTACGTAACGTGCTAGACAAGGAAAGGACGCGTATTTTGAAAACGCGCTTTACTCCATATAGACAGAGAAAAGTGGCGGTACTGGCGAATACAGACGCGTGGTGGGGACGCATTCCTGACCGTGCACTGAAAACTACGTAAAAAAACCGGTTTCAAAACGAAAATACGAACCAAAATATTGCGGCTGTGGCTTTGTTAGTGTGAATCTCAACCAACGGGCAGATAATTTGCTTATAAATGATCTAAATCAAACGCGAAATATCGGTGAAAGTAGGAACAATGTGATTTGTGATGTTGTGTTCGGAGTTTCAAGTGAAATTGTGCGATTTTCTGAAAACTATCACGCGGGACTGCGTAGTTGTATGGAGGTAGGTTTTAAGCATTTCTTCTTAATTATAATTAAGCCGTTCTTCCAAAGTATTTTTTCCTTTGGTGGTAGTAAACCTATTTGTAATCCAAAGCAAAAATATTTCTTTGAAGTAAATAAATCTCTTCTTGTGTACAAACATATTTGTTTGAATCAAACATACATTGGTGTCTTTTTAAATCAAAACAAAAATATTACTTTAAAGGAAAGTAGTTCTTGTTTGTATCCAAATATATTTATTTGTACCTATATATGGTTGGTGTCAAAGAAATGATCGAAAAGAAGAAAATCAAAAGATATATATATTTGTTAAAAACAAGTAATCTTTTCTATCTGTGCAAGAATTTTTTAAGAGCTCATTGATCATTCATTTGTGTGCATTTGTTATCATAGCAGATTGCCTAAGGCATGTATAAAGGATTATTGTTCAGTGTCTACTCTTTTATATGTATATGTATACAGAAAGGGATTTCCGGTTTATTTAGCACGCGCTTTTGAGCGCATCGCAGGCTTCAAAGCTCTCTCGGCAGCTTTCACGTTGTGGGCTAGTAATTCCGTCGGTAATATGGTGCGCAAACTTATCGATCCGTTAGCAAACAAATCTTGTAGCTATTGATGTTTATGGGCGAACTCAATATGTTGATTTTACGGTACGATGGATTTTATAGCTACGCGGTTTACACTGCGGTTTACTGATGCTTTTAGACACCTCTGCAAAATGTAACAGTCGTGAAAAAATACGGAAGAAAGAGGTATTTATTATTAAAGAGTTTGAAAGAAATTTTCTTTTCGAAACTATTAGGAATACTGTACATGCGTTTTTTAGATGTATATCTATCGAAGTTAATTAATAAATATATAATATAAAAATATTAATGGTATTAATGGTATTTATCAGTAGATTCGCCTATTAATAGCAGGCCAATTATTGACATTTAGAAGCATGTTCGTGTGCGCGTGAACGCATCCAACAAATTACATTTGGGTGCAAATTTCAATATTAAATTTTGCTCGCGGGAATTTCCTATTCAGATCATCGCATGGGTTATTGAATTTCCAGTTGTCTGCTCGTCACGTCATGCTTGATGATATGATGACATTGACAGTTTAAGTGTCTATACCATGCTGTATTGATTACAACATTGCACATTGCCCTTTTTTTTGCAGATTTGCTGCTACCTTTAAAACCTTATACATTATTCAGTGATAATTAATAATTCAGTCTGTTTCAGTTAATATTGTGGCATCTCAAGTGTTTGCCAGTATAATAGTAATAATAATAATTCTTTATTTTGTCTTAGTGAATTTTATAATCAACGGTGTGCTCGGTTTTCCCGTAAACCGTACGGTTTGTCCAGAAAATTTAAAATTACGATTATAGCGGTTTTTCGCGGTTTTTTCGCGAACCGCGCAACTTAGAGCAACGCGGTCTTCAGAAACGTTTTTCTCGGCCAATTTTCCATCCGGTAACGTTTGAATCGTCAAAATCGCACGGTTAGATCGGACACAGTTTGCTTTGACAATTCAAAATATTGAAAAATGGCAATTTTGCGCAGTTTTTAATACTTTGGGAAGTCATAACTTCCGTACCGTTCCGTATAGAAAAAATCCAATTATGCCGGCGTAATCAGCGCCAAAAACTGTACCATGGACCAAAACCATAATTGGGTGGGAGGTAGTTTTGTTTTTGTCGACTGGCCAAAATTTTGATAGAAATCGTATTTTTTTAACTTAAATTTTAAAGTTGCACACCTATCGGAAATACTAAGACTTGAATCGACATGAAACCTTCGCTATCTTACTAAAATGGGTGCGCTGATTACGAATTTACATAGAAAAAATCTCTATTTCTACTGGTTAGCGAGTGGTGCTCAAATTACGTTTTTTAAAATAACACAAAAATAAGCGAAATGGACCACATAACTTCGAAATGGTACTTCTTAGGCATATAAAAGTCTACATCTTTTTGATGTACTCGTCGAGAGCTATCATTTGGTGGCGGGTAAATCTCTCTATCGCCAACGGCTGCAAAGTTCAATTTTTTTCTACTTCAATGTGCTAAATTTAGACCAAAAAAATAATTATATTTTTTTGAGAGATAGAGCGTTCTAATGTGATCAGGCTTATGCATTCGCTTGTGCTGAATTCAACGGTGTGTTCGGTTTTCCCGTAAACCCTACGGTTTGTCCAGAAAATGTAAAATTACGATTTTCGCGGTTTTTTCGCGAGCCACACAACTTAGAGCAACGCGGTCTTCAGAAACGTTTTTCTCGGCCAATTTCCCATCCAGTAACGTTTGAATCGTCAAAATCGCATGGTTAGATCAGACACAGTTTGCTTTGACAATTCAAAATATTGTAAAATGGCATTTTTGCGCAGTTTTTAATACTTTGGGAAGTCATAACTTCCGTACCGTTCCGTATAGAAAAAATCCAATTATGCCGGCGTAATCAGCGCCAAAAACTGTACCATGGACCAAAACCATAATTGGGTGGGAGGTAGTATTGTTTTTGTCGACTGGCCAAAATTTTGATAGAAATCATATTTTTTTAACTTAAATTTTAAAGTTGCACACCTATCGGAAATACTAAGACTTGAACCGACATGAAACCTTCGCTATCTTACTAAAATGGGAGCGCTATTTACGAATTTACATAGAAAAAATCTCTATTTCTACTGGTTAGCGAGTGGTGCTCAAATTACGTTTTTTAAAATAACTAAAAAATAAGCGAAATGGACCACATTACTTCGAAATGGTACTTCTTAGGCATACAAAAGTCTACATATTTTTTATGTACTCGTCGAGAGCTATCATTTGGTGGCGGGTAAATCTCTCTATCGCTAACGGTTGCAAAGTTCAATTTTTTTCTACTTCAATGTGCTAAATTTAGACCAAAAAAATAATTGTATTTTTTTGTGAGATAGAGCGTTCTAATGTGGTCACGCTTATGCATTGGCCTGTGCTAAATTCAACGGTGTGTTCGGTTTTCCCGTAAACCCTAGGGTTTGTCCAGAAAATGTAAAATTACGATTTTCGCGGTTTTTCGCGTTTTTTTCGCGAGCCACACAACTTAGAGCAACGCGGTCTTCAGAAACGTTTTTCTCGGCCAATTTCCCATCCAGTAACGTTTGAATCGTCAAAATCGCATGGTTAGATCAGACACAGTTTGCTTTGACAATTCAAAATATTGTAAAATGGCAATTTTGCGCAGTTTTTAATACTTTGGGACGTCATAACTTCCGTACCGTTCCGTATAGAAAAAATCCAATTATGCCTGCGTAATCAGCGCCAAAAACTGTATCATGGACCAAAACCATAATTGGGTGGGAGGTAGTTTTGTTTTTGTCGACTGGCCAAAATTTTGATATAAATCGTACTTTTTTAACTTCAATTTTGAAGTGACACACCTATCGGAAAAACTAGGACTGGTATCGACATGAAACCTTCGATATCTTACTAAAATGGGTGCGCTGATTACGAATTTACATAGAAAAGGTCTCTATCTCTACTGGTTACCGAGTGGTGCTCAAATTACGTTTTTTGAAATATCACAAAAATAATCGAAATTGACCACATAAACTCGAAATGGTACTTCTTAGGCCTATAAAAGTCTACATATTTTTGATGTACTCGTCGAGAGCTATCATTTGGTGGCGGGTAAATCTCTCTATCGCCAACGGTTGCAAAGTTCATTTTTTTTCTACTTCAATGTGCTAAATTTAGACCAAAAAAATAATTATATTATTTTGTGAGATAGAGCGTTCTAATGTGGTCACGCTGATGCATTGGCCTGTGCTGAATTCAACGGTGTGCTCCGTTTTCCCGTAAACCGTACGGTTTGTCCAGAAAATGTAAAATTACGATTTTCGCGGTTTTTCGCGGTTTTCTCGCGAACCGCGCAACTTAGAGCAACGCGGTCTTCAGAAACGTTTTTCTCGGCCAATTTCCCATCCAGTAAAGTTTCAATCGTCAAAATCGCTCGGTTAGATCAGACACAGTTTGCTTTGACAATTCAAAATATTTATGTTTATAAATTTTTCTTCATTTTAAATCCATTATTGTATTAAATAACTTAATATGTTGAACTTCTACTCCTTCAAACTTCTCCGTACGTTATGACTCACTCTGTATATCTGAACACTAACTGCCACATGTGTCAACAAGTAAAGACCTTGGATACAAACATACAGGTACTACCTACGTACTCGTTACGTTACCGTTACGTTACGTTACCTACGCTGCAATTGCATTTTGCAGCGGCGTTTTCTATTTTCGTCTATATTCCGTCCTCTGTGGTTTTTTTTTGTATTTTTGTTTCGAATGTCGAGCGCTGGGTGAGATGTGTGCGCTTCAGACAACAATATACCCTGGATATAGACCTGGAAGACACAGGTCAGCGAAATAGAAAACATCCCTCGAACCGTATCATAACTTTTAATTAACCCCGACCATTATGAGCTGAGGCTGCCTGCCGCCAGCCACTAGCGCCATCTCTTAACGGTCAACGGCATTGTCCTTTGCAATCTCTGGACCCACTGGTATTCCATAATTTAAAAATAACCCGACTGGCCGCGAGGATGCTAAATTAAATTTTACAGATGCAATCTAACTTTCTGATTTGTTGGCCTGATGTATTCTATTAGGACTGGCGAAGATATGTTTTGTTTTAATTGTTATTTTATGAATTATTTGTGGCTATAATTTGTTTGAACAGTTTATGAAACTGATTTTTGTACTTTTAATACAAGAGCAATTTAATTTAAGGTAAAAGCCCTAAATTCGGACGGGTTAAGGAATTTTTGTTACATTTGTAACTATATTATGTTTTATAAGTTTAACAATTGTCCCTAATTCCGACACTAAGCGTATATTTTGATCCGAAATCCGACACCTCAGTGAACCTAATTCAGACAGTGATTCTAAATCAGACACTTGTGGTACATTATTCCGACAAATATAAACATTCAAGTAATTATTAAGTGTTTTAAATATTGTTAAATAAGATTTATTATTAAGAAATGTTAAACATTTATGTTTTGCCATTTTTAATTAAGCACAGTATGAAATAAGTCGTTAGTCTTCTTCAGTCTGCCCTCTTTACCTCAGCTGTATTTTAATGTTTCTTGCATCTGGAATTTTTAGTATTCTCTTTTCTTGGCGCAGTTGTTTGTTCTATTCCTTTTTCGCTTCCTTTCTTATTTCCCTAGAATGATTTTCTTTTGTGCTTCCTTCTTTTTTATTAACAAATATTCTCTCCAAGCATTAGAGATACAATAACGGAATTAGAGATACAATGCAATAGAGATACATGACGGAATTAGGGACTATTGATGTCCGCAATTCCGACACTCGTGTCGGAATTTGGACAAAATGTGTACAATTAATTGTAAAGCAAACGATTGCAAATATCGTTTATATCTTATGTAAAGACAGGAATAGAGCCATATGTATTACTTCTAACCATGTACCCAATTCCGACACACATGTCTGATTTAAGGACGTGCTATATTTACATGTACCTAATTCCGACACCCCTAAATTTGTAAATATAGGTGGTTAAAAAAAGTAGTACACCGTATTATTATGATTATTTTTTGACGTTTCTTAAAACCAATGAAATGCTTCTTTATTTGTCACAAGGGTAAGTTTCAACCAATTATGTCATTACTATAGTGGGAATAAATCTCTTGTGATTATTCTCGGGAATAATCACGGTAGCTTTTATTTGCCTAGCAACTGTCAGATACTTGTCAAAATAATTACTTCATTGTGTCAACGCGAAATGGGTGAAAGTCATCGGTTTAGTACCTTTTCTAATGCATAAATTACAAAAAAGATTTTAGAAACTACTTCGAAAAATACTCTAATAAGTAATCAGTCTATATGGAGACAATTTAAGACCTTCACCAAAGAAAGAAATTATATTCTGGATCAATCTACTACAACAGCTACTCTGGCATTGATTTTAAAAGATTGGGCTTATAACATGAAAAGAAAAGACGGAAATGATTATAAAGAAGCAGTAATAAAGACAATGTGGAATAAAACGGCAAAATTAGTTCAAGAACTTTACTTTAATAAGTATAACAGGTCCTTTGATCCTTTCCATGATATAAAATTCAGAAATGCTCGGAATACAAGAAATGCAAACAAAAAATTTTACAAAAACATCCTGAAAAGCACAAACAAAGTTCTGTGGCACTTTCTAATACAGAATTGTTGCAAATTTTTAACTATTGGGACGAAGATACACCTTGTGGATTGCAAAGAAAGTTTTTTCACGTTTCATCGTATGAACTAGCTTGGAGGGGAGGAGAAGCTACGAAATGTTTAGTTCATTATTTTAAAAAAGAAACCGACATAAAAAGATTAAATACTGGCCGCATTGAATACAATCCCATCTTTACAAAAACTGCACAGGGTGGAGCACAAAGGTGCGCTAATAGTAAATGGTTGACTCCAAACATAAATAACCCAGATATTTGCCCTGTTCGTCTTTTTGAAAAACTAATGAGTAAACGTGAAGAAAATATTAAAACCGAACGCTTGTTTCTTACTCCAAATCCGGCTTGGCAAACTCATGGTTTTTGGTATAAAAACGTTCCTGTGGGAATAAATTCCATTTCAAAATGGATGAAAGAATCCGCAGAAAAAGTAGGTCTAGACACAGTTACACTAAAAAAATAACTAACCATTCTGCCAGATCAAGTGCAGTAAGTAACGTTTCAAAAGCTGGTGTAGGAGAACAAGAACTAATCAAGGTCACTGGTCATAATTCTGCAAGTTCGATTAAACCATACTTACAATTGAACCAAGAACAACATGCAAATATAATAAATATTCTTAGAGAAAATACGCAGGAGGAAACACTTAATATAACAAGCAATTCCAAATCCTCAATAAATAATGAGTCTCGAAATATTTTTAATAATTGCGTTTTTCATTGTACTAATTTAAATTGTTAATTCTTTTAATATATTCACAATGTGTCAACGATATTTTCATATATTGTAAGTAATAATTAATTAAATTAAATTTTTCAATAATTTTATGATAGTTTTATTGATCTTTTTTATTGGAAAAATTTGTGAATCAAAAAATAATCTAGTCAAATATAACTCGAGAGTTCCATAAGTTAGAAAATAATTTGACAGATTTTGTTCAAACTTGTTGCCATTTGGCAATAGCCACTCGAGCGTGACTATTGCCTGGCAACAAGTTTTCAAACAATCTGTCAAATTATTTTCAATTTATTCTCACTCTCTTGTTATATTATTACTGAAAATATAAAGCAATTTTAGTCAGCCTAAATAGATATTATTAGAATTGTCTTTTTTACTGTTATCTTGTAGCGATTTAAAAAGAAGTCGAATTGCAACTTTAGTATAACATTCAATTATCAAGAACAGTCAAACATCTAGGTTATATAAGACACGAAAAAGTGTCATTTAAGTTATACCAAAACGTTGTCGACCAGTGTTACTGATGTTTCTATTTCAGCTCGATGACAGCTGACAAAAACAAGACAAACAAGCAAATTAATTCACCCTAATCGGTACACTTCTAAAAACTACCGAGATATCCCGTCATTTACAGTCGCTGTATGTAACAATTGGTCATTTTAATTAATCAATACTCTAGACGCGTTACCCATCATGCCTTCATTATGGCAGGTAGTGTAATGTGAACGCGGCTTAGAGTGTATTTGGCGGTAAACCAGACGCACGCAGCTTTTACCACTGCAGTAGACTCAATCAGCTGCCAGGAAATTAAACCTCAGTATATTACACCAGTGACATCCACGACCGGAGGCTTTATGTCACCCTCCTCTCCCCATCCCCCCTTCGTATTGAAATAGATAGGTTCCGATATACCTGTACCAAGGACGTGAAATCTTGTTCCACAGCATCATCAGCCTTTGCACTGAGGACATTTGATAGCACTTTCAGTAAAATCAGCTAGGGCTCATTACGTTAATCCTTTCAGGAAATTCTAGTGATCTAATCAGTTAGTTTACTATCCTATAGCGACCAGTACAAAGATTTGAAAAGGTTTGGTTTATAACTAAAGATAAAGTTAAACTAGAGATTCTATCGCATTCATTTTTCTTGGTTTTTAATAGTTCTGCATCGGTAATAGTTAACAGATCAGCATGACGTGCTGGCCACCAAATAGGGCCATTTCGTACAATCCATTATTGGGAAGTTGTTAGTTTAACCATCATTGTCGGCAGCATCCAAACTATGTCTAAAATCGTGGTCTAAATAAACAGCATCGAGAAGCTCTATTACAGACTTTGCTTTCATCATAATAAGGTGCATTTTGTACGCTAGCAAGTCTATGGGAACATTTTGAAAGCACTCAGAGTGTACTCAGAGTGTACACGTGGTACATTTAGCGGTGGCCGGTCTGCTGTAACTGAATTAAAACGGCTCGATCGTGAGTGAAACATCGAACTAGGTCCCGAATGCACCTCCTGCATTATCATGCATAAATTCATTACTGCCGAACCGCGCTAGCCTTTTTAGGTAATTAATTTAATTTTGTGACTACGACGCACATTCACGTCGCAAATAATAATAAACAAACCTATTAGAAGGAAGGCAAATAGCAATCTGTAGCTTTTCTCAATACATAGTTAATAACGAAAAATTAGTTCAAATCACAAATAGTTACAGAAGTTTTTAAATGGAGATGGCATGAGTTCAACTGGTACCATCTAGATGTGGTGGATTAATACCAAAATCGCTACTCTCTGCTGCTAGTGTTGCAACATTCTGTCATATTTCATCATCTCCTATGATGCCTGTCGATATCTATGACGGAATTAGGGACTATTGATGTCCGTAATTCCGACACACCTAACAGAATTAAGAATTCTTGATGTTTGTAATTCCGACACTCCTAACAGAATTAGGGACTACTGATGTCCGTAATTCCGACACTCCTAACAGAATTATGGATTATGGATGTCCGTAATTCCGACACTCCTAACAGAATTAGGGATTATTTAATTTATTAAACAAAATTTAGGACGGTGCACAGTGGGGTATTTGACCCGAAAACCTGGCCAAAAAAATCTTTTCACCTATAAGGGCTCTAGATGTGTTGTTTTAGTTATGTATAGCATTTTAACCATCATACTAAGTATTTGAAGGTCAGCAACTTAATAAACACAATAAAAAAGTACAAAATAGGGAAAAAAGCAAACAGTATTAAACATTGTTCTTCACTGCAGTACACCTATTGTAAATTAATTACTGCTACAAGATTTGTCATCAATATTTTTTATGATTTTACTTCTATTACGGTGTCAAATTTACAAAAATATATATGGCATGTCCTGATTAAATACGCATAATAGACGGATTTAAAATTGAACAATACATGTCGTTTCTGAGTTATATGAGATAATATTTTTGGGTCTGTTATGTTGTAAGAAAATCATGAAAAAAGTTTTATGTTTAAGACCAGGGTAGAGGAAGAAAATGAAAGTTTACACCAGTCGATATTGTGTATTGAAACGGTACATACGCTATTCATGCTATTTTCCGTTCGATGCATTCCTTTTCAGACATGATAGTAGAGGCAGTTAAGAACCTATTTAACCGTATTTATCACTATAAAAGCATTATTTTTAGTATTATTTGAAAATTGTCTAATACTTATACTTATTGTTTCCATGAAAACTTTCGAAATGTGATAATCCTTCAAGCTGAAGCGGTCGTTTTTTTAGTGGTATGACCCTAATACGCATGTTTTGAACCCAGATTCGCCTTCCGTATAAACACATTTATCGAAAACGCCTTACCAGTTTCCATTCAAAAGCTTACTACTGTCTCTCCTCAACAACAATCCATTTTAATGCAGGGAACTGTGTATGCGAGTAGGTGCTTTTGATGTCTTTTCTTGCCCTGAATATAAATCCAATTCGCTTCAAGCAACTAATTTCCAAGAAATTCACATACCAGTCCAAAGTTTAAGGTTTCTTTCGGATGATTTTTAAGAGTCTAGGTCAACGGGGTTGTTTGCTATACATGATCCAAAACGGAAAAATATACGTACATAACGGCATTTACAACATACAACATGCATTGAACATAAAATTGTCAATATCTTGATAACCGTAATCATTTGAATATAGCGAAATATGGTTAAATATGTTCTAAATTACTTTTACTATCACGGTTTCAAGGAATTGCATCAAATTACATGTAAGCCCGTACATCAATTTTTGGATTTTTCTTTATAACGTGATGGAAAATCACAAAAACCGTATCCGCACCTATCCGCAGCAGATTTTGCAGTAGTTGTAATGTCAAATATCTGTACTATAATTTGAACTACTTTCAAGAGCTTAATTAAGCTAAACACTAAACTAAAACACTCAAATTCTGCATAAAACTGTTTTTTTATAATAGCCAATGTTCTCGGCCTTGCAATAAACAAAATTATGGGTAAATTTTAATAAAAACAATGTCGAATGAAAGTTTATACTTGGTTCTAAAGAAGGTATAACAAAAAAGTCACATTTTTCTTTAACACACAAAATTACAACCGTTTTCAAGAGCGTCAACTTTGTGTACCTATGTTTAGCCATAGTAAAAGCTAACTTTTGGCTGACTAGGACACGTGGCGAAGGGCTCAGGTGAAAAGATATAGCCGCCTTTTAATACATCGGTCCTTTACCTATCCCAGAAACTGGTTTACTTTTTGGAATTTAACAATTTAGAAATTTGATTTATGGCCAGCTTTTTGGGTCAAATACCCCAATGTACGGTGTCTGAATTTGGGATAATTACCATAAATGGCAAAGGTTTAATTATTACCAACAGGGCGGAGTTGTATATTATAAATTTCTCTTCGAGTTTTGCTAATATACATACCCAAGGGGTAGATATTTTTGAAAACTCACCGAACAATACGTTTGTTTGTTTGTGTTTGCATGCCATATCGAATTTTGACAGGAGCTCCGAAGTAAACCGCAGAACAGGTGTTTACCGACGGAGAAATAAATAATACGAATGACGTAACTCATTCTACGGACCTTACGGGCTCTCTGTGCCTGGGAACTTTTTAAATTATGAAAAATGCTTACAGGCGATTTAAAGTCTCCGCTTTATGTGAATATATGGCAGTCCTAACGCCTGCCCTGGCAGTTTAATCTTGTATTTTAGAAGTTTACGGCCGTTGCGTTGAATGGAGAGCGCATGTTTGGATAGTTTGGGGTTAGAAAATTACTTTGTGCTTAATTATGGAGACTAAATACATGAAATTGTCTTAGTTTAGTAGACTTTTATGTTTTTACTTTATCATACGTAGTATGTATTGTAATCGTGCCGGAAAAAAAATTGAGATTTTAGCGGAAATATGTCGTTTTGGGTACTCTGAGCATTTTGGACCAAGCTACAAAAAAAATGTCTCTGTGTGTGTTTGTATGTGTGTACCCTTTTTTGTGGCGACGATTCCGAAGAAACTACTAAAGGTATCGGGACAAAACTTCAAATTTCAAGTTTCTTGACCAAACTTAGAGCTGAAAAGCTTTTTGTTCCAAAGGAACTGGATGTTTAATCTTAGACATTTTTTAACGATTTTGCAAATGGGCCGATATTTCTGTAATTTCGTCAAAATAGTTAAATAATAATTTAAAGTAGAGGAAATTCTGAATAATGTATGTCTATGACATTTTTAGTAAAATTAATAGTTTAGCTGCATGAGCAAATTCTATTTGATCGAGATCGGTCGTGTCTGCATTAAGATAAAACTAGTTAGCCAGGATTTGACGGCTATTTTCATTCTAATGACAGTAGGTATTGTCAAAAGCTGATATTTTGATAATCGTGGCTAACTAGTTTTATTTTAATGCAGTTATGCGATTATGATTTGAAAATCTAAAGTTCTTCCATTTTAAAATTTTGGTTAAACTAGATGTTAAACTTATTATACAGGGTGTATATTAAATTAGTGCAATAATTTCTAGGGGTTATAGATCTTCATAATTGGAGTAAAAAATTCAAATACGCTTTTTTTTAGGTGACACCAGTATTGCGTAATTAATTATTGAAAATGCAGAATTTGACGCCCCACGTTTTTAGAAAGTGTAGTAGCGACTTGACCTAGAGCCTGTGGCAAAACAGCTGGCAGCTGAGCGAGGGGAAGTCCCGTGCGTGCTTTAGTTTACCCTCTGCAGTTGTTTCTGTTTATCGTGTTTCTTGGTAGTTATTTTGTGGTTTTGTATTTAAAAATGGACAATTTTAGTAGTGGTGAGTACGTGGACATGTTACTTGTTTATGGTGAATGCAGAAAAAATGCAGCGGCCGCTCAAAACCGCGACAAAACCGGCGCGTCCCTAATAATATATAAACTTTTGTTTCCGTGGTTCAACGGTTCAACGGGGTAGTCCTGCTCGGGTATTTTTGCCTAACCATGGAGGAAGAGGCCGTCCACGCGATCGTAATATGGTAAATACCGAAGAACAATTCTTGCACATGGTTCACGAAGATGATCGACGAAGCACTAGAACAATTGCTCGACAAGTCGGAGTTTCCCACGGGATAGTGCACAGAACACTACGTGAAAACTTACTTCGGCTATATCGGGAAACGCGTGTACAAGATTTGCTCCCACAGGATTATTTACAGAGGGTCATCTTTTGTGAGTGGTTTCGTGGTCAATGTCAAACCAATGAAAACTTTCCTAATTTGGTACTTTCCACTGATGAAGCAACATTTACCCGAAACGGAATTTTTAACAGCGGGAAAATGTGCCACTGGACCTATGCAAATCCGCGAATTATACGACGTACCAATTTTCAGCACCGATTTTCCATTAATATCTGGGCCGGAATTATTGGCAATTGTTTAGTAGGGCCAGTGGAACTGCCGCCTCGTCTTAATGGTGAAGAATACTTGAATTTTTTACATAACACACTACCAGGTTTGTTAGAAAATGTGCCGCTTGATGTTTGCCGTGAAATGTGGTTTATGCACGACGGTGCTCCTGCACATAAGAGCCGCATTGTAGTGCAACATTTAAGTGAAACATTTGGTGAAAAGTGGATAGGGATTAAAGGACCAATTTCTGGGGTTATTTAAAAGGATTAATGTATAAGACGAAAGTAAACAATGAAAATGAACTCCGTGAGTGAATTTTCAATTGTGCTGAAATTGTGCGCGATGACATTGAACGCCGCTCTTTATGTGCGAATTGGAGGCGCCGCGCCGGGCGGAAGCGTGTTTGGCTGCAAACGGTGCGCACTTTGAGCAGTTTCTTTAAAGTTTTTGTTAAGTTTACTGTTAAATCATTGAATGCATCGTTATTTATACGCATTTCGTGAGCTCCGCGTGCTACAGATAGGTGCGGGCTAGTTTTCGACGGAGCACTACACATTATGAAAACATGTGGGTAGCGGCAATTGAATTTTCAACTGCAAAATTTTGAAAAAATTTATTATGATTTTTTGTTCCTCATATTGAGTGACATCACCCCTCCAAATTATTGCACTGAATTAATATACACCTTGTATAAGGAGTTTTTAAAAACAACGCAGGTTGTTGAACAAAACGAACGTTATTGTTATGCTTTGACCGAGAACCAAATAATAAACTATTAAGTAATTATTTTGAAAACATTTTTCTATTTTGGGTCTAAGTTTAGAATGGCAATTTTTTTCTATTCTATTTTTAAAACTGTGTTAATTTTTTGATTATGGAATGATAAGAGAAAAAAAATAATATATCTACCCGAATTTGTAACTTTTCTAAACCAATCTAAAAGCAAAATTTTTTCATACGTCCTAATAATATTAATATCTAAAAAGGAAGCACTAAAATTATTTGCTTTTTCAATAGTAAAAAGTAGTAAAGTAAAGTATACTTGTTTTAGTATATCTGAAATTGTTTCTTGTTGGCTTTCATGGTATCATTTTGTATCTAGATGCCATTTAAAACAATTTAACTCCTCAAAATGCATCCTGATTGATTCACTGGTTGGTTCAAAGTTCAAACCTACTTAAAAATTTCCTCCATTCATTCTAGGCTTCCCCATTTCACTTCTAAAACAAAACACCTGTTCTATATTCAGACTAATTTAAAAGCTGAGGAATTAGTGGCAACATAGTACTACTACTTTAGCGATTTTCTGCGTACGCTCGCGTCTATAATCCAATTAGCTATTGAATTCTAACTGCTACAGAAGATAAACCATCCAGGCGTAAGAGAAACTCAACGCGGCAGATGTTAAAATTACCGCAGGGTCGTATCTGTACGTTCTTGAACAAGGTGAGTAGATTTGACGACAGATTCATACAAATCAAGTGCGCTCGAGCGTGCAAGCGATAGTGAACATTTATTTAGGTTGAATACGTGAGCTTTTACGGCAGGCGGAGCAGAGGCAGGCAGGAGCTTCAGCAGCGCGTATACATAGCTGAATTCCCATCTCTGCTTTTCGAGCAATCGATAAAATGAAATCTCGATGTTATTCAAACAAATTTACAGATTCGCTGCTACGAATTCAGCGAGCCGAGAGATGAAAATGGTCTCGAGTGGTGAATCGTGATTGAATTAGAAGTAAAATGTTTGCCTGTTCTTTTTTTTTCTGTTGGTGGTGTTGGGGTTTTTGGATGGGTTTGTAATGGAGACGTTTTAAGGGATGCTCATCACAAACCGCCACTTGATAATAAAACTGTCGTGAATGTTGTAAAGTTGATTTATAACGATCTGTCATTGAAGGAGTTACTAGAATGGTGTTTAGGTTCAGGAAAAACTTGTGATACAAATAAGTTAAATGCCTATTTCAATAATGGTCCATTCTCATTAGATATTCGATAAAATAGGACACAATTTTATAGATTTATTAGGGTGCTACTTATTTAGTCAAAACGCCAAAAGTTGCCGTAGTGATATGTAACCAAATTATAGTGGAGATATAATATTTGAATGTTAATTGTTATTTGAACAGTTAAGATTAATTTTTAATGGGCAGATCTGAGGAGTAAATTACTACCTAGAAATTCGACAGAGTAAAAATTTACTTGCCCATTAAATTTGTGATGTGTTGCCTACGGATCAGGGTAGTCGGAAATCGACAAATATGTTTTTTTTTATTAATTAACAGCATCTCATATGTACTTGGGTATAACACCTATAGTAGTCTGATGACTATCTAGCTATGTTAATCTAACCTAAATTGCTACGTATAAAACGCGTTCGATATTAAGTGTTCCTCATAGTGCATTGGTGTAACTTAAATTTAGTTTGGATGCTGACGCTTTAAACATCACACACTGCACATTGCTCTGCTTTGTTTACCTATCACTCACATAACACTGTACTCTGCTTTTCTTAACATCACTTCACCAACTCAAAAGGTTTAGTTCAATTGTCGCACACTGTGACAATTGTCAAGAAGCTGGATTGCCTTGACATTCGTGTGCGGGAGAAGTCTGTTCTGATGATTCTCTGCAAACTTTCCAATTTCGTTGGTTACCATCTCAAGATCCCTGTGGAGATTTCTGTTTCTTATATACCAAGGTGCACCCACGATGTTTCTTAGCACCTTATTTTGGAAGCGTTGAGCGATATTGCTTGCCTTAGTGCAGCCCCATAGTTGGATACCATAGGTCCACACAGGTTTAAGTATCTACTTATAAAGTAGGAGTTTATTATATGTCGACAAAGCCGACTTCCTACCAATAAGCTAGTAGATTTTCTTGTATCTTATACCCAATTCTTCTCGTTTCTTTTTAACGTGTGCTTTCCAGCAAAGCTTGACGTCCAGTGTCATACCGAGGTATTTTTCGGTGTTCGAGTAGGGTACGGTGGTGTTATTTATTTTCACTGGAACGTGTTGTATTCGCTTATTGGTAAAATTTATGTGAACGGTTTTGGTTTCGTTCAATGCAATTAGCCATCGTTGCATCCATAACTAATGTTGTTGACAGCATTCTGATGTTTTAGCGTTGCTCCTTCAACATTTGTATCTACTGCCATGATAGCAGTGTCATCAGCAAAAGTGGCAGCGGTAACACCATCTGGTTGCGGAAGATCATGTGTGTAAAGAAGGTAAAAAATTGGGCCAAGTACACTACCCTGTGGTACTCCAGCTTTAATACTTTTTAGAGTTGAGTACTCATTATCTTGCTTTATACGGAAGTATCTGTTAGAAAGATATGATTTTAATAGTTGGCTATACTCGAAGGGTAGTACCTGTTCCAGCTTATAGACTAGGCCTTCGTGCCAAACTTTGTCGAATGCTTTTGCCACATACAGGAATATACCAATATATACCTTTTTTCTTCTAAAGTTCGTTCGATTATCATTGTTATTCTGTGCACCTGATCAATTGTCGAATGTTTGTTTCTGAATCCAACCTGATGAGCGGAATAATGTTTCTTTCATCTAAGATTGGCTTCAGTCGTTTTGCAACTAGTTTTTTCAAACAGTTTTGACAATGTGGGCAGTAAAGAAATTGACCTGTAGGAGGATGCTGCATTTGGTGGTTTTCTTGACTTGGGAATCATCACTACCTCTGCAGTTTTCCAAACAGTTGGCACATATTTAAGCCTAAATGCTGCGTTGCAGAGGTTAGTTATCTTAACTATGGCTTTATAAGGTAGTTCTTTTAACATCTCACCTGTTATTAGATCAAACCCAGGTGACTTTTTGGTTTTCATTTTTCTAATTTCATTTATTACCTCTTTAGGAGTAACGGGGGATATCCGATTTCCTTGGATTATTAATAATAATGAAACTGAAAAAATATTGGGATTTAAAACAATATGACATAAAATATTGATGAGCTTTTTATTTCTTCAATCTTAATAACAAATAACTGGAACAGACGACTGGGATACAGTTAACGCTGTTGCCTATATGAAACGATAAAGGAGAAACTAAAGGAGAATGTTGTTGATGTAAAGGTAGCTTTTATTAGGATAAAATTTCCACTACTTACAATAAATTGACACTCACTTGAAATAGGTAATAAAATTTAAAATTAATATTACGCCACGAGTTCACCAGCAAACGTTTCAAAAATTAAATACAGAAGACGATAATTTGCTAATATTTACTTATATTTTCTTTAATAGATTGTTTATAAAAATATCTTTTCTATTATACCAACGAAGTTGCAAGTCTCTCGGTAAGCAGCGACATCTCCGATATATCAGTGGGTGAATTTTAATCATAACCCTGAAGATCGCAAAACATCGAGAAAATTCCAGGACAAAGCTCATGGGAAAGGCTGAAATATCATGTCCCAGCGATTTTTTAAATTTTGCATACCCATAATTGCATAACAAATTTGTTACTATCAAATATATATTGACAACTTAATTAAATATTTGTGGGGTATTCAAACAACAATATGAAATTAAACTTATTAAATTTGGAAATTTGACAACTGTAAGGAATACTGTATGACCTTGTTATAACAGATAAGCAGAAAAATGCAAAAAAGCCACATCAGTCAATATAAACAACAAATAATTATGAAATGGGAAAATGGAAAAGAAAATGGGCTTTCTTGAAAGCACATCATAACGGATCACATCTAACCTACCCAAAGACCAGAAAATATTTTCCTCTCAGTCAGTTTTAATTATCTAATATAGATCGATGAACATGTCAGGGGATGTTTCGAAGTCTGGTCTCGATCACGTCTGCAGGACGCGGGGGAAGGAGCAGGGAAAAAAGAAAGAGACAACGAGGCGAAACTTTGTCATGTTCGCTGAGAGGGTCTTAAATATAAAAGCTTTTAAGTGGTCTTCAAAATCGAGTATTGCGAAATGTGTCAAGTAAAATTAACTGTCAGGCGGGAGGCACCGAAAATCTATACCATCCCTTGCTACCGCAACCCTTCCACAGTCTAGCAACGTGGATCGAACTCGGTCGAAGTACATTCTCGAAAATATTAATACAAAGCAAGCAGAGAGAATTTAGTTACTTTTCGGTTTCATACTTTATTTTCTTTAGAGGACTTTTAAATTTTTATAAATCACCCACAAGAAAAGTAGTACGGTTTGTACATAAATTGTTTGAAACTCGTTTACCAAGACTGGTTCAAATAAATCGGACGAAGATAAATGTCCTTTTACTAAATGTCTTTTATACTAAACGTGATAAATGCTAGGAGAAATAGAGCTTGAACACTGCAGAGGGATTTTTTTACTCGGAGAAACCCTCAGGAACCCTTGGCCATTTATAAAAGTTAATTTTAATGTTTCCTTCAATTACAAAGTTTCTCCAAATGCTATTAAACTCATTAGACCAAAGAGGTTAAATCCGTCGTCCAGCTGAATAATAATCTGTTGATTTGTTTAATTTGATTTACTTTTGATATTTATATTATTTGTAAAACAGATCTAAGAGATTAACCATCAATTTGTATCTGAATTCTTAAAACTAGAGGGTTATTTATGTTTGGAATGAATTTAATAACTTTCTATCTTTAATTCCAATTCCTAATATTATTTTTTTTTGTTTCAGGTACGTCCACTCTTTCGTTACCCCTTCAGTTATAACTATAAAGATAAGGTAAGTTTATGGTATGATTTAATAATAATAATAAAACGTTATGGGCTTAATATGGCTATTTATGGTTTCAGGACAAAAATATGGAAGTTTTGTTTTTCTATCATTTTATGTTTTTTTGGGGAGCTGAATCCGAATTTCAACTTCGCTACTTCCCACGGATGTGGCTTCACAACAAAAATCGCAAAAAAACTCAAAATTTTTGACTTTTCTTTCAGTTTTTTTGCGAAAAAGTGATGAAACTATGCACTTTTCGAGGTAGACCATACTATACAAAAATAAAGTACATTAAATTTCCTATAAGAATACCCATGAAAAGCATTTTTGGTTGAACTGTTTGGCCGCTAGAGCGTGCTGAAAAAAGGCAAAATTTTCCTACTTTGGGTAAAACCCAGTTTTCAAGTTAGTTAAAAAGGCTAGGATTGTGCTAAAACTACATTAATTTCCCTACAAATCTTAATCATTTATTTTGGCCAAACCGTGTAGCCGCGAGAACTGGTCATATTAAGCTAAGCGAAGCTGCTAAGTCAACAGCCCGAGTGTTTCAGTTTATGTTTTTTTTTTTTACAAAAAAATACATCATATTAAGTATCAATTAAAAAGAGCAAATATATAGTTTTTAATAAATAAATTGTAATAGTATAGGTATCTACTGAATTTTTGGTGAAGGGCTCTTGACCTAGCTGTTTCGCGTAATGTGACATAGAATTTCAACGCGTTTTAGTGGCTACACAGTTTGGCCAAAATAACTAATTATGTTATCCTATTTCTAGGGAATTTAATGTGGTTTCATCAGAATTTAAGCTGTTTTGTAACTACACGTACTTTACAAAAATTTTGCCTTCTTTCAGCGCGCTCTAGCGACCAAACCATTCAACCAAAAAATACACTTGACGGTGGGTGGTTTTGATAGGAAATTTAGTGTACTTCATTTTTGTATATAGTCGAAAAGTGCATAGTTTTATGACTTTTTCGTAAGAAACTGAAGAAAAGTCGAGAATTTTTAGGTTCTTTTGCGATTTTCGTAAAGCCATATCCGTGGATGTAGCAAAGTTGAAATTTGGATTCAGCACCCCAAAAACAGAATGAAAGAAAAAAAAACTTCTATATTTTTTTCCTGGCCAAAACACCATTTGGCTGGACTAATATAATCCATCTGGTTAAGATTTTTTCCAACGAAATATGTTTTATTTTAAAATATCTTTCCAATAATACCACACACGACCTAGGCTTCAGCTTGAAATTCTAAAACTGTAATTAATGTCTTCAAGACGGCTTATTTTATTTTATTTTATATTTGTTTCTCACAAAACCACAAATCTCTGTGACGTCATATAACCGGGAAGTAACCCTATGATAAAACTGGTTATATTTACATATATTTACAGATATAATAATATTATACCATCCCATCGGTAATTAGATATTTTTAAAACTTTGTATGCGCATTTGCAGCTATAATATGATAATATGCACTTGGTTTCAGAATAAAATGTGTATCTAAACCATCCACAAAACCTGCCAATTATTTTGAAAAATTTCAGTTGTTTATCTCTTCTAATTTTTAATTGACATATGTGACTAGTGGATAATTATATGTCTTTTTTGTATTTAAGAACTCCAATAGATCCACAATAAATTGCCCATAAGTATTAGCAGTCACAAAAATTTCGAAAATCCTTCGAAACTTTAGTTGTATAATTGCTGAATCTTGTGATAGATGTATTTTCAGCACTTCGCCCCATGTATTTGTTCACTACATGTTTAGGAATTAGCAATTTAAAATGCGCCAACGAAACAAACACGAAATTCTATATACCTACCCTGGTTACAATCGTACGACTTTTGGCGCACTATGTTTTCTTAACTTGGATTTTTATCTCCGATGCCTTAATGGTAGATATAAAGAAACACCAAAATATCCTTGCTCAGAAATTGAATCACAATGTTGATGTAATCACATGCGTTAATCCGCGGTAAATGTTATCACAGGCTGCTTCTATTCTGCACAACTTTACTCAATAATCAACAAGATCTACGCTATTGATTTAGACTATTTAGAGTATAAAAAACTTGGAATACCTGTCCATCATTAGTAAGTTTCATAATAATTAATGGCTTGGCTCTTAGCTAATATCCGGTAATTATTGTCCTTAGTTACTGCTTCGTCCGATCATTGTCGAGTAGCATTTTCACTGGTTTCTTGGTTATTTCATTGATGACGTTCTCATTGACTTATGATCAATATTCTTATTGGTCTACAATATGGAAATTACGCTGTCGTTATTCAGGAGAGATATCAAGTTTTTTCAATGTATCCTGAATAGTAGTGGAAAAACTGAAACCATGTTTTTTGCGTTATTTTTTTTATTTGTTAGACGCTTCTTTTACAACTATTTTCTTTTGTTATTCATTGATTTATCTTTAAAATTTAAAGTACAGTTTTTTTGAAACCTTGCATGTAACCAACTTTTTGAATTTATCGATAAACAGCTTTCTAATGAAACATACTCATACACATTTTTAAAAATGTTTGTATTAAACACAAAATTATTAACTGGGGAAACTGCTTAATACCGTCTATTGCCTTTAAGAGTTTCTAAATCTACACGGCATACTGGAAATCAGGTTTCTTATCGTTTCTATTGGTATACGGTCCCATGATTCCTCTAATTTAAAACCTAAACTGGTATGGAGAACAGCCCACAAAGAAAAATAATACGTCATTTGCTAGACAAGGAAACAACGCGTATTTTGGAAACTCGCTTCCTCTCCAAAACAGACGGAGAGAAAAGTGGTGGTGCTCGCAACTACAGCGCGTAGTGGGGGCACATTCCTAACCGACCTCAGACAACGATGTGGAAAACAAGTTTCGAAACGAAAATACGAACCAAAATATTGCGGCTGTGGCTTTGTTCGTGTTAATTTCAACCAACGGACAGATAATTTGTTTATAAATGATTTTAAATCAATCGCGAAATATCGGTGAAAGTAGGAACAATGTGATTTGTGATGTTGTGTTCGGACTCTCAAGTGAATTCGTGCGATTTTCTGGAAACTATCATGCGGGACTGTGTTGTTGTACGGAGGTAGGTTTGTTTTCGTTATGTTTATGGCTTTGTCGCATACTTATGTGGGGTTATGTTTCTTAATTAGGCGTGGACAGAATCATGGCACAATGGAAATCAAGCGGGGCTGCACCGTTGCCTAGACAAGGTCAGATTTATTTGTTTTAGTTATTTTTAAGACTGCGAAAGGGGTTAATTAAAGAACTCTGAAACGGCTGAAGAAAAAAAAATGAAATAAAGTGCGTTATACTACTGAATCATTCACATCACAGTCGTGAATATCAAATTTTTCTGGCCATCGGTTTAGCAACGAGTGCGAGAGAAGTAAAAAATGGTACCCGATTTTTGCGGTTTTCAAATAATGTTCGACTTCCCGATTTTTTTTCTCCAAAACCACTTAACGAAAAAAATTCAATTTTTGTTCAGGTTACAATTAGAGTCTCTTCTATAGATTGGCTTTTTTATTTTCTTAATTTTGTATGTAATAAAGCCTGTAAACGAGCTTTTTATGGACGCGGATATCTCAGAAACGAACGATAGCAGGACAACGCAGCTAGCACGTAAACAATCCTCATTTAATGTGATACTCATCCATTGATGTATTATAACATAAAAGTTGAATGCGAATTTTTAAGAGCGAAATGAATGTAATTGATCCTGTGCGCAGGATGGTTCCCCTCGGGGAAAAGGGATTACGGCCGGGAAGCCATGCAAGGCTTCGCGCGACGATTTCAAACGATCAACTCTCAGGACCGTATTCAATATTTATGTCATTTTCTCGGTCGGGTTTATTTTTTAAACTATCATACGTGATTTTTTTTCTTTATTTGTGGAATTGTACACATATTCTGTTGTGTGATTTATTATTATTTTACAATATTATTTCTGGCAAAAATCAGTAATTGATTATGATGACGTTGTGGGTTCGGGTGCCAAAGCAAACGGTCCGGTATTCTCTGCAAATGTTTGAATTGCGCCAAGTATTTGTCCTAAACTTTGAACGATTTGTTCAGTTCCAGAAGAGCCACCAACATTGGAACTACCGCCGGCAATTTCTCTATCATCTAAAATCATACAAAAATTAATAAGAACTAAGTAAGACATTAATTAGAAGCTGACTATCGCACTCCTCATTATCTGTACTGCAGTCGTTGTAGTCTAATGATGCGTCGTCATCATCGTCATCTTCACGCAAGTTCATTATAATAGGTTCTATATTTGAGTCAACAATATGATCATTTTCAATATATTATATTGTTTCGAGTTTCTTGCAATGTGCAACACAATTTTGCCATATCTCTTTTGAAACAGTGTTCATTGCTTCTTTGCATAAATTTAACACATCTTTAATTTTAAATGTATTGTTGCTTTTCGCAACTTTATTTTTTTCGTATGCCCAGATTAATTTAATTGCATTAAACTCGCAATGGGCTACAGGTAAAGTGCGTTAAAAACAATAACAAAACATGTTCACATCTCTTCGCTGCAATCTATTCTTTCATTAAAAAGCTTCAGATCCCAAAACTTTTAGTTTTCAACTTCAACGTTGCTCAAATTAACAAATACGATACGAAACGTTTTTAAAAATTTCTTTTAGTTTATTTCACTAGAAAACTGTTTCTCGATAAACTCAGAAAGTTGGTAATATGCAAGGGTTGAAAAAAGCTCAAAACGTTTTTTCGCCACGAGTTTTGAATCACCCTGTATGAAGATGTATCGGTCAAATTAAATTGCTAATTTAATGAACGTGAATAAATGATTGTGTTTGCTTGTAATAACTGTAATAGTTCCCAGTAGTATATATATTATATCGATGTAAAACAGAATTATTACTTTTATGTCGCACAAGTATAGCTTATTGCGGTGGACAAACTTTGTAGACATGGCAGTTATTTCACGAAAATTCAAGTGGAGCCTATTTTTTCGCAATGGTGACGTATTTTCAGCTCTGCGTCCCCTATATATTCTCATGATTATTTTGGGGATATGTAACTATAAATTGGTAGATTCGAATGGAAATAGAATCTACAAAGTAACTATTTTTCGAACCGTTCGACTTCTTTTGCAATACATTGCGATTCCTATTGTGATTGTCATAATGATAACAAATGACGTTCCAATGGACACAAACGATATAGCAAAGTTCGTCAGTTATGGTCAAGGGTATATTGGAATGATCACTTCCCTGGCAGGGGTGATCATTTTATGCCTATACTCCAACAAACTGTGTTTAATCATCAACAAGATATATAATATTGATCTTGAGTTCACTCAAATAGGAATTACTGTTCAGTATAAGTAAGTTAAAACATCACTGCGGACGAAATAATTACTAACTTTAAAGGAGGCCATAATCCACGAGCACATTACTTAATTAGGTGAGTACCTCCCCAAAATAATACTATACATTATTTGACGAAAATTGCTTCTCTCGTTAGATAGGCTCCTCTAAGGTTAGAATTTATTTCTGAGACACCCTGTATTGAATCAATAATATCATTTGCAGATCTTGCTTTATAATGGCTTTAATCTGTAGCCTAGTCAGCGGATTAGCTATGGTTTTCGCGATTATATTGACATGGATGGCTGTGCCTGTTAATGTTCCCGTTTTTATCTTAATTATACAGTGTGTTTCGCATAACTTTGCGTATTTAATGAATGTTATTATTAACGTGCAATATGGAAACTACGCGTACATTATCAAGGAGAGGTATCGAGCGCTAAATGCCTATCTAGAAGGCATGTTTGAAACCCGTATTGATGGTAAGTAGAGAGAAACAACTCACTAACTAAAGAAAAAGCTAAATTTTTATGTGGTTGGTGTCACATGTGCGTCATATTTATAAGATTGGTTATGTATTATGCTTAAGATTTATTATCCCGTGAGGGTTTCTGTGAAATTATTATTTAAAACAATGGATAAAGAATACTGTTGCTTGTAAATTACTACTCAGGAATGAAGATATATGCGAGAGAATATTTGAATCGGTCGGTTCGAAAACACTACAAGTCCAAAAAGTGAGTTCTGAGAAAATTAACAAAATAATTTTGTCGGTGCAATATCTGGAAAAGTACAGCAGTTAGCTATTTTGTGCTAACTGCAAAAAATAAAGTAGTGCACAGAGAATTAAATGTATTACATATTTTATTTGTATTAAAAGCATAGCTATAATTAAAACAATCATCATGGACATGTACAGTTTTTGAAAAACAGCGTAAATTTTTAACAGTATTTGTTTATTTAAAGCATTTAAATAATATTTTTATTATGATGTATAGTGTTTTTGGCGTTCTGATTCCAAACCCGTTGTCATATTTTTCAAATTCATCATATTTCAAGATCCTAGACTCCAAGTCCACTGTCCAACATTCAAAATTCAATATGGCGATCGAAATGTTAAAGCACGTTAAAGAACTCTGCAGGTTGGATTTCCTTCAGTTCGACAAAATTCCTGGGTGTGTGTAGCCTGCCCTCAGCGTCGGTGATTCGCCTAAGTTGCGGAAATAGACCGACGTAAAATAAACAAGTTAAAAAAAAAGAATTTCAAGAAAAATTCAAGCAAGAGTTTTTTGGTTTTACACAAGCTATCGTCTAAATATATTTTCAGTATACAGTATGTTCATTTTATTCTGGAAATTTGGTAAACTTTTCTTTTTCTAATAGAACACATGGCATATTTTACATTTTTTAATTCTAAGAGTTTTGTAAGAATCATTTTTTTATAAAATGATTGAAAAATCTTTGAGTTATAAGCAATTAATCGATCATTAACGTATAAAAAATAAAAAAAAATCAAGAAACAATAACTAAACTATGAAATAGAATTAAATTAACTATTCAAGGTGCCAATTTAAAAGAAATGTGTATGTATGTGGGAAAATATTATTAATTTGAAGTCCAGGAGTTTTGATTAATTACTTTTAACTAAAAAATGAGTATGATATTTAAAAAGAAATGATTTCTACAAAAGAATTAATCCTAGAATTCAAAAATGTATAAAAAATATACAGGGTAATGCTATCAGTTACCAAATTTCCAGAATAAACAATAGTTTGTTTAAACCCAGAAATTTCTTTTGAGTTCTTTTTTTAGTTGGAGAATTATTTAGGTATCTATATCGGTAATTTCGTCTACTTTTTCATAAATTGCTCATAACTAAAAAATAATGCATTTTATTAAAAAAATTCATACAAAAGATTCTTAGAATTAATCTTAGAATTAAAAAGTGTAAAATTCTACAAGATGTTCATTCTATTTGAAAATGGAAAGGTAACCAGGTATCCAGAATAAAACCAACATCCTGTATATTAAGAATATATTTAAACGATAGATTGTTTCTACTTACAGTTATCAAAGGTATCAACGGTTATCAACAACAAAAAAATCAATAAGATTTTGTATTTATTTACTAGAATAACTAATAGATTTCCAATTCATTATCAAGATTTAAAAAAATCTTATGTGGCCAGGCACATGACTTTATCATACTATTTAGCAGTGTTTCCCAAGGCAAACGCTGATGTTCTGACAATACTGTCAATAAAATCAAAATATCTGTCAAAGCCTGGCTAACTAGTTTTAATGCAGTACGAGCGATCTCGATTGATTCTATTGACAGTAGGTATTGTCAAACCATCAGCGTTTCACGCTACCTACTGTCATTATAATGAAAATATCTGTCAAACCCTGCCTAACTAGTTTTACATTGATGCAGAGACGACCGATCTCGATCAAATAGAATTTGCTCATGCAGCTAAAATATTAATTTTACCAAAAAATGTCATAGACATAAATGATACAAAATTTACTCTACTTTAATTTATTATTTAATTATTTTAACGAATATACAGAAATGGCGGCTCTTTTTTAAAATCATTGAAAAATGCTAAGAGTAAACCTCCAGTTACTTTGGACCCTTTTGAACAAAACTTCTTTCAGCTCTAAGTTTGGTCATGAAACTTATAAATATGAAGCTTCGTCCTGATACCTCAAAAATGTTCATGGGACCCAAAAGAATATATTTTCGCTAAAATCTCAAAACTTGTTTTCGACACGATTACAATACATACTACGTATGATAAATTAAAACTGACAACTGTCAAGTGATTCTAATGAATCTGATGTCAAGGATTGTGAATTGTTTTTGACTAGTGATGACAGGATCTCAAAAATTATATTCAATTAATAATCTTTACCGTCAGATTCAGATGCAATGGCAGAAAGTATACAAGAATATTTTTACCAAATTTGATATTTATATTATTATTCTATTATATGCTTTATATTATTATTCTACGGACTTAATCTATAGTGCTTTTTTCTAAAAGCGAATTGGTGGTTTGCGATTCGTGTTTTTACTTTTGTCTCAGTCATAGCTTTCATTCTCTTTAGAAGTAACTTTTTAAAAACCTACTACATATTTTACAAAAATATACGCTTTCTGCTTATACAGTAAAATTGGGTAAGTAATTAATTTAGAAAAATACCGCTGTCGATCTGTTATACTGGTTTCGCATTTAATAACCTTAATAGATTATAATAATTTGCTCAAAAGCAATAGAATTATAGAAGCAATATACTAATTAATAATTAGTAATTTAGTAGTTATTGCGCAGCTACTATTTTCACTTATCATAGATAGCAGTGTTGACCAACACGCAGTCACAAAAATGTCGCAAATTCTTCAAAAATTTAATTGTATAATTGAACCTCGTGTTAATGATGTGTTTGCAGCTCTTCGCCCCATGTATTTGTTCAGTACATGTTTAGGAATTAGCAATTTGAAATGCGTCACCGAAACAACCAGGAAATTCTATACTCCAACCGTATTTAGAACCGTACGACTTTTGGTGCAGTATATTTTGCTAACTTGCGTCTTTTTGTTCGATGCTTTTATGGTGAATGTAAAGAAACACGAAAATGTCCTGGCTAGTGAATTAGATCGCAATGTTAATGTAATCACATGTATGATATCAGCTGGAAATGTTATCACAGGGTGCATTTATTCTGGACAACTTTGCTCAATAATCAATAAGATCTATGCTATTGATTTTGAGTATAATAAACTTGGAATTCCTGTCCGTTATTAGTAAGTTTAATATTAAATACTTTGGCTCTTAGATAATATTTTTTCTATTTTGTTTAGTTACTGCTACATACTATCATTGTCAGGTAGTATTTTCTTTCCTTTTATGGTTATTATATTGGTAACATTCATCTGGATTACATGTGAAATTAAAGTTCATGGTCTGCTATATATTTTACTCAGTTTTTCACATTTCATGCCCTTCGTGATCAATATTGTTACTGGTGTACAATATGGAAACTACGTCCTCATTATTAAGGAGAGATATCGAGTGCTAAATGCATACCTAGAAGGCATGTTTGAAACCAGTCTTAATGGTAAGTTGAAACAAAACATACAATCTTTATATAGTTGGTGTCGAATATGCAAAATTTTATATTATATTGGCTCTGTATTATGCTTTAAAAGCTACTTTCCTCGTAATCGAATATGAAACAAAATCATGACATTCTCCGACCTAAAAATAAGGTAAACTCTAAGTTTCAAAAATCCTCCTGAGCAGACTAGAGTAGATAGAGAGCTGAAATTTTCAGAATTAATTACCCAATTTATCTGTGACCGAGGCGTGTATAATAATAATTTTAATCGCAACTACTTTGCTCGTAATCGAACATGAAGCAAAAACATGACATTCTGCTACCTAAAAACAGGGTAAACTCAAAGTTTCAAAAAACCTCCTGAACAGACTAGACTAGATAGAGAAGTGAAATTTTCAGAATTAATTACCCAATTTATCTGTGACCGAGGCGTGTATAATAATAATTTTTATCGCAACTACTTTGCTCGTAATCGAACATGAAGCAAAAACATGACATTCTCCGACCTAAAAATAAGGTAAACTCCAAGTTTCAAAAATTCTCCTGAGCAGACTAGAGTAGATAGAGAGCTGAAATTTTTAGAATTAATTACCTAACTTATCTGTGACAGAGGCGTGTATAATAATAATTTTAATCGCAACTACTTTGCACGTAATCGAACATGAAGGAAAATCATGACATTCTGCGACCTAAAAACAAGGTAAATTCAACGTTTCAAAAATCCTCCTGAACAGACTAGAGTAGATAGAGAGCTGAAATTTTCAGAATTAATTACCCAATTTATCTGTGACCGAGGCGTGTATAATAATAATTTTTATCGCAACTACTTTGCTCGTAATCGCACTTAAAGCAAAATCATGACATTCTGCGACCTAAAAACAAGGTAAATTCAACGTTTCAAAAATCCTCCTGAACAGACTAGAGTAGATAGAGAGCTGACATTTTCAGAATTAATTACCCAATTTATCTGTGACCGAGGCGTGTATAACAATAATTTTTATCGCAACTACTTTGCTCGTAATCGAACATGAAGCAAAATCATGACATTCTGCGACCTAAAAACAAGGTAAATTCAACGTTTCAAAAATCCTCCTGAACAGACTAGAGTAGATAGAGAGCTGAAATTTTCAGAATTAATTACCCAATTTATCTGTGACCGAGGCGTGTATAATAATAATTTTTATCGCAACTACTTTGCTCGTAATCGAACATGAAGCAAAATCATGACATTCTGCGACCTAAAAACAAGGTAAATTCAACGTTTCAAAAATCCTCCTGAACAGACTAGAGTAGATAGCTGAAATTTTCAGAATTAATTACCCAATTTATCTGTGACCGAGGCGTGTATAATAATAATTTGTATCGCAACTACTTTGCTCGTAATCGAACATGAAGCAAAATCATGACATTCTGCGACCTAAAAACAAGGTAAATTCAACGTTTCAAAAATCCTCCTGAACAGACTAGAGTAGATAGAGAGCTGAAATTTTCAGAATTAATTACCCAATTTATCTGTGACCGAGGCGTGTATAATAATAATTTGTATCGCAACTACTTTGCTCGTAATCGAACATGAAGCAAAATCATGACATTCTGCGACCTAAAAACAAGGTAAATTCAACGTTTCAAAAATCCTCCTGAACAGACTAGAGTAGATAGAGAGCTGAAATTTTCAGAATTAATTACCCAATTTATCTGTGACCGAGGCGTGTATAATAATAATTTGTATCGCAACTACTTTGCTCGTAATCGAACATGAAGCAAAATCATGACATTCTGCGACCTAAAAACAAGGTAAATTCAACGTTTCAAAAATCCTCCTGAACAGACTAGAGTAGATAGAGAGCTGACATTTTCAGAATTAATTACCCAATTTATCTGTGACCGAGGCGTGTATAATAATAATTTTTATCGCAACTACTTTGCTCGTAATCGAACATGAAGCAAAATCATGACATTCTGCGACCTAAAAACAAGGTAAATTCAACGTTTCAAAAATCCTCCTGAACAGACTAGAGTAGATAGAGAGCTGAAATTTTCAGAATTAATTACCCAATTTATCTGTGACCGAGGCGTGTATAATAATAATTTGTATCGCAACTACTTTGCTCGTAATCGAACATGAAGCAAAATCATGACATTCTGCGACCTAAAAACAAGGTAAATTCAACGTTTCAAAAATCCTCCTGAACAGACTAGAGTAGATAGAGAGCTGAAATTTTCAGAATTAATTACCCAATTTATCTGTGACCGAGGCGTGTATAATAATAATTTTTATCGCAACTACTTTGCTCGTAATCGAACATGAAGCAAAATCATGACATTCTGCGACCTAAAAACAAGGTAAATTCAACGTTTCAAAAATCCTCCTGAACAGACTAGAGTAGATAGAGAGCTGAAATTTTCAGAATTAATTACCCAATTTATCTGTGACCGAGGCGTGTATAATAATAATTTTTATCGCAACTACTTTGCTCGTAATCGAACATGAAGCAAAATCATGACATTCTGCGACCTAAAAACAAGGTAAATTCAACGTTTCAAAAATCCTCCTGAACAGACTAGAGTAGATAGAGAGCTGAAATTTTCAGAATTAATTACCCAATTTATCTGTGACCGAGGCGTGTATAATAATAATTTGTATCGCAACTACTTTGCTCGTAAACGAACATGAAGCAAAATCATCACATTCTGCGACCTAAAAACAAGGTAAATTCAACGTTTCAAAAATCCTCCTGAACAGACTAGAGTAGATAGAGAGCTGAAATTTTCAGAATTAATTACCCAATTTATCTGTGACCGAGGCGTGTATAATAATAATTTTTATCGCAACTACTTTGCTCGTAATCGAACATGAAGCAAAATCATGACATTCTGCGACCTAAAAACAAGGTAAATTCAACGTTTCAAAAATCCTCCTGAACAGACTAGAGTAGATAGAGAGCTGAAATTTTCAGAATTAATTACCCAATTTATCTGTGACCGAGGCGTGTATAATAATAATTTTTATCGCAACTACTTTGCTCGTAATCGCACTTAAAGCAAAATCATGACATTCTGCGACCTAAAAACAAGGTAAATTCAACGTTTCAAAAATCCTCCTGAACAGGATAGAGTAGATAGAGAGCTGAAATTTTCAGAATTAATTACCCAATTTATCTGTGACCGAGGCGTGTATAACAATAATTTTTATCGCAACTAGTTTGCTCGTAATCGAACATGAAGCAAAATCATGACATTCTGCGACCTAAAACAAGGTAAATTCAACGTTTCAAAAATCCTCCTGAACAGACTAGAGTAGATAGAGAGCTGAAATTTTCAGAATTAATTACCCAATTTATTTGTGACCGAGGCGTGTATAATAATAATTTTTATCGCAACTACTTTGCTCGTAATCGAACATGAAGCAAAATCATGACATTCTGCGACCTAAAAACAAGGTAAATTCAACGTTTCAAAAATCCTCCTGAACAGACTAGCGTAGATAGAGAGCTGAAATTTTCAGAATTAATTACCCAATTTATCTGTGACCGAGGCGTGTATAATAATAATTTGTATCGCAACTACTTTGCTCGTAATCGAACATGAAGCAAAATCATGACATTCTGCGACCTAAAAACAAGGTAAATTCAACGTTTCAAAAATCCTCCTGAACAGACTAGAGTAGATAGAGAGCTGACATTTTCAGAATTAATTACCCAATTTATCTGTGACCGAGGCGTGTATAATAATAATTTTTATCGCAACTACTTTGCTCGTAATCGAACATGAAGCAAAATCATGACATTCTGCGACCTAAAAACAAGGTAAATTCAACGTTTCAAAAATCCTCCTGAACAGACTAGAGTAGATAGAGAGCTGAAATTTGCAGAATTAATTACCCAATTTATCTGTGACCGAGGCGTGTATAATAATAATTTGTATCGCAACTACTTTGCTCGTAATCGAACATGAAGCAAAATCATGACATTCTGCGACCTAAAAACAAGGTAAATTCAACGTTTCAAAAATCCTCCTGAACAGACTAGAGTAGATAGAGAGCTGAAATTTTCAGAATTAATTACCCAATTTATCTGTGACCGAGGCGTGTATAATAATAATTTTTATCGCAACTACTTTGCTCGTAATCGAACATGAAGCAAAATCATGACATTCTGCGACCTAAAAACAAGGTAAATTCAACGTTTCAAAAATCCTCCTGAACAGACTAGAGTAGATAGAGAGCTGAAATTTTCAGAATTAATTACCCAATTTATCTGTGACCGAGGCGTGTATAATAATAATTTTTATCGCAACTACTTTGCTCGTAATCGAACATGAAGCAAAATCATGACATTCTGCGACCTAAAAACAAGGTAAATTCAACGTTTCAAAAATCCTCCTGAACAGACTAGAGTAGATAGAGAGCTGAAATTTTCAGAATTAATTACCCAATTTATCTGTGACCGAGGCGTGTATAATAATAATTTGTATCGCAACTACTTTGCTCGTAATCGAACATGAAGCAAAATCATGACATTCTGCGACCTAAAAACAAGGTAAATTCAACGTTTCAAAAATCCTCCTGAACAGACTAGAGTAGATAGAGAGCTGAAATTTTCAGAATTAATTACCCAATTTATCTGTGACCGAGGCGTGTATAATAATAATTTTTATCGCAACTACTTTGCTCGTAATCGAACATGAAGCAAAATCATGACATTCTGCGACCTAAAAACAAGGTAAATTCAACGTTTCAAAAATCCTCCTGAACAGACTAGAGTAGATAGAGAGCTGAAATTTTCAGAATTAATTACCCAATTTATCTGTGACCGAGGCGTGTATAATAATAATTTTTATCGCAACTACTTTGCTCGTAATCGCACTTAAAGCAAAATCATGACATTCTGCGACCTAAAAACAAGGTAAATTCAACGTTTCAAAAATCCTCCTGAACAGGATAGAGTAGATAGAGAGCTGAAATTTTCAGAATTAATTACCCAATTTATCTGTGACCGAGGCGTGTATAACAATAATTTTTATCGCAACTAGTTTGCTCGTAATCGAACATGAAGCAAAATCATGACATTCAGCGACCTAAAACAAGGTAAATTCAACGTTTCAAAAATCCTCCTGAACAGACTAGAGTAGATAGAGAGCTGAAATTTTCAGAATTAATTACCCAATTTATCTGTGACCGAGGCGTGTATAATAATAATTTTTATCGCAACTACTTTGCTCGTAATCGAACATGAAGCAAAATCATGACATTCTGCGACCTAAAAACAAGGTAAATTCAACGTTTCAAAAATCCTCCTGAACAGACTAGAGTAGATAGAGAGCTGAAATTTTCAGAATTAATTACCCAATTTATCTGTGACCGAGGCGTGTATAATAATAATTTTTATCGCAACTACTTTGCTCGTAATCGCACTTAAAGCAAAATCATGACATTCTGCGACCTAAAAACAAGGTAAATTCAACGTTTCAAAAATCCTCCTGAACAGGCTAGAGTAGATAGAGAGCTGAAATTTTCAGAATTAATTACCCAATTTATCTGTGACCGAGGCGTGTATAACAATAATTTTTATCGCAACTACTTTGCTCGTAATCGAACATGAAGCAAAATCATGACATTCTGCGACCTAAAAACAAGGTAAATTCAACGTTTCAAAAATCTCCCTGAACAGACTAGAGTAGATAGAGAGCTGAAATTTTCAGAATTAATTACCCAATTTATCTGTGACCGAGGCGTGTATAATAATAATTTTTATCGCAACTACTTTGCTCGTAATCGCACTTAAAGCAAAATCATGACATTCTGCGACCTAAAAACAAGGTAAATTCAACGTTTCAAAAATCCTCCTGAACAGGCTAGAGTAGATAGAGAGCTGAAATTTTCAGAATTAATTACCCAATTTATCTGTGACCGAGGCGTGTATAACAATAATTTTTATCGCAACTACTTTGCTCGTAATCGAACATGAAGCAAAATCATGACATTCTGCGACCTAAAACAAGGTAAATTCAACGTTTCAAAAATCCTCCTGAACAGACTAGAGTAGATAGAGAGCTGAAATTTTCAGAATTAATTACCCAATTTATCTGTGACCGAGGCGTGTATAATAATAATTTTTATCGCAACTACTTTGCTCGTAATCGAACATGAAGCAAAATCATGACATTCTGCGACCTAAAAACAAGGTAAATTCAACGTTTCAAAAATCCTCCTGAACAGACTAGAGTAGATAGAGAGCTGAAATTTTCAGAATTAATTACCCAATTTATCTGTGACCGAGGCGTGTATAATAATAATTTTTATCGCAACTACTTTGCTCGTAATCGAACATGAAGCAAAATCATGACATTCTGCGACCTAAAAACAAGGTAAATTCAACGTTTCAAAAATCCTCCTGAACAGACTAGAGTAGATACAGAGCTGAAATTTTCAGAATTAATTACCCAATTTATCTGTGACCGAGGCGTGTATAATAATAATTTTTATCGCAACTACTTTGCTCGTAATCGAACATGAAGCAAAATCATGACATTCTGCGACCTAAAAACAAGGTAAATTCAACGTTTCAAAAATCCTCCTGAACAGGATAGAGTAGATAGAGAGCTGAAATTTTCAGAATTAATTACCCAATTTATCTGTGACCGAGGCGTGTATAACAATAATTTTTATCGCAACTAGTTTGCTCGTAATCGAACATGAAGCAAAATCATGACATTCTGCGACCTAAAACAAGGTAAATTCAACGTTTCAAAAATCCTCCTGAACAGACTAGAGTAGATAGAGAGCTGAAATTTTCAGAATTAATTACCCAATTTATCTGTGACCGAGGCGTGTATAATAATAATTTTTATCGCAACTACTTTGCTCGTAATCGAACATGAAGCAAAATCATGACATTCTGCGACCT
This sequence comes from Aphodius sticticus, assembly GCA_963966075.1. Taxonomy (NCBI): domain Eukaryota; kingdom Metazoa; phylum Arthropoda; class Insecta; order Coleoptera; family Scarabaeidae; genus Aphodius; species Aphodius sticticus. Next base: position 45,315,191 of record OZ014511.1, on the reverse strand, counting down.
AAAAACAAGGTAAATTCAACGTTTCAAAAATCCTCCTGAACAGACTAGAGTAGATAGAGAGCTGAAATTTTCAGAATTAATTACCCAATTTATCTGTGACCGAGGCGTGTATAATAATAATTTTTATCGCAACTACTTTGCTCGTAATCGCACTTAAAGCAAAATCATGACATTCTGCGACCTAAAAACAAGGTAAATTCAACGTTTCAAAAATCCTCCTGAACAGGCTAGAGTAGATAGAGAGCTGAAATTTTCAGAATTAATTACCCAATTTATCTGTGACCGAGGCGTGTATAACAATAATTTTTATCGCAACTACTTTGCTCGTAATCGAACATGAAGCAAAATCATGACATTCTGCGACCTAAAAACAAGGTAAATTCAACGTTTCAAAAATCCTCCTGAACAGACTAGAGTAGATAGAGAGCTGAAATTTTCAGAATTAATTACCCAATTTATCTGTGACCGAGGCGTGTATAATAATAATTTTTATCGCAACTACTTTGCTCTTAATCGCACTTAAAGCAAAATCATGACATTCTGCGACCTAAAAACAAGGTAAATTCAACGTTTCAAAAATCCTCCTGAACAGGCTAGAGTAGATAGAGAGCTGAAATTTTCAGAATTAATTACGCAATTTATCTGTGACCGAGGCGTGTATAACAATAATTTTTATCGCAACTACTTTGCTCGTAATCGAACATGAAGCAAAATCATGACATTCTGCGACCTAAAACAAGGTAAATTCAACGTTTCAAAAATCCTCCTGAACAGACTAGAGTAGATAGAGAGCTGAAATTTTCAGAATTAATTACCCAATTTATCTGTGACCGAGGCGTGTAGAATAATAATTTTTATCGCAACTACTTTGCTCGTAATCGAACATGAAGCAAAATCATGACATTCTGCGACCTAAAAACAAGGTAAATTCAACGTTTCAAAAATCCTCCTGAACAGACTAGAGTAGATAGAGAGCTGAAATTTTCAGAATTAATTACCCAATTTATCTGTGACCGAGGCGTGTATAATAATAATTTTTATCGCAACTACTTTGCTCGTAATCGAACATGAAGCAAAATCATGACATTCTGCGACCTAAAAACAAGGTAAATTCAACGTTTCAAAAATCCTCCTGAACAGACTAGAGTAGATACAGAGCTGAAATTTTCAGAATTAATTACCCAATTTATCTGTGACCGAGGCGTGTATAATAATAATTTTTATCGCAACTACTTTGCTCGTAATCGAACATGAAGCAAAATCATGACATTCTGCGACCTAAAAACAAGGTAAATTCAACGTTTCAAAAATCCTCCTGAACAGACTAGAGTAGATAGAGAGCTGAAATTTTCAGAATTAATTACCCAATTTATCTGTGACCGAGGCGTGTATAATAATAATTTTTATCGCAACTACTTTGCTCGTAATCGAACATGAAGCAAAATCATGACATTCTGCGACCTGAAAACAAGGTAAATTCAACGTTTCAAAAATCCTCCTGAACAGACTAGAGTAGATAGAGAGCTGAAATTTTCAGAATTAATTACCCAATTTATCTGTGACCGAGGCGTGTATAATAATAATTTTTATCGCAACTACTTTGCTCGTAATCGAACATGAAGCAAAATCATGACATTCTGCGACCTAAAAACAAGGTAAATTCAACGTTTCAAAAATCCTCCTGAACAGACTAGAGTAGATAGAGAGCTGACATTTTCAGAATTAATTACCCAATTTATCTGTGACCGAGGCGTGTATAATAATAATTTTTATCGCAACTACTTTGCTCGTAATCGAACATGAAGCAAAATCATGACATTCTGCGACCTAAAAACAAGGTAAATTCAACGTTTCAAAAATCCTCCTGAACAGACTAGAGTAGATACAGAGCTGAAATTTTCAGAATTAATTACCCAATTTATCTGTGACCGAGGCGTGTATAATAATAATTTTTATCGCAACTACTTTGCTCGTAATCGAACATGAAGCAAAATCATGACATTCTGCGACCTAAAAACAAGGTAAATTCAACGTTTCAAAAATCCTCCTGAACAGACTAGAGTAGATACAGAGCTGAAATTTTCAGAATTAATTACCCAATTTATCTGTGACCGAGGCGTGTATAATAATAATTTTTATCGCAACTACTTTGCTCGTAATCGAACATGAAGCAAAATCATGACATTCTGCGACCTAAAAACAAGGTAAATTCAACGTTTCAAAAATCCTCCTGAACAGACTAGAGTAGATAGAGAGCTGAAATTTTCAGAATTAATTACCCAATTTATCTGTGACCGAGGCGTGTATAATAATAATTTTTATCGCAACTACTTTGCTCGTAATCGAACATGAAGCAAAATCATGACATTCTGCGACCTAAAAACAAGGTAAATTCAACGTTTCAGAAATCCTCCTGAACAGACTAGAGTAGATACAGAGCTGAAATTTTCAGAATTAATTACCCAATTTATCTGTGACCGAGGCGTGTATAATAATAATTTTTATCGCAACTACTTTGCTCGTAATCGAACATGAAGCAAAATTATGACATTCTGCGACCTAAAAACAAGGTAAATTCAACGTTTCAAAAATCCTCCTGAACAGACTAGAGTAGATAGAGAGCTGAAATTTTCAGAATTAATTACCCAATTTATCTGTGACCGAGGCGTGTATAATAATAATTTTTATCGCAACTACTTTGCTCGTAATCGAACATGAAGCAAAATCATGACATTCTGCGACCTAAAAACAAGGTAAATTCAACGTTTCAAAAATCCTCCTGAACAGACTAGAGTAGATAGAGAGCTGAAATCTTCAGAATTAATTACCCAATTTATCTGTGACCGAGGCGTGTATAATAATAATTTTTATCGCAACTACTTTGCTCGTAATCGAACATGAAGCAAAATCATGACATTCTGCGACCTAAAAACAAGGTAAATTCAACGTTTCAAAAATCCTCCTGAACAGACTAGAGTAGATAGAGAGCTGAAATTTTCAGAATTAATTACCCAATTTATCTGTGACCGAGGCGTGTATAATAATAATTTTTATCGCAACTACTTTGCTCGTAATCGAACATGAAGCAAAATCATGACATTCTGCGACCTAAAAACAAGGTAAATTCAACGTTTCAAAAATCCTCCTGAACAGACTAGAGTAGATACAGAGCTGAAATTTTCAGAATTAATTACCCAATTTATCTGTGACCGAGGCGTGTATAATAATAATTTTTATCGCAACTACTTTGCTCGTAATCGAACATGAAGCAAAATCATGACATTCTGCGACCTAAAAACAAGGTAAATTCAACGTTTCAAAAATCCTCCTGAACAGACTAGAGTAGATACAGAGCTGAAATTTTCAGAATTAATTACCCAATTTATCTGTGACCGAGGCGTGTATAATAATAATTTTTATGGCAACTACTTTGCTCGTAATCGAACATGAAGCAAAATCATGACATTCTGCGACCTAAAAACAAGGTAAATTCAACGTTTCAAAAATCCTCCTGAACAGACTAGAGTAGATACAGAGCTGAAATTTTCAGAATTAATTACCCAATTCATCTGTGACCGAGGCGTGTATAATAATAATTTTTATCGCAACTACTTTGCTCGTAATCGAACATGAAGCAAAATCATGACATTCTGCGACCTAAAAACAAGGTAAATTCAACGTTTCAAAAATCCTCCTGAACAGACTAGAGTAGATAGAGAGCTGAAATTTTCAGAATTAATTACCCAATTTATCTGTGACCGAGGCGTGTATAATAATAATTTTTATCGCAACTACTTTGCTCGTAATCGAACATGAAGCAAAATCATGACATTCTGCGACCTAAAAACAAGGTAAATTCAACGTTTCAAAAATCCTCCTGAACAGACTAGAGTAGATACAGAGCTGAAATTTTCAGAATTAATTACCCAATTTATCTGTGACCGAGGCGTGTATAATAATAATTTTTATCGCAACTACTTTGCTCGTAATCGAACATGAAGCAAAATCATGACATTCTGCGACCTAAAAACAAGGTAAATTCAACGTTTCAAAAATCCTCCTGAACAGACTAGAGTAGATAGAGAGCTGAAATTTTCAAAATTAATTACCCAATTTATCTGTGACCGAGGCGTGTATAATAATAATTTTTATCGCAACTACTTTGCTCGTAATCGAACATGAAGCAAAATCATGACATTCTGCGACCTAAAAACAAGGTAAATGCAACGTTTCAAAAATCCTCCTGAACAGACTAGAGTAGATAGAGAGCTGAAATTTTCAGAATTAATTACCCAATTTATCTGTGACCGAGGCGTGTATAATAATAATTTTTATCGCAACTACTTTGCTCGTAATCGAACATGAAGCAAAATCATGACATTCTGCGACCTAAAAACAAGGTAAATTCAACGTTTCTAAAATCCTCCTGAACAGACTAGAGTAGATAGAGAGCTGAAATTTTCAGAATTAATTACCCAATTTATCTGTGACCGAGGCGTGTATAATAATAATTTGTATCGCAACTACTTTGCTCGTAATCGAACATGAAGCAAAATCATGACATACTGCGACCTAAAAACAAGGTAAATTCAACGTTTCAAAAATCCTCCTGAACAGACTAGAGTAGATAGAGAGCTGAAATTTTCAGAATTAATTACCCAATTTATCTGTGACCGAGGCGTGTATAATAATAATTTTTATCGCAACTACTTTGCTCGTAATCGAACATGAAGCAAGATCATGACATTCTGCGACCTAAAAACAAGGTAAATTCAACGTTTCAAAAATCCTCCTGAACAGACTAGAGTAGATAGAGAGCTGAAATTTTCAGAATTAATTACCCAATTTATCTGTGACCGAGGCGTGTATAATAATAATTTTTATCGCAACTACTTTGCTCGTAATCGCACTTAAAGCAAAATCATGACATTCTGCGACCTAAAAACAAGGTAAATTCAACGTTTCAAAAATCCTCCTGAACAGGATAGAGTAGATAGACAGCTGAAATTTTCAGAATTAATTACCCAATTTATCTGTGACCGAGGCGTGTATAACAATAATTTTTATCGCAACTACTTTGCTCGTAATCGAACATGAAGCAAAATCATGACATTCTGCGACCTAGAACAAGGTAAATTCAACGTTTCAAAAATCCTCCTGAACAGACTAGAGTAGATAGAGAGCTGAAATTTTCAGAATTAATTACCCAATTTATCTGTGACCGAGGCGTGTATAATAATAATTTTTATCGCAACTACTTTGCTCGTAATCGAACATGAAGCAAAATCATGACATTCTGCGACCTAAAAACAAGGTAAATTCAACGTTTCAAAAATCCTCCTGAACAGACTAGAGTAGATAGAGAGCTGAAATTTTCAGAATTAATTACCCAATTTATCTGTGACCGAGGCGTGTATAATAATAATTTTTATCGCAACTACTTTGCTCGTAATCGCACTTAAAGCAAAATCATGACATTCTGCGACCTAAAAACAAGGTAAATTCAACGTTTCAAAAATCCTCCTGAACAGGCTAGAGTAGATAGAGAGCTGAAATTTTCAGAATTAATTACCCAATTTATCTGTGACCGAGGCGTGTATAACAATAATTTTTATCGCAACTACTTTGCTCGTAATCGAACATGAAGCAAAATCATGACATTCTGCGACCTAAAACAAGGTAAATTCAACGTTTCAAAAATCCTCCTGAACAGACTAGAGTAGATAGAGAGCTGAAATTTTCAGAATTAATTACCCAATTTATCTGTGACCGAGGCGTGTATAATAATAATTTTTATCGCAACTACTTTGCTCGTAATCGAACATGAAGCAAAATCATGACATTCTGCGACCTAAAAACAAGGTAAATTCAACGTTTCAAAAATCCTCCTGAACAGACTAGAGTAGATAGAGAGCTGAAATTTTCAGAATTAATTACCCAATTTATCTGTGACCGAGGCGTGTATAATAATAATTTTTATCGCAACTACTTTGCTCGTAATCGAACATGAAGCAAAATCATGACATTCTGCGACCTAAAAACAAGGTAAATTCAACGTTTCAAAAATCCTCCTGAACAGACTAGAGTAGATACAGAGCTGAAATTTTCAGAATTAATTACCCAATTTATCTGTGACCGAGGCGTGTATAATAATAATTTTTATCGCAACTACTTTGCTCGTAATCGAACATGAAGCAAAATCATGACATTCTGCGACCTAAAAACAAGGTAAATTCAACGTTTCAAAAATCCTCCTGAACAGACTAGAGTAGATAGAGAGCTGAAATTTTCAGAATTAATTACCCAATTTATCTGTGACCGAGGCGTGTATAATAATAATTTTTATCGCAACTACTTTGCTCGTAATCGAACATGAAGCAAAATCATGACATTCTGCGACCTAAAAACAAGGTAAACGCTAAGTTTCAAAAATCCTCCTGAATACACTAGAGTAGATAGAGAGCTGAAATTTTCAGAATTAATTAACTAATTTATCTGTGACCGAGGCGTGTATAATAATAATTTTTATCGCAACTACTTTGCTCGTAATCGAACATGAAGCTAAATCATGACATTCTGCGACCTAAAAATAAGGTAAACCCTAAGTTTGAAAAATCTTCCTGAACAGACTAGAGTAGATAGAGAGCTGACATTTTCAGAATTAATTACCTAATTTATTTGTGACCGAGGCGTGTATAATAATAATTTTTATCGCAACTACTTTGCTCGTAATCGAACATGAAGCAAAATCATGACATTCTGCGACCTAAAAACAAGGTAAACGCTAAGTTTCAAAAATCCTCCTGAATACACTAGAGTAGATAGAGAGCTGAAATTTTCAGAATTAATTACCTAATTTATCTGTGACCGAGGCGTGTATAATAATAATTTTTATCGCAACTACTTTACTCGTAATCGCACATGAAGCAAAATCATGACATTCTGCGACCTAAAAATAAGGTAAACCCTAAGTTTGAAAAATCTTCCTGAACAGACTAGAGTAGATGGAGAGCTGACATTTTCAGAATTAATTACCTAATTTATCTGTGACCGAGGCGTGTATAATAATAATTTTTATCGCAACTACTTTACTCGTAATCGCACATGAAGCAAAATCATGACAGTCTGCCACCTAAAAATAAGGTAAACTCTAAGCTTATCAAATCTTCCTAAACTGGTATAAAAGAAGTCGGATAACTCGGATATTTAGCAAAAACTTTTTTTTTTGTGGTAATTTAGATTTTTTCATGATGTTCTTCAGAATGACAAACAGAAAAAAAAGGAAACTGTATATAGAGAAGGTTTATAAAAAAAGCAATCTTCTAATTAGCAATGTGAAAGAACGTTTTAACCATTACTTTGATTAAAACCTTACGTAAATAATTCATTACGTATTCTATTCATTTAATTAATGTATTTACTCAACATGACATAGCTACATTTGACTTTAATAATTGTAATTGAGTATAATATAATTAGTTTTTAGGAGTACCTCTATCACCAAACCATAAGCTAAGAAAAATGTCGAAATTTCTGCAAAATTTCTATCAGTGCTTGTCAAATATGTGTCCATATGTCATCAGTTTTCTGGTTGTTATGCATTTTGGAAACTATGTTATAAGTGATTATGCTTATTTTCTAATTACTATTGTCAAATAACGTACCATCTTTGGCGTGTGTTTAACCATTACTATAATTACTACTTAAATAATAACCTTATCGTTGGTATAAGTTTTTCTTTTCGTTTGACTAATGTGTTTATGCAGAATTGATAAGATGGCTTCATTTAATAATCCCAGTTGCCAATAGTTATTCAGTCGTACACAAGGTGACATAGTACCTAACAAAAATGTTGGAATTCCTTTTGAAACGTAACTACAAAAAGTTGTTTCGTATTCTCGATGTTTTCGCAGCACTGCAACCTTTCTACATGTTCGCCACAATTTTGGGCATTTGTAACTTCAAATTGACACAAGAAAACGGACGGAAAGTCTACAAAGTAGCAATACTTAGAACAGTACGATTTCTAATGCAGTATCTTGTATTATACGGAATAGTTGCGCAAGACACGTTTGTCAATATTGCTGTTTGGTACACTAATGACATAGCTAATACCGTTTATTTTTATCAAGAAACAATTACGGGATGTACTTCTTCTCTAAACGTGCTGTTAGGATGCTTGTTTTCATCGAAAATATGCTCAATTTTGAATAATATTAGTGCTATTGATTTCGAGTTCAAGTCTCTTGGTATAATGATTTCCTATAAGTAAGTTGAATTGTTTTGTATTTTGATATTGGTATAATTATAGACATTTTTAGGGTCTGTTTTATGAGATCGATTATCTGTAGTGTCGTTGGAAGTTTGTTCATTATTTTTGTGTACATAGGATCATATTCTACATTTGGAGTTAAACTGCATTTTGGCTTCTATTTTTTACATTGCACAGCAAACATGTTCCCGTATGTTATTAATCTGATGGTTATTATGCAATATGGAAACTACGCTCTTGTTATTAAAGAGAGATATGCACTACTGAATACATATCTTGAGGATATGTTTAAAAATTCCTATGATGGTAAGTGCAGACATTCGTATCCACAAAATTTGATTTTTTTACCTTATCATGCGTAGTATGTAAAGTATTGTAATCGTGCCAAAAAAAAATTTTGAGGTTTTAGCGGAAATATGTCTTTTTGGGTCCCCTGAATATTTTTGACCAACGTACAAAAAAGGTCTGAGTGTGTGTATGGATGAGTGTGTGTGTGTCCCCTATTTTGTGGCGACGATTCCGGAGAAACTCTTAAAGGTATCGAGACGAAACTTCATATTTAGAAGTTTCATGACCAAACAGAGCTGAAAAGCTTTCTGTTGAAATGGGTCCAAACGAACATGAGGTTTAGTCTTAACATTTTTGAAAGATTTTGCAAATAAGCCGCCATTTCTGGAATTTCACCGAAATAGTTAAATAATAATTTTAAGTAGGGGAAATTCTGAATAATTTATGACTATGACATTTTTTGGTATAATCAATAGTTTGGCTGCATGAGCAAATTCTGTCATCGAGGTCGGTCGTAATGCATTAAAACTAGTAGCCAGGATTTGTCAGATATTTTGATTCTAATGACAGTAGGTAGTGTCAAACGCTAATGTTTTGACAATACCTACCGTCAATATAAGCTGCGTTCGGATATTGTACACCGTTACACTTTTTACACCCAATAACGCGTAAGTGTCAACGGTGTACAATATCCGAACGCAGCTTTAATCGACATATCTAGTTCTACTAATTTTATTTTAATGCAGACATGGCCGGTCTCGATCCAATAATATCTCATGCAGCTAAATTATTAATTTTATATATAGTATGATAAAGTCATGTGCCTGGCCACAGCAGATATTTTATGATGTTCTCTAGAATGACACACAGGAAGAAAAGGAAACTGTATATAAAGAAGGGTTATCAAAATAGCTATCTTCTAATTAGCAATGTGAAAGAGCGTTTCTGACAATTACTTTGATTAAAAGCTTACATAAATAATTCATCTAAGTAGTTGACTGTGCATCCATATAACGTATTTTATTCATTTAATTAATGTATCTACTCAACATGATATTGCTACATTTGACTTTAATAATTGTAATTGAGTATAATATTATAATAAGTTCTTAAGAGTATCTCCATCGCCGAAGATAAAAGATACAGATTATTTTGGGGATTCTTTCATAAAAGAATAATAAGTTAACGTTAAGCTAAGGATGCTGTTAAGCTATGTCGAAAGTTCCGCGAAATTTCTATCACTGCTTGTCAAATATGAATCCATTTGTCATTATTTTTCTGATTGTTATGCATTCTTGAAACTATGCTATAAGTGATATTATGCTTATTTTTTAATTACTATTGCGAAATAACGCACCATCTTCGGAGTGTGTTTAACCATTACAATAATTACTACTTAAATAATAGCCTTAGCGTTGGTATAAGTTTATCCTTTCGTTTGACTAATGTGTTTATGCAGAATTAATAAGATAGGTTCATTTAATAATCCCAGTTACCAATAGCAATTCAGTCGTACACAAGGTGACCTCACAAAAATGTTGAAATTTCTTTTGAAACGTAACTACAAAAAGTTGTTTCGTGTTCTCGATATTTTCGCAGCACTGCAACCTTTCTACATGTTCACCACAACTTTGGGCATTTGTAACTTCAAATTGACACAAGAAAACGGACGGAAACTCTACAAAGTGACAATACTTAGAACACTACGACTTCTCATGCAGTATTTTGTATTATACGGAATAGCTGCGCAAGACACGTTTGTCGATATTGTTACTTTGTACACGAATGACATAGCTAATACCGTTTATTTTTACCAAGAGACAATTACGGGATGTACTGCTTCTCTAAACGTGCTGTTAGGATGCTTGTTTTCATCGAAAATATGCTCAATTTTGAATAATATCAATGGTATTGATCTCGAGTTCAGGTCTCTTGGTATAATGATTTCCTATAAGTAAGTTGAATTGTTTTGTATTTTGATATTGGTATAATTATATGCATTTTTAGGGTCTGTTTTATGAGATCGATTATCTGTAGTGTCGTTGGAAGTTTGAACATTATTTTTGTTTACATAGGAGCATATTCTATATTTGGAGTGAATATGCATTTTGCCCTCTATATTTTGCATTGCACGGCAAACATGTTTCTATATATTATTAATTTGATGGTTGTTATGCAATATGGAAACTACGCTCTTATCATTAAAGAAAGATATACACTACTGAATACATATCTTGGGGATATGTTTAAAAACTCCATTGATGGTAAGTGTACGTACAGTTTCACGCAAAACTTGGAGATTTCAATTTTAAGATGTTCAAGAACTTTTAACATGTTTAACAATAAGGTCAAACAAACATATCCACAAAGTTTCGAAACTCCTTTATTTTTGTTAATCAGGGGACACGCTGTATATATATATATATATATCCAGTCTGTTTATTCTTCTAAATTTAAATGAGAATCTAGGTCTCCAAGATTTATCTTCATTATTGTAACATGACTGAAATATCCCCTTCCATAAAGTCTTGATTGCAACCTTTACGACATAAACATTTTTGTATCACCATTTTTTGCCAAAAGATGTTTAATTTTCTCCACATTGGCTAATCGAAAATGTCGTGTTTAATGAGGGCCTATTTTCTAATTACTAACATGAGAATGTTTTAGCCATTACTATGAGTACAACTTATGACGTATTACTCGTGGGAATAATTATTTTATTCGATTGACTAATGTGTTTATGCAGAATTAAATGATAGGTTCATTTAATAATTCCAATTGCCAATAGCAATTCAGTCGTACACAAGGTGACATAGTACCTAACAAAAATGTTAAAATTTCTTTGCAAACGTAACTGCAAAAAGTTGTTTCGCATTCTCGATGTTTTCGCAGCACTGCAACCTTTCTACATGTACGTCACAATTTTGGGCATTTGTAACTTCAAATTGGCACAAGAAAACGGACGGAGACTCTACAAAGTAACAATACTTAGAACTGCACGATTTTTCCTGCAGTATCTTGTATTATACGGATATGTTGTGAAAGATACATTCCTCGAATTTGATATTATTTACGCTAATAAAATAGCTAATAGCGTTTACTTTTATGAAGGCATACTTACTGGATGTACTTCTTTCATAAACGTGCTGTTTGGATGCTTGTTCTCATCGAAAATATGCTCATTTTTAAATAGTATTAATGCTATTGATTTGGAGTTTAATAAGTCCCTTGGTATAATGATTTCATATAAGTAAGTTGAATTATTTGTATTTTGATATTAGTGTAATTATGTAAATTTTAGGATCTGTTTTGTGAGATCGACTATCTGCAGTGTCATAGGCGGTTTGTTCATTATTTTTTTGTACATATCATCATACTATTATTATGTATTTGGACCGGATATGAATTTTGGCTCGTTCTTATTAGAATGCACAGCAAATATGTTCCCATATGTTATTAATAAGATGGTTTTTATGCAATATGGAAACTATGCTCTTGTCATTAAAGAGAGATATACACTACTGAATACATATCTTGGGGATATGTTTCAAAACTCCATTGGTGGTAAGTGTATAATTTATAGGTTTCACGCGGAACATGGGGATTTCAGTTTTCAGATTTTCCGGCACTTTTAAGCGGTTTAATAATAAGGCCAAACAAACTTATCCAGAGAGCTTAACAACTTCCTTTATTTTTGTTTAGTTGAATTGGCTAAAAACTTTTTTTAAATACTTATTTTTAAAAAATAAAATTTTAGGTCTATTGTTCAACCTCCGTACAGGCCAGACGTATGATAAGGGTGGGGTAAGAGAGAGAAGACCTGAAACAAAACGAGCATTTGAGGAATACTTATTTTACTATAAAATTGTTTGAGTACATACACCCAGAGAAATGGTTTTCCAATGTTAAGAAAATACCTTTGTTAACATAATTTGTTTGTTTTAAGACCTAAACAACCTAAATAATTGCTTTAAGTAAACGATTGTTTTGATTTAAGTATGTCGTTGTTCTGAAAATAATGTGAAGGATGCCGATAGATGGCGCTTTAGTTTCTCGTCGTAAGAGAGGTCTCCTAGAGGGTATATAACCGCAGACATGTCTATGCAGTATCAGTGATTGCGCCATTATACCGTTAATGTACTTGACGTAGACATGTCCAACAGCTCTAATATTGATGGAAAGAGACTAAGGGACACTGGGTGTCTTTTCTAGTTGGAAAATAATAATAATCTTTTGATGCATTAATTGCATTACATCTAAAATATTATTGCTTTCATAGTAACATGTTCATACTTAAAATCACATTGTTTTTTTTTGTTTAATTTGATATTAAACATCCATTGTAGTTGGTATATCTGGGGAGACACTGTATAAACCCAGACTGTTTCTTATATACAGTATATAAACTAATAAAATAAATTCTGGAATAATGGCCATTACCGTAGTTATTTCTAAAACTTCTTCCTCCAAATTTTCACGAGAATCTAGCTCTCCAAGGTCTCGATTTTCATCATTCTCTTCATAGTTTAGCTCGTCTTCAATAGTATTCGCATTGGTATCTCCTGTCACTTCTTTTTTGTTTTCGGATATATCATCCAGTAACGCTCCTTCTTCGTCTTGTTTAATCTTCATCGTATCATCAACTTATTTTTCTGTTATTGTCTTTGATTCTTTCGATTCATTCTTTCGATTCATATGGTTTCCTCTCAACTGTTGAGTAATAATGTGATTTTCATTGATGGACACTTCTTGTGCTACGCCAAAGCGTTTTAGCATTTCTTTTGGCTCATCATATATAGTAAGTACGTAGGCTTTCACGGCCAGAATCATTTAGAAAATAAACTGCTTCCGGGTTATGCCGTGTGTCAAGATTTGTTAATGCTGACGTTTCGCGAACCATGTTGCTCGCTTCTTCAAAGCTAATTGAATACTGAAGACCTACCAAGAAAGTCTCCCTTATATACCTGTATTTACACCTCACTGCGCACATCTGGAGCTACCGCTCCACGTGTTTTTCCACCTGACCCCGTTAGGATCCAGACCCTACTAATGTCAGTACCGTCCTCGCGATTGATGTTGTCAGGATGCACGATCAAGGAGCACAGTAGGGACACCCGGCTAGGCAAGATTCAACAGTCCGCTGTTGCTCAACACTGCCACGAGTCGGGACACACAATGGATTTCGATGACGCGAAGATGTTGGCAAGGGTGGGTAATTATCATCGAAGACTTATCAGAGAAGCCATCGAAATTTACAAACATCCTGACAACATCAATCGCGAGGACGGTACTGACATTAGTAGGGTCTGGAAATCGATCCTAACGCGGTCAGGTGGAAAAACACGTGGAGCGGTAGCTCCAGATGTGCGCAGTGAGGTGTAAATACAGGTATATAAGGGAGACTTTCTTGGTAGGTCTTCAGTATTCAATTAGCTTTGAAGAAGCGAGCAACATGGTTCGCGAAACGTCAGCATTAACAAATCTTGACACACGGCATAACCCGGAAGCAGTTTATTTTCTAAATCATATATAGTGTTGGCTATACATTGGTGATCATATACCTGGGTCTGCTTAAGGGCTTGTGACTGGATTATCTTTATGGTGTCTAATTAAATATTTTGAATACACTATGATATATGTAACCCCACACCAGAGAATCGCCCTAACTACCATCTCTCGTTTCGGTAATGTTGACTCCTGTGTTTGAAGGCCCATAACTTTAAAACTACCGAACAGAAAAAATTTAAATAAAGTATATCATACTCATGAATCATTTCTACATAAGTTGTATGACTGTCAACATTTTTTTGCCTCTCGGTGTAAATATGAGCGCGACAGAAATGCGAAAAGATCCCCGATTTTTGCACTTTTAAATTAACGTCATGAAAGCAGATATCTGAGTAACGGATATTACCACAATATCGGGATATGCACGTAACCAATCGTCATATTTTATTTAATGCGACTGTAGAAAAAGAATTGCATAATAATTCTTAAGAAATTTTTAAAGCGATTTAATATGAATGATATAAATTTCGTGCAGCACCTACATCAATCGTAACGGTAAATGGAAACGTAGTGGGACAGTGAAAGATTATTTACTATTAGGACAATACGATCAGAACAATTTAATTTCGGAATTTTGAATAGTAGTGCGAGTTAAATATAAATAATGAATTTAGATGTACAATTAATTATACCCAACAATATTTTACAAACACGGATTGAAACGGATTCACTAATCGCATCAAAACATCGCATCTCGTTCGACTGCCTCGCACCAAAACCCACAAGCGAGGGAAGCCGAACTGCGCAAAATATTGTTCATGTTTATTTCGGTCTTAAAAATTAACAAATACTCGGAATGCTATTAAATTCAAGGGATATGTATCGCAGTAAATAAGGATTATTTGCATGATAACTGCGTTGTCCTGCTAACATTCGTTCCTGAGATATTGCCTTCCATCAAAATCTTGTTCGCAACTTTTTAGCATCTTCTAGCACTTCTTTTTTTATTTATTTCATAAATCTTCTGTAACGGTTTTTCGCCGAAATATATTAAATTTTCTTCGCATTCTCTAATTGAAAATGTCGTAAATAATAAGGACGTATTCTCTAATAACCAACGTACCTTAAACTCGCTTCGGTGTGCTTGTAACCATCACTATTATTACAACTGAAAAAAGACCAGTCACTAAAAATAGTAACCTACTCGTTAGTATAAGTTTTCTTTTTCGTTTAACTAATGTGTGTATACACAATTAAATGAAAGGTTTATTTAATAACTCTAGTTACCAATAGTAATTCAGTCGGACACAAGGTGACATAGTACCTAACAAATATGTTGAAATTTCTTTTGAAACGTAACTGCAAAAAGTTGTTTCGTATTCTCGATGTTTTCGCTGCACTGCAACCTTTTTACATGTTTGCCACAATTTTGGGCATTTGTAACTACAAATTGGTACAAGAAAACGGACGGAGACGCTACAAAGTAACAGTACTTAGAACTGCACGATTTCTGTTGCAGAATATTGTTTTATACGGTATAATTATGCACGATACATATCTCGAATTTGTTGGCATACATACTAATCAAATAGGTAACAACATTTACTTTTACGAACAAGCAATTACTGGCTGCACTTCTTTTATAAACGTGCTTTTTGGATGCTTGTTTTCTTCACAACTGTGCTCAATGTTTAATAATATCAATGCTATTGACTTTGAGTTTAAATCGCTTGGTGTTACGAATACTTACAAGTAAGTTGAATTGTTATTTTTTCTTTAATTGGTGAAATCATGTGATTTTTAGGCACTGTTTTATGAGATCGTTTTTCTGTTGTGTTATTGGCGGTGTGTATATGAGTTTTATCTACATAGCAGCATATTCAGTGTATGGATTGGATAATAATTTTGGCTTGTATTTATTACATGGCACTGCGAGCACGTTCCCATATGTCATTAATATGATGGTTGTTATGCAATATGGAAACTACGCTCTTGTCATTAAAGAGAGATATACACTACTCAATGCATATCTTGAGCAAATATTTAAAAACTCTTTTGATGGTAAGTGTATCATTTACAGGTTTCACGCGGAAGATGGATTTCAGTGTTCAGATTTTCCAAAACTTTTAATAGTTTCAATAATATGGCCAAACAAGCATATCCTCATAGTTTGAAAATTTCCTTTATTTTTGTTTTGTTGACAGGGCCAAAAACATTTCTTTAATTATTTATTTTAAAAAAATCAAAGTTTGGGTTCATTGTAGGTATAGTTTTTGGGGATGCACTATTTGTAGATCCAGACTGCTTTCTACATTCAGTATATAAATTATTAAAATAAATTCAGAAATAATGGCTATAACCGTAGTTATTCCTAAAACTTTTTCTAAATTTAAATGGGAATCTAGCTTTCCAGGAACTCTCTTCATTAATGTAACATTACTGAAATATCCCCTTCCATAAAATCTTGATTACAATCGTTATTACATAAAACATAAAACTTTTGTCTTACTATTTTTTTGCCAAAAGATGTTTAATTTTCTCCACATTGGCTAATTGAAAATGCCGTGTATAATGAGGACCTATTTTCTAATTACTAACATGAGAGTATTTCAGCCATTACTATGATTACAACTTATGACGTATTTCTCGTGGGAATAATTATTTTATTCGATTGACTAATGTGTTTATACAGAATTAATCATAGGGTCATTTAATTTGAATTCTTTGAATACTGGACAACAAACAGGTCGACCATGACATACCGCCACTAGTGCCTGTATCCAAACCGCAATCATCAGAACTAGAACCATTTGGTTTATTTAATAAATAACTGTACATTGTGCTCAACCCGTCGACATGAGACCTCAAATTCATCGTGGAGTCTGTCGTCTCAATAGCAATCATTTCGAAAAATAACCTTTCTCTTAGAAACTCCTTTTTAAATAATATTTTAGTATTTTCAAAATCTATATTGTGTGAGGTGGCCTTTGCATGCTGTGCTAGGGCGCTAGTGTCCTTGTTTTTGGCAATGTCATGTTTGTGCTGGTACATGCGTGTTTTGAGCCAACCCCCTGTTTGTCCCACGTATTTGAGGTTACATCCCCCACATGGCACACAATAGACCACACCAGACATCTTTTCTAAAGGTGTTTTTTGTTTTAATTTGAAAAAAAAATTTATTAACTGTCATGAGGTTGTAAAAAGCTATTTTTAGCTATTTTGGTTCCCTGGTCTAAAAATAGATTTTTACAACCTCATGATAGTTAATAAATTTTTTAATTTTTCATTAATTTTTCATGTGTTTCAACCTCAAAAAAAATTTGTTGGCTTCCTTGATAAAGCTAGCAATCGTTAGCGAAATATTGGATTTAATAAAAAAGGTCAACTAAGACAAGGCTTTTAATTAGCTCACTACCCAAATATCCATTCCACATATACGATAAAACATAATACTTTTATATAACAAATTTTTTGCCAAAAGATGTTTAATTTTCTCCAACATCGCCTAATTGAAAATGCCGTGTATAATGAGGGCCTATTTTCTAATTACTAACATGAGAGTATTTTAGCCATTACTATGATTACAACTTATGACGTATTACTCGTGGGAATAATTATTTTATTCGATTGACTAATGTGTTTATACAGAATTAATCATAGGGTCATTTAATAATTCCAATTGCCAATAGTAATTCAGTCGTACACAAGGTGACATAGTACCTAACAAAAATGTTGAAATTTCATTTGAAACGTAACTACAAAAAGTTGTTTCGTGTTCTCGATGTTTTCGCAGCACTGCAACCTTTCTACATGTTCGCCACAATTTTGGGCATTTGTAACTTCAAATTGACACAAGAAAACGGATGCAGACTCTACAAAGTAACAATACTAAGAACTGCACGATTTCTCTTGCAGTATCTTGTATTATACGGAATTGTTGTGAAGGATACTTTGTTCGAATATCCTACTGTTTACGCTAATAAATTAGCGAATAACGTTTCCTTTTATGAAGGCATACTTACTGGATGTACTTCTTTTATAAACGTGATGTTTGGATGCTTGTTCGCATCGAAAATATGCTCATTTTTAAATAATATTAATGCTATTGATTTGGAGTTTAAGTCTCTCGGTATAATGATTTCATATAAGTAAGGTGAATTATTTTTATTTTGATATTAGTGTAATTATGTCAATTTTAGGATCTGTTTTGTGAGATCGACTGTCTGCAGTATCATAGGCGGTTTGTTCATTACTTTTTTGTACACATCATCATATTATTATATATTTGGACTTCGTATGACTTTTGGCTCGTTTTTATTAGAATGCACAGCAATTACGTTCCCATATGTTCTTAATAGGATGGTTGTTATGCAATATGGAAACTACGCTCTTGTCATTAAAGAGAGATATACACTACTCAATACATATCTTGGGGATATGTTTAAAAACTCTATGGATGGTAAGTGTATAGATTACAGGTTACACGCGGAACTTATGGATTTCAGTGTTTAGATTTTTCGAAACCTTTACTAGTTTCAGTAATAAGGCCAAAGAAACACATCCACAAAGTTTGAAAATTTCCTTTATTTTTGCAACGTTGACTTTGTCAAAAACCTTTCTTTAATTACTTATTTTCAAGAAATGAATGCTTTCTACATACAGTATATAAATTAATAAATAAATTTATGTTTATAAATGGCGATAACCGTAATTATTCCTAAAACTTCTACTAAATTTACATGAGAATCTAGCTCTCCAAGAACTCTACATGAATGTAACATTACTGTAATATCCCCTTCCATAAAATCTTGATTACAACTTTTATTACATTAAAGATAAAATTTTTGTATTACCATTTTTTTGCCAAAAGATGTTTAATTTTCTCCCACATCGCCTAATTGAAAATGCCGTGTATAATGAGGGTCTATTTTCTAATTACTAACATGAGAGTATTTTAGCCATTACTATGATTACAACTTAGGACGTATTACTCGTGGGTTATTAAATTATTTTATTCGATTGACTAATGTGTCTATACAGAATTATTATTACGGTTATTTAATAATACCAATTGCCAATAGTAATTCAGTCGTACACAAGGTGACATAGTACCTAACAAAAATGTTGAAATTTCATTTGAAACGTAACTACAAAAGGTTGTTTCGTGTTCTCGATGTTTTCGCAGCACTGCAACCTTTCTACATGTTCGCCACAATTTTGGGCATTTGTAACTTCAAATTGACACAAGAAAACGGATGCAGACTCTACAAAGTAACAATACTAAGAACTGCACGATTTCTCTTGCAGTATCTTGTATTATACGGAATTGTTGTGAAGGATACTTTGTTCGAATATCCTACAGTTTACGCTAATAAATTAGCGAATAACGTTTCCTTTTATGAAGGCATACTTACTGGATGTACTTCTTTTATAAACGTGATGTTTGGATGCTTGTTCGCATCGAAAATATGCTCATTTTTAAATAATATAAATGCTATTGATTTGGAGTTTAAGTCTCTCGGTATAACGATTTCATATAAGTAAGTTGAATTATTTTTATTTTGATATTAGTGTAATTATGTCAATTTTAGGATCTGTTTTGTGAGATCGACTGTCTGCAGTGTCATAGGCGGTTTGTTCATTACTTTTTTGTACACATCATCATATTATTATATATTTGGACTTCGTATGACTTTTGGCTCGTTTTTATTAGAATGCACAGCAATTACGTTCCCATATGTTCTTAATAGGATGGTTGTTATGCAATATGGAAACTACGCTCTTATCATTAAAGAGAGATATACGCTACTGAATACATATCTTGAGCAAATATTTAGGAACTCTATTGATGGTAAGTGTATAAATTACAGGTTCCACGCGGAACATGGATTTCAGTTTTCAGATTTTCCAAAACTTGTGTATCATAAAAGGTAACATATACACTTGCTGGCAATGCAGTTTTCTTTTATTAATTTTATTCCCTCTCGAAAATTATTTTGTTTATATGCAAACACGTGTTTCATAGGTTGTGCAAAATAATAGTAGTATAAACAATATACAGTGTATTTAGAAAATAATTACTTTGACATCTCCCCACAGGTTTTAGATTGGATTCATATTTGGAGATTGAGCAGGCCACTCTAAAACTTGAATCAAAGATTCCTGTAGCCAGTTCTGCACCCTGTGGCTTTTGTGTTTTGGATCATTGTCTTGCATAAATATCCACCTCAAGGGCATTTATTCTTCTGCATAAGGCAACATCGTGTTTTCCAATATATCCAAATATACAAATTGGTCCATTATTGTTTGGATCTAGCGAATAGGACCAATACCGTAATAGGAGAAGCACGCCCACACCATTATCGACAAACTCCCATGTTTTACAGTTTGTTTGGTATACTGTGATTGATATTGTGTATTGGGGCTGGCCAATCTGAATGACTTTTGGCAAAGAGTAATCGCGCCTTAATATGACGTTTTTGTAACAGCGGGACTTTGCGAGGGCTTCTTGAAGGCAGATTGTGTGCTCTGAGACGTCGTCTAATGGTAGAAGGGTCAATGGTTAGATTTAGGGCAGCATTTATTTCCCGAGCCGATGCAAATGGTTCTTTCTTTGCCATGCGGTATATGGCGTTATCGCGTATGGTCGTAGTTTTTCGCTTCCTCCCGTGTGTTTCCAGAGTTTCTTTCCATTTAATGGCATTTGCTATGACTGTAGGAGAACACCCAATGATTTCTGGGATCTGCTTATATGTTTTGCCTCCATTTATTCATTTTTTGATTAATTCTCGTCTCTCTCTCTGATGCAATGTTTCCCACGACCCATTGCTTTGTATGATCTGCAGTGCACTAGGTAAGAATATGTGCGTTATAAAATAGTTATTATAGTTACCTTTCAGATGCAACACAAACCGATCAGTGCACTCTCGTTTCTGTGACAGAACACAGCGACAAAATTATCACTACTATTATTTTGCACAAGCTATGAAACACCTGTGGACACAAAAAAACAAGAAAAGTTTCGACGCTGAAGAGAATGAACAAAAGGACAGCACTACGAACAAGAATATATGTTAGCGGTTGTGACACATAGATGGCGTTATAAATGTTTACCATTTAACTGAAATAATATAATTTTTGATCCAATTTATACCTCACTACTATTATTTTGCCCACAACTGTACATAGTTTGAAAATTTCCTTTATTTTTGTTTTGTTGACAGGGCCAAAGACATTTCTCTAATTATTTATTTTCAAGAAATCAAAGTTTGGGTCTATTGTATGTATAGTTGGTGTATCTGGGGATACACTATATATATCCATACTGCTTACTACATACAGTATATAAATTATTTAAATAAATTCGGGAATAATTGCCATAACCGTAGTTATTCCTAAAGCTTCTTTAAATTTATATGGGAATCTAGCTCTCCAAGAACTCTCTTCAATAATAAAACATTACTGAAATATCCCCTTCCATAAAATCTTGATTACAATCTTTATTACATAAAACAAAACTTTTGTAACACCATTTTTTTGCCATAAGATGTTTAATTTTCTTCACATCGCCTAATTGAAAATGCCGTGTATAATGAGGGCCTATTTTCTAATTACTAACATGAGAGTATTTTAGCCATTACTATGATTACAACTTATGACGTATTTCTCGTGGGAAAAATTATTTTATTCGATTGACTAATGTGTTTATACGGAATTAATCATAGGGTCATTTAATAATTCCAATTGCCAATTGTAATTCAGTCGTACACAAGGTGACATAGTACCTAACAAAAATGTTGAAATTTCATTTGAAACGTAACTACAAAAAGTTCTTTCGTATTCTCGATGTTTTCGCAGCACTGCAACCTTTCTACATGTTCGCCACAATTTTGGGCATTTGTAACTACAAATTGGTACAAGAAAACGGACGGAGACTCTACAAAGTAACAATACTTAGAACTGCACGATTTCTCTTGCAGTATCTTGTATTATATGGAATTGTGGTGAAGGATACTTTGTTCGAACATTATATTGTTTACGCTAATAAATTAGCGAATAACGTGTCCTTTTATGAGGGAATACTTACTGGATGTACTTCTTTTATAAACGTGCTGTTTGGATGCTTGTTCGCATCGAAGATATGCTCATTTTTAAATAATATTAATGCTATTGATTTGGAGTTTAAGTCTCTCGGTTTAAGGATTGCATATAAGTAAGTTGAATTATTTTTATTTTGATATTAGTGTAATTATGTAAATTTTAGGATCTGTTTTGTGAGATCGACTGTCTGCAGTGTCATAGGCGGCTTGTTCATTATTTTTTTGTACACATCATCATATTATTCTTTATTTGGACTGGGTATGACTTTTAGCTCGTTTTTATTAGAATGCACAGCAATTGCGTTCCCATATGTTCTTAATAGGATGGTTGTTATGCAATATGGAAACTACGCTCTTGTCATTAAAGAGAGATATACACTACTGAATACATATCTTGGGGATATGTTTAAAAACTCCACTGATGGTAAGTGTATATACAGGTTTCACGCGGAACATGGGGATTTCAGTTTTCAGATTTTCAAAAACTTTTAACTTGTTCAGTAATAAGGCCAAACAAACATATCCACAACGTTTCAAAACTTCCTTTTTTGTTTTGTTGACCGGGCTAAAAACCATTTTTTTAATTATTAATTTTCAAGAAATTAAATTTTAGGTCCATTATAGGACTTCTTCAACTAAATTTATAAGAAAATCTAGCTCTCCAAGTTCTCGTTTTCATCATTATCTTCAAAGTTTAACTTGTCTTCAATAGTTTTCGCATTAGCATCTTTTCTGTTTTTGGATATATATTCCTGTAACGCGTTTTCTTCGTCTAGTTTAGTCAACACCGTATCATCATCTCAACTTCTGAGTAATAATCTGGCATTCATTTATGGACAGTTCTTGTGCCACGTCAAAGTCTTTTGACATGTTGGCAGTTTGGTATCTAATTAATTATTTTGAATATACAATTATATACGAGACCTAGAATAAAGAAACCGATATAACTGGCACCTCTCGTTTGTTTTTTTAAATAGTTGACAACTCGTATTGTATGTAAGTGTTTTTTAGTAGTCGCCTTAAATGACACGGGGACGATTGCTTATGTGACCCCGCACGAGACAATCGCCCCAACTGCCATCTCTCGTTTCGATATTATTGACTCCTGTGGTTGAAGGCCCATGACTTTAAAACTACTGAACAGAAAAAAATTAAATAAAGTATTTCATATCCTAAACCATTTCTATATAAGTTGTATGACTGTCAACACTTTTTGCCCCTCGGTGTAAACACGAGCGCTAGGGAAATGAAAAATGTACCCGATTTTTGCAGTTTTAAATTAACTCGTCTTTCCGATTTATTTTCTCCTAAACCACTTACTACAAAAATTTCAGTTTTTGCGTCGGTTGCATTTAGAGTCTCTTCTATAGATTAGAGTTTTTGGTTTCTTCAGTTCCTATGTAATAAAGGTTGCGAACAAGATTTTGTTGGAAGACGATATCTCAGGAACAAACGTTAGCAGGACAAGGCAGTTATCATGCAAATAATTATTATTTACTGCGATACACATCCCTTGAATTTCATAGCATTCCGAGTATTTGTTAATTTTTAAGACCGAAATAAACATGAACAATTTTTTGCGCAGTTCGGCTTCCCGCGCTTGTGGATTTTGGCGCGAGGCTAGTCGAACGGGATGCGAAGTTTTGACGCGATCAGTGAATCCGCTTTAATCCGTCTTTGTAATATATTATTGGGTATGATTAATTGTACATCTAAACTCATTATTTATATTTAACCCGCACTACTATTCAAAATGCCGAAATTAAATTGTTCTGATCGTATCGTACTAATAGTAAATGATCTTCCACTGTCCCAGCTACGTTTCCATTTACCGCTTAGTCCATTTAGTCACATTAAATAAAATATTACGTGCATATTCATGTTTTTTTGCCGAAAGATCTTTAAATCTGTTCACATTCTTTAATTGAATGTGCCATATATAGTGAGGGCCTATTTTCTAATAACCAACGTGAAATAACGTATCATAAACTCTGTATGGCGTGTTTTTAGCCATTACTATGATTATAACTTACATAATAACCTATTCGTTTGTATTCGTGTTTTTATACGTTTTACTAATGTGTTTGTCCAGAATTATATGATAGGTTAATTTAATCATTCGGGTTGCCATTAGTAGTAATTCAGTTGCACACTAAGTGACATTGTACCTAACAAAAATGTTGAAATTTCTTTTGAAACGTAACTGCAAAAAGTTGTTTCGTTTTCTCGATGTTTTCGCAGCACTGCAACCTTTGTATATGTTCGCCACTATTTTTGGCATTTGTAACTACAAATTGACACAAGAAAACGGACGGAAATTCTACAAAGTGACAATACTAAGAACTGCACGATTTCTGTTGCAGTATGTTGTGTTATTCGGAATAGTTGTGGTGGACACATTTTTCGGATCTCTTATTGTGTACGCTAGCCAATTAGCGAACAACGTTTTCTTTTACGAACAAGTAATTAGAAATTCCATTGATGGTAAGTATGTAAAATAATTTGATCATTCATAATAGGGTATTTGACTGTATTAAAAATATGGCTTGTATTATAGTCATCCTAATAGATGACAGTTTAAGAAAACTATTTGTTACTAGTTTAAAAAAAAAAATGCTTTATTTCTATTAAAAACCAAAATTAAAACTGAATTTTAATCACGTCATATTTTGTCTTTGGAAATAGCATGATTTTTGTCGTATTTTTAATACACAGCTTTTCAAATATATTCCCTTATGACATTAATTTTATGGTTGTTATGCAATATGGAAAAAACGCTCTAGTTATGAAGGAGATTTTCTTGAAACTCAATTCTTACCTTGATCATCGATTTGAAAACTTTTTTGATGGCAAGTAATGTAGGTAACTAAGTAAGTAACTATATTTGTGTTACTTTATAATAATGTTTTGATATCCTAGAAATGCCATAGCCTTAATCAGAATTTTGGTTTAACATACATTACTATAATTACAACTTATACAATAACCACTTCGTTGGTATGAGTTTCTTTTTTCGATTGACTAATGTGATTATACAGAATTAATGATAGGGTCATTTAATAATTCCACTTGCCAATAGCAATTCAGTCGTACACAAGGTGACATAGTACCTTTTAATTTCAACAAAAATGTTGAAATTTCCTTTGAAACAAAACTACAAAAAGTTGTTTCGTATTCTCGATGTTTTCGCAGCACTGCAACCTTTCTACATGTTCGCCACAATTTTGGGCATTTGTAACTTCAAATTGACACAAGAAAACGGACGGAGACTCTACAAAGTAACAATACTAAGAACTGTACGATTTATCTTGCAGTATCTTGTATTATACGGAATTGTTGTGAAGAATAATTTCTTCGAAGATCATACTGTTTACGCTAATAAATTAGCGAATAACGTTTCCTTTTATGAGGAAATACTTACTGGATGTACTTCTTTTATAAACGTGCTGTTTGGATGCTTGTTCTCATCGAAAATGTGCTCATTTTTAAATAATATTAATGCTATTGATTTGGAGTTTAAGTCTCTTGGTATAATGATTTCATATAAGTAAGTTGAATTATTATTATTTTGATATTAGTGTAATTATGTAAATTTTAGGATCTGTTTTGTGAGATCGACTGTCTGCGTTCTCATAGGCGGTTTATTCATTATTTATTTGTACACCCCATCATATTATTATCATGTATTTGGACCGGATGTAAATTTTGGCTCGTTTTTATTAGAATGCACAGCAAACATGTTCCCATATGTTATGAATACGATGATTGTTATGCAATATGGAAACTACGCTCTTGTTATTAAAGAGAGATATACACTATTGAATGCATATCTTGGGGATATGTTTAAAAATTCTATTGATGGTAAGTGCATAATTTACAGGTTTAACGCGGATCACATGGATTTTAGTGTTCAGACTTTCCGAGATTTTAATAGTTTGACTGGGCCAAAAACCTTTCTTTAATTATTTAATTTTAAGAAATCAGAATTTTGGTCTATTGTAGGTATAGTTGATGTATCTGTGGATACAGTGAGTCTCACGGGACGTTGGATTGTATGGGTACTTTTGTTATTATTAAAGATAGAAAGTCGGTTAATTGGGCAAAGTAGTGCATATTTATGTGCTCTTTCATAATCCGTTCAGAAAACAGTTGAATTCCAAATGGTTTCCAAGCTATTTTGAAAAAACAAAAAATTTTTTTTAATTATGATCATAACTTCTTTATTTGTGATCCTATAAAAAAAGCGTTTTGACACTATAAAGGCACTTTTTTGTCTACAATTTGTTTATGTCAGTTTAAAATTCTTTTCGCCAATTAATTCGTCAGACACAAACGAAACTTTTGGTTTTCTTACAGACGCCATATTCGTTTTATACATCTTTGGATTCAGAATTTTTTTCTGAGTAATTTGGTATGCCACATGCCATATTTAGAAGACAATAAGCCGACAAAATTTAAGTTTTTTTTTAATATCTGAAAATCGCATAGTGCCTTGAAAACCACATTTGAGTGATACTATATTTATGTGCCCATAGTCAAGTTACAGTAAAATTTTGGAATGTATTTATTTGTACTAACTACACAACATAAACATTTTAACAAACTAAATAATGTTTTAAAAAATATCACCATTTTCGTGGAGGCATTTTTCACTGCATTCCGTAATACGGTGACCTTACCGAGGGTTCTTCTGTCAATCGAATTGAAAGCGGCGATGACGGTGTCACGTAACTCCCCAACGTTTCCAAAATTATAAACACCATACACCTTATTTTTTAAGTCACTCCATAGATAAAAATCACAAGGGGTAAGATCCGGCAATCTTGGTGGTCACAATATTTCTGAATAGGTAGCAATTACTCTCCGTTTATGTCTTATATCTAAATAGTTCCTCACAATTCGGGCATTATGTGCAGTTGCTCCGTCTTGTTGGAACCACATACCTTAGCGTAAGGCCAACGGTATATCGTCCATTCTTTCTTCCACGTCCTCAGAGAGCAATATTGCCGATACCTCTCCTAAGTTAAATTTTTGTTATAAAAAATTGGTCCGATTAATCGGTTGGCCACTATACCGCACCATGCATTAAAACCAAACCGCATCTAATTATGGCGCGGTACAAAAAGGTGCTGATTTTCGCGGGCCCACTACCCAGTAGTGCGTCTTCTTTCAGTTAAAAATACCGCAGAAAATATGTTTTATCGGACCACATTTTTTCTTAAATTCTGGGTTTTCACCAATTTTGTTCAACAGATGGGTACAGATGGGTAGATATCACATTGTTTCACAAAATGTCTTCCATGGCACCATGCGATTTTCAGCAATTCTCGAAGTGTACAATGTTCAGTCAATTCTATTATCTTATTGTAATAAAAACATGGCATGTGGTATACCAAATTACTCAGAAAGAATGATGAATCCAAACATGTATAAAACTAATATGTCGCCCATAAGAAAAGCAAAAGTTTCGTTTGTTTCTGACGAATTTATTGGCGAAAAGAATTTTAAACTGATATAATCAAATTGTAGACAAAAAAGTGCCTTTATATTGTCAAACCGTTTTTTTGATTTGATTACAAATAAAGAACTTATGACCATAATTATAAAATGACTCTTTAGTTTTTTCTAAATAGCTTGGGAACCGTTTAGAATTCAACTGTTTTCTGAACCGATTATGAAAGAGCACATAAAATATGGACTACTTTGTCCATTTAAACGACTTTCTATCTCTAATAATAACATAAGTAACCATACAATTCAACGTCTCGTGAGACACACTGTATATATCCAGGTTTCTACCTACAGTATATAAATTATTAAAATAAATTCAGGAATAATCACCATAACCGTGGTTATTCCTAAAACTTCTTCTAAATTTACATGAGAATCTAGCTCTCCAAGAACTCTCTTCATTAATGTAACATTACTGAAATATCCCCTTCCATAAAATCTTGATTACAATCTTTATTACATAAAACATAAAACTTTTGTGTCACAATTTTTTTGCCACAAGTTGTTTAATTTTCTGCACATTGGCTAATTGAAAATTCCGTGCATAATAAGGGCCTATTTTCTAATTACTAACATGTGAGTATTTTAGCCATTAATATGATTACAACTTATGACGTATTACTCGTGGGAATAATTATTTTATTCGATTGACTAATGTGTTTATACAAAATTAATTATAGTGTCATTTAATAATTCCAATTGCCATTTGTAATTCAGTCGTACACAAGGTGACATAGTACAAAAATGTTGAAATTTCTTTTGAAACGTAACTGCAAAAAGTTGTTTCGTATTCTCGATGTTTTCGCAGCACTGCAACCTTTCTACATGTACGCCACGATTTTGGGCATTTGTAACTTCAAATTGACACAAGAAAACGGACGGAGACGCTACAAAGTAACAATACTAAGAACTGCACGATTTCTCTTGCAGTATCTTATATTATACGGAATTGTTATGAAGGATACAATCTTCGAATTTGAGGATGTGTACTCTAATAAAGTAGCTAATAACGTTTATTTTTATGAAGAAATACTTACTGGAAGTTCTTCTTTTATAAATGTGCTATTTGGCTGCTTGTTGTCATCGAAAATATGCTCAATTTTAAATAATATTAATGCTATTGATTTCGAGTTTAAGTCTCTTGGTATAATGATTACTTACAAGTAAGTTGATTATATTTTTGTTTTAATATTATTATAATTATGCAAATTTTAGCGTCTCTTTTATGAGAGCGGTTATCTGCAGTGTCATTGGCGGTTTATTCGTTACTTTTTTGTATACTTCATCGTATTCTGTATTTGGATCGGCTATGAATTTGGGCTCGTTTTTATTACATTGCTCAGCAAACAGTTTTCCGTATGTTTTAAATTTGACAATAGTTATGCAATATGGAAACTACGCTCTTGTCATTAAAGAGAAATATACACAACTAAATACATATCTTGAGGATGTGTTTAAAAACTCCATTGAAGGTAAGTTTATATTATGACCCCGCACGAGAGAATCGCCCTAACTGCCATCTCTCGTTTCGATAATATTGACTCCTGTGTTTGAAGGCGCATAACTCTAAAACTACTGAACAGAAAAAATTTAAATAAAGTGTATCATATTTCGTGCAGCGCGCACTACGTCAATCGTAACGGTAAATGTAAACGCAGCTGGGTCAGTGGAAGATTATTTACTATTAGTACGATACGATCAGAACAATTTAATTTCGGAATTTTGAATAGTAGTGCGAGTTAAATATAAGTAATGAATTTAGATGTACAATTAATTATACCCAACAATATTTTACCAACACGGATTCAAACGGATTCACTGATCGCATAAACACTTCGCATCTCGTTCGACTGCCTCGCACCAAAACCCACAAGCGAGGGAAGCCGAACTGCGCAAAATATTATTCATGTTTATTTCGGTCCTAAAAATTAACAAATAGTCGGAATGCTATTAAATTCATGGGATATGTATCGCAGTAAATAAGGATTATTTGCATGATAACTGCGTTGTCCTGTTAACATTCGTTCCTGAGATATTGGCTTGCATCAAAGTCTCGTTCGCAAACTTTATTACATAAAAACTGAAGAAAACAAAAACGCCAATCTATAGAAGAGAGTCTAGATGCAACCTGAACAAAAATTTTTGTGGTAAGTGGTTTAAGAGAAAAAGAAATCGGAAAGACTTTTGGCCTTTTGGCATTTCTTTTGGCTCACCA
The DNA here is from genome assembly GCA_963966075.1 of Aphodius sticticus. Classification (NCBI taxonomy): domain Eukaryota; kingdom Metazoa; phylum Arthropoda; class Insecta; order Coleoptera; family Scarabaeidae; genus Aphodius; species Aphodius sticticus. The sequence goes on along the minus strand of OZ014511.1, from coordinate 45,285,295 downwards.
TATACGGCCTTTCCTTCATTAGTAACTGCAAAAAGTTGTTTTGTATTCAAAGACTGTACAAAATACTTAGAACAAATTGATTATTTTCTTATATTCGGTTTAAGTAAGTGTCAATTATAAATAATATCCTGGTCATCACTTCTGTTGTTTATTCATTTAAGTAATGCATTTATTAGAAATAATATGACTTCACATCGTTTTAATAATGATACACAATAATTTGATAATGGGAGATACATTGTCGAAATACAAACAACTATAACCAATTCAGTCATACACGTACTACTTGACAGACCAAGTATCAAAATTTGGCTTTAAACTGCAAAATGTTTCGTATTCAGGACGTGTTTGCAGCACTACGTCCTTTCTATATTTACTCGACGATCCTGGGTACTTGTAACTACAAATTGAAACAAACCAAGGGACAGAAAGTGTACAAAGTAACTATACTAAGAACCCTAAGACTTCTGTTGCAATACTGTGTGATGTTCGGAATTTTTTTGTATGATACATTTTTCGAACGAATGCAAGAAGATTACACAAATGTAATAGCAAGTAGAGTGAGTTTTTACCAGGATGTGATATCCTGCATGACGTCAGTTGGAAACGTGTCCTTTGGGTGTCTTTTCTCGCAGAAAATGTGCTCGATTATTAACAAGATTTACGCTATTGATGTCGAGTTAGGAAAACTTGGAATAACGATTTCTTATAAGTAAGTTTAATTATTGATTCTGGAGAAATATTGTCGAATGACTTAACTTTTTAGGTCGTGTTTCTATCGGTCGCTTTTGTTTAGTCTTAGCACCGGTTCCGTTATTGTTATTATGCTCACTGGATCATATTTTTTCTTCGGGAAGGACATGCATTTTGTCATCTATTTATTACACAGCTTTTCAAATATTTTCCCTCATGCCATTAATTTTATGGTTGTTTTACAATATGGAAATTATGCTCTCGTCATCAAGGAAATCTTTATGAAACTCAATTCTTACCTTGATGATACATTTGAAAACTTTTTTGATGGCAAGTAAGAATATGTAGTATCATTCTCCGTCATGCTTTTTCAGTAGGAATAATTAGTTTTATTTAAAATTATGATGTCAACAACTAATACACACACTTCATCAGCAAAAATTTGACACAATTTGAACTATTGCGCCATTTTGTTGACATACTACTTTTGTAGTATGCATAGTTCTTTATTTATAGTACATGCAGAGGCAATATTTAAGAAATATTAAGTGAATAGTAGTAAGAGATATTAAGTATGGAATGATTAAATTAAATTTTAAACTGCCTGATATTCTGGCAAATTTAGTTTATTTGATTACATTGTATTTTTATAGAAAATTCAATTACCAATTTTAATTGTTTTCGACAGATGCCTTTCATTCACTTATTTTTTAATCCTCATTTTCCTGCTTTGCCGTTCGTCGATAGATAATTTGAGCAGTTTTCTTTTAATTGTGTTTCTTGAAATTTTGTGTGAATATTTGTTTTTATTTTCCATTTCGAATTTGTTCTTCTGTTTTATACTTAGAGTTGAATTATTTTTTTATTTTATAGTTGTACTTAGTTTGAAAATCCTGCAATGAATCGTTTGCTAGCTGAGTTTGGAAATACTTTCACGTTCGTTAAGAAAGGGGAAGTGGTTTGCAATTTCTGCTCACGAAATTTAATTATTCGTAGTAAACAATGTCTTCGAGCTCATGTAAAAACAAAAAACACATGAAAAATGTATCAGGAACGTCAACTAAAAACTTTTTTGATGATTTATGTGAAACATTTATTTCTGCTAATATACCTTTCACAAAAATTAATAATCCCGTTTTTAAAAGATTGTTCAAGAAGTATACTGGCCGAGACTTACCCGATGAATCCACAATTAGAAAATATTACGTACAAGGGCAATATGACAAAACAATTTCTAAAATAAAGTCACAACTATCCGATAAATATATTTGGGTTTCTGCAGATGAAACTACGGATATGAAGGGTAGATGTGTGGTCAACGTCGTTGTCGGATTGTTGGACCCGCAAGACTTATATAAATATTTAATATCTACTCAGTTTCGCTGTACCTTCAAAGCTGAAGAGATATGTACAATAGTAAATGACGCCATAAAAAAAGTAGGAATCACAGACGCTACCGAAGTATTACTGTTTGTTTCTGACGCTGCTGCGATTATGTTGGAAAATTACTTAAACATTATTTTTCAAATATTCTTCATTTGACATGTTTTGCAGACGCTATTCATAGAATTTGTGAATTTATTCGGGAAGAATTTCCAGACGTGAATACGCTAATAAGCACATGCAAAAAAAAATTATTTAAAGCTCCTTCCAGATTGTCTCTTTACAAGGAAAAGTGCCCTAAATCTACCTTTGCTACCACAACCAGTTATTACGAGATGGGGTACATGGTTAGAAGCGGCAATTTTTTATGCAAGAAACTTTGATATCATCAAACCCTTCGTCTTAAATTTGCCTGATGAAGCAGTTAGTATTAAAGACTGCAAAAAAGTACTATCATTACAAGATTTGCATGAACAATTAAAATTTATTGATACAAATTTTGCGCAAGTATTGCCAACCATAAAGTTTCTAGAACAACAAAATGTTGAACTTGCAAGCAGTTTTCAAAGGATTGAATCTCAGTACGAAAGGTTACGAAGCATTGAAGCACCAATCAGTAAAAAATTACAAAAAAAAATTGATGCGGTAGTACATAGAAATCCGGATTTTAATATTTTAAAACAAATCTCTACGAATTCATTTACGGATGAAGCAATTTCTCAAAAATATTCCAATTTGGAATATTTTCAAGGTTTAAAGACATTTTAACATATAAGCGAAATAATTTTACTGAAGATATAAAACGGAAAATTATAAAAATAAAGTGATCTGAACTCATTTTAGAATGAATCCCCGCACGAATGCCACTGGGAAGAATAAAAAAATATGTTGTGCAGCAGAAAATGCCTTCTGATGCATAGAAGATGCGTACTACGCTTCACAAAAATATCTAACATCGTACCAAAGTTATCATAAAAAAAGAATTTTTACTTAAAATTTTAGCACCCCGTAGTTCAAAAGTTAAGACCTTTAGGACATATGTTCATATGATTTTTTTTCCTCGAAATGGACCCAAGGATAACCTTAAATATAAGCATGTTATTCAGAAACATCTTGTATATTTAGTCCTGCAAGGACATTAACAATGAATTTTTGTCGACTTTATGTAAAAGACTTATGTTGAAAATATACTTGAGATCCTTTTACAATTTTTTACAGTTTAATGATCTATATAAGTCAATAAAAATTGGGATTGGTCAGTTAAAATTGTGCCGTTGACTACATAAGTCGAACACGATTGAAGGTCTGAAAATGAATTTGATGATATAAAAGGAATTATGTCATACTTTAGCTACTGGTGACCCCATATTATAAAAAATACTCATGCAAACTTTTTAAAAAAATTTCAATAATGTTGTGAGATTACCAACTTCATATATTTCCTAATACTTTATTTTATTGTTGAACAAACATCGGCAACATTACCATGCAACACGATGATACGATGATAGTTCATCGTTTTTTTTTGTGTATCATTTTGTTAACATGGAAATGTCTACTGGTTCTCTTATGAACTATCTTTATGACATTGTTTCTGATGAAAAAACGAGGCTTTTGCAAACATATGTCATCATATATCTAACTCGTAATACTCTAGTCATCTGGAGTCAATTTTACTAAGAAATATTCTAACAGATTTAATCTAAGCATCGCTACAGATTAAATATTGATCCTGACTTTCCCATTTGAAAAACGCAGTAGAATTTTAGCATATGACGCGCGTAACGAGTTCTGTATAAAAATGTGTTAAAATTTCATATGCAATGCTATATACCGTGAACGAATTCCGCTTTTTGCACCTGTCAGGCGTCTGGCGTTGATTAAAACTCGCAATAATTCTTGTAACATATTTCGTGAAACACATAATACCGGATGTAAAATGAAACAAACGAACGTAGCGAACCGTCGACGTCGCCAGTTTTGATATTAAAGCATTAATTACGTGTATTTTTGTAAAAATGTGGACGCAGTTATGGCAGGTACCGTTCCAAACGAGGCTGCAGTTACAAATTTTCAGTAATAATTTTATTTCCGCGCAAAACCGGAGTTAATTAATTATTTAACAGTTTTGTTTGATGCGATGATGTAGGGTGCGCTGCCTGTCTGGTTACTGCGCTTTTGTACGAATTTGCGATTACATTAGGGCCGGTATATTATTAATAAACGGCTTTTCATATTTAAATCCGATGTTGCAATATTGATTGGACATTATTGCTATCATTATGCACGAAAGCAGCGTTAATTTTATTCTGGTATATTTAAAATATAATTTTGTTAATTCGGCGATACGTTTGATAGAAACTGATAAATTCGCACAAGTTGCTGAATTAATGTATTTACTTTTACGTATTTATTGATATTTAATTGCTAGCCCGAACAATAGTGTTATTCATATATACCCGTTCTATAAAATTTGCATTATTAAGCAATGTATTAATATTTTATTATTAAACAAATATTATGTTATGATACATTTGATAATAATTGCATAAATGAAGAGTTGAAGTAAATAATGAGCTAAGTGCCAAAACCATTGTTGCGAGCAGGTCTGCGGAGTAGGTAAAAAAAATCTCGACTCCGACTCCAGAAATACAAAAATATTTCCAAATAATTATGTGTAATAAAAATCTTACATATGTAAATATGTAATCACAAATTTGACGCAGAATAATACAAGCGAGCAACATTAAATTTGCTATGAAAACAAAAGCAAACCAAAGAAAAAAAAAGTTTAAGAAATTAAATTTCTATTCCAGTATAATAATAATAATAATAATCCACGCCTTAACATCCCCCAACAACTTTCGCCACTACGGGGGCATCGGCAGGCCCGAATTAATATTATTATGGCCCGCGTATTGTAGTATTGTATTGTAATATTGTAGTAATATTGTAATATTGTAATATTGTAATATTGTAATATTGTAGTCTGATTGTATTAAACATATGGCTTGTGCATATCAAATTACACAACCAAATGCTGAAACCATAAGCAAAACAGTAGTTTTATTTGTGTACAGCAAATTTGTTGGCAAACGTATTTAAACTGACAATCTTATAGGCCGTTATTTATTTACAAGATATCAAAAACGTCTATTGATCGGACACAAATAAAAAAAAAAATAAAATGTAATTTCTTTCTGTAATTTGTTTATTCAAAATACCTCTGACATCATTAAGTATTTCATTTGTTTTTCTCCAGAGAACATACAAATCGGCACTACTTTGTTAATTTAACCGACTTTCTATCTCTAATAATAAAAAAATCACCCACAAGACATAGTGTATAATACAAAATAAAATTCATTCTAATAGGAACAGAATTAAATGCAAAATTCGTTTATAAAATTGTTGTGAGGAACAGAATAGCTCCAACAAAATTCTCCTGCAAGGATGCCCTTCCACAATTTTTAATATCATAATTATGGCTGCAACAGGTAATCTGGATAAATGACTATTACCACATTGAACTCGGCCCTACTTCTCAATCTTATTTAAAACCTTTTGTTCATATTTCCTTATTTCTTTATTCAAATTTCTGCCGGATTGCTTTTGTTAATCGTCTTTACTTTCGTTTGAAAAGTGTGTTTTGTAATTTGATATTTACATTTGTATGTAGGTAGATACTATGTCAAAGACCTAATAGAATGTTTAATTTTATTTGTTTACTGTGGCAACGTCCATCTCGCATGTTTTTCTTTTTCCGCAATAATTAAACCTACTCGGAGTCGGTATATTTTTTCCAACTCCGACTCCTCTGAAGTTTGTCTGAACTCCGACTCCGACTCCACGACTCGGGCTCCACAGCCCTGGTTGCGAGATATATAGAAAATAGTGTCTGTCAAGCTAAATGTTGAATAGAAAAACTTCACTCATTTTCCCATTTTTTTGTACTGACTTACGCAAAAATTAGATAATACGCTAGTGCTATTTTTTTATTCAGTTTTTCCAATGAACGAGCAGTCAAAAAAAAAATTTGGTTTCAATTATAAGTGCATGTAAATGTATAAGCCTCAACGGCTACCTAGCGGAATTAGGTAGACACCGCTATTAAACGTTAAGCGTTATATAGCAATTCTTTAGTAAGTTCTTGTTGTTCTAAGTAACTAATAAGTGACCGCCAAACATTTCTATTCTGACTATTATAATTATTACACCACTATTTTTAAGTTAACTTTTTAGGTTATGTTACTATATCTATATCTTTTATTCACTGGTTATCATGTAAGTTTTTATCACAGTAACCGTTGCGGGTTATCCCAAGTTCTATTGTGATCATAGGTGCGCCTCGTTAATTATTTATTAAAACTTGTAGGCTAAAGTAGAGTAAAATACCCTAGATTTTAAATATAGTACCCATAATTTCTTAATTTATATAAAATTAATGACGCAAAGTAGAAAAATTATTATATTACACTTGTTTTATAAGACATCTTGGCCCATTCGTTCATTTAGAGCACTCATCGCTGGCGCTCTTCGTGTCCCAAACGACTCATGCGCCAATTTGACGTCTTATATAACTAGTATAATAATATACTATTACATAATTTAGAACATTACGGAAATAATTAATAAAAAATTTAAAAAATTTAATTTCAATAATAACTTGTTGTGGGACATCCTGTAAGCATGAAAATACTTTCTGGCTGTAGAGCGAATGTTTAGCTACAACTTTTATATATGGACAAAACGTGTATTTCGACTTCTTTAGACCATTAATGCACTTTGTTTTCTTGCGTGAAACACCATGTATAATACCGCGACAGTAATCGAAAATCGAGGTAGATATGGTGTAGGTTTCTCCTTCGCATAAATTCTTATTCAGTTAAATGTGGTCCTTGTATTACATCTGAAAAGGGGATTTGATGTTTAGTTGACGTAAATAAGGCACGATATATGTAAGAATATATAAGAAAAATCTAATTTTGGCTATGTTCTTCTTCTTCTTAAAACAAAACGACGGAAATGAGAACGAGGATCAACTCCCCAATTACTAAAAACAATGTTATAACTTGCTAATTATAACACCGAAAACAATGTTATAATCTGTCAATTATGAACGCTAAGTATAAAAAGTAGAAAAATATATTTTTTAGCATGGACAGTGGAGAAGTCATCCAGCATTTCAAAGCCTTTACCAACGAAAGGGAATTGGAAGTCTTTGCCCCAATATTCGGACAGGAGTTCCATTATCGATACAGTGGCTGCCTTTCATATCAGGCTTGCTGATACGGCTGTCCTGCTGAATCAGGCGTTTCGCATCCAGTTGCTGTTCCTAATAACGACGTCCTTCATAGGCATTGTAACCGCCCTATTCCTTATAGCTGTCAATTTTAAGGGAGGGCAATCGTCAGGTTTGAACTACCTTTTCACCATATGGGCTACAACGAATTCACTGGCGTTGATATTTGTTGTCCACACGACTTGCAAACTTTGCGAAGAGGTATCTTTTGATTTTGGTGTTTTGTTAAGGATTTTTTTCAGGAGGAAATGTTTGTTGCAGGCTAATAGGTTGCCGAAAATACTTCACAAGATAAGGAATAAAACTATTGATTCAAAATTACATGAAACCGTAAGTGTATCAGTTTTTTCGTTACTGTTGCTAAGTGGTTTTCTTTTGCGTTTGATTATTTCGTTTCGTTAGCTGTCATCCACGTATGTTTTGACAGACTTTGACACTAGGGTTGTATAATGATGACAATTCGTTCAATCAAGTCTTTATTTCCCAAACTATCACAATTATTAATTATTTGAACAAACTGTATGCAATGAACTTATTATATGTGAATCGTAGATAAAAGTATTTTGTTTTTTGAAGGCAATCGTTTTCGTTGTTTAACATCATGTGACATATGACAAATAGACATTATTATTTTTATTTTTTATGACATGGTAAATTGAATTATTTGTTATAAAAAAAGCGAAGAGGAATTCATCGCAAAATTCAGTTATTTCATTAATTATGTTAAAATTTTCTTTAATATGCTTTTTAATTCCTAAAGATATGATTTTAATAGATTTTTTAATGATATAAAAGTTTAATGTTTTCAATTTTAGTTTTATGTTTATTTTCTCGTAAATTTTCTTAAAAGTAGAAGTTTTTCTATTATCATGTTCATTGAGTCTTATTATTAAATTTCGTCTATTATTACTCATTATTATAATTTTCTTTAGATAATGGTAAGGAAGTGTCTATTATATAAATAATGAAATGCGGAAAATTTTACTCTTAAGGATAAAAAGTGTATTTGATTATTATTTTTTTTAAATTTTGTCTGTGTATTCCAAACGCAGAAAATATCCTCGACATATCGACACCAGCATGTGATACGTTAAATATATAATAAATTGAAAGAAATTTTGTTGTAAACCAATATTGAACAAATATTCTGATGTTAGTACTGGATAATTCTTTTGGTAATTCCTTGTCAAATCAACACAGTTTTATTCTTCACCACCTTGGATTTTGATCAAATTTTGTACAATTGTTGTCTTCATGTAGTTATAGAAAAATACCATAACGAAATATACTTTTCACGAGACAGCGGAAGTTGTTGAGCTGTTAGAGCTGAACATAATGGCATAGCTGAAATTTTCCAAACACCTCCAAAATCTCGAATTTTTTCAAAAAACCGTTTTTAGGTACTTGCACGTGTATAAAAATTCATAACTCCGCCATTTTCTATTCGATTTCAAAAATAAAAAATGTAAATGAAAGAGGAAGCATAGACCATTATAAAGATGTACGTTCGGTCAGATCCAATAACAAATCGCAAAGTTATGGACGTTCAAGTTCAGAAGTTTCCAATTATTTTCAGATTTTTTCAACTTCAACAACAATTTGATGACCTGTTTGAATCCGTAATATTTTTTTTGCTATTTCTTTAATGAAAGTCCATTTCAACTTGCGTCTAAACGCATTTGTTTATTAGAATCGGTTGAAATTTAACAGAATTATCAAATTTTATTGACCGGCTAGATACATCACACTACGGAGAAGAAATATACGGGCAGACTATAATAAATCCGTAGTCCTTATACACATTAATTAGACATTAGACTTAGATTTGTTATAATGTTATTCTAAATTACAATGTTATTCTAAAATTATGACACGGTTTTTTCTTCTCCTTTTTGTTGTTACCTGCCAGATTATCACAATATGTTACTAAGTACATTAGAGTTTACGTTCATTACATTTCCAGGTATATTTGGGTTCAAAATAAATTGCACCAACAGTAAAATTTTCGCTCGTTTATTGAAACTACTGAGTTACTATCGTGATTTATGAAAAATAAAACAAGAAATACAACAAAATTAAAAATGTTTACTCCATCTCCGTCGTTTATACAAAGCATCATGTTGATGGTAATTTTTCCTTGAAAACTTTTTCAATAGCTTCCATTTCTTGATGAAATCATTCACCTTGTTTGTCACTAAGTTGGCCAAGACTGTCCGGAAAGAAATTCAAATGAGAATGCAAAAAGTGAATTTTGATAGACATGTTGCAGCCCATTTCACCGCAGGCACTCAAAAACTCTTGTAAAACATTTGCGTAGTCGGTACTTTTATCATGTCCAAGAAAGTTATCGCACAATGAAATAAAACTATTCCAGGCTCGTCTTTCCACATCATTCAGTTTAGTTGCAAAATCGTTGTCCTGCATAATTTTCCGAATTTGTGGCCCAACAAATATTCCTGAAAATAGATCAGTTGAAATACCTAAATTCTTACTATCAATGATTTGAAATGTAAGGTAACCTACCTTCTTTAATTTTAGCTTCACTTAATAACATATTAGATACACTAAAATACAATAAAACAGGGTAATAAACATACAAAATAATGTCTAGTTAATGTGAATCACGAGTACGGTTATTACGGTCGCCCCGTAGGTATATTCCTGCCTAGTGTGAATGTCAAGACGGTGATTAAACATCGATAACTGTTAATATTTATATCTAATTAGTATCTTTTCGAAAATTCGAAGGATTTTGGACATTTGTTTTTGTGTCATAATATAGTCTAGTCATAACATAATAACTACGTTTGTGAAATACTTTGTTTAATTTTATTCGTCGTCTTTGATTGAAGTTTCTTGTTTGGCTTCTGGTTCTAGTTTTTTTTTCTTTAAATAGGTAGTTGATATTCAATGTGGTGAAGTCTTCAATTTATGTTTCGATGTAGTTTTGAATGTTTCATTTCGGCGTTTCAGATTGAAATGTATTCGCTACAGATGTACCATAACCGTATGCAATTTCACGTATGCGGGTTGTTTCCACTCGACTACACTCTATTATATACGGTATGTATGAGTCAGGGGTTGCTGTGTTGGGGTAGTAACGCCACCTAGCGCTTACTACCTCCAACTAACCGGCGTCCCTTGCGTCTCGCCCACATTCCATACCCTGTTTTCCACAGCAGTTTCAAATTAATAACGGAGCGTGCATTTTTCAGATTGTTGCCAGTGTCACAACACACCTTGTTATTTTGATACAGTTCAATGGTGCCAACAGAAACCCAACTCTGACCGCGACCATGACGAACGCCACTGGTAATGCGCTTGTGTAAACTCTAATTTTTAGTTTTTAGTTAGATTTATAAATTATAAATTGTGAAAGAAATGTATTTAGATATTTATTACATAAATAAAGTGTCTTGGTATGAAAATATTCCAGTCGTATTTGTTGTATTTCCTGTTTCTTTTTTAAATACCTGTGGAAAATCTTGTACATCTAGAAGAGCAAAACTGGCAACCACATTAAATTTAAATGGAGCGAAATGAATACAAAATGGAAACAAATGCGATCAATATTTTCCGGCTCTACATGCATTGAAAAGCTAATGCTCTGGGAAAAGCTGCCACCAAAATAAAGCTGAAAGCCAATATAGCCATACAAATTTTATTTTTAAAATGTAATTATGCCCTTAATTGACTTCGAATTTGCGTTCAAAATATGGCTACCCCGGCCTATTATATTCCCATTCGAAAAACATCAAGTTTAATACTCAATTAATTCCGGATAAAACATTCATATTGAGAGCAGCGTGTACGCATAATCTTCTACCAGCACGGTCCGTTTTATCTAACGCTATCGTTTTTTGAAATAATTAATTCGTTGTTCATAATCTGGTGAAGCTAATGTAACTATCAACCAGTATGTACAGCGTGAGCCACTAGAGACGCAGTAATCGACATATTATTTTTACTAAACAAGTTGTCTTTTCAATTACATTTAATACATTTAATATAGTTTTTTTTTCATTGATTTATCTCTAAAATTGTCCGAATTACAACCTTTTTTTAATCCTTCCATATTACGAACTTTCTGAATTTATCGAGAAACAATTTTCCAGTGAAATAAACTAATATAAATTTTTAAAAATGTTTAAAATTAAATTCGTGTTGTTGACGTAAGTAAGCAGGCGGTAATGTAGACGTCTAAAAGATGTTAATTTAAAAGCTAGGACACCTACAAAAATTCCTAAACTATTGCCTGTACATCGTGCTCAAATTTGATAATAATATTTTTCTTTATTACAAATAAGCATCGATTAAAATTTAAAATTGATCAAAATCAGTTTGACTAAATTACAAACACAATACACGTTTAAACATCGTTTGAATAAGTTAATTATTATTTTTGTCAAAGTGATGCATTTCTATGACTATATAATTGCCATTCATTCACCCACACAGAAAAGTAAATACTTCACTCAAAGCAATATGCTTTCATCCAAGAAAATGATTAGTTTGCTATAGCCGCAAGTAGATATTTTCTCAAGTTAAGAATAAAGAGATATTGTTGAATTGAAATGATCATATGCATGTATATCTGAGTAAATATTTTCTTGCAATGAGTATAGATATTATTCATTCACGAAAACTATTCTCACGTTGAGAATAATGGAATTTTCTTAAAGTGAATATATATGCTTGACAATGAGAAAATATTTTCTTGAAATCAGTATAGATATTATTAGTTCAAGAACATGATCATAATGTATTGAATAGAAATTACTGTTTTAGTTTTTTTTTAAGGTAGGGAATTGTGTGAAAGAAGTAGACAATAACTTAGCGAATGATATTTGTTTTATTGTAGGAAATTTCTTTGCTTAATTACATATATAGTTACCTATTTATAAATTATCACTACCTACAATATCTAAGGCATGGAAAAAAACACCATATTCTATTAAACATCAAATTGTTTCCATTATATTACACAAGTAAGTTTTCTGTGACATGTATGTTGATTTGGTGACCACTATATGGCTAGGCAAAATTTACGTACCTACCGTGTGCGTCACAAGTCACAACTACGAACTGCGTCGCAAATACGTTGAACATAAGTACTGTAGGCTATTCACGCAAAATTAAAACTATATATTTTCATAATATTATAGATCGCGTAGTTATTGCGTACAGTACCTACAAAATTAGTAAAGATATACTTACATATTGAACTCTTCCCGGACAATACTCGGTAGTCAGCGAACACAACGCCATAGGAGACCCCAACTAACTGAAGGCAAAGGCCGATGCGAAAAATCTTAAATCTCGGCAACGTTCGTCCACGTTTGAGTGTAAATGCGCAAGCGCGTTGCAAGTAATGGCTTACTTGATTCAAGATAATGATCAACTTCTTGAATTGAGAATTTAAACTTCTTGGTTTGAAAATTATATACTTAACCGAAACTAATAACTCTGAGATTGGGATATTCTTGAATTGTGAGAACAAGGAATTCTTAAAAGAAAGAAATTGTTTCAAACCAAGTAAATATTAACTTTCATCTAAAGCAATAACCGCAAGTAAATAATTTTCTCACGTTTTGAGAATATACTTCGCTGTGTGCCTAACCAGGCGCTCAAAGTAGTGCGTTGTCCGTCAACAATATTTACTATAGAATTTCGTCAATCCTGACTAACTGAACAGATTTGTTCTTTTACAGAATAAACAATCGATTTTCTAAACACAAGGGGACTCCGTACACCCTACATTCTACTCACAAAAAACCGTAGAAGTTCTGAGGGGTTTTCTTAGCTAATAGTTCACAGAATCGTAGAAGCTATACACCAAACTAAAGATAAAAAGTATACAATTTTCCGTCTAGTGATAGATTTTTGATATTTTTGATCGTTTTTGACAAAAAGTTACTGAATCTGACACAAAATTGACTGATTTTGCAATTTTTTTGTACGGCGAACAAAATTACATTTGAAATAAGTGTCCCACCCAGTTTTCCCAGTTTATAATTTTGTGTTTAATAAAAACATTTTTATATGTATAAAATGGTGATTATATGCAAGGTTTCCAAAAAAATGTAATTAGGACAATTTTAGACAGAACTTTTAAAACGGAACATATAAAATTGTTAATATCTGCTTAATAACCGTTAAACACTTAGTGATGGAAGTGTTCCTCCATTGTGTCAAACCAATTCATGAAGGCACACAATTCCAACTCGCAATGTTCTCAATGAAATCTCCCCCTCTCTCTCGGTATACAGTATACACCTCTATATTTGAATTTACTCCAAAGGTAACTCTTCCATCAGCTCCAACATTCCAATAATAGACCGCGTTTTCTTTCACAAAAAAAACCCTGCATAGCAAACACACAATACCAACATTCCAATCGCTGAAATACCCAACATATCAACCCTCTTTTTTTTTCATTAGCCATCAATAGTCGACAGGAATTTTGCGACGCAGCGACCGATCTATTTCCATCAGCAGGTGAGGTATATAAATAAATAGTGGACGTAGAGGTAGTGGCGATCAATGTGAGGCCCCAACACGTATAACACAATGATCCAGTTCAATTAGCATGATTAATTTAGCAAACGCCTGTTGACACAGCGCAGCTCGGCCAACCGTACGTGTTTTTGGATCGATATGGTCCTTCGAGACCGACCATGCGAGCATATCTACCTCGCACAGACCTCTCTCCATATAGGTGAGATAGTATTGGTCCCCTATAACAACCCTGCGGAACACCCGCTCACTCGAACGCTGTGTGAAAAAGCGGTGGGGGTTGTGAAAGGTGCCATTGACGAGGGGTCATGAGAGGCTTATATGTCCCGTTATACATGTGTGCCGTTAGGTGTCTCAATTGTAGTAGGATTAGAAGTAATCTCGCCAGTAGAAGGGTTTTTGTTTGGGCGAAAGCGGTATGGAGACAGCATTTGTTGAAATTTGATATTAATTAATTAGACATTTGATGCTGGTAATGTAGGATTATGGTCTGGGCAACAGTCTTGGTGAAAGTACAGTCATGGAAATAAGTAAGTTCGTATCGCTATCGCAGGATTTGAAAATAGTATGTCGGTTATATATTCGTGTACTGTTCTACCTCGACCCGGCCGCTTCGCAAAAAGTTGTCCGTCACGAGGTGGTTTTTCGATGGATGTAATGTAACGGGATTTAGTTTATTTTTAGCGTGTCCGACCTTTTCCTTAATGTGATATCTTCATTGCAATGTAACAAATGAAATATGATCACTACAGTTAAGTTTAGGAGTAGGTAATGCAGTTAATTAAATATAGAATTACTTTTATAATAATATTAATAAACATGAAATTTGATAATATGATACGAAAAGCTCATTTTAAGATATTGCGTAATATCATGACACATTATATAAATTTATGTTAACTAATACACATATTAATTACGCAAGTAAATGCCTTTGCCCAGCAGTAGGATGACGGGCTTAAGTAAGTAAGTAAGTAAATGCGCAAATCAACTTGATGACAAGGATTATCACTAAATATAGACTATTTCAGAATTGTAATATTGAAATATATTCACTAAATGTAAATAAATTCTCTAAATTTAATTTAAATTTACATTTAGGACGAGCATGTATTTTGTATGAAGGACAATGGAAATTTTTTATCTGTATTTACTTTACAGCAGTTAATGTTCAATTATCTTTCATGACATCTAATACATGCTTGACAACCAAAATAATTTAAATTATAGCAATATATACAGGCTGTCCCACGTTTCTTCCGCAAAACAATTTTTTTCAGAAAGTAAATTACTTTTTCAATTCATTAAAAAGTTTCAGCCGTTTGAATTATTAACAATATCTTATTTTAAACGGCTCCAACTTCAGAATGAACAGAGAATACCAATAAGAGCATATGAAACATATTACTTTCTATTTTCTAGAAAGAAAAGCAAAACATTTTGGTATTTTCTTTTGTTCATTTGTTAAGACAAATTATTAAAATTTTACTTATAATTAATAATTTTTTATTGTTGTAATATGTATTTATTGTGTTTCATTTTTGGTTTTGCATTGTTTGATAACTAATTAATTTTTTATTTTTCTTTTTTGTTAATATTTCAAAGAGCTCTACAGAACTTTTATTGTAATATAGTTCCAGTTCAATAAGCACACATTTCTTATTTACTATATATTAGCTGGAACATTATTGGAAATTTTATTTCTAAATTTGTTTTCTAAATAAATTAAGAGGTGTGCATTAACAACGATAATAAGTTAAAAATAACATTTTGACTTATGAATTGTGTACTGTAAGGTTAGCTAAAATGCATATACATTAAAAATGAAGGTCTTTTTAATTTCCAAACAATATAAACTATAACTGAAAATGTTTAACGACATACTTTGTCAAAGTAATATTATAAGTTAATAATATGGTAACATACAGGCGGGATGTTCCCTGGTTTCCCTGGTTCAAATCGTCAAGTTGTTGGTTTCTCTTACGTATAGCTTTTATTGCATATGATTGTGAATAATTAATATGCAATAAAAGCTATACGTAAGCGAAACCAACAACTTTTCTTTCTGAAGCGTCTCCTTTTGGGAAATTATATACCCGTTACCAACACAACTTATACTCATCCCAGGTCAAATTTGATGAAATAATTTTTATGTTGTATAAATGTTTTTTTAAATGGTCGTATATTTTGGTTTATCTTTTTTTTAATAATAATTATAACATATTTACATTCCATCAAAATTCGTCGAAAATTTAGAGCTTGCTTCCAAAAATGCTTGTAAATTAGTGATATACATAATTGTCATTATTTTCAGTTGTCAGATATTTGAAACATATTGCTGTGAAGTAAATACAAAATAATAATATAACAAAATAGTAATGATACATTCATGCTATACAAAATAGATACTCCTTTCTGTTTATTAAGTTAAACACTGCAAAATATCGTTGAAGCTAAATATCTCGAAAACACCAGTAAATCACAATTAACAAATTACCATAAAGACAAATTTAAAGCAATTTAATTTTAATTTATTTCTATTTTGTGAATAAATGTTAATACATATGTCAGTTCTGAAATAACCTGAAAAGTAAAAATATTGAAAACAACAAATTGAGTTTTGTTTTTACTAACACAAAAAAGGCTATTAGATGCAATAAGTTTGTAAGTATAATTTGTTGTGTTGTATGCAATATCTTGAAATGAGATTTTCATTTCATGTAATCGAAAACTTTTATGTTTATTAATATAAAATTAACGTCATATTTAATAAAAACACAATTACATTGCAATGTAAGAATTACATTAATTAATTACACATTAAGCTAATAAATAGCAACATATAAATCATTATAAACCAATTCAAAGCATTCGAACAAGGTTTCGCAAATAATAAATTTCCGATATACGAGTTGAAGCGTAAACGGACAATTTTTTGCACTTAGCGGCCGAGCGGTCGACGAGAATAACAAAAAACTTGTACTTGGATGTATCATCGACACACTGCTAAAATATTTATAGAACTTACTTAATTCCAAGAGTGTACGTGGACCGCATCAGTGAAGGATAATTCCACAAGTTATTCATAATTTTGCAACATATCCAAATATTTCTGTTGATTGACATTTACATCGAAGAAATATGACCCAATTACCCCGTGTTATGTTATAGCACACCATTCGGTTACTTTTCTGAAATGTTGGCTTCGTCTAGAGTAGAGAGTGTAAAATGTGGATTTACATCACTCCAGGAATTACAATGCTGTGAAAAAATAATGCCATTTGCTGAAAAGGTGCTTAAAAAATTCTTACCTTGCTATCAATCGGCTCTAAAATACGACGAATAATCTGAAATTTTATAATTTGCATGTGGAATTTAACTACTACAAGGCAATATCATAACAATGTTTTTTTTTTAAATCAACATGAGGTGTCACAAAATAATGTAAAACCTTCTTAAAAACTTCAGTAAATTTTAATGAGTTTTTTATTCTATGGCATAGTTTTAAGTCCTAAATATTCTCTTCAAAACCCAACAATAAAAGACATCAAGGGATCAATTATCCTCATCCTAGCCACTGGAACACTGCTTGGACCTCATCTATATTCAACCCTTAACATAGACAAAACTCCATAGAATCTCCTCCAGCCCTTGCCATTGGCATTACTTGGAAGCAGTTAAAGATAATTCCGGTGTGCATCGGACACTACAGGCGAGATAAAACACACTATCCTGCCATCTAGCGGCCGCAGGCGTAATCTCCATGTAATATTTATTAATCTGTCTAGCATCGCGCCGAGAGCGTCGAAAATTACGTGGCCAGCGCTCCCCGCCGATAAATAATTTAATAAATTGCCGAGATTATGTGGTCCGGCCAGACCGGATAACGCCTCTCATCAAAAATTCACCGGTTTATTATGGGAGCTGAAGTGTGGCTCCAACACGCATATAATTGCCTGGAGTGTCATTCGCAGTCGTATCTATAATCTATGAGGATTTGATGGGTTTTTTGCGTATCGTCTAGATTCGGTTGGGACTTGGGACATATGAGCGTATGGGATTTGAAAATCAAATGGATACTCGAATTTATGATACGATATGGAAATATTCCCTTCAATATTTTGCTCATTTTTGTATATTAACGGTTGTTCTTCTCATATATAAATAATCGCGTTTCTTTTTATTTTGATATCGGAACTCTCAGATATCATGAAATCATGTATTTGATTTTTAATTTCTTGTCTCTTTTTTTATATCTAGAAATGGAATATAACACTAAGTAATGAGTGTGTTTTTTAATTTCAGGTGGGAAATGACTGGAATCTGGGGACAGTTGAAATGCCTGGGGAAATTTTGAGGAATTTTGAAGTAAACAACGTACTCAAAAACTTGGTAAGTCTTGTGTTTTATTTTCTTTTAATCTTTGTTTATTTCCGCATTTCTTCTTACAATAGTTTTAGACTTGTTTTTTTAAAGTAAATTTAAAGCATTTTTGCAACTAACGCTATTTCGAAAAAATGGGACAATCCCTCTCAGAGGGTGTCTTTACCTGCTATGCAAATTATATTGTTTATTGATACATTTTAAATAAGTATGGCGCGTTTGATCATAATCCTTGCATTAATTTTAGACTTGTGATTTTTTAAGTGAACTTAAAGCATTTTCGTAAATGTAGGTATTTTTTAAAAATCAGACAGTCCTTCTCAGAGTGTGTCTTTACCTGCTATGCTAATTATAGTGTTTATTGATATATTTGAGATTATTATGGCAAGTTTGATCATAATTCTTGCATTATTTTTAGACTTGTGATTTTTTAAGTGAACTTAAAGCATTTTTGTAAATGTAGGTATTTTTAAAAATCAGACAGTCCTTCTCAGAGTGTGTCTTTACCTGCTATGCTAATTATATTGTTTATTGATATATTTGAGATAATCATGGGAAGTTTGATCATAATTCTTGCATAATTTTTAGACTTGTGATTTTTTTAAGGGAACTTAAACCATTTTTGCAACTATCGGTATTATTAAAAAATCGGACAATCCCTCTCAGAGGGTGTCTTTACCTGCTATGCTAATTGTATTGTTTATTGATGTATTTGAGATAATTATGGCAAGTTTGATCATAATTCTTGCATTATTTTTAGACTTGTGATTTTTTAAGTAAACTTACAGCATTTTTGCAACTATCGGTATTTTTAATAAATCGTTCAATCCCTCTCGGAGAGTGCCTTTACCTGCTATGCTAATTATATTGTTTATTGGTATATTCGAGATAATTATGGTAAGTTTGATCATTATTCTTGCATTATTTTTAGACTTGTGATTTTTTAAGAAAACTTAAAGCATTTTTGCAACTATCGGTAATATTAAAAAATCGGACAATCCCTCTCAGAGGGTGTCTTTACCTGCTATGCTAATTGTATTGTTTATTGATGTATTTGAGATAATTATGGCAAGTTTGATCATAATTCTTGCATTATTTTTAGACTTGTGATTTTTTAAGTAAACTTACAGCATTTTTGCAACTATCGGTATTTTTAATAAATCGTTCAATCCCTCTCGGAGAGTGCCTTTACCTGCTATGCTAATTATATTGTTTATTGGTATATTCGAGATAATTATGGTAAGTTTGATCATTATTCTTGCATTATTTTTAGACTTGTGATTTTTTAAGCAAACTTAAAGCATTTTTGCAACTATCGGTAATATTAAAAAATCGGACAATCCCTCTCAGAGGGTGTCTTTACCTGCTATGCTAATTGTATTGTTTATTGATGTATTTGAGATAATTATGGCAAGTTTGATCATAATTCTTGCATTATTTTTAGACTTGTGATTTTTTAAGCAAACTTAAAGCATTTTTGCAACTATCGGTATTATTAAAAAATCGGACAATTCCTCTCAGAGGGTGTCTTTACCTGCTATGCTAATTGTATTGTTTATTGATGTATTCGAGATAATTATGGCAAGTTTGATCATAATTCTTGCATTATTTTTAGACTTGTGATTTTTTAAGTAAACTTACAGCATTTTTGCAACTATCGGTATTTTTAATAAATCGTTCAATCCCTCTCGGAGAGTGCCTTTACCTGCTATGCTAATTATATTGTTTATTGGTATATTCGAGATAATTATGGTAAGTTTGATCATTATTCTTGCATTATTTTTAGACTTGTGATTTTTTAAGCAAACTTAAAGCATTTTTGCAACTATCGGTAATATTAAAAAATCGGACAATCCCTCTCAGAGGGTGTCTTTACCTGCTATGCTAATTGTATTGTTTATTGATGTATTTGAGATAATTATGGCAAGTTTGATCATAATTCTTGCATTATTTTTAGACTTGTGATTTTTTAAGCAAACTTAAAGCATTTTTGCAACTATCGGTATTATTAAAAAATCGGACAATCCCTCTCAGAGGGTGTCTTTACCTGCTATGCTAATTGTATTGTTTATTGATGTATTCGAGATAATTATGGCAAGTTTGATCATAATTCTTGCATTATTTTTAGACTTGTGATTTTTTAAGTAAACTTACAGCATTTTTGCAACTATCGGTATTTTTAATAAATCGTTCAATCCCTCTCGGAGAGTGCCTTTACCTGCTATGCTAATTATATTGTTTATTGGTATATTCGAGATAATTATGGTAAGTTTGATCATTATTCTTGCATTATTTTTAGACTTGTGATTTTTTAAGCAAACTTAAAGCATTTTTGCAACTATCGGTAATATTAAAAAATCGGACAATCCCTCTCAGAGGGTGTCTTTACCTGCTATGCTAATTGTATTGTTTATTGATGTATTTGAGATAATTATGGCAAGTTTGATCATAATTCTTGCATTATTTTTAGACTTGTGATTTTTTAAGCAAACTTAAAGCATTTTTGCAACTATCGGTATTATTAAAAAATCGGACAATCCCTCTCAGAGGGTGTCTTTACCTGCTATGCTAATTGTATTGTTTATTGATGTATTCGAGATAATTATGGCAAGTTTGATCATAATTCTTGCATTATTTTTAGACTTGTGATTTTTTAAGTAAACTTACAGCATTTTTGCAACTATCGGTATTTTTAATAAATCGTTCAATCCCTCTCGGAGAGTGCCTTTACCTGCTATGCTAATTATATTGTTTATTGGTATATTCGAGATAATTATGGTAAGTTTGATCATTATTCTTGCATTATTTTTAGACTTGTGATTTTTTAAGCAAACTTAAAGCATTTTTGCAACTATCGGTAATATTAAAAAATCGGACAATCCCTCTCAGAGGGTGTCTTTACCTGCTATGCTAATTGTATTGTTTATTGATGTATTTGAGATAATTATGGCAAGTTTGATCATAATTCTTGCATTATTTTTAGACTTGTGATTTTTTAAGCAAACTTAAAGCATTTTTGCAACTATCGGTATTATTAAAAAATCGGACAATCCCTCTCAGAGGGTGTCTTTACCTGCTATGCTAATTGTATTGTTTATTGATGTATTCGAGATAATTATGGCAAGTTTGATCATAATTCTTGCATTATTTTTAGACTTGTGATTTTTTAAGTAAACTTACAGCATTTTTGCAACTATCGGTATTTTTAATAAATCGTTCAATCCCTCTCGGAGAGTGCCTTTACCTGCTATGCTAATTATATTGTTTATTGGTATATTCGAGATAATTATGGTAAGTTTGATCATTATTCTTGCATTATTTTTAGACTTGTGATTTTTTAAGCAAACTTAAAGCATTTTTGCAACTATCGGTAATATTAAAAAATCGGACAATCCCTCTCAGAGGGTGTCTTTACCTGCTATGCTAATTGTATTGTTTATTGATGTATTTGAGATAATTATGGCAAGTTTGATCATAATTCTTGCATTATTTTTAGACTTGTGATTTTTTAAGCAAACTTAAAGCATTTTTGCAACTATCGGTATTATTAAAAAATCGGACAATCCCTCTCAGAGGGTGTCTTTACCTGCTATGCTAATTGTATTGTTTATTGATGTATTCGAGATAATTATGGCAAGTTTGATCATAATTCTTGCATTATTTTTAGACCTTTGATTTTTTAAGTAAACTTACAGCATTTTTGCAACTATCGGTATTTTTAATAAATCGTTCAATCCCTCTCGGAGAGTGCCTTTACCTGCTATGCTAATTATATTGTTTATTGGTATATTCGAGATAATTATGGTAAGTTTGATCATTATTCTTGCATTATTTTTAGACTTGTGATTTTTTAAGCAAACTTAAAGCATTTTTGCAACTATCGGTAATATTAAAAAATCGGACAATCCCTCTGAGAGTGTATCTTTACCAGCTATGCTAATTATATTGTTTATTGATATATTTTAGATAATTATTGCAAGTTTGATCATAATTCTTGCATTAGTTTTAGATTTGTGATTTTTTAAGTAAACATAAAGCATTTTTGCAACTATCGGTAATATTAAAAAATCGGACAATCCCTCTCAGAGTGTGTCTTTACCTGGTATGCTAATTATATTGTTTATTTATATATTTGATATAATTATGGCAAGTTTGATCATAATTCTTGCATTATTTTTAGACTTGTGATTTTTTAAGTAAACTTACAGCATTTTTGCAACTATCGGTATTTTTAATAAATCGTTCAATCCCTCTCGGAGAGTGCCTTTACCTGCTATGCTAATTATATTGTTTATTGGTATATTCGAGATAATTATGGTAAGTTTGATCATTATTCTTGCATTATTTTTAGACTTGTGATTTTTTAAGCAAACTTAAAGCATTTTTGCAACTATCGGTAATATTAAAAAATCGGACAATCCCTCTGAGAGTGTATCTTTACCAGCTATGCTAATTATATTGTTTATTGATATATTTTAGATAATTATTGCAAGTTTGATCATAATTCTTGCATTAGTTTTAGATTTGTGATTTTTTAAGTAAACATAAAGCATTTTTGCAACTATCGGTAATATTAAAAAATCGGACAATCCCTCTCAGAGTGTGTCTTTACCTGGTATGCTAATTATATTGTTTATTTATATATTTGATATAATTATGGCAAGTTTGATCATAATTCTTGCATTATTTTTAGACTTGTGATTTTTTAAGTAAACTTACAGCATTTTTGCAACTATCGGTATTTTTAATAAATCGTTCAATCCCTCTCGGAGAGTGCCTTTACCTGCTATGCTAATTATATTGTTTATTGGTATATTCGAGATAATTATGGTAAGTTTGATCATTATTCTTGCATTATTTTTAGACTTGTGATTTTTTAAGCAAACTTAAAGCATTTTTGCAACTATCGGTAATATTAAAAAATCGGACAATCCCTCTGAGAGTGTATCTTTACCAGCTATGCTAATTATATTGTTTATTGATATATTTTAGATAATTATTGCAAGTTTGATCATAATTCTTGCATTAGTTTTAGATTTGTGATTTTTTAAGTAAACATAAAGCATTTTTGCAACTATCGGTAATATTAAAAAATCGGACAATCCCTCTCAGAGTGTGTCTTTACCTGGTATGCTAATTATATTGTTTATTTATATATTTGATATAATTATGGCAAGTTTGATCATAATTCTTGCATTATTTTTAGACTTGTGATTTTTTAAGTAAACTTACAGCATTTTTGCAACTATCGGTATTTTTAATAAATCGTTCAATCCCTCTCGGAGAGTGCCTTTACCTGCTATGCTAATTATATTGTTTATTGGTATATTCGAGATAATTATGGTAAGTTTGATCATTATTCTTGCATTATTTTTAGACTTGTGATTTTTTAAGCAAACTTAAAGCATTTTTGCAACTATCGGTAATATTAAAAAATCGGACAATCCCTCTGAGAGTGTATCTTTACCAGCTATGCTAATTATATTGTTTATTGATATATTTTAGATAATTATTGCAAGTTTGATCATAATTCTTGCATTAGTTTTAGATTTTCTGATTTTTTAAGTAAACATAAAGCATTTTTGCAACTATCGGTAATATTAAAAAATCGGACAATCCCTCTCAGAGTGTGTCTTTACCTGGTATGCTAATTATATTGTTTATTTATATATTTGATATAATTATGGCAAGTTTGATCATAATTCTTGCATTATTTTTAGACTTGTGATTTTTTAAGTAAACTTACAGCATTTTTGCAACTATCGGTATTTTTAATAAATCGTTCAATCCCTCTCGGAGAGTGCCTTTACCTGCTATGCTAATTATATTGTTTATTGGTATATTCGAGATAATTATGGTAAGTTTGATCATTATTCTTGCATTATTTTTAGACTTGTGATTTTTTAAGCAAACTTAAAGCATTTTTGCAACTATCGGTAATATTAAAAAATCGGACAATCCCTCTGAGAGTGTATCTTTACCAGCTATGCTAATTATATTGTTTATTGATATATTTTAGATAATTATTGCAAGTTTGATCATAATTCTTGCATTAGTTTTAGATTTGTGATTTTTTAAGTAAACATAAAGCATTTTTGCAACTATCGGTAATATTAAAAAATCGGACAATCCCTCTCAGAGTGTGTCTTTACCTGGTATGCTAATTATATTGTTTATTTATATATTTGATATAATTATGGCAAGTTTGATCATAATTCTTGCATTATTTTTAGACTTGTGATTTTTTAAGTAAACTTACAGCATTTTTGCAACTATCGGTATTTTTAATAAATCGTTCAATCCCTCTCGGAGAGTGCCTTTACCTGCTATGCTAATTATATTGTTTATTGGTATATTCGAGATAATTATGGTAAGTTTGATCATTATTCTTGCATTATTTTTAGACTTGTGATTTTTTAAGCAAACTTAAAGCATTTTTGCAACTATCGGTAATATTAAAAAATCGGACAATCCCTCTGAGAGTGTATCTTTACCAGCTATGCTAATTATATTGTTTATTGATATATTTTAGATAATTATTGCAAGTTTGATCATAATTCTTGCATTAGTTTTAGATTTGTGATTTTTTAAGTAAACATAAAGCATTTTTGCAACTATCGGTAATATTAAAAAATCGGACAATCCCTCTCAGAGTGTGTCTTTACCTGGTATGCTAATTATATTGTTTATTTATATATTTGATATAATTATGGCAAGTTTGATCATAATTCTTGCATTATTTTTAGACTTGTGATTTTTTAAGTAAACTTACAGCATTTTTGCAACTATCGGTATTTTTAATAAATCGTTCAATCCCTCTCGGAGAGTGCCTTTACCTGCTAGCTAATTATATTGTTTATTGGTATATTCGAGATAATTATGGTAAGTTTGATCATTATTCTTGCATTATTTTTAGACTTGTGATTTTTTAAGCAAACTTAAAGCATTTTTGCAACTATCGGTAATATTAAAAAATCGGACAATCCCTCTGAGAGTGTATCTTTACCAGCTATGCTAATTATATTGTTTATTGATATATTTTAGATAATTATTGCAAGTTTGATCATAATTCTTGCATTAGTTTTAGATTTTCTGATTTTTTAAGTAAACATAAAGCATTTTTGCAACTATCGGTAATATTAAAAAATCGGACAATCCCTCTCAGAGTGTGTCTTTACCTGGTATGCTAATTATATTGTTTATTTATATATTTGATATAATTATGGCAAGTTTGATCATAATTCTTGCATTATTTTTAGACTTGTGATTTTTTAAGTAAACTTACAGCATTTTTGCAACTATCGGTATTTTTAATAAATCGTTCAATCCCTCTCGGAGAGTGCCTTTACCTGCTATGCTAATTATATTGTTTATTGGTATATTCGAGATAATTATGGTAAGTTTGATCATTATTCTTGCATTATTTTTAGACTTGTGATTTTTTAAGCAAACTTAAAGCATTTTTGCAACTATCGGTAATATTAAAAAATCGGACAATCCCTCTGAGAGTGTATCTTTACCAGCTATGCTAATTATATTGTTTATTGATATATTTTAGATAATTATTGCAAGTTTGATCATAATTCTTGCATTAGTTTTAGATTTGTGATTTTTTAAGTAAACATAAAGCATTTTTGCAACTATCGGTAATATTAAAAAATCGGACAATCCCTCTCAGAGTGTGTCTTTACCTGGTATGCTAATTATATTGTTTATTTATATATTTGATATAATTATGGCAAGTTTGATCATAATTCTTGCATTATTTTTAGACTTGTGATTTTTTAAGTAAACTTACAGCATTTTTGCAACTATCGGTATTTTTAATAAATCGTTCAATCCCTCTCGGAGAGTGCCTTTACCTGCTATGCTAATTATATTGTTTATTGGTATATTCGAGATAATTATGGTAAGTTTGATCATTATTCTTGCATTATTTTTAGACTTGTGATTTTTTAAGCAAACTTAAAGCATTTTTGCAACTATCGGTAATATTAAAAAATCGGACAATCCCTCTGAGAGTGTATCTTTACCAGCTATGCTAATTATATTGTTTATTGATATATTTTAGATAATTATTGCAAGTTTGATCATAATTCTTGCATTAGTTTTAGATTTGTGATTTTTTAAGTAAACATAAAGCATTTTTGCAACTATCGGTAATATTAAAAAATCGGACAATCCCTCTCAGAGTGTGTCTTTACCTGGTATGCTAATTATATTGTTTATTTATATATTTGATATAATTATGGCAAGTTTGATCATAATTCTTGCATTATTTTTAGACTTGTGATTTTTTAAGTAAACTTACAGCATTTTTGCAACTATCGGTATTTTTAATAAATCGTTCAATCCCTCTCGGAGAGTGCCTTTACCTGCTATGCTAATTATATTGTTTATTGGTATATTCGAGATAATTATGGTAAGTTTGATCATTATTCTTGCATTATTTTTAGACTTGTGATTTTTTAAGCAAACTTAAAGCATTTTTGCAACTATCGGTAATATTAAAAAATCGGACAATCCCTCTGAGAGTGTATCTTTACCAGCTATGCTAATTATATTGTTTATTGATATATTTTAGATAATTATTGCAAGTTTGATCATAATTCTTGCATTAGTTTTAGATTTGTGATTTTTTAAGTAAACATAAAGCATTTTTGCAACTATCGGTAATATTAAAAAATCGGACAATCCCTCTCAGAGTGTGTCTTTACCTGGTATGCTAATTATATTGTTTATTGATATATTTGATATAATTATGGCAAGTTTGATCATAATTCTTGCATTATTTTTAGACTTGTGATTTTTTAAGTGAACTTAAAGCATTTTTGCAACTATCGGTGTTATTAAAAAATCGGACAATCCCTCTCAGAGGGTGTCTTTACCTGCTATGCTAATTATATTGTTTATTGATATATTTGAGATAACTATGGCAAGTTTGATCATAATTCTTGCATTATTTTTAGACTTGTGATTTTTTAAGTAAACTTACAGCATTTTTGCAACTATCGGTATTTTTAATAAATCGTTCAATCCCTCTCGGAGAGTGCCTTTACCTGCTATGCTAATTATATTGTTTATTGGTATATTCGAGATAATTATGGTAAGTTTGATCATTATTCTTGCATTATTTTTAGACTTGTGATTTTTTAAGCAAACTTAAAGCATTTTTGCAACTATCGGTAATATTAAAAAATCGGACAATCCCTCTGAGAGTGTATCTTTACCAGCTATGCTAATTATATTGTTTATTGATATATTTTAGATAATTATTGCAAGTTTGATCATAATTCTTGCATTAGTTTTAGATTTGTGATTTTTTAAGTAAACATAAAGCATTTTTGCAACTATCGGTAATATTAAAAAATCGGACAATCCCTCTCAGAGTGTGTCTTTACCTGGTATGCTAATTATATTGTTTATTGATATATTTGATATAATTATGGCAAGTTTGATCATAATTCTTGCATTATTTTTAGACTTGTGATTTTTTAAGTGAACTTAAAGCATTTTTGCAACTATCGGTGTTATTAAAAAATCGGACAATCCCTCTCAGAGGGTGTCTTTACCTGCTATGCTAATTATATTGTTTATTGATATATTTGAGATAACTATGGCAAGTTTGATCATAATTCTTGCATTATTTTTAGACTTGTGATTTTTTAAGTGAACTTAAAGCATTTTTGCAAGTATGGGTATTTTAAAAAAAATCGGACAATCTCTCTCAGAGTGTGCCTTACCTGCTATGCTAATTATATTGCTTATTGATATATTGGAAATAATTATGGCAAGTTTGATCATAATTCTTGCATTATTTTTAGACTTGTGATTTTTTAAGTGAACTTAAAGCATTTTTGCAAATATCGGTATTTTTAAAAAAAATCGGATAGTCCCTCTCAGAGGGTGTCTTTACCTACTATGCTAATTATATTATTTATTGGTATATTTGTGATAATTATGGCAAGTTTGATCATAATTATTGCATTATTTTTAGACTTGTGATTTTTTAAGTTAATTTAAACCATTTTTTCGGATATCGGTGTTATTAAAAAATTGGACAATCCCTCTCAGAGGGTGTCTTTACCTGCGGGGAAGTGATTAGTGCTCGTGGAGGGCATACACTGTATAAACCTCACCAAACCACAGAAAACCCGACTGTCATCGATACTATGGCAGTCATTACCATTTTGTTTTGCGCTGTTAATTTACATTTTGAAGTGTAACTTCGAAAAAAGAGTTGCCCTAATTTGTTTGAGCAGTGTATAATATAATGTCTAGCCACGAAAATCAACACTTAAACATTGCCAATCCTCATCCGTTTCCAAACCCTTGCAGTTACAAACACCTCTTACAACGTCAACCATTCGAAACCGGTAATCCACAATCGCCCGCGAGATAATCGAATGCGGATTTATTCGTGTGAATTTCAATTTAAAGTGCGCGATGCCGGGCACACGTTCCAAAATTGGGTTGTGGGCCGCCGGGCGTGACATATTAAATCACCGAGGGGGTGGGGGGTGGGGGTCGGTTACGAAACGGTGTTGTTCGCGGCGCATATTGCTCGAAAATCTGCGGACACTTGAACGGTCAAAGCAATGTTTATTTCGATAATCCGGGACCGCGGACCAACGGAGCGCCCTCTATGTGCCGGTGGTTTGTCCGCGGTCGAGCATCACAAAGTGTTTTGAGAACCGAACCGTTCCTGATCCGCTTGTCGGCTATCCCGACCGTGATAATTAGAGGATCGACGAGGCCTGGAAATAGGGATACTATAACCTGTGCTGTGCTTAATCAAGCACGTACTGTGCCCTTCCATACTAATCGATACCTCATACTAACTACGTAGTAACAAGTTTTGCCATGAGCTTATGGTTTCAGTAGTAACATATTAAAATGTGTAGTGTCATAGTTAATAGAAATAGAAATAGAAAATATGTTATTAATTCAAAACTATTGAAAAATTGTGCCAGTTAGATTTTAATCATTCATTCCTCGAATCTTACTTACCTAATCGCAAAACTAAAGCTCTTAGCTTTTTCTTATGATGTATATTGTATAGTACGAGTTCGGACGCGACAGTTTTTTCCCAAAGCATAAAATACAATAATGTTCATTTCAACTCTAACTTTATTTCAGAAATTTAACATAAAGATAATTCAGTTATAATAATATAGTAAAATTGGATTACTACACGCTACTATACCGAGTCACTAACACTTCCTATCAGAAATACTATAATGCCATCTACTACCAGTGCCATTACCACTAATCAGAACACACCTTAAGCATACTTGATTTGAAATCGGACCTGTTTCAAGGTACAACCGTTCCAACGTACAGCTTGAAGCACGTCCGATTTCAAATCAGTAACTTTATAAGCAAACTTACAGTAATTTTACTATGGTATTTACTGAAAATTTTATGGTTTGCATTTTTTCAAAAATATCTTAACAAGCACTCTGTTTGCTGTAGCACTCTGTATTTCTATTTACAGTAGAGCGCCGATAATCCGAACTAATTGGGACCGAAGGTGGTTCGGATTATCAAATTGTTCGTATTTTCGAAAATAACCTAGAAAATGACACTCAGGCTTAAGAAATGTCTAAAAATGCCTAAAAATATGCACTTTAGTCCATTAAATATACATCTATTACACAAACTATTACATAATTATGTATTTAAACTCTTAAAGCGCGTTCGGATTTTTGACGTTTCGGATTTTTGACGTTCGGATTTTTGATGTTCTACTGTATTTTAAAGCTAAGATATTATACTTTCAAATGCAATTTAATTTCTATAAATATCTTCATTAGTTCAAAAGTTATGATTTTTGCAACGAGGTAAGTCAAAGGGCCGCCTCATAGTGTTACGGTTACGGACGCAACAAAATGCAAACATAAATAGAATTTTAGTTTCGATTTGTCGTGAGTAAATTTTTGTGCTTTCTGAAAGAATGAATAAGCTTGCTTTGTAACTGAATGTTGCTTGCATTTCAAATGTTTATCGACTAATGACAACAATTAATATGGTTTTTGGCAACGGACGCGACGTTAGGCTATAGGTAAGATCAAATTTAAAAATAATCCGTTATTCGAACTCGCTTCGCCCTTTTTACATTCTGAGGAAAAATGTTGTTGTTACGGGAAAACCCAGCACACCGTTGAACTCAGCACAGCCCAATGCATTAGCACGACCCCATTAGATAGCCCTATCTCTCAAAAAAATTTGATATTCTTTTCGATCTAAATTTATCACATTGAGACATTGAGAAAAAAAATTAAAAAAAATTTACTTTGCAACCGTTGGCGATAGAGAGATTAACCCACCACCAAATGATAGCTCTCGACGAGTACATCAAAAATATGTATACTTTTATATGCCTAAAGGTGCTCTTACACGTAGCCACTTTTGTTGCGCGAGATTCTGTTGCGACACTATGAAATGGCATGTTGTGTTCACACGTGAGATAAAATCAGTCAAAAGTTGCGCCACTTTCGACTAGCGCCAGCGCCAAGTGGCAGCCACACATTTCAAAGTTGCGATGCTATTCACACAGTACACGCCACTTTTCATTGCTGCAACTTGTAAAAGTGGCACGTCGAATGTCAAGAATTGGTCAAGGAACGACTGCGCACCCTCGTACTTCTAGTGGTTGTGTTTATATTCTGCCTCATTAAGTTTTAAGCGGCGATAGTGATACTGTGTTGTTGTTTATTCCATAAAAATGGATTCAGATTCTGATGCCGATGAGAGGACTAGAGCAACTGCGTGTTATGAGCTAATGTTAATGAGCTATTCAAGGCCGCTTTTGTAGGAAAAGGCTCTTATTGAAATTTTAACTTTGCCGCGTATTATTGCATATTTTGTCGAACCTACAGGAGAAAGTCCCCAAGAATGATAGGAGGATCTAAATGTAGAGAAATTTCATAGTTTAACCTAACATTCCCATCAATGTCATTTTTTACGATCGTCAAAAAATGATTCGAACAAAAAGTCTCGTCTTGGGTTGGGAATTATTTTAACAACTAGAAAGAAAATTTTGCTAAATGAGCATTATGCGGAAAATATAAAATCAGTTGTTTATTTACGAGGATTTTAGTTGGAATATTTATTGTAATATTTATCTATCTGTTTTTTTTAGAATGACATATTTATTCGAAATTCTTTTTAGAGAAGAAGGATTTATTTTAACTTGTTTCTGTTGTTAACATTGTATGTTGAAATAATAAATATTTATTTATGTTCTTTTGTGTTTAGAGAATTAGTATTTATCGGTTAGCATCCTTTATTTACAAAATATCAATTTAATAAGTTTTTACTTTGTTGAAGTTCGATAGTTATCGAACGATAACTATCGGACACGCCAACTATCGATGTTTAACCAACACTACCGTATATACATCTACTAAATGTTGCGCCACTAAAGTGGAAGTGGACCAACACGTCGGTCCATTTCTGTGTGGCGCTAGTACCGTGTTTGTACCTGTTTACACGCAGCAACATTTTAGCTGTACGCAACTTTAAAAAATTGCGCCCTGTACTGAAAGTGTCGCAATATTTATAGTTGCAGCGTTGTTCACACATTGCAATACAAGAATTGCGCCATTTTTTAACTTGCGCAATACGAAAAATGGCGTCGTGTAAGAGCACCTTAAGAAGTACCATATTGAAGTTATGTGGTCAGTTCGCTTATTTTCGTGTTATTTGAAAAAAACGTTATTTGAGCACAACTCGGCAACCAGTAGAGATAGAGACCTGTTCTATGTAAATTCGTGATCAGTCCATCCATTTAAGTAGGATAGCGAAGGTTTCATATCGATCCGGGCGCTAGATTTTGAATTAGGTGTGCCACTTCAAATTTAACGTAAAAAAGTACGATTTTTATCAAAATTTTGATCAGTTGGCAAAAACAAAACTACCTCCCACCCAATTGAGATTTTAATCCCTGGTACAGTTTTTGACGCCGACTACGCTGGAGTAATTGATTTTTTTCTATATGGAACGGTACGGAAGTTATGACTTCTCAAAGTAGCAAAAACTGCTAAATTTGCCATTTTACTGTTTTGAATTGTTAAGGCGCTCTGTGGTCCATCTAGCCATCCGATTTATTTACCGGCACAATTTTTCAATGTTTTATCGTTAATTAAAAAAATCATTTTAACTGTGATTCTAAACATTTTATTATGTTACTACTTGAATCGTAAGCTCAACTGGTACCAGTTTCATCGTCTGCATTTGAATTTCCGAATCAAAATCTATATTGAGCTGGACTCCATTGCTTTGTTTGTTTATAAGTTATTGGGGTTTGGATTACTTTTGTTGTACTATTGTAATTCTAAATCTAATTCTAAAAACTGGGTTGAAAATCGTTGAAAATTACGGTGTTAATACACAACACCAGGCGCATCCACCAAAAGTGTATCAGACCGATTTGACCAATTTTAACATAGAAATGTGTAATAGGTACCAATTTTTTGTTATTATGAAGCATTTAGATGCAGAACGTGTAAAAAATAGCTAAATTTTTACATTATCCGAAAAATTATTCCACTTTCCACTTTTTAAAAATTCTCCTGAACAAACTAAAATTGATAGGGGAATGTTTTGTCCATGACTGTATTTATTATTGATTCGTTACAAAATAGGAAATAACCCGCAAATTTTCAATTAATGCACTCATGGGACGCTTGATTGAAAATTTAATCCGTTTTATTACATCGAAATAATTTTATAACCGGCTTATATGGAAATGCCCGGAGGCAGGTGGTTTTCAAATTAAACGAGCGACGTTTTTTTTTATTAAATTTCGGCTAATGTTTTGTGTCACCGCCAATGGAGCATTTATTAATATATTCATATCTATTTATTTGTGGAATGTACTGTTATATTTTTCGGTGAATACATGTATTTAACCTCAAACTATTTGGGGCAGTCGTCCGTCCGCTATATGTATCGAAAAACAAATTTAAAAAAAACCAGTGAAAAATATAGAGAAATTTAACAAAATATAATTTTGATGTTAGATTTTTAGTTCCTCTAAACAAAACATCCTGTATAGCACAAAGGATTGCGAATAATTACTCTAACCCAAGTAAAGGTAATATTTGTATAGGGTGCGTCACATAAGATCTAGTCGGGATCATGTAACCCTTATATAATATCATGTAAACCCTTCGAACAGAAGGTAAGACTAAACTACCCTATCATAAAGGATAAATTAGCCGATTTAAGGGTTTACACACAAGCTATATCTATTGACGAACGCGTACGTGTCCATGCGTAACATATAAGGGGGTAAACAACCCTTAATAGAAGATAAGCCAAGAAAATTACTAAGCCTGGGGTAAATTAGCCTGTCCTTAACGTTAGATGTTATTAAAAATTAACGCGCAGCGCCATCTCGTGTGACGTTTTCCTACGGTACGTTAATTTTCAATGTTGCAGAAATTTGTGTAATAGGATTTGAGGGAAATTGCTTAGGTGGATAGAGAGAGAAAGGGCGGGGGGGGGGTGGCAGAGCATAGGCGTACGTGACTCGGAAACTTTGTGGGCTCGAAGCACATAGAAACCATTAACTCGCACACGAGCCGAGACTAAGTTCATTTTGCAGTAACATGGTGAAGAGATATTATTGACTAAAGTGATTTGCTGTGGTTGCCACGCATATACACACGCAGCTAGTTGTCGCACAATAAAACAAGTCGGACTTACTTGAGCTTTTAACATTTGAATCGGTGAGTGGAAGAACAGCACAAGTCCAAAATTTGACATTTTAAACTAAAATTTAACTAAAATTTCTTGATACGTTCGAAAATATTAAAATTATAATTCTATCTTTTACCGGTATTGCTGTGGGAAGCAGCGTGATCCGTGCAATGATTGGAAGACCAGAGGAATATGTCCAGGACATACTCTGGTCTTCCACTCATTGTACGGAGCACTGCAAAGGGCAATGCTTAAATAGGCGGGTACTGTTTAATGTGAAAATAACAAGAATAAATAATAATATTTAATAATAATAATTATAGTATTTTTTCCTGCTGCGAACAGTTTAAAATTTGCTTATCTTGTTAAGGACTAACGCCACCCTTTAAATCGAAAAATAATTCACTAAATTGATCTGTATTTAACTTTATTATCACGTAATTAAAAAAAAATCTGATGTGGCCAGGCACATGACTTTATCATACTATATATAAAATTAATAGTTTAGCTCAGTGGTTCTTAACCTGTGGGTATTTACCCCCTTGGGGGTAAAATTTCAATCTGGGATGGGTAACCGAGCTCTAGATTTTTTTTTATGTCAATTTTACTCGTGTATTCGTCTGTCCTATATCATAGTTCAAATTCTAGAATTTTTGAACTGTTATCAAGGGAAAAAGTTGTTAATAAAGTGCTTAAGCTGCGTAAAGAAACAACCTTTGTTTTTTGAAAATCCCATAACAGAAAAGGAGTAGAGTCTTCACACAAAAATAAAAGACAATACATTTATCCATATGCTAGCGTATTTGTCTGATTTTTTTGCAGTTAAATTAACAGTTTAAAAGTCTCATTGCAAAAAAATATGAGCAATATTTTGATAACGCAAGATAATGTTGCAGGTCTTCTGCGAAAGCTAGAACTGCACGAATGAAAAGTTCACACAACGAAGAAAAAATGCTGCTTCACCAATTCCATCATGCTACTGTATTTTTTCATAGATTCGTTGAATTGCTATTTCCCGGGCATAAATAATCGTCAAGTTTATTCCTGGGTGTTAAGACCATTTTCTACAGACGTCTAAATGTTTAAAGACGAAGCTTAAGCTTTTAGCTTAAGTTCAATTTCTGCAACTACGCGAAGGCACCTCATTAAATGTGGAATTACAAGATCATGATATAACTACATTTTGGACAAAAATGTGGACTTAATATTCCATTTTAGCCGACAGGGCTTTAAGAATTTTTGTTCCATTTGGTACTAGTTATAAATGTGAAAGCGGGTTTATAACTTTAGTGTCTATAAAAACAAAATCTAGGAAGCGCCTCAATGTAAAGCACGAGTTTCGATGTGCATTATCAGAATCTAATGTAAACATTAAAAATATTGTTAAGAAAAAGCAACACCAACGTTCACATTAATTATGTAAACTTTATAGGAATTATGTTAAAAATATAAGACGTTATTATTGTACTGCATATTACTTTTTATGAAGGAGTAAAACCATAATCTCTAGAAGGTCATATGGGTAAAAGTACTGAATAGGTTAAGAACCACTGGTTTAGATGCATGAGACTCTATTTGATCGAGATCGGCTATGTCTGCATTAAAATAAAACTAGTAGAACTAGACTATGTCGATTAAAGCTGCGTTCGGATATTGTACTCCGTTGACACCGGGTACACCATCCAAATGACACTTACGTGTTATTGGGTGTAAAAAGTGTAACAATGTACAATATCCGAACGTACCTTATATTGACAGTATATTTTACAGTATTGTCAAAATGTTAGCGTTTGACACTATCTACTGTCATTAGAAT
The DNA here is from genome assembly GCA_963966075.1 of Aphodius sticticus. Taxonomy (NCBI): domain Eukaryota; kingdom Metazoa; phylum Arthropoda; class Insecta; order Coleoptera; family Scarabaeidae; genus Aphodius; species Aphodius sticticus. The sequence continues at coordinate 45,249,494 of OZ014511.1, read as the reverse complement.
CATATCTGACACATAATCTGACATATCCTGGCTACTAGTTTTAATGCAGTACGACCGATCTCGATGAAATAGAATTTGCTCATGCAGCTAAACTATTGATTGTACCAAAAAATGCCATAGTTATAAATTATTCAGAATTTCCTCCACTTTAATTTATTATTTAACTATTTCGACGAAATTCTAGAAATGGCGGCTGATTTGCAAAATCTTTCAAAAGTGCTAAGACTAAACCTCCAGTTCCTTTGGACCCTTTTCAACAGAAAGCTTTTCAGCTCTAAGTTTGGTTAGGAAACTTCTAAATATGAAGTTTCGTCCCGATACCTTTAGTAGTTTCTCCGGAATCGTCGCCACAAAAATCGGGTACACACACACACACACACACACACACACACACACACACACACACACACATACACATAGACACACACACACACACACACACACACACACAGAGACATTTTTTTGTACCTTGGTCAAAAATGTCCAGGGGACCCAAAAAGACATATTTCCGCTAAAATCTCAAAAATTTTTTTTGGCACGAATACAATACTTTACATACTGCGTATGATAAAGTAAAAATAATCTTCAAATTGATGAGACCCAATTGATTTGAAATTTGAAGAGTTATAAGTAGGATTTTGCCCAATTTTTTTATACAGTCCTATGTTTACAAATTTTTTGACTAAAAACTGTGCAGTGGAGTGTCGAAAAATTCCCTTGTACTGGACTGGCGTATGACAAAATTGAAAAAAAAAACAAACAAAAATATACAAATCGATTTTGTTCCCATTCAAATCATGACAAAATCTTATTATGGCTAATTTTACTCTACTTTATCGTACAAGTTTTAATAAATAATTAGCAATAATTAACAGATAAAAACTAAGGAAGCTCCAATCCTTTGGCAATACGCTAAATAATATTGTATATTATTTTTTGGTAAATAAAATCACCAGTAAATTAATAGAATAATATAGAATCTGGATATTTCGCAGTTTATAAGATTGCAAGCGATTCTAAAATGGCAGTTTGTGGTTGGCTGTGTCGTTACGTTTGACATATGGTATTTGATATTAATCAGAAAAACTTTTCTAACGCCTTAGGGAACTAGATGCCAACAAAACTTTGTCTACTTTGTTGCTGACGTTTCGGCTTTATTTTTAGTGACCGTAGATTTACAGCATTTTTGTCATTTTTATTTATATCATTTCCATAACACACCGTTTTCAATAGTTGGACTCCTTGATAAGAATCTCCGCCGAACCGAAATTGATTGCGTGGCCAAATAAGGCCGAAACGCTACCTAGCTCCCAAAACCGTTAAAAAAGTTTTTCTGATTATTATTTGGAGTAAACTAGGATTTAATTTGATATTAATGTGACCAACCTTAGAAAAACATTACTAGAAACTATGTTACAATTTGTTAATTGTAACACCGAAAACAGTGTTATAATGTGTGCATTGTGAATGCAAAGTAGAAAAAATTGAATTTTGTACTTGTAACACATGCTTAAACTGAGGAATCATGTTTCGACTCACTTTTTAGTTTTTCTTTTCTTCGAAATCCACAAATCAGCTGCAACACACAATCATTAAAAAATTCGTGAGACTACCGTAATGTCTGTTTATTTTGCTTATGTTAAATATTGTCCCAAATATATAAAGGTGGTTGTTCTTTTTTTTAGGTATTTTTATTTTCAATTCATTCTAACAGTATGGTTTTTGTCATCAAATAAGTGATAATTACTGATATACTGTCGTTGAGTGGAAGAACAGAACAAGTCCAGCCGATGTTTTAGCTAATAGCTAATTTATTATTGCTTTTTAACCGAAAGTTACACATTTTCTTCAATTTTCCAAAAACGCCCGATTGGGACTTACTCAGTTCTTCAACTCACCGGTTCAATTTTTTATTAGCTACGTTTTTCTTCATTTAGTTACCCTTCTTTTGAGTATTACAGGAATACCATTAGCACTTTTCACAATAATTTCATTGATAATTTCCATTTTATGCTTTGGCTTGACCGGATGTATCTCAAAATGCCTCAAGACCCTTATTAACAAATATCTACCAACGATAGCAGCAACGTGTTTCCCTGCATAAAATCAACAATTAAATAATATATGTGTCACATTTTGTTCGTGCTTACCTATGCAGTCCCTAGGTCCTAACGAAAAAGGTGCATAGGCGTACTTCCTGATTTTATGCATATTTTCAGGCAGAAAACGTTCTGGATCAAAAGTTTCTGCGTTTTCAAAGTACTCCTCGGTCTTGTGTAGTTGATGGATGTTGAATATGATTTTGGTGTCCTTTGATATCAAAACTCCATCTATAAATGAAACAGTAGAACAAAATTGTGGCAAATAAAAATATTGGTGTGTAGTCTATTCTTTGGTCTCTTATGTAGATATACAGTATGTCCCCCGATGGACCTACCTATACGTATAATGGACGTATATTTTAATTTCTCGAGAAAAAGTCATTCTTTATAAAAAGTTTTGGATGTCCTAAAAAGTCGAAAGTCATTGTTAATATTTTGATTTAACATACAGGATGGTTAGAAAACACGAAAATGTTAAATTGGCCGAAGAGTAAACTATCGGTTTTTCGGCATTAGATCAAAAATGTTATAGGTAAAAGTTGTTTTATATTTAAATGTATGCCCAGATATCAAATTTCAATGTTGTATTCGAAGTTTTTTATTTTATTTATTTTTAGCAAAGTAATTTAACAAAACATAACTCCACATGTTCCCCTCCAACAACTACACATTGTTTCTTCATTTATTTCGGCTACTGCTTCCCAAACTTTTACTTTTAGAATGTCTACATTATCATGAAAATTATTCGCATACACCTTCTGTTTTAAATAACCCCACAGAAAAAAAAAAACAAGCGGCGCTAAATCAGGTGAACGTGGTGGCCAACCTATAGGGCCGAATAGTCCAATCCACTTATTTGGAAAATGTCTGTTCAACCAATCCCTGACTTGTTATGCGCTATGAGGAGGACAACCGTCGTGTTGATAGTGTAGTGAACACCTGAGCTGTAAGTTAATTTCGTCCAAAGTAGGTAGCAACAAAATTTCCAACATATCAAAATAAGTGTTTTGGTTTACAGTACCGTCAAAAAGGTATGATCCAATTATTTTCTTGTAATAAATCCCACACCAAACATTCACTCTTTTATATTTTTGAGAATTGGTTGTAATACGGAAATTTGGATTTTTCTTGAGACCAATATCTGCAATTCTGTGAACTAACAACTCCATTTGTGGTAAACGTCGCTTCGTCAGAAAAAATAATTTATCTGTAGACAAATCTATCGATCATACTGGTTCATAAGGATGAAATCTTTGATTTGAAAAGATCCTTTGCAGTTGGCTTTTACCGATGTTCAAGTCTCGAGATCTTTGCCTCAACGACTTTTTTGGGCAAGTGTTCACGGAATCAATAGCTAACAGCTCCTGCATCATCTTCGCCATTTCGCTTTTCTTCTTGATATTTTTCACGTCTCCTGTTGCATGAAATGTTGTATGGAAAATCAAAATTATAACAAGTGCTTTTAGGACATCCAAAACTCTTTATAAAGAATGACTTTTTCTCGAGAAATTAAAAATTACGTCCATTATAGGTATAGTTAGGTCCATCGGGGGACAGACTATAAACAATAAAAGATGGCAATGTTCTGTACATCATGGGATAGAAGTGTCTATAAGTTGCGTTCAATACTTAGAGAACTTTGGAAAACGAAGAAAAATTTTGAATATTAAAATATAAGAAAAATAAGAAAACTTTGAATACCTATTTCAATATCGTTTCCAGTATATCTCTCAACGATTGGTACAACTGCGTTGACCCTCATCGTTTCTTTTATCACAGAGTCAAGATACTTCATGTCATTAATTGCAGATATCGTTATTTTTCCGTCATGGCGTTCTAGGGTAGATTCGATTTCATCGACAATCTTCTGTTGGACTTCCGGTCTTGTCGCCAGTTCAAATAGTGTGAAACTGACAGCAACTGCACTGGTGCCCTCAGCCTATCAAAATAAACAGGCAAGATGCAAAAATACAGAAGAGAATTAAATGATATTACCGCTACTATGAAAGTGTCGAAATGGCTTTGAACTTTTTTCTCTGGTAACCCTAGCCCCGACAAGAAATCAATGATGTATTGTATTTTTCCATTTTGTCTATTCTGATTATTGTTTTTTACTACATTTTCGGTGAAAGTATGGAGAGAAGTTAACACATTCTTCATTTCTTTGTAGTACTTTGTCATTCTGAACAGGAAGTCATTCATTAGTATTGGTGAGTACAAGCGGCGTGCGCTTATGTCGAAGTATTTAATTATTGCGTTAATAATACTTGTATTCTCTTCTATTTGGAAGCTAAAGTTTTGCCCTGTCAGAGAATCTACAAATAAATCCAGATATAATTGTTTTTATCACGGCTAGTGCAGGCTTTTCAATTATGTAACTTTTTATATAAAGTTATTTCGCATACGAGTCATCACCAGTGGCCGGACAAAAATGTATATTTTCCAGTGTCGTGCATGGGATACTGGGGACGCGACCGGCTAGCCGGTCTGGTTTCGGCTCATGGTGTACATAGCACTACACCTGCTTTGGCGTTGATCGAGTACAGTCGCTTGCCTTGTTTAAATTTCCGCTTCGTCGATGGATAATTTGAGCAGTTTCTTTCAATTGTGTTGTTTCTTGACATTTTGTGTGAATGTCTGTTTTTATTTTCCATTTCGAATTTGTTCTTCTGTTTTATACTTAGAGTTGTACTTAGTTTGAAAATCCTGCAATGAATCGTTTACTAGCTGAGTTTGGCAATACTTTGACGTTCGTTAAGAAAGGGAAAGTGGTTTGCAATTTCTGCTCACGAAATTTAATTATTCGTAGTAAACAATGTCTTCGGGCTCATGTAAAAATAAAAAAACACATGGAAAATGTATCAGGAACGTCAACTAAAAACTTTTTTGATGATTTATGTGAAACATTTATTTCTGCTAATATACCTTTCACAAAAATTAATAATCTTGTTTTTAAAAAGATTATCAAGAAGTATACTGGTCAAGACTTACCCGATGAATCCACAATTTGAAAATATTACGTACAAGGGCAATATGACAAAACAATTTCTAAAATAAAGTCAAAACTATCCGATAAGTATATTTGGGTTTCTGCAGATGAAACTACGGATATGAAGGGTAGATGTGTGGTCAACGTCGTTGTCGGATTGTTGGACCCGCAAGACTTATATAAACCATATTTAACATCTACTCTGTTTCGCTGTACCGTCAAAGCTGAAGAGATATGTACAATAGTAAATGACGCCATAAAAAAAGTAGGAATCACAGACGCTACCAACGTATTACTGTTTGTTTCTGACGCTGCTGCGATTATGTTAAAAGTTGGAAAATTACTTAAACAACATTTTTCAAATATTTTTCATTTGACATATTTTGCACACGCTATTCATAGAATTTGTGAATTTATTCGGGAAGAATTTCCAGACGTGAATCCGCTAATAAACACATGCAAAAAAAATTTATTGAAAGCTCCTTCCAGATTGTCTCTTTGCAAGGAAAAGTGGCCTAATCTACCTTTGCCACCACAACCAGTTATTACGAGATGGGGTACATGGTTAGAAGCGGCAATTTTTTATGCAAGAAACTTTGATATCATCAAACCCTTCGTCTTAAATTTGCCTGATGAAGCAGTTAGTATTAAAGACTGCAAAAAAGTACTATCATTACAAGATCTGCATGAACAATTAAAATTTATTGATACAAATTTTGCGCAAGTATTGCCAACCATAAAGTTTCTAGAACAACAAAATGTTGAACTTGCAAGCAGTTTTCAAAGGATTGAATCTCTGTACGAAAGGTTACGAAGCATTGAAGCACCAATCAGTAAAAGCTACAAAAAAGAATTGATGCGGTAGTACATAGAAATCCGGATTTTAATATTTTAAAACAAATCTCTACGAATTCATTTACGGATGAAGGAATTTCTCAAAAATATTCCAATTTGGTGTTGGTTTATTCTTTTGCCCCTGTGACTAGCTGCGATGTAGAAAGATCATTTTCAAGGTTTAAAGACATTTTAACATCTAAGCGAAATAATTTTACTGAAGATAATTTAGAAAAATATGCAGTAATATAATCGTTCAATGCATATCCAAGAAATGAGGAAAATAATTCAGTGGGCACGTGTTGCATATAGTTACGATAAACGTTTGATATTAAATTCACTCGGTGTACTACCGACCGCCAGGCGCTTCGCGCCTATGGATATCAATCCAATCGACCGCATAAGTCGTCATTGACTCATGCGTGCCTGCTACGCACATTTTTGTCCGGCCACTGGTCATCACTCATCGCCCCAACCAGTAGCTAGATTTGAGGTACCAAATCATTACAGCATTGTACTCACGATAAGCAATATCCAGTAATAACAAATGCATGGACTCTTGCAAGTCGACGATTTTGCCTGTTTGTTTTTCCATTAAATGGATATAAGTCGTCAAGTGTAATTCCAAAATAGGTAGATATTTTTCGACATTGTTAGGTCTAAATCCTGTATTAATGAGTTTTCTTTCAGTTCTCCATTCATGAACTGAAAAGAAGTTTAAAGTTATAATGATATGTGACCGGCTTCGAAGAAATGAGTCTTACGGCTAAATTATCGATTTTTGGGTTTTGACAGGTTCGGAATGCTGGAATCTTATTCTTTAACATGCAATTTATCCGACATCAATCGGACAAAATTTGGCGAAGTTAGATAGAGGATTCCACAAAACTATATTTTCACGGGACACATGGTGTGATGTGTATTTTAATTGTCCTTATTTAAAGTAAAATTCGCATGAATAATTTATCAACTGCACAATATCAATAAGAAATCGACTTGATAAAATATTTTCAAACAGACATGTGCGTTCCAGATATACAGTTGAAAACATTATACTCGAGAAAAAGCGTTCAAGTTTGCGAAACGCAGAAAAAACATTCGGTTCATAGCTGGAGAATTTCTTCGGCATCGAATTTAATTTTTTTTCTGAGACACCTAAATATCGTCGAATAACGTTCTAAATGCTGCACAGAAAAATTCATTCTTATGCCCACAAAAAATTGTTTTCGAGCACTACGCCATATTACCAACGAAATATTATCGTGGTTAGTTTTAGACTAGACATGACTGGAATAAGCAATAACAATTTATGTTTTTAATTCAAAATGATGTATACTAATTAATAAGATCTTGAAAAACAAATACACTTTAAACCTAACTATTATTGTAACTATTATTGGCAACCGTACTATTCAAAATTCAACATATCTTTTTAAACATTTTTAAACACTTTTTATTGTTATTTATTGATTCTCCAGTAGCTCAAGAATCATACGAACTCATTTTTCCAATGTTTATTTTTGAAATACCTAAAACTAAAATCAACAAATTGTGAACATTCATAAACTTTTCAGAAATGGCCTGCTTTTTTCGGGTTTCTTCACTTATCCACCGATATTATAGTATGCAACTGCAGTAAGGAAACAATGAAATATAAATGGCGAAATCACCACACAGTGACAAGTCGTAATACTAAGATACCTTTCTCAAAAGAATAATAGATAATATACTACTAAATTATAAATTTTGAAGTTTTGACGGTTTCTGTTCGCAGAAATCTGTAGTGCATAAACAGCCGCGGAACATGTGCAGTCAGAGCACTTGACTTGATTAGCAACATGAATTGTGCCCTAAAACATACTCAAACATCACCGCAAAGATGTTCATAACTCTGAAATGACTTAACGGAAAAAAATCAAAAAACAGCGTAATACTCCTGAAACATTTCTATATAACATGTGTAACTATCAAAACTGTCTGCTCTTAGTTTTAGACTTCAACGTGAGACTTGTGAAAAATCGTACACGATTTTATAAACTAGTTTACAGCCAGTATTACATATGAACATAGAAAACATAGATGCTAATCAATAGATAAGATTCCAAATTTTACTCGATCATGATCTGACATTTTTGCAGTACGAGGTTTAGAAGAAACAAAATCGGAAAGGTGAGTATTAATTTAAAACAGTTAAATCTGCAGAAATTGGGTACCTCTTTACACTTCTGTCGCGCTCATCTTTAAACCGAACCGTAGAAAATTTTGATAGTGATGCACTACATATAGAAACGATTAACTAATATATCACACTTTATTTTATTTGCTTTTGATAAGTAGTTTCAGAGTTATGAGTCTTCAAACACGTGTCTCCATACTATTATTTAGCGCCGGGCAGCGCCTGTACTCTAGACGCGTATTTCTCGATAATTTGATTTTAGCAGTGATAAACTATGATAAACATATTACCTGATTTTATATTAGCTAGTCCTTCTTGTAATGCAGGCTGTAGGACATCGAACATCTCAGTTTTTCTCAAATGTTCTTTGCTGACAAGGAGCTGCTCAAAGAACTCAACACTTGACACTTGTAGCGCTGGTTGAAATGGTTTTAGCCAAAGTTTTACAACCGGGCCATAATTTTTGTTTAGATTAATGAGGTATTGGTAAGTTTCTATAGACAAAGGCATTGTTTGAAACAACAAATATCAACATTGTGATACCTGGTTTTACCATAGTTGTTAAAGCTCACAAAACTAAGCTTTAATAATTCTCCAATGGAAGGACCTGGGTACACGTCAAAACTTGCATATTTTTCCGTCTGTTTCTTCCAATAAAAGTAGATATATGATGCACAAGCCACTATAAGAAATATCCAAAACGTGCCTGAGATGAACAACATGTTTTTCTCAAGAATCGCTACTTTGTGACTGAAACTAATAGACTGTTTTTGGATTATGAGCATTTTTGCTCATTACATTGATAACTAATTAGCAGTTCTGTAATTTTGATTAGTAATAAGATCAATAAAACAAACACCAACGTTTTGCACCATTACACAATTATGATAACTTTTCTTTAAATCATCTGTATTGCATTTTACAGTTTTATAATCTGTAGAGTAAACAAATAACAAAGTATAAAAGCCACAAAATCGCATTTATTTCATTAATTAATCACATCTGCGTTCCTTCTTTTGAATATCACAGGAATACCATTAAGACTTTTCACAATAATTTCACTGATGATCTGCATTTGATGCTTTGGCTTAACCGGGTGTATCTCAAAATGCCTCAAGACTCTTATTAACAAATATCTTCCCACCAGGGCAGCGACATGTTTCCCTGCATAAAATCATCAATTAAACAACGTATGTGTCACATTTTGTTTCTGCTTACCTATGCAGTCCCTAGGTCCCAACGAAAAAGGTGCATAGGCGTACTTCCTGATTTTATGCATATTCTCTGGCAGAAATAATAATAATAATAATAATAAATGACTTTATTGACCACACAGAACATACAACATAATCAAAATATTACATAGTGTAAGAAAAAATAAAAATTTACATATTTATAATAATTCATTAGAAAGTGTGGTCAAAAGGCGTGGGTTCAAAGATTTCTCTTTGATCTTCCACCCAGACCTTGTTGAAGAATAAAGAAAAGAACAAAAAAGTAGCATAGACATGCACGCTGCCCTATATGTTCCCAATACTGTAAGAAAAGAACAAAAAAAGGAGTACAATAAAAACTATGTGCCGTGTACCGTTATATGCTCACACCCGCATCACCTGTTAAATGAACGATCATTCGCCTCCTAAATGCCGAGTACCCCAAATCCACAAAGTTCCTCGGTAAAGAGTTCCAGAGCTTTGCGATGGTAAATGTGTATGACCGCCGAAATGCTGACGTCCGATGCCTTGGGACCTCAAGTCGTCCCCCATGACGGAGGTTGAGATGGTGAACATCCGTCCTAAAGGTTACTTTATTAAGTAAGTAACTCGGGGTACCATGGCGAAGAACTCTATAAAAACACATAGCCAATCGCAATCTACGCCGACTCGCCATGGTCAACCAACGAACCTCCGGAAACTTATGGGATACGCGTTCGAATTTACGAATACCATAAATAAAGCGCAAGCATGCATTCTGTACGCGCTGTATTCTATTGGCATACTCAACATCCAAACATGGACCATACACACATGAGCAATAATTGAAGTGACTGAGGACGAGCAGATCAGCCAGGAGTCGGCGCGAATCAACATTCAAATATCCTCTACTTGCGTATAATTGCCTCAGGTTACCGAACGCTATCTGTATCTTTCCGGCAACATGGTCATGGAACCTAAGACCCGAGTCGATAATAACACCTAAACTTTTTCCGGTCATAGCAAGGGGGATCCTGGTACCACCAATGAGCACATTCATAGCATTCGAAGCCTGCAAAACAGATCGGCCGCCCAGGAGCATGACAGATGACTTTGACGGGTTTATGAGCAGACAATGATCAGTCGAAGCCACAGACAGTCTATCAAGATCGGCATTTATTCTCTCGCAGGCATCACCCACATCACCTGGAGGAAAAGAAAAATAAATTTGACTATCATCAGCGTAGAAATGTGAGCTACATGTTTGAAGTGATTCTCGCAAGAATGATGTATAAATTATGAAAAGCACCGGACCACATATACTTCCCTGGGCAACTCCATTTTTAAGTAATCTGGGATCAGAAATGCTACCACTCAGCCGTACACGTTGCATCGTTCTGGATCAAAAGTTTGTGCGTTCTCAAAGTACTCCTCGGTCTTGTGTAGTTGATGGATGTTGAATATGATTTTGGTGTCCTTTGGTATCAAAACGCCATCTAAAAATTGAACAGTAAAACAATGTTGTGGCTTTAAAAATACTTTAGTCTAGGCAATAAGCGATTGTAGGTGGAATGAATCCAGGAAATAAATCGAAAATTGTTATTTTAGAACGTTGTGATTAATATAATGGTACAACTTGTCTATTAGAGCTTAATTTTATTGTCAGACTATAGCTATCACAGGTTTTTATTTCGGAATTCATAAGATCAGAATCGTTTTTGATTCGTTTTTTATTTAACCAAAGGTCCCTGGTTCGAACCCAGGTTGTGACTGTAATTTTTGTATTATTTAAAATTTGCATCCCGCCTGGATATCACCTTCTTCTATGCATTGCTTATGATTCTAAGAGAATTTAAAAAAATTAATATCTCCACGGATTGAGGTACACAGAGAAAACAAATTTTTATAGTGATTTTTCGAAAATGCTAGTTGTGTGTTATTCCGCAGTAACGTGTCACACCCGTGACGCCCGTGTAACGACTATACATAAGCAATGGGGGCTCTTATTATTATTTTGATGCAACATTATAACAAAAGGGCGAGTCATGTTTCAGAGTTGTTATAGATTAGGGTGGTTCAAATTGGCTATTTTTATTTAGAAAGCAACGATCCCCCCAAATCGTTTTCAAATCCAAAAAGAGTGGACACGTAATTTTTTTTCTTCGAAATTTTGATTCTTAATGGTGCCTGTCGAGGCCTCAAATTTACATAAGAAAATGCATGGGAAAAAGAATTTTTTTTATATTTTTCTAATAATTGTTCGGGGTTTGGGAAAACTTAAGACTAAAGTTATAGGACTTGTAGGTGACTTTCCAAGGAAGAATTTGACCTATCATACATATGGATTTGATGCCCCCAACCCACTCCCCCAATGCCCTGAAAACTACCCTTAAAAAATTGTAGATTCTTCAGAAAATTGACCCTTCTAATTATTTCATTCTCTTTTTTTCTCATAGAAATTATTATTATAAGTCTAGTGGGATGTTTATAAACAATTTTCAGTTAATTTCCATTTGTTTAAACAATTTTTATTTGTTTAAATAATTTGTTTTTCTCGAAAATCCGTCTGAATTCTGCTTTCTGACTTCGAAATGGCAGTTTAGAAGGGTAAATTTTCAAAAGAATGTACATTTTTCATTTAAGGGTAGTTTTCAGGGCACTGTGGGGGTGGGTTGGGGGCGTCAAAGCCATATGTATAATAGCTCAAATTCTACATTGGAAAGTCCTCTACAAGTCCTATAACTTTAATTTTAAGTTATCCCAAACAATTATTCGAAAAGTACCAAAAGATTTCTTTTTCCCAAGCATTTTCTTATGTAAATTTGATGCATCGATAGGCACCATTAAAAATCAAAATTTCTAAGAAAAAGAAATATGTGTCCACTTTTTTACTTTATCATACGCAGTATGTAAAGTATTGTAATGATTCCAAAAAAGATTTTTGAGATTTTAGCGGAAATATGTCTTTTTGGGTCTCCTGAACATTTTTGACCAAGGTACAAAAAAATGTCTGTCTGTCTGTCTGTCTGTCTGTCTGTCTGTCTGTCTGTCTGTCTGTCTGTCTGTCTGTCTGTCTGTCTGTCTGTCTGTCTGTCTGTCTGTCTGTCTGTCTGTCTGTCTGTCTGTCTGTCTGTCTGTCTGTCTGTCTGTCTGTCTGTCTGTCTGTCTG